>CAWUFW010004608.1:0-1200000 GCA_963921515.1 Calotriton arnoldi | reverse complement strand
CATTAAGCAACCAAATACTTCCACCTTTACTTTGAAGTTGAGCAGAGAAAGATAACACAAAAAGTGTTTTTTGCTTAACTGCAGAATTGTAAGCTCTTCCCCAAAGCTTATATTACTGGCAAGGTTTGCTGTATTAAAGAGAGTGATTGTTTTACCAAGGAGAACAGGGTGCACACACTCAAATGTCCAGGGTCAATCTTCTGACCTTTAGAAAAACTGGCAATCTCTGGGTAGGAACATTTCCTTGTACTTGTCTTTTGATCACTTCCGAGTCCAGAAGTGTTAGCCATACCTTACTGTCTGACTTCAAACTGATTCATAAGTTGATGCTATTCACCCCTAAAGACTAAACCTTCTTTACTGTTGGGAATCCCCATAGTATGTGTAGGTACTATTACATTAACTTTTTTGCCTCGGTAGGGTACCAATATTTGAGGTGTATCCAGTGACCCTGCATTTTGAAGCAACGGAAAAACACATTGTGCGAGATAATTGACTAAATTATTCAGCAAAGACGGTCAAATTATGAGTCAACAAAATTGAAACATACAGCAATGAAAGGAACATTTTCTGGCATACTATGTGATTATAGGCAAGCGTGGCAACACATTCTGTGGCATTAATATCTATCTTTGCAGAATTTTAACGTGTTATGGAACTGAACAAAATGTTATACACATTCAGCAGGCCGTGTTTTACTATCAATTAATTACTTTGCCTTGCTTGGGTGCATATGAAAGTAATGTTATTAATACCATCCGCTCTGCCTCCTACAGTAAATTAGTTTCTGCAAAACATACAATCAGCAGAAAATAAACATCATAAACAGTACATATTCTCTGAATTTGAAATAGTTTCTCCTTCGAACATCCCCCTGATTAAACAAGAAATTGCATAATTTGAGAAACAAAATCATTCTTTCAACTATGTTTGAATTGCATTTAAATAGTAGGGGTCTTGTTTCCTGCTTCAGACAAGTGTTTTGTTTCCATGCCCCTGTTCCCATGTGCACTTCCATAGATTTCTTCCATTTTCCTTGGATTTATGCCTATGGGATTTCTTCCTTAGACTGTAGCCCTAGGATGAATGTATCCTGCATACGACCATGAGATGCTGCTTTTCAGTTGCTAGGGAATCCTTTTGCTTTTGCCTAAGAAGTTTCTACTTGTGCTGCCCTTTTCAGAACTGGTGTCGACTATATGAAGGACTACATTAATTTAAAACATTTCCAGGTGTCGCTCTCTGTGATCTCATGCTAAAGCCGAAGCTCTATAATTGATCTTAAGATTCCATTTTGAATGCATTGTGTGGTCAGTTTTAAGCTAGCATTACTTCATTTTTTTCCAGAAAAGTCAACTGCCATCTGTCTGGAAGTTGGTGGCTTTGTGTAATATGTGTAGGTCCAAGATGCTTTTAGAGCAAATCAACATCCTAATCTCGTAGTAACGTACAAGGATTGTATTGTATATTATCATATGGGCCATCCGCGACACTCAAATACGTGTTCAAAAAGGTTTCAGACAAAATGTTTCATGGAGTCTTGCCCTCTCATATTTCAGTCCTAGCTGGTTATGAAAATCTAGTGACCAACATGTACGTTTGAGATGAAGAGTTCTCCTGCCCTCTTTGTTTTTATGTGTCTTAGTAGTTACTCTATTTTTAGCTTTTATACTTTATTATTTATTGAGCTATGACTCTCCTTTCATGAAGTGGTTTTTATGTGGTGAGAGTGAAATACAAATAAATAATTGCAATCAGTGCATACAGCAAAATTATAATTTCCTTTGCATTCCAATTTATGTTATATCCTGATAGGGCACTAACTTCCTAGCTAATGAATCTGTGCTGGCGTCTTCCAAAATAAGCATAATATTATCTGCATAAAGTAGCTATTTCTTGTATATGATTCATATTCATATGCCCTTGATCTCTGGTGGATCCCTAATCTGGTATGCCAGAGTTAATGCTGCTATGGCAAAAAGGGGTGTTGACTGCCACAGGCTTCCTTGTAAATTGAAATCTGCCTTAACCTTACGCCTAATGACAATTCTTGTTTCTGGGACACTTACATAGCTTTTCTATTGAATCTCAAAATGTATCTGCAAATAAAAATTCTCTCATGGCTCTTTTAATAATGGCCATTCTGTGTGGTCAACTTCAACTACACATTTTCAGTGCTTGATTATAATCAGTGCCAGAGCTTAGGTTTACTCTTATATTTGATGTGCAGAATTCCAACATTTAGCTTGAAAGAAGTCTGTTGATTCTGCGTTCTACCTTGTCATCTGCCTGATACATTTTTGTATCCTATGTAATAGCAGAAGTATGATTGCTACAAAGGCTATATATAAAGTTTTCTCAATAGGAATAAAGTATCACCTTTAAATGTGAGAAATGTAGGCTGATCACGATTCCAACAAAATAGGTCACAACAGCATATTTAGAATATTTGGTATCCATTGCAATGTTAGTACTCCGAGTTCTTAAATCATTATATTTGTTATTGCAAATGGATTTACAAATCTTTTATTGGGCATCATTTCTCATGTGGAGGTGAAACCTAGTGAAAGTTAATATCCACACAATGTAAAGATCACAAAATACTTAAAACAGGCCCAACATTTTGTCATATACATAAATATCTGTATTACAAGATTTCTACTGCGAGTTACTACTCTTCCAGCATATTTTTGTCTGCCTAATTTCACTGCAGAAGTACCTCCTTGTTGTGACAATACGCTTCAGACACAAGCTTATGAAATCAGCCTCTCATGACAAAATAGGACCTGAAAAGTGTAACTGTGATGCACTCCCCCTTTCACATTTCTTCATGTCACAAATGTTATAACTACCTGCTCCCCAAGTTAATTGACAGATTATCGTCCTATCAGTGTACTGCTTACTTTATAGGTGAAAACACTTTGGGGCATATTAGCAAGAACGGCGTTAAAATTATCGCCGCTTTAGCGGCAGGAAACTGCCGCTAAAGCGGCGTTAATGGGCTTGATAATATGCCCTTGAGAATTCCAATAGAAGCCCAGGATCACAGCAGAACATGGGCTTCTATTGGTATTCTCAAGGGCATATTATCAAGCCCATTATCGCCACTTTAGCAGCAGTTTCCTTCCGCTAATGCAGCGATAATTTTAACGCCGTTCTTGCTAATATGCCCCTTTATTCTTTAGAAGGAAAATAGCTTGTTTTCATGTGTCGATCATTACCTTTCTAGAGTTGAGAGTTTCTTTCGCTATCTGCGTGTATCCTGTGAGGAGGACCATTACATTTAGCTATTTTTCACCCACCTAATATTAGGGTACACCCATCCGAATCATTATGGTGGATTTCAGTGGGATTGTCATATACACAACTAACATTCTTATCAGTGCATTTGTATATTGTCAAATCTCATTTGCCAAATTTCTGGATATTCCAATATCTTTTTTTAGGAGATGCCACCTCTGTCCCATCAGATCTAAAATGTACCAACCGTAGGGAAGTGGTTTACATTTAGTCCCTGTTTGTATGTATTTCAGTAAATTTGTAATGCTCTCTTTAACCTTCAGCTCTAAGATGGGTTCTACAATTTTTGAAGTCCCGTCTCTGAAGATCCTTGGGCCTTGGGAAACCTAGGGGCATATTATCAAGAACGGCGTTAAAAATTATCGCCGGTTTAGCAGCAGAAAACTGCAGCTAAAGTGGCGATAATGGGCTTGATAATATGCCCTTGAGAATTCCAATAGAAGTCCATGTTCTGGTGTGAACATGGGCTTCTATTGGAATTCTCCAGGGCATTTTATCAAGCCCATTTTCGCCGCTTTAGCGGCAGTTTTCTGCCGCTAAACCGGCGATAATTTTAACGCCGTTCTTGATAATATGCCCCGATATTTCTGAACGAAGAAAATACCCAACCCCGTCAGGTTTGGAATTCTACTGAAGAGTATTCATATAAATCAATGTTTAGATATTTTGGTTTGTGTGTAATTTCATCCATGGAAGTCTTTATAGCAGGCACATATTTTGCCTTGTGCTCTTTGTTGTGGGGCTCTTTGAGTGTTCTGTGTTTGATTTCTTGCTCATTAAACATATACCTGGAATGGAAAAAGATTACCTTCTCTTTATGTGTCCTTCTTAAACGATACTTGATAATATATTATATACTGATGTTTTCCTGGTTAGGGTTTTGGGCATATGTCTGCCTAAAGCCTTTAATTTTGCGGTGTGGGCCCCAAAGAAATCTTTTTCTTTCTTATTCTCATAGAAAGCTATATTAGTTACCCTGTTCCACACTTCTTGATTCTGACTTATCCCATACTATTTCCATTGATGTTTCACCATTATCATTGATTTTTATGAATTTCTTGATTTGTTTCTCTCAATTCCTTGGCTTCGTTGGGTGCTCTAAGAGAGGATGGGATTGTATTTTCATGGTGTTATGGGGTTTAACCTCACAGTGTTAGGAAACACAATATGAAAATGAGCTAATACTGCACAAAGCAGTATCTCTGCTCCCAGTGAATCTGTTGTAATCGTCAAGATTAAAAAGCGTCAATATGTAAAGAGTTCTTTGGGAGAGAAACATTGGTCGAAGTGGGCAGGATCTGAGGGGCACGATGTGCCCATACTTTTAAAATTTAAGTAAAACAGTTCCCTGGGCAGTTAATGCCGCCAGATGAAATGCTTCAGCTGAAGTGCAAGGCAGAGAGTCTCCTGTGCTGTGAAACCGAGGGAGGTGCAGGCGGCTAGACAGGCCTTCTTGCCAGGATGCCTCCTGCCTGAAAGAAATGTAAATGTGCGCTACTGGTTAATCTACAAATGTAAAGGATGCTTGAAAGCCCGTATTGGATTTAATTGATGAAATCACTTGAAGCTTCCTGATGAGCTGTGAAGTGTGTGCTTTTAAAGGACAGGTATAAAAAAAATTGCACTATCTACAGCGTGGTATTACTAAAATTAAAATTTTGGAACAACTTTTTTATAGTAAACCTTTTTGCACATTTTGTAGAAGCCTATCTTATACTGTGTTTAATGCAAGTTTAACATAATGACATACATCTTCATAGTGTCTTCTGTCAGAGCTTTCTGTTGTAGCTTTAAACATACACAAGTCACTATTCTCCACTGCACCAACCATGATTCAGTTCCGTGGCCCTTTGGGTACAGACACAGACGTGTGCAGTACAATAATTAATAGAGGTTTCATAATGTGTGATAGTGCTTTTCTCACTGATTAACTTAACTTGCATTCATTTTTCATTTAAGCTGTGGGTTATTTTACATATAGTTACCTGAAGATAAAAGACTGAAAAAAGTTACAGAATATTTAGCTTTTTAGCCATGCATTTGACCCCGACCACACACTCACTAACCCCACCCCATTGCACACAGCATCACAGTTCCCATACTTTTTTAATGCTCTTAGACCACTGAAGAGAAATGTGTAGTCTCTTTCAGAGAGACTGAGAAGCATCCTTGAATCCATCAACCCTCATTCCTGCAACAACTTTAGGATGGCCTCCCTTCCCAGACCATTTGTCAAACAGCAAGGGCTACTTTTACCTTGCATCGAGGGTAGGACCACTAACCAATCCCTCCATAATCACCAGTCTTCCTGCTGTTTTTGCTAGCAGCTGGTTTATATCCCGAGTGTTGTCTTTATTGGGTCTGTATGTTGAAGCAAAGGTTATTTGCCAATCCCGCATTATTGCAGAGGCAGCATCCCTCTATTATGTGCATTGATTGGCAGGGCTGGCTTTAGAACTGGTGATGCCCGGCGCATCAATCTTTTTTGGCATCCCCACCCCCATGATCTCTTCCTCGTATTCACTCATGACCACCCAGCATAAGTGCCCCTCATTTCTCCATAGCCCCTCTCTCACATACATTTAATTTGTTTTAAAGCACTGGTAAAGGCTGACTTTACTAATGAGAATGTATATCTACCAAAACAAACTCTTATCAGCAACATTAGGAACAGATAATGAAAGACTGTGGAAAAAACATAACGTCCTAACTATTTTATGCATTTTTTTTTTCTTAGAGTTTTATATAGCGCGAACTAGACCCGAGACATAGGGTATCAGAGCGCTTTACATGAGCACCAGTTGTGTTACAGACGGACACATTCATTTTTGTTAGGCACGGGGAGATTAAGTGATTTGCCCAGAGTCACAGGATGTTGAGCGTCGTTGCCAAGGCTCGAACCCGGTTCCCCAGCTTCGAGATTGCCCGCTTTAGCCGTAAGGCTACATCCTCTCCCTTGCATGCAGCTCTTTGATGACAGTTAGTAATAGTCACTGTTCTATATTAGAGTTGTATCTTTTGAGCTGCGGTGACAAAAGGATCTCTGTGACAAATCAACTCAAATCCACTCAGCTATCCACATGAAATGCAGATCTGTGATCTGCATAGTAAGAGTTCTTTGCAGCAGGCATATTAACCCTCTGCGCTACTTTAAGACGAGTCAAAACTGGCACTAGACAAAACTCTGATCTATCTCTCTCTAGCAGGAACATTAATCACAAGAGTTATATTGACATTTTTAATGGTTGCCTGAAAATTGAGGCACAAGGAACTCTGCAGCAGGTGTTATTAAATTGTAAGTTATTGCTAAACACAGCGCCACCCCTGAGGTCAGCACCCCCTGTTAAGTTGAGGAAATCAATGCTTTAAAGTAGCATTGCATAAATCTTCTTTATTCTAGTAGGATGGTATCTGGAGGCCCCATCCACAGCATCAGCCTTGATCCAGCTCAGGGCATCTAACTGTTGCCCAAGCAATTCCAATCATAACATTCCAGGGATGATGCACATGTTACAGAACTGTGCATCATCCCCCAGATACAGAACCTTAGCATTGAATACAGGATACCACATCACCTCCCTCATTACCTAATGAACTAAAATACCAGAACCTATATACACATACAACACAGTGGTGGCTGGCAAGGAACAGGGATGGTCGGTTGGGGGGATGAAAAAAAACCACAAAAAAAAACACTTACCACTTCGGCCACCCGCGTTTCTCCTCCGCTTCCCTTCTGACGAGTCCCAGAATGGAGGCAGGAAGCACACAGGCTCCCCTAAGCCAATCACAACATTGCAGACTGTGGTTCAGTGCTCAGAGAGAGGCTGGGAGCCTGTGCATGTTTCTCACCAGGCTGTAGCTAAGAAAAATAAAAGGATAATAATGATGCCTTAACGGAGGAGCAGCCCCTGATACAACATGTCAGATCTTAAGCATTGTCATGTTAGCCCGGTCGACCACCACTGGCGTAATGAAACTTGAGGGGGCCCCCCTGCAAGGTACGCAGAGGGGCCCCCTACAGATTAAATCGGGAGCTCTCCGTTCCAAGTACTGTGCTGAGGGGCCCCCCTGGAGCTTAGGGGCCCCCGCACTGCGGAGGCTGTGGGGGCCTGTGTTACGCCACTGTGGACATCAAGTAGACTACAACATCATACATAGTAACGTAAGCGTGGTGGTCTCATCCTTACACGTCGTGGTCTTACATGTTGATCTGCAAGATTACTCTGATCAGAAAGAACACCTCCTACTTTCCCACATGGAGCACACTTTGCTACTCTGTTGAGATTCCATATCTTTTGATCACTGGTTTTACCAGCATTCAAAAAAAGCTTAATCACTTTAAATAGGTCGACTAAACTTAGAGGTCTTTTGTCCATCCCTCCTTGGAGATTTGGTATTCTCCCAATCCCCAACACACACCACAGTTTCCTTCACAGCTTTGCGCCTGTCATACAAATCTTTTCCCTGCACCCTTTTCTCCTCTTCTCTTTCACTCTATCGTACAAAATATCCCACCTGATCATCCACTTCCTTATGCTTACTGTTCACCCAACTCTGTACTACTTCACTAATGGGAATTCTTCCCCTGACTAACTGGAACGGAGACACACCTGTTGCGGAATGCGGTGTCAGGCGATATTCCATAAAGTTTCTCCTCATACTAGCTTCCCAATTGACTCCACACACTAATGACTGATAAATCGCTCCACAACTTCATTGGTTTCCGGGTGATAAAGCGCCGCTTTCTTGTGCTTGATTCCTCTAGATTTCAAGAATTCCTCAACTACTACAGAAGTAAGTTGGACCCCATTGTCCATAAGAATGGAAGAAGGAAAACTCTTCCTCTCAAATAATTCCTCCAAAACACAGATTATGTCTCTGGATTCAACTGAACTCACCATCTTTATTTCTGGCCATCATGGGTACATCTCAATACACACCAGAACATATTTGTCACATGTTCTCACTGTCACAGGTCCTAGAATCTCCAAAATAATGTCCTCCCATTGACCTGCAGCTTGCTCCCTTATCACCATAGGCTGCGTCCTACACTTTAAAATATTATCACTTTTCACACACTCAAGACACTCCTCACCTTTCTTTCCACCATTAAATCCATAGCAGGCCACAAGTAGACTTCTCTAAGCATCTCCTTAGTTTTGGAAATCCCCAAACGGCTTGTATGAGCACTAACTACCAGCTTCTTTCTTAATTGTTGTAGTGGAATCAACTTACTTCCCTCAACAATAAACCATCAACTACTGCCAACTCATTCCTCACCTGCCAGAATCCAGAAACATTCTCATCACATTTGTCCTTACCACACCACCCCTTGGTCACTACCTTCATCACCTTCTGCATACACTCGTCACTTTCTAACTACCTTTTCCACTCATCCTCCTGTATTACACTTTCTGTAATCAAACAAACATTCACTTCTTCCTCAAATTCTTTGTCCCCAAAATATTCATCTACTCCTTCCTCATCCTCATTCTGTATAAGACACATTCATGAGACACTATCAGCTTGCAGATTATCATCCCCTGGTACATAGGGCTCAACAAAGTCAAATTCTTGAAGAGCAACAGCCCATTTGCGAATATGACTAGAAATTTGATCTATACCTTTCTTAGAAAATACCTCCTTAAGAGGCTTGTGATCAGTTTTGACCTCAAACTTGCGCCCCCACAGAAACTTCCTTAACTTCCTTATCGCCCAGAAAACACCAAGAGGCAATTGGTTTCCACTCCCCTCAATCCACGTGAGGCAAATAAAAAGGTTCTATATTTCCCACCTAATTTCTGCAACAATACAGCTCCAAGACCTTTTGAGCTGGCATCAGTCATTACTATTGTCTCATCATTGGTATCGAAGCTTCCAAGATCCACAGCGTTCTCCAAACTAGACTTAACATCCTCAAATTCCTCTTGCATCCCTTACACCATGCAAATTCCTTGCCTTTCTTCAACAATGACCTCATGCACTCAGTTCTCTCTACAAATTTGGGAACAAACTTGCTAGAAAATTCCGCCATTCCGAGAAACTTTAGTACGTTCTCTTTACTCCCAGGTGACTGTAAGTCTTGATCACACCAACTAGACTGTTCTTGGGTCGAATCCCCATACCAGTTAATAAATGTCCCCAATACTCTATTGCAGTGAAATTGAATTTGCATTTCTCTTGTCTTAGTATGAGCCCATATTTCTGCAATCTCCCCAATACCTCATGCAATCTCATGTTATGCTCCTTCAAGTTGCCGCCAACCACCAGTGCATCATCTTGATACACTTTGACTCCCTCAATTTCTTTTAGCACTCTTTCCATTGCTCTCTGAAACACAGAGGCTGCAGATCTTAAATCGAATGGCATCCTCAAGAATTTATATGTGCCAAAAGGTGTGATGAAGGTAGTAAGCTCCTGAGAAGTTGGATCCAATTTTATTCGGTGGTATGCAGAGCTTAAATCCAAAGTGGACAAATGCTTGGCCCCATTGAGAGAACTTAACAACTTGTTGAGGTTTGGTAGAGGGTATTGGTCCACCACCACAGACTTATTAAGTCCACACATAGTCTGGCACCACATTGGCCTTACGAGCCATCACCACAGGCACAACCCATTCAGACGCTTCATACTCCTGTATGATAACATTGTCCATCAACTTACCCAGTTCCTTTTTCATACTTTCTCTGACAGACAACAGTACATTCCTGACTTTGGAAATCTTTGGTCTCGTTATGTCTTTGAGCTTGATCAAATGTAACCCTGGGCGTAGTTCGCGTAGTAGCACTACGCGTAGCTACGCGAAGTGCACTTCGCACTACGCGAGCTACGCGTAGCTACGCGAACTGCGTGAGTGCACTGTGCAAAATGCTGTTCACACTGATTGCACAGTGCCGGATGCTTGTCCGCACTGTGCAATCAGTGCAAACCGCATCTTGCACAGTGCAAGCGGTCGTTTGCTGCCGCTCGAGTAGATTTCTACTCGAGCGGCAGCTTTCTCAATGCGGACTGGTAGTTTCTCATCGCGAGCGGTCGCGAGCATACGCGACCACTCGCAATGAGAAACCTGACCTCCCCGCGTTGAGAATCTTGCCGGGAGGTTTATTTTCCATGCTCGCGATCGGCAACTTGATGTTGCTGATCGCGAACGAGGAAAAAGTCTCGCCGGGATGTCATTTTGCTTGCTCGCGGTCGCCAACTTGACGTTGAGGACCGCGAGCAAGCAAAAAATGACCGCTACGCTACGCGTGTTTGCACTGTGCTACGTGCAATTCGCGAAGTAGCGCAAACTTCGCAAACTACGCGAGCGTAGCGTAGTACTTCGCCCAGGGTTAATCAAATGTACATAGTTTTTTAAACACCCCAACTCTTTCTTAAAAAGATCAGGAAATTCTTTCAATAACCCATCACAGCCACCAGAGACACTTTTAATAACTGGCATGTCCCTGGTTCTGACAACAGGAGACTCATTGGGATCCAGATAAACATGGGGATCCCGTTGATGCAACCAACTTATAAGTGTGTCCCCCTTAAAGACACATAAACCTTTCCGGTTACAATGCGATCCGTGAATTCAATTGACCCCCAAAAGTATCACAACAGTTTGATAGGTTCACCCCCATACTCTCTGGGTCTAATGTCTGGTTTCAATAACTTCACTTTGCCTTTCAGTTTGCATTCATAAAATACTTTTGGTATTAAAGTAATTTTTGCGCAAGAGACAAATAAGATTTTGACCAGTTCTCCATTAACCAAAACAGTTTCCACCTGTCTTTCAGGATCACATCCTTTGGTTTGCAGACCCACGATCTCATTTACATCGTACCCTTCTGCATACTCATCACAGTACACTTCCTTAACATTCGTCATATTGCGCGAGGACTTGCAACACCTTGAAAAATGTCCTTTCCTGCCACAGTTTTTGCATAGGGCTTTCCAGCCGGGACATTCTTTGTAATTTGCCATGTGGCCTAGGTTGCCACATCGATAACACCATCCTGAAAATGCCTTGACTGCTTTCCCCTGCCTTTCTCCCCCTTCTGAACCTCCTTTATTAAACATTGTCCTGTCTTGTGTCATTTCTCTTGACTTAGACTTGTCAGACACTACTTTAACCACTGCCTTGCCATTTTTCTCCGCACCAGGCAAGTCTTTGCGTATGAGCTCAACACACACTCTGGAGTGCTCATAGGTCTTTGCCATTGTCAACACTTCTTGCAATGAGGAATTATCTTTCTGCCACATTGATTCCTTGGCCTTTTCCAATGCACATCCCCACATAAATTGATCCCTCAAGTGCTCTTTGTAAGATGCCCCAAAGTCGCACATAGAAGCTAGTGTTCACAACTCTGTTATATATTGCTCCACAGTTTCACTCTGGCATTGCATCCTCTTCCCAAAATGGTTCTGCTTCCATTCCAGAACAGTACTCATCTTGGGTACATAGTGTAGGTCTAAATTCTTGAGGCATATTTCATACTGCTTAAGATTTGCCACATCCCCATCTGACAAATCTGGAAGGTGCTCAAATACATTTTGACCTTCAGAACCCAGACAGTGCATTAACAGTGACATTCTTCTTTCTGCACTTAGAGAAGTGCCACAAACCCTAGCATAATGCATGAACACTGTCTTCCACTTGATCCAAGGTATAATTAGATCACCAGGTGAACTTTAAAAACTGAGGTGCTGTAACATTTTGCATGGTTCAAGTGTACAACAAAACAATGAAAAAACACTAGAAATAAAATGTGCTCCCTAAAAACTGTTCTCCAAACCATTGCACTATGTATGTATGAGAATCATATAGAAGACAGTGTTTA
Source organism: Calotriton arnoldi (assembly GCA_963921515.1). NCBI lineage: Eukaryota > Metazoa > Chordata > Amphibia > Caudata > Salamandridae > Calotriton > Calotriton arnoldi. The sequence continues at coordinate 1,187,875 of CAWUFW010004608.1, read as the reverse complement.
TTCAATGATGAGCACAACCTATGCTGCGCTCCAGCCAATCACCGCTAAACAAACCTATACTTTCTCATTTTTTTCTGAAACTACAGGTACCAGACTGTGCGTATCACAGAGATGTTATTGAAGCACAGATGCGCACTAAACAGAGATTTTTACCCATCTGTTCACGTCACTAAAAATCAAAACGATACATGGAACGCAGGAATATTGTGTCCGTGTCACAGAAAACACAATACTACTGTGACGTGCACCAACTAGTATACGTATCACTGTAGAATGCACTTCAGCTTTGCGGGCATAGCCAAAGTGGCGCACATCTCCTTGTGTGTGTATATCACTTCAGAAAGCACGTAAACTTGTAAAAAATGTTTGACACAGCACAACGCACTTCAGCGTTGCTGGCGTAACCCCAAAAGTGATGCACACAAACTTGTGTGCGTATCACAGCAAAATAGCACACAGGCCTGCCAGCGTAACCCAACTCAAAATGGCCCCTGTACATAGTGCCAATATCGGCAACACTTCCCATCCCCCCCACAGCAATATCCTGGAGAAATAAACAGACAAGACACCTTCTTTGCGGAGAAAATTGCTGCAGGTTTATTTGAATAACAAATATGCCAACATAGTGGGTTATCTTACGGGCGATCCCAGGGCAGGCAGCCCCTCGCCGCCTGCCCACCTGATGAGCCAAATTACACCGTGGCCATAGCCAATCGGTGTTTGCTAGATTTGGGGGAGGGGATAACCCCTCCCACCGGTGGACCGCCAGTCCACCCCATTACTCACGCCCCCAGAAGGGGGCGGAGCGCTCCAGGAAACTCCCGGTTGCTCAGGTCCACAACCGCCCGTAGAACTAACGGGGCGCCGTCGCTCCTCCAGGGTCCAACGCGAGGACCTCCCTGGGGATATTTGGCCTTTGCACTCTTGTTGTGCTCATGCAGAGGGTACCCCTCTGTACCTTACAGCCTCTGAATCGCCCTGTAACTCCGCCTGCAACACAAAATAATAAGTTAGACAAACACACCCCACCACCCCCTGCGTGTACGCCGGGTAAGTGGTAGGGAGGGAAACGGCGTCAGGGCAGCGGCAAAAGAGGACGCCCAGTGGGCGGGAGAGGTATATGTACCTCGCCCCCGCCCACTCCTGCCCGGAAGTGACGCGGGCATGCGGACCCTTAGGGGGTCGCAAACACTGGCCGGCTGCCTCGTGTACCATCATGTGGCACTAAGGGGGGCTGCCCTCTTAGGAGGGTCCCCTTCATGGACCCGGGGCAGCCCGCATAGAGCCAATATCGGCAACACTCCCCATCCCCTCCACAGCAATATCCTGGAGAAATAAACAGACAAGACACCTTCTTTGTGGAGAAAATTGCTGCAGGTTTATTTGCATAACAAATATGCCAACATGGTGGGTTATCTTACGGGCGATCCCAGGGCAGGCAGCCCCTCGCCGCCTGCCCACCTGATGAGCCAAATTACACCGTGGCCATAGCCAATCGGTGTTTGCCAGATTTGGGGGAGGGGATAACCCCTCCCACCGGTGGACCACCAGTCCACCCCATTACTCACGCCCCCAGAAAGGGGCGGAGCGTTCCAGACAACTCCCGGTTGCTCAGGTCCACAACCGCCTCTAGGACTAACGGGGCACCGTCGCTCCTCCAGGGTCCAATGTGAGGAGCTCCCTGGGGATATTTGGCCTTTGCACTCTTGTTGTGCTCGTGCAGAGGGTACCCCTCTGTACCTTACAGCCTCTGGATCGCCCTGAAACTCCGCCACAGCTCTGGGTGTGGCCACCGTCACCCCAGGGCCCCCCACCAAGATAGGCCTAGTTACCTACACCCTGCTGATTCCAAGGCCTCCCCCAGATCCAGCAAGAACAGGTCCATTCCCACTCTGGACAGGTGTATCCCATCTTCATCAAAACACCCTATGGACTTAGCGTGCAGTAACCCATGTCGGATGAAGCCCAACCCCCTTTGTTTGGTGCATTTGCGCATGGCGCTGTTAACCCTCCTGCACGAGGTCTCCATGGCTTCCCCTGATTTCCTTCCTACCCACAAAAGTCAAGTCATTGCCTCCCAGGTGTATGGCCAAAATTGTTGGGAGGGGAGACACCCCCCCTAGTCTGTGTCGCAGCCTCTACAGCAAGCTGTTCCAGCTCATGCCTGGGACCCCCACTCCCAGGACGCCCGGAAGGCCCTCCCCCAGACCGTTGGTCCTGGCAACTTGAAGAAATGCTAGGTTGCAAAACCCCCTTTGTTGAGCACTGCACACCATTCTATACAACGAATCCAAAATTCTGGCCCGTACGGGGATCGAACCCGCGACCATGGCGTTATAAGCACCACGCTCCAACCAACTGAGCTAACTGGCCAAGGCTTGCACCTATTTGCCTAATAACACTGCACCCCAACAAACCTCAGGTGCCTCACAGGGGTGCCTATGGTATATTCACCCTTCGCCTGTACATAAAACACTTAACCTGTCATCCGGCCACTCCCCTGGGTGGCTGTTGACGGATGTACCTTTTAACACATTGGGATTCACCTCGTCCCACTTGCATGGTGCGCTCCACTGACAAGCCTGCCCAGAACACTGGGCTTGCTGCCCCTTCAAAAGAGTGCTTGCAAAGTTGCCTGCCAGGACCCACAAACCTGACATTTAATCATGCCTTCCATACCCGTTCAACCCCAAAATGGTAAGGCGCGTGCTGTCAGCATGAACCAGAGTACCCCTCTCCCGAAGGGCCAGGTAAGGGGTGACCAGACCCACTGGGCCATACATCTATCTCCCAGCTGGGTGTAACAGAATACCCTTCAGCCAAGCCTGGTCGGAATGTGCCCTTCTCCCTACCCCTTGTAAGGGAGCACCACACCCACCCGTCTTCCTAGGGCAAAATTGGGACAATAGTCCCCTTGTTGGCTGACCGCTCCCAAGGATATTTTGCTTAACTGAAGCAACCTGTATCATGCTGCTGTGGACAGGAGGGCATGGAGTAAGCCTATGGTCAGTGTACCTGTACCCTCTTAACTATAAAAGCAAAATGTGCTCTGATAGTAGTCAGTCTTTGTGATCCTAACCCTCTATTCCAACAATATTAGGGTACCAGCACCCTATTGGGAATGGCAAACTCACACCCCAGCTGACAGGATAGAGCCTATTCGTACTCGATCTAAAAGACCCAACCGACACCTCAAACCCTGACAAGAGGAGGCCTGCTAACCTGCCCCCACTCTGTGTAAACAACAACCTGTGCAATATTCAGGGAAGCTGCCACCCAGAAAACCCTCCCCGGCACCCGGGGGTCATGCAGTCGCTCCTTGGCCTGAAACTAACGACGTTCACATGTGGATGAAGTCAAAGGACCCTTCCCTCAGCGCATGCTTGCAACCTGTCCCCTGCATCACCCTAGTCAGAGAGAACGACTGCAGGGAGCATGCCGAGCAAGTCGTCCCCATTTGCTGGCCCAGGTCCCCACCCTCACGTGAGTAGCCCATGGCCAGACTCCTGCTGCCGCCTACCAGAATGCAGGCCTGCGTGTGGAAAAGCTACTGGAATGGGGCGCACAATCAAGCGGTTTGCCTGCCCTTTCTAAATATGTGAATGCTCAAAGTCAAATAACTTGCCGCCTTTGCCCTTTGTGCTGTAGCCCTCCCAGCACTAGTGGCATTTTTCTAAGCACCGGGTGGTTGAACCTGTGGGCCTATTGGAGCTGAAGAGTGAGGTGTCAGGCTGAGAGAAAACCCATGGGGGGACCTCACTAAGCACAACACATATCTTAGACCTACCCCTAGAAAGGTAACAACCCCTCAGCCTCTGAAACTCGAATGAGATCAGCTGGCTGAAGCCGTGGCTGAACTTCAATACAATTGTTTGCGCTTGGGCCTGTCAAAAGTAAATGTTAGTCCGTTATAACTGTTGTGCAAGATCCAAAAGCCATTGGCTCTCCATGTGTTTGTTCCCTGTCCTTACCGCATTGTGAAGAAAGCTTGCCAACAGTGGTTGACCTGGGCTATTCCAAACCTAACCTGGGCGTGTTTGCGCACCTTCACCCCGAGGGATATCCTGGCACTGATTAACCGGTTATTATTGCTACCCAACACGGAGGTACTCATTTTATCGGCCTCCGGAGGGTGAAAGGCTGAGGAGGGCGGCACACTATCTGATGGGATGTCCCTAGAAAATGGGCCCCTAAGAACATTCAATCTGCCCCCTGCTACAGGGTCATGTGTGCAAGACCTATCTCCTTGAGTGCGGGGCTTGCTAAATACCTTCCTGCTAGCATAAAATTCCGGATGCCTTACCAATACCAACCGAAAATATGCGTGCCCCGGTAGCTTATCACCCCTGTAAGCTGACACCTCAGCCTTCCTCCTAGCGCTCTCCAGGGTGAAAGGCTGAGGGGGGCAGCACACTATTTGATGGTATGGCCATAGTAAAAGGTTGCCCTTCAGTACTTTCAATATGCCCCCTGCTTAAGGAGATTGAAACAAAGTATTGATTAACAAGCATGCTCCTCTATTGCAGGAGTAGTCCCCATACGCTGGCCCAGGTGTACCTTACGGGGTAAGTATCTTGCACCACAAACCAATGTGCCCTTTGCCCCACACATTGCTCCTGCTGTGCTGCCACTCCCAGTAACCTCCCAACTGCTAACCCTGACACTTGTCCGAGTGTGACAATGCAGACTATTCCAGGCCCCCTCAGTATGAGAATGGTTTGGGCAGCAGGCAATCGTAATTCCAATGTGATTGAATTACTCATTGCCTGTTGTAGTGGTCATCTCTGAAGCTGGACAGACAGCGCCAACTGGTGGCAGACTGTCACAAGCGCCGGAGTCGACCAGTAAGGACGGAGCCGCGTACCAGGAACCCCCCGCTCACATATAGCCCCAATAAACTTGGTCCTGCGAGTTAGCATAGGTGGGCCATTACGTCACTTTTGGAAGTCCAGGGTTGACTTTCTCACCTAGGGATTTCAACGAAACGGGCTATATTTGTATTGTTCCTAGTATCCTCTTTGTGCTCCTCCAGTGAGCAAAAGTGGCCCAATAGCCTGTATGTGGGGCACCTGATACACTTAATCGCAAATCACTCCACCCCTCCCCTAGCAAAAAATCAAAAAGGGGATGAATAACACATGGCCACTCAGAGATTCGCATTTGAGAGGCATAGTACTGTTCCTAAATACCCAATTCTGCTTACCTTCATTTATATGCCAAGCTTCCCCAGCATAAAATTCTATTGATGTCAACGTTATCATGTGCCACAACACGTGTCATAAAATGTATTTTGATAACGCTAGCCTGCAGGTGACCACTGAACGTTCAACAGGATTCCATATGCACGATCAGTGCTCTTCAAACTACCAAAGTTAGGAAAACAACTCTATACAGTCACCGTTAATTGGACAGTAAGTCCAACACCAAGCTCTTTCCCTGTACTGTGGTGGTTTAAAATATTGCATATTCCGGGTCAACAGAGTTCTGGTTACATCTTACTTACCACCGACAGACAGCACAAGCAGTCTGCGGACGGAACCATTTTGGCGAACAAGGCAGAAGCGCCCGGACTGCTAAACAATCCTGCATGCCCAGTAGTAATAGTGAAAGTGTCACTCGGGGTTGAAGAACCGTGACATTATTGCCCTAAAATTAGGACCATGTCCCAGGTGCCAAGAGGGGTGTGGAAATACTCTAACTGATGTGTAAGGCCCGGGGTTATTACTTTGCTTCTTTGTCTAAATAAATCCAAGTTAAATGTGCGCTGGCAGACAAGTCTCTTCACACCCCAATGAGCCTCAGCAACCCCTGGATGTGCAAAAATAGCACTCCTGACACCGGGGCTGCCATGCCACAGAACATTGGTCCGCCAGTGCAGCCCGCGGCTGCCGCAGGAGAGGTGCCGGATCAACACCGGATTGGCTGGACGCCCATAGCATCCAGCAGCCTAGCCCGATCACAACCCGGCTGCGGGCCCTAGACCCATGTCACCCGAGCCCCAATAACCTAAGACTCAGTCTACACACAATATACTTGTAGGCTGCTGCACTTCCTGTCTGGACATTCACCCTCTTCTTCCCTGTAGTAATTGAACACAAACACAGATGTGGCGTGCAGCAACAAAAAACATGTGTTGCTTTGCATTCCGGGTGGTAGCCTCCCCCCACAGTCGTCTGTGTTGTTGGCTGCACCGCCGGATCATTTCACCTATAGTGGACACCCGCCAGGGATGATTGTGGGTAAAGACAAGGCCTCTTGGGCGCTTGTCTCCAACACCGTTACACAGTGCCCCTGAACGGTAGGCTCCTCGGAGGGGGGAACAGATCCCTCACTGCTCTGGAAAACCAGATATAAATGGTCTCTCTCGATGTCCATGTGTTTATTGTGTGCAGCCCGGGCTTAAGAGGGATGAAAACACGGGGGGTCTCAAAGGGGGCGTAGCCAATGTACTTGAGGGCGTGGCTTGAACATGTACGCTAAGAAACTGTGCGTAGCTAATGTGCCGCCCGACATGTATCTGGCTGTTTCTTTCATTGCAATTCGATGTATGATCTAACAAGGAACATCATACCTCCAACAAGTCAGGACTGTTGGCTTTGTCAATGATCGTTAGTTGCATAAGCTAAATAAGCAGCACACGAGCTGGGTCGCAATCCTGACTCCAGCTACAGCAGACCCGGGCCGGAACCGACAGAAGCAGACCCCGAGAGACCCTCCGATGCCGCGTCATCTGCCCAGGGCCCCCGAATGCGGGGGAGCCACCGGTGCACGAACTGGACAGGCTAGCTTCCCAGTTCACCGCTCCGACCGCCAATGAAGCCTTTCGTGCCGCTCAAAAGTTACTTCAAATGGTCTAACTTCTTGAGGCATATTTCATACTGCTTAAGATTTGCCACATCCCCATCTGACAAATCTGGAAGGTGCTCAAATACATTTTGACCTTCAGAACCCAGACAGTGCATTAACAGTGACATTCTTCTTTCTGCACTTAGAGAAGTGCCACAAACCCTAGCATAATGCATGAAAACTGTCTTCCACTTGATCCAAGGTATAATTAGATCACCAGGTGAACTTTAAAAAACTGAGGTGCTGTAACATTTTGCATGGTTCAAGTGTACAACAAAACAATGAAAAAACACTAGAAATAAAATGTGCTCCCTAAAAACTGTTCTCCAAACCGTTGCACTATGTATGTATGAGAATCATATAGAAGACAGTGTTTATTCAATGATGAGCACAACCTATGCTGCGCTCCAGCCAATCACCGCTAAACAAACCTATACTTTCTCATTTTTTTCTGAAACTACAGGTTCCAGACTGTGCGTATCACAGAGTTGTTATTGAAGCACAGATGCGAACTAAACAGAGATTTTTACCCATCTGTTCACGTCATTGATATAGGGAAAAATAGGATACATTTTGTACAAACACACACAGAGTTTAGGCCTGCAACTTCTATGCAGAAGTTTCAAGTTAAAAGCAGCTTCAGGCCTCAGTAGAAATACAGGCCCAGGCCTCTGCACGAGAAATAGTTCAGAAAATAGCATGTTACAAAGGACTTTGAGTTTAGCTGAACTTATGAGGTCACACAGTTCCTTGAAAGGTCAGGAAATGGCCTGCAGTCACAAAGATAAGCTACTGCATGAAGCGTAGATCTTATCTCCTTCCAGACTCGGGAAACCAGTAGTGTTTTAAATGTTGGAACTACAAAAACCACAAACCACAAGTCCATCTGCTAGAGAGACTGAGCTGAAAAGTGTCAATCATGTCTTTTGTAATCTGTTACTAATGCATGCACATATAGATTAAGCACACACACAGGATGGACTGGCCAAGGTGCAAGCCTTGCCACTGCTCATAATGACATGGATGTCGCTTGAGTTGAAAACCACATGTCACACTTACACGATGCTAGGCATGATGGATGAAACCACAGGCCAGAGGTCAGATAAGCATGGCCAAAAAGCGTTAGGCAAAAATATAATCACTTGCTTCACAGGAAAACAGATGTGTGTAAAAAGTTGTTAATAATGTTTTAAGTCTGACAATAGAAAAACCACCGAGGGGGTTTCCGCCAATATGAGATGCGAGGGCCATGTGGCCCATATCTATATGTGCTTTGTTTTCAGGAAATTGTTGTAACTGCTGATTTTAATCTACTCATTTGTGACGTACATCCTATGCTTGTAACTTTTTTCTCTTGTGGTTTGGAGGAATAAATACAGCTGATTCTAAACTGGGGCAGAGACATTGAGTTGCATCTCCCTTGAGGTGAACTGATCTCTCCTGTAGTGACTGATCCTCACTACAGTATTGTAATAAACCCATATTGTATTGTTAACTTGTCATTCTTGGTGTTTCTTTAATAGAGATATTTTCCTCTAACATCACTAAAAATCAAAACGATACATGGAACGCAGGAATATTGTGTGCGTGTCACAGAAAACACAATGCTACTGTGACGTGCACCAACTAGTATACATATCACTGTAGAATGCACTTCAGCTTTGCGGGCATAGCCAAAGTGGCGCACATCTCCTTGTGTGTGTATATCACTTCAGAAAGCACGTAAACTTGTAAAAAATGTTTGACACAGCACAACGCACTTCAGCGTTGCTGGCGTAACCCCAAAAGTGATGCACACAAACTTGTGTGGTATCACAGCAAAATAGCACACAGGCCTGCCAGCATAACCCAACTCAAAATGGCCCCTGTACATGTGATGCACTTTCGTGCGCGTCCTGAGCATGACGTAGAGGCTAGTTCTATTGTTTCCTCGCTGACACCGCAGGCACATCGGTGGAGGAGTTGCCGTGAGCAAAAGCTTGAGCGGAGTAACGACTTATTGCTCACATGCGCACCCTACAGCTACAGTCACGGTATGAGAATGTACATATTTTACTTTACGACAGCTAAAATAAAAGCTTTGTGTTATGATGTCTCCTCTTCACACACGAAGCCAGTGTTTCAGATAAATCTCTTTATTTCAGTATAGCACAGGAACAGGTGAGGAGATCGGGCAAGCTCCCACTGCCTCAGCCTCCACGCAGGGAATGCAGTGCAGTGGAACATCGCCTAAAGAATCCCTCTACATTCTACGTCTCCTGCCACAAAGAAATGCCAGCACAACACTTTGCTTTCCTTTCTTCTGCCACTGTGTAAAGTTCCCGCAAACGTTGCCTCTCTGCTCCTTTTGCTGGAAGATCATTGCATTAGGGCCTCCTGTCCTTCACCATCACCTGACAGGATGTCAGTATCCAGTCAGTAAGCCGCAGTAGGTAGTACTCGCTCATCGCCAATGTTAAGTTGAGGAAGGACACGCTTTAAAGTAGTATTGGATAAATCTTCTTTATTCAAGTAAGATGGTATCTGGAGGCCCCATCCACAGCATCAGCCTCGATCCAGCTCAGGGCTTCTAACTGTCGCCCAAGCAATTCCAATCTTGACATTCCAGGGATGATGCATGTTACAGAACTGTGCATCATCCCCTAGTTGCCGAACTTTAGCCCTGAATACATGATACCACACACCCCTCCCCAGGTCAGCAGCAAGTGTGGCCGCACTGCCCTAAAGCCATCACTGTTGATTAGGATGCCTCAGGGTTGCAATAGCACGCGATTCCTTATAATAATTGTCACTCCTTGCTTCCTAACTCTTGACTGTTTTAACCAATATCGGACTATCCTACTTTTAGTCCATTATCTCACATTCTTCACTGGACAGATGTGTCTTGAGTGGGAGGCTTTTTTGATTCTTTATGTTGGCTGGCCGAATTTCCTTGGGACAGTATAAGAGATGTTTGTCTTGGTTCACTAGGTATCAAATTAAATCAAATTATATTGATATAGACCTCATCCGAGAACCACAATATAAAAATATCATATATACATAAAATATTGTTAGTCATAGCTTAAACATTTCTAAAACAGCGGTATAAAAGTTTTAAAAAATGTAAATACTTTATAGCATACAAATTCATCTGGGGGAGCTCTTATTAACTCAAACAGATCTATGGTTCTGGAGATATTATACTTAGTGCAGATAGGTTTTATAAAACGGCTGTGTGCTTCAACCAGAAGTTTGTTCGGACAAATGCATAAAATGTGTGCCAAATCTTGGGTTTCTCCACTACAAAGACCGCAGAGGCCAGTTTTGTCAAATGTGCCACCCCAGTTTTTAGCCAGATCTTTTAGTGGTTGTGTCCTCAGTCTTAACATCAGAATGCAATGCCTGACCTTATGTTCTAATGAGAAACTCATCACTGTGTGTCTGGTGGCTTCCCTCAGGTCAAACATGGCTACACTGTTCCTCCAGACTCACTCCTTCTTCAGAGTGTGGTCTACACATCTGCATAATCTGAATAATGTGCGTTTCTGTATATCTTCAGATGTGTGTGTTTTGTGGCGTACGTTTTTTGTATTTTATTTAATCTCCGTGAGTTATAGTTATGGTGTCAGTTCTGTGAATTAGGAAGTTTGAAAACTTTGGCAACTTGAAATAAAATGCACACATAATGTAAAATTAAAAAAGAAACGAAAATTAAAGAAACAGATCTTGTGAAATCATGTGAGTGTGAAAAACATACGCATATCATGGAATGTATTGTGGATTCATTTACCAGGACTGTGGTCAGTTATTTATAAATGTCACAATATTTTATGAAAATTGTTCATTAGTTTGAGAATTGCTAATAACTTTCAGTTTGACTTCCAATTTACACAAAGATATCTGCAGTGGTGCTCCACCTGTGTTACCAGTGAATGGATCCATCTCCATGGTCTCAACATGATTTGCTTTGGGTTTGTTTTCTTTGCAGAGCTGGCGAGAAGTAAGAACGACCACATCTCCAAAGCCCGCCTGAAAACCCTGAAGATGACAGTGGTCATTGTGATGTCCTTTATGTTGTGTTGGACTCCATACTACCTCCTTGGGCTGTGGTACTGGTTCCGGCCCCAGATGATACACAACATACCAGAGTACGTTCACCACAGCCTCTTCCTCTTTGGCTTGCTGCACACATGCTCGGACCCAGTTATCTATGGCTTGTACACCCCCTCCTTCCGGGAGGATCTGAGATCTGGCTTGCACAGGATGAGTTTAGCGCTGGCCGGGCGAAAGCAGAACAAAAAACAAATGTCAGGTTCTGAGGTTAACATCAAAGACTGTCCGTCTAATGATGGCGGCACTGACCTTCCCTCCAATGGGACCACTGTTCAGACAGTTTTCTAAGATGGAACCTGTAACATAGGGAGTAATAAAAAAAGAGTAAAAAGTTGAGAGATTGGTGGTGGACTAGATCTCCATTTAATAATGGGTCATGGATGCAACACTTCAAATGAAGCCTGTAAAACCCACCAGAAACTATGGTACTAAAAGATAATGGACAACTGTTTTGACAGGGAGAAAGCAGTTTTTCTCCTAAGGTGGCTGCATTAACTGAATGTGTTGCATGTACAAAGGTGAATGCACAATTCTTTAGGCCCTCTACATCCATACTTCTGGCAGTCCAGTGTCTCGGCCATGCAATTGGGAGCTACAGGCCCATTTATTCTGTTTAACTCACACTTATGACAAGTGTTCATGAGTGGCACCAACAGCGCAGCATTCAAATGTCCAAATCGGGGGGAGGGGATGAAGCCTTAAACATCACACCCTGCCGTAGGATATTACTTCTAGAATTGATCACTAGTACTCATGCTTGACTCACAGCATTTTCAATAGTGTGTGTTGTGTCCCAGCAGGACCCAGGCATACGATGACTTACAGGTAAGGTGAACATGGGTTGCATGATTGCCCAATATTATTACAATACTTACACCTACTGGGAGCTAGTCTCTCAGCATGTTTCCCTTTTCTGTCCCTCATGGCTTCTGCCCCTTCCTCCTCTTGCTCCTCCTCTTCCTCTCTTTGCCCCTCGTGATAAGGTAAGGTTTTAGATCATACCCATGTGCCTCTCTCTGTCTGTCACGATGGGACAGTATGGAAAACTGTAGCTTTAGAGAGGTTTTCCATCTTCTAAAGTTTAAATGTCTCTGGTCAGTTTTTTAATATCTTCTGATAGAGGTGGCTTGTTCCTAAGTGCTCTAACGTAGCAGATACATTGGTAACAAATGTATTTGCTCTGGATCACACAATTTGGGTGTTTGAGGAAGCCCGTAGGAGTCCATGGGTCTCCTGGTTCAACAGTTGACAATTTAACTACTGGACCACACTTCTGCCACCCCAGGCACCAACACATGAACTGAGCTGCCATTTGCACTACAGAGAAAACAAAATGGGTGGAAGTGCAGGCCAGTGATGTCCAGGTTTCCTTTTGTAGTATCCACCTCAAATCATCTGTAGGCACTCAGGAGAATTTAGGGTGCAAATTTAGTGCTTGCAAATTGTGCAAGATTGAGAACACCAGGAGCTGGAGATGTCTATTGCAGTAGAAATGTTTTTTCTTTTCTCACCTGTACGCACCAAGCAGTGAGTGACTTAGGAACTTGGATGATGGCAGACACCAAACTTTCATGTGGGAGCCTTTAGTAAATTTCTTTGTGGAAGCGGCCGGGACCAGAGATAAGTACCTTCCTTGAGTGCACTGCGCAGCTGAGTGTGTGAAGTGGCATTGTGTGCCAAGACTAGTTGTAGTGGGAAGGGGTATGATGCTGAGTTCACAGGTAAACCTAGTGGCAGATTCTAGCGAAGCCTCCAGCCAGACCACACTGTGGTACACCAGTTTAGACAATCCACACTACTAATTCAGACAATGAGATATGATGATTGTGGGACAGGCACTCAGATTTGAGAAATAAAGGTTATTTAGTGCCAATTGTAAGGGACAGCAAGAGAAAAGACATCACGTCACAGATCCTTCTTTGTGAGTGTCTTTCTACCAGACAGAAAGTAGAACATTGTCTATTGCATGACCTCTCATTACTTTAATTCCACTTAGAGCTAAAAATGTCCTAACAGGCAGGTGCTTTCAAAAGGCTGGCAGGGCTGGCTGTCAATCACGTGCCAAAATGCCACAGCTTGAAAGTCTTTCAGAGAGAGCAGCCTGTAGGGAAATTGCTCCATTTTCTTAAAGGCCGTTTCTCTCCCAAAATAAGTTTGCTTGACAGCCAGTTTATGCCCCTACGGTGATGCCACAAATTGTAATACCACACAACTGGTGTACGTTTGCTTTGATTGGTGTTGAGAAATCCTATGGCCACAGGGGGTATCTCACCATGGTTGCTACTTGTTCAAAGGACAATCCTTAGTTTTTCATTCTTTGACTTTCAATAATATTTCAAAACCATTGCTCTATAATGTTGCCTGGCTTCCCCAAAATGTGCCTCAAACTAGCTTCTGTGAAGGTATTCAATCTAGTGCAATGGCACAGGAGCTACTAGTGTGCCACTCCATCCTGAAATTGCTGCTCTATGTACGCCGATCTTTATGTGATTTGTTTTCTATCTTGTAGTCAGAGCTATTTCAGTTGTTATATTAATTGTTCCTTTTATTTCTATTGGAGTCATTTGCTCGTTCAGTAGAGTCGCCTGAAGTAGGCAGCTCCCAATCCTCTTCATAGTTTTAAATATTTGGAGTATTCATGCATAAACCAAACTCAAAATCTGCACCTTGAAAGTGAATAAAAATCAAGTTGTTTTCTTTTCGTTTGAGAAAAAGACTCACAGTGGTAATGCAGTCATGACAAATCAACTAGCAGAACTTTGAAATAAACCAGTATAGTGCAGTTCCTTTAGTTGACTCTGTGGCTTGAGGAAACTCAGAAATTTCTTTAAAAAACAAAAAACCTACCTTTTCCAAAGCTCTTGTGCTCTACCCAACTTTCTCTTTTGATTGTGCCATCTATGACATTTAACAAAGGTTACATTTGTCCAAGCTGAAGGTTTGGGTGTTATTGTTTATACTGACTTCACACATTTAATACCACAACTTCCTTTTGAAGGTTTTTACTTAGTGTCGGAAAATCATAACTAAGGGTAGGCTTAGGGGGATAGATTCTCAAAGATGTGTCTGTGAGTAGGTGTGACTTACTTCTGAATCTTCAATTGTAAGTTCTGCCTACATATAGGAAACCTTTAAGAATCAGCCTATGGTGATTTTCATTAAGAATATTTTGCGAGAGGCCAATTTCTTTGTTTAGAAATTCTCTTAATAAAATGTACTCAGAATACCATTATGGGGAGGTGAGTGCACAAATGGGATGTTCTTCTTCCTCTAAATCCACAAAACAAGGCTCTACAAAGCCAATAGGGGTGGCTTTGTCTTCTTACCTTAGTACGAGAACAAATCCTAGCAACTACACATTGCAGACACAGAACATACATTCTACATTCTTTGTATTTTGTGCTTGAACTAGGCAGACACTCTAGGCCTGATTCACAAAGGTATTTACGTGCAGTAAAGTTACGTGTGCAGAGTTCCACACTCAGGCGGACTCTCTGCTCTGCAGTTTTCAGTACCTTTGTGAATCAGGCCAGCGGATCTTAAACACTACACTAATGGTATTCTGAGACACACACAAAGAGATGCAGTGTGAAATCACAGGGACTTCTTGTGAACTTTTTCCTTCCATGAATTAAACCTTATGCTATCATGCCAGCTTCAGAAGTACTGTTAACTCTATTTTTTTCAGTACCACAAATGTCCACATATGTCCTGGATAATACAATGAAGCCTTTGCATTCTCAACTATTGATTGCTATACACCTTTTTTCTATTGATATTAAGAATTTTGGTACAGACTGCAGCATAGTTGTATGTCAGAATTATCAAGCACAAAAATATCATGCAACAAAAGTTATCAAAGTCAGAATATCAAATACCAAATAAATATGAAGGTATATAGGTACCTTTAGATTTACTATTCTTTACTACACAGCTAAGTTCCTTGAAGATATACACACAAACACACACATGTTGTCAAGGTACATGTATGTGGAGTTATATATATATTAAATCTAAACTTATACATATTGTATCCTCAAATATATTGTATTAACAACAGGATCCAGGAGTCAAAGCACGACGTATTTATTACCTAATGAGTCGTATCTCTCCACAGAATGAGCCAACCGTCTTCCCCAACATTCTAAAGGCAGCGCATGAAGGTCTTAACAAAACAGATACACGAGGAAGGGGCAGGGGACAGGGAAAGGACCACAAGGAAGAAATAACAATATATAAGGCAATAATTAAACAGTAATAGTGACACAACAAATGACTGTGGTATAATAGTGATACAATGAGGGTGGTGGTTGCAAGAAATATTGAGTTTCTCATATTGTGATACCTAAATATCGCTTCAAGAATATTGTTAGTACAAAAATATCGCCTCACAGATTATCATGGTCAAGAATATCATTTTCTTTGCTATATAATATTGTTTTAAATAATATTGTTTTATTTTATATTGTTTACTTAAATACAGTTGTAAAAAATATCGTTTTTTGAGTATTTTAATATGTATTAGTAAAAATATTAATTTTAGGTGTAAGTATTGTTGGTATAATTGTTAATAATTTTTTTAAGTATGTTTGTAATCTAATATGTTTAATTTAATTTTTAATTAAGTTAATAATGTATAATGTAGCTTGTTATTGGGCTTGTAGGGGAATATATTTTTATTGTTAATTAACTTTGTATTGTAAATGACATATTTGATTTATTAATAATTATGTAAAGTGTTTAATTGCTTAGTAGTTACTTTAAGTATTCAAGTTTAGTTGTTTTATGTATATACTGAAAATGTGTATTTTTTTCGTATTAATTTATATTTTAGGTGTGGGGTGTTGGTTTTGTAGCGGACTAGGGTGGAAATTTAAATAAATGTAAACTAATTTTATTTAATGCTAATTAATTTTTAATTGTTAATTAATTAGGTAATTGATTATTTTTTTTGATAATCAAGTTTATTGAATTTTTGAGAACAACAATACGTTGGTAGCATGTCAGGCACAATAATTAAAAGCATTATAGACGATAAAGGCAACAAAGATTCGTAAGGCATTAATAATATGAATACAGCACATGTTTACAAGCAATCACTTATCCAGCCCATCTAACCCCTCAAACGGGCAGTGAGTTGAACCATTTGCCCCATATTTTACCAAAAAGTTCAGGGCATCCTCGGGCCTCAAAGAGGGGTTCCTCTTGAGCTCCACACCAGTCCACTCCCCGTCTCCATTTCCGCATAGTAGGTGGCTTGGCTTGGGACCAGAGCGCTGAGATATCACACTTTGCCACCGCTAATGCCGTTCCCAGGAAGCGCTTGTCAGACCGGGATCCATCAAGGCCATCAAACACCCCCAGGAGCAGGCGCAGCGGGTCATGGGGGAACTCCCAGGCTAGGGTCTGTGTGAGTTCACCCTCCACCCCTGCCCAGAACGGTGCAAGGGCGGGACATTGCCACACCATGTGGTAAAAGTCCGACGGGGCGTGGCTGCATCGCGCACAGGATGGGGAGGGCCGCATACGGGCGCTATACAGGCGTGCTGGGGTGAGATACGCTGTGTGGAGATAGTAGAGTTGGACTAGACGCAATCTGGAGGAGGTCGTCAGAGTCTTGGGGCCATAAGGGCATCTCTCCAGTCCGCGTCATCTAGGGAACCCAGCCAACCCTCCCAGCGGGTACGAAGCAGGTCCAGGGATGCAGGGCCATTGTTCACCAAGGAGCGATAGATCCGCGATACACCCCCTCTGCCCAGGTTTCCCATCATCACTTGGGCCTCCAAGGGGCTGAATTCGGGGAGGGAGGTGGGGGATGAAATGTGGGTGTGGAGGGCATGTCTTAGTTGTAAATATTTGTAGAACTGGGAGGAGTGGAGGGAGTAACGGTGTTGTAGATCTGCAAATGATCTGACATGGTCCCCCGCCCAGACATCCCCCAATAGCGAGATTCCGATGTGGTCCCACCGACGGAAGTCTTGGAGAGCCGAGACCTCCCCCAGCCAAGCCCCACACCACAGAGGCGTTTGCCTGGTGAGTTTACGGTCCCACTTTACGTGGCGCAAGGCAGTCCGCCAGGCCATAAGCACGGCTCTAGTGGCGGGGGGAAGGGCCTGTGGCACGGGGCTCCCATACAGGTAGGCCTGGATTTGAGCAAAGTCCATTGACCTGGTTTCCACCCGATACGCCGGGTCGGACCAGCCGCCCGCGAACCAGTCGTGGATCACGATTAGCCTCGTGGCCAGGTAGTAGAGGTGAAGGTTAGTTACTCCCATGCCTCCGTCGTAGGGGGGTATGCGGCAATGTGCTAGGGACAGTCGTGATCTCCCTCCTCCCCACAAAAAGCGGGTGAGTACCCCGTCCAGTTCCCGAAACCAGCTGCCCGGGAGGTGGATGGTAATGTTTTGTAAGGTGTACAAGAAGCGGGGAAGGACCATCATTTTAAAAAGGGCACTTCTGCCAAGGGGGTTAAGGGGAGAGATTGCCATTTCCTGAGGTCTGCCTTGGCCCTAGTGACCAGGGGTGTGATGTTCAGGGCCCATTCAAGTTCGGGGAGAAGGGCTACCCATATCCCCAAGTACTTAAATGACTGCCTGCGCAGGGGAATGGTCGTCTGCCAGTCAAAGCAAGCCAGTGTCAGGTGTAGGGGAACCAGTGTGGACTTCGCCGGGTTAAGTCTGAGGCCGGAAACCCGCTCAAAGGCAGAGAGGACGTCCAAGCATCGCGGGCCGGAGCTCTCTGGATCCGCCAAATAAAGGAGGACGTCATCGGCATACAGGGCGATCTTATCGACCTGATTCGGATCCCAGGTCCAACCACGGATGAGGGGATCTTGGCGGATGAGGGTGGCCAGGGGTTCCATTGCTAATGCAAATTAAAGCGGTGAGAGCGGGCAGCCCTGGCGGGTGCCCCTCTGAATAGGGAACGCCTCGGACAGCACGCCATTAATGAGGACCCTTGCCTTGGGAGCCGAATAGAGGACCCGGAGAAAGCGTCGGAACGGGGGTCTGAAACCCATCCTCTCCAACACCTCCTCAAGGTAGCTCCAGTCCACTGTGTCGAATGCCTTTTCAAAATCTATGAATAGCAATGCCAGACACGGGGTGAGGCGGTGGCGGTGTGTGAGGGCGAGTTGGAGGCGGTGTATGCAATGTCGGGTACCGCGGGCAGGCATGAAGCCACTTTGATCTGGGTGAACCAGCTCTGGTAAATGGGGACGGATTCGTTGGGCCATCACAGTGGCAAAGATCTTAACCTCCGTGTTGATAAGGGAGATGGGGCGGTAATCCGCACATGCAAGGGAGGGTGGCTGTGTCTTTGGGATGACTACGATAGTGGCCATATCAGTCTCAGGTGGGAAGGACCCTTTGTCCACTACGTGTTTAAACAGTTCCGTCAGGTGCGGGACCAGTGTGTCCCGGTAGGCCGCATAGTACTCCTGGGGGTACCCGTCGGGCCCGGGTGTTTTGCCGGCGTGGAATAATGAAATCGACCCCTGTATCTCCTCTGGGGTAAAGGGAGTATCCAAGGCCGTAGGGTCTGCTTGGGAAAGGCAGGGCAACCGAGTCCCGGTCTCAGCCAACAACGTTGCCAGAGAGGTCCGAAGGGGCCGGGCCGTGTAGAGGCCCGCATAGTAGTCTGCGAACGTATGGGCGATGGCTGGGGAAATGGCGTGACGGACCCCATTCCCGTCCCGAATCTCAGGGATTATGCGATTGGCTCTGGGATAGGACACCAGGTTGTGGAGAAGTTTGCCATTTTTATCACCCCAACCATATACATGTGCCACAGAGGAGCGCCAAAGCATTTTAGCGGATTCCAGCGAGAGCCGGCAGATCTCCTCTCTGATCAGCGCGAGCTGGCGGGCGGAGTCGTCGTTATCGGTGGTGTCTTGGGCACCTTCCAGCTGCGCCGCCTGGGCCTCTAGGTGTACAAGTCGGGCGGACTGTTTCTTGCGTTTCGCTTGGACCAGACCTCTAGCCACCCCCCGCATCACAGCCTTGCCAGCCTCCCACAGGGTTCCTGGGGAGGAGACTGAGCCCGTGTTAGTTGAGAAGTAGTTCTTCAATTCCTGCCCGAGGGATTCCACAAATCCTGCATCCTGTAGGAACCAGGCATTCATCCGCCACATCGTACGGACGTCGCCTGGGGGTGCCCGAGACGGAGGGAAATGGGGGAGTGGTCTGAAATGCCCCTGGGTAAGATGGTGACCCCGGCCATCAATTGACAGTCTATGGCAGGCAACAGGAACAGGTCTATACGAGAGTGGGTGCGGTGGGCCGCCGAAGTGTGGGTGTATTGTTCCTTACGGGGGTTCCACACCCTCCAGGCATCGCAGAGACCCAGGGCGGAGGACCAGTCAGAGAGGCGTTTCGCAGAGGCAAGGCGAGAGGCCGATGGGGTGCCCGACGTGTCACGCGAGGGCTGCAGGACAGCGTTAAAATCACCCCCGACAATCGTCAGGCCTTGCGGAAAGGAGGAGAGTACCAGCGTGAAGCGACGGAGGGCAGGGGCCATGGTGGCGGGAGGGATGTATGTACACAGGAGGTTGAGGGGGTGTCCCTCAATCATACCCGTCAGGGCCACATAGCGGCCTTGTGTGTCCGTTTCAGCCCGTGTCAGGGTGAAGGGGAGCCCTCTTCGGAGTAATATGGCCACCCCCCGGGATCCCCTCGTAAACCCAGAGTGCCAGACCCTGTCAAACCCGTACCAGGCGAGGAAACTACATTGTGAGCCCAGAAGGTGTGTTTCCTGCAGGAACAGGATGTCTGGTGCGAGTCGTTGGGCGCTGCGCAGCACGGCGGTGCGTTTTATACGATCCAATAGGCCATTAACGTTCCAGGAGAGGATGTGGAGGGCCCTATGTAAGGTGGACATCATCGAGGTGGGTATCTTGTATGAGGAGGAACGCAAGCGTGAGGAGGCCTGGGTCCAAAGGGAAATAATGCTCCGTGGCCGAGGCCGTTGGGCAGAAGGTGTGCACTCTGGTGGGCCTCATGTCATCGTCTAAGGCAGATCTGCGTGGAAAGCTACCAACCAAAAGAAAAATTTGCGGCCCGTGGGCGGCAAAAAACAACAACAACAACAACAGATTACCGGAAGACAACGGTCTTCCCCTCCTCCCTCTCCCCCCAACTCCCCCCACCCTACACTTCTGAAAAGGAAGCATCTGTCGCCCTGAAAGAAAAGGAAAGCACAAAAACAAACAAACAGTTCAGTTCAGTTCAAAACAACAACCCCGCCGGGGGGTGAGTGCTAATCTAAAACGGTAAGAAGGACCTGAGGATGGCAGAGATGGACCCCCCTCCATAAAGTCGGATAAGATTCGTCAATCGCTGCATTTACGGTTAGAACAAATTTGTATCTGGGACTACAGATAAACAAGGGAGTGAAGTATGGACTAGTTCTCATGTCCGGTGGCTACAGTAGGGTTGGATCGTCCCCTTTCGTGGGAATTTCAAGAACAGGCTGTTCCTAGGGGCATCCGGGGGAGGCGTTAAAGAGATCCTGCCATGTAGCACAGCTCAGGTGACTTCGGCTTCGTCGGATCGGTGGAGCGCAGGGCTCCTGGACAGGTCAGAGTCAGATTTGGCTTGGCGTAGAACAGCAGAGGGCTCTGGAATACCGCTCAGGTCGCTCAGGGAGGCAGTCGGGCTGGGAGAAGGGGACCTCCGATTTGAAGCGTGGGAGGGCGGGCGTTGGGATGCCCCACCCGGTGACCGGGATGTCCCCCCCCCCCCGATGGTCGTTTTTCTTGCGGGACCTGGTCCGGCGCCTCTGGGGCTTGGGGAGAGCATGACGCGGCTGTGGGGGGGCCCGCCTGTTGGGGGAAGGGGCCGGCTGGTGCAAGAGCAGCCGTTCCTCTGTGAGCCAGGTCCATGCTGCCTGTGGGTTGTCAAAGAAGAGAGACCTATCCTGAAAGATAACCTTGAGCCGGGCCGGGAAGAGGAGACCGTATCGGAGGCCCATGCTACGGAGTTTCTGTTTTACCTCGTCATAGGTGCGACCCTGGTGTAATCGGGGAATACCATGATCCGGCTGTTTTGAAACTGTAGAGGGCCCTGCGCCCTGGCCGCCCCGAGGATGGCATCTCTGTCCCGGAAGTTAAGGACCCTCAGGATTATAGGTCGGGCAGGGGCGCCAGGTGGAGGCTTGGGGGCCAGGGAGTGGTGGGCTCGTTCGACAGCAAACCTAGGGGATAGGGCCTCCTTGGGCATCCAGGAGCGCACCCAAGTCTCCGCAAACGTGTCGGCGTGACCCTGCTCCACCCCCACGGGAAATCATACGAGGCGTAAGTTGTTTCTCCGCGACCTGTTTTCGGCGTCCTCAGCCCTTCGATGAAGCTCCGAGGTCCGGGTTTGGAGGTGGGCCACCTGGGTCTTAAGCTGGTCAATGGCATCTTCTGTTCTGGAGATGCGGGATTCCGCCTCTGTGATGCGCGCCGTGGCATTGCGCAAGTCTTGGCGGATGAGAGCCACATCTACCCTCACCTCACCAATTTTGTTTTCTACGGAGGCCTGTGATGCGGTGATCGCCTGAAGGATGGTGGAGAGATCACCGTGGGTGGTGCCAGATGCACCAGGTGTCCCAATGCCAGGGTCCCATTCCGACGTGGTGAATTGATCCATTTTGGTTTGGGTTGGGGGGGCAGGAGTCTGCAGGGTACGGTTTCTGCCCACCGCCGCCAGGATTAGAGTTCCGTTCCACGCCAGCCGGGGGGTGGGTGACGGCCTGCAGAGGGAGGGGGAGCAGATTCAGACACCCAGGCCGTCGATACTCAGGTCCGGGCGTCCCGTTCCGCCCCCAGAGGTCCGCAGGAGAGGTCAGGTTCAGTTGGCGTTGCGGCCACCCCCGGGGCCGGGCGGAGCGCTCCAGTGGAGGGCGATCTGTCTGGGCCAACTATCCGCCTCCACAGCCGGCCCCCAGCGTGCCCCCAAGTCCGGCCGCGATGAGTTCACTCCCGGAGAGTAGTCCGATGCGTGTGGGGGGATCAAGGGGGGGACAAGGGCTGTGATGGGTCCCGTCCCGGGCCACTCCGAGCCGCCGAGCCGTCCACCACCACTCCACCGACTCCAGGAGGCCCCCCCCAGCTGGGAGCCGGGCACGGAAGGGAGCAGATCCTCCGCAACTCAGAAGAAGGAAAGAGGGGGTGGCGGAGGCGCCGAGGGAGACCCTCGCGCTGCCACCCGGTATGATGGCCGGTCACCCCCTTGGCCCCCCGTACCAGGACCGTCACCGGGGCCGACCCGGGATGTCGCACGGCTTCGAGCCCGAGCGGCTCGGCAGTAGCAGGCGGGCCGCCACTCCCACACGGGTTGCAGCAGGGCGTGGAGTCCGGTCCGGGAAGGCTCAGGCGCCCGGGCCAGGGGGGTCCCGCACCAGTCCCCGGCCGCACCAGGCAGGTCAGTGGCTAGCGAGGACCCGGAGAAGCGGGCCCAGCCACCCCAGGGGAGGGCTCAGGGGGAACGACGAGGGATGGGGGGGCGGGGGGGCCAGGGCACCCCACCGCCTCGCCACCCGATGTGGTGGCCGATCCCCACCCCCAAGCCCCACTCACCGGCAGCCGGAAGGCTAGGGGGGACACCCCACACTCCCGTCCTCAGCAGCAGTTGCCGGCAGGCCCCACACACCGCCACCCGATCTGGTAGCCGGGATCAGTATGCCTCACCGCCGCCACCCCCAGGCGCAGGCGTTGGATAGAGAGAGGCTAGGCCTAGGCCCAGGCCGGCGTCTCCTCTCAGGCAGATCAGCCCCAGGTGCTTCAGAGGTCGCCTTGGCCCGCACCGCTGCGGGAATCAGGGAGCGGGCCACTCAGGGCCGCGCCGGTGGGTCTGTGTAGAGGGGGGGGTCGATGCTCCTCAGCTGTGAGCCGCTGCCCGACAATGGCAGCCGATTATGGCGGTCTCCCCAGGCACCGTGGGGCTCCCGCCGCACGACCGGTGGAGACCGAGCTATCAGGCAGCAGGGACACAGTCGGCTCCGGGACGCAGGCCCGCGTCCCCGCTCGAGCACCCCCGCAGCGCCGCCCCCCTCGTGGGGCGCGCGACCGGAGCACCGGCCGCGCCGGGGGAGGCACTCACCGCTGCGAGGCGGCCCCGGGGGCCCAGGAGGATCTTTGGGTCTCAGGCCGTCCGGAGCCTCAGCAGGGCGCCGCCATCTTGGCCGGGCCGGCCTCGGAGATGAAGAAGCCACAGCACGTCGTCGGGGGCCCCGAGCAGCCTAGGGGCGGGGCCGGAACACTGCCAGGGGGTCGCAACGTCGCCACCGACACAAGAAGAGCTGGAGATACAGCAGGTAACGGGCGGATGGAGGCGGATGACGGAGGGGGGTCAGGAGCACTCTTAGAGTGCGACCGCCATCTTGACGCCTCAGGCCACGCCCCAGGTAATTGATTATTAATTAAATAAATCATTGTATTTTTTTATTGTACTAATTATATATATTTATTAAATCGTACAGTATATTTACACTTTTATTAGTAATTTATATTTCAGTAGCAGTTTGTAGTTTTCTGGGGAAATGTATTTATTTTGCTGCTAGTAATGTTTTTGGTGGCTACTGTTGTTTTTGTAGGTAGGAAAGTACATTTTATTTAAAATCATTTTGATTTGTCATTTAATTTTATTAATACTATATAATATGTACTCTTAATTCATAATATCATTTGATTTATTTCTGATTTTATGGATTTACATGTTTTTAAAAAAATGATTAGTAAGTGGAATGTTATTTGTAGTCTCTCCAAGTCCAACACTTTTCATTCTGTTGCTTAGATTAGAGTGATAATAGTAAATCTAACCCCACTGGAGTCCAAAACCTTCCCTACAGTTGCGTAACCAGGAGTGGGAATAGTAAATGTAACCACTCCGAAGTCCAACACTTTTGCTACTATTGCATGGGCTGGAGTGGGAATAGTAAATCTAACCCCTTCAGAGTTCAACACTTTCCCTTCTGTTGCTTAGATTGGAGTGAGAATAGTAAATCTAAACCCTCTGGAGTCCAAAACTTTCCCTACAGTTGCGTAACCAGGAGTGGGAATAGTATATGTAACCTCTCCGAAGTCCAACACTTTTGCTATTATTGCATGGGCTGGAGTGGGAATAGTAAATCTAACCCCTCCAGAGTTCAACACTTTCCCTGCTTTTGCATAGGCCAAAGGGGGAATAGTAAATCTTACACTGCTGGAGTCCAATACTTTCCCTAATGATGCATCAACTGGAGAGGGAACAGTATCTCTAGCCCCTCCAGAGTCCAACACTTTCCCTACTATTGCTTAGCCTCGAGTGGGAATGGTAAATCTAACCACTCCGTAGTGCAACACTTTCTCTACTCCTGCTGAAAGTGGAGCAGGAATACAAAATATCACCCCTCCAGAGTCCAACACTTCTCTTACTGTTGTTAGACTGGAATGGGATTAGTTAATCTAAACCCTCTCTAGTCTATAATCTAACCCCTCTGGAGTCTAACACTTTTCCTGCTGTTGCATAAACTGAAGTAGGAATATATAATCTAACCCCTCTGGTCTCTAACACTTTCCCTACTTTTGCTTAGTCTGGTGTGAGTACAGCTAATCTAACCCCTGCGGAGTCCAAACTTTCCCTACTGTTGCGTAGACTGAAGTGGGAATAGTTAATGTAACCACTCCGGAGTCCAACACTTTCCCTACTGTTCTTTAGATAGGAGTGGGAACAGAAAATTGAACCCCCTCCGAAGACCAACACTTACCCTACTGTTTCATGGAAAGGAGTGGAAATACTAAAGTCGCCCCTTACATGTTAGATACTTTATATAATGTCTGTTAAACTGTATCTATAGTACCTTTTGTATTGTTATTTAATATTGTATGCTTGTTTTTATAATAATTTATGTTTTTAATTTATATATTATTTTTCGAAAAAAATGTCTGTTAATATATATATTCATTACAATAGTTTAATTAATTGTAATATTATGTTATGTATGCTTTCATAATTGGTGTTGCTGTTAATATTGTTTTTGTCATTTTTGAACTTGTGAATACGTTGATAATATTGTTTGAATATATACATATTACAGTTTTATATTTATCTTGTATATTTAATTTAAAATAGAAATTAATACTATTTTTATATGTTCATGTTAATAAATAAAAGGAGGTTTTTTTTGCATTTTAAATTTACTTTACTGTTACTAGTTTAATTCAAATGTATTTGGAAAATACATTTACAGTTGTTTTTTAATATATATATATATATATATATATATATATATATATATATATATATATATATATATATATATGTACATGTATAGTGAAATAATTGATATACAGTGAAAGAATTGATTACAACTATTTAGTTTACATTGTATTACATTTAACTAATATTACTTAGCAGTCTATAGCCCTTAAAAATAACAATTATACCTTGTTATGAACGATATTCCCTTGCACCACATTTTTGACACAATATTATTTTATAAGTATAGGAAGACGAAATTAAAGTAAACTATATTTTTAACAAGATATTCATATGCCTCTTAATAAACATCATTGTTTTTATGAGTGCAGACTCCTGATTGGATCAACGTTTTTGGTGACAATTATTTTCTGGCCATCAGTTCAGCAGGAGGTGATAACTAATTTTGATGGAAGGTACATGTACACACTGATGGTGGAAGCATGTTTCAACTGAAAACCGGACAAGGAGGTCACACTGCCTTATTGCAAGCAGCGTAGGTGGAGTACAGATATACTGTAAATTGATTTTAGGAGCAAAGACTGGCCTGTCAGTGAACCGCAGCTATCAAGCACCATGTGCACAACACTGGTGGATAGAGAATGGCATAGACGGGGTACTCTCACAACTCCAAGCACTGTGTTAGAGATTAGTTTCCAGATTGCAAGACCATAAACAGTATACATTTGTGCGGAGCAACGCCTTTGCGGGAGTTGCTGCCTTTGCCCACCGTGTGTACATTCAAAAATAAAGAAAGGCCTTGCACATGCCTCTCCTTTGCAAGAGGTGCCAAAACAGTCAATTGAGCACCAAGCATGTCACAGAGCACCAAGCGTGTCACCTACTGCTCTTATGCCGGGATGACAGCTGCCTCAGACTGAGGTGAATTTGTATGTACCTAACCCTCACACTTAACCTTATCATGTAGCAGCACTCTGCACCCTGCTCATTGATTTGATTAGGGACTGTCCCTGTACTGTCAAGATGTGTGCCATTGCAAAGCAAGGAGGTGTCGCCTCACTCTTAGATAAGCACACAGATCTTCAACACACATAGTAGAGGTGAACAGACATAATATTGAGTTGGAAATATCGAGTAGCAGTAATATCGAGTCCAAAATCTCGGACTACAAAAATATCGACAGTCAGAATATCGTTGTCAAGAATATCGAGTTGAAGGTAAGTAATATCGTTTTTCAAAATATCGAAGTAAATAATATCGTTAGCAAAAATATCGTTGTTAAAAATATCGTTGTTTGATTTAGTGTTATGTATTTTAGTGTGTATTTTACATGTATGTGTTCAATTTCTTTGTTAGTTTTTAGTAGTTATTAATTTTTTTTTAATTTAATTTTTTTTAAAGTAAATATTGCATTTTAGTTCCGTAGCGGGTTGTGGGTTTATAGGGGAATAGGGTGGGAAGTAATTTAATTATAATAAATTTAATAATAATTTTTAGAAGTTATTAATTTATTTTTATTAAATTTTGCGTTTTTGTTCCGTAGCGGGTGGTGGGTTTATAGGGGAATATGGTGGGAAGTAATTTAATTATAATTAATTAATAAATAAATTTGATTAGTTAATATTTATCTATTTAATATTTTATATTGTTAATTGTGGTAATTACTTAGGGGCCCATTACGATACCCGGCGTAAAAAAATCCGCCAGGCATGGAAGCGGCAAAAATCCGCCCGCACACACCGTCTGAACACCGACCACGCCATTACGATTACACAAACCGAAAACCGCCATCGGCGGAAAAATCACACAAGATACCGCCCGCCATCGTCCGAGTCGGAGTCAAACCGCCCGCCACGGACGGAAACACGCACGACAACACAAAACCGCCCGCCCTCACGGCCGACACACCGCACGTGAGATTACGATCGCACCGCCATGAGCGCGGGAAAACTACAAATATACCGCCCGCCAGCGCAAACAACGCCGATGAGAATCGACACGGCAGAAGCCATGGTGCCCACGTCCCTGCACAGAAACCATCCGCTGACAAAAACAATCGCACACAACATGGCCAACAAGTCCACACAGCAAGGCACGCACAAATACACAAGCACAGTACACATCCCGAAAACACCCCCCCTGGACAAACAAAAACTACAAAGGCCAGAACCCCAGACACAACACACCTGAAAACAACAGACCATGAGGACACACCCACATAGGTAAGTACAAAAGCAGCACTCCCACAGACCACAACCCCTTGCAACATTGCAAACTAGAGAGGAGAGGAGAGGACACAGTGACACAGCAAGGACAGCAGCACACCACAGAAACGCACACATCACAACCACCACCACCACCACCACCAAACACCGGCACCACAAACCCCCTGCACATTACACAACACACACCGCACCAGCACCACAAACACCATGGCACCACAAAGAATGCCCAAGTTCACGCCCATGGAGCTGACGGTCATGGTCGACGAGATCATCAAGGTGCACCCACAAATCTATGGGAACCTGGTCCAGCACACACCACTAGCCACCAGAAAGAGAATGTGGAACCGGATCGTAGACCAGGTCAATGCAGTCAATGCAGTCGGGACCTTGCCCAGGAACAGAGTCGAAATAAACAAACGGTGGAATGACGTCAAGAGCCTGGTCAAGAAGAAGGAGAGCAAGAACAGAGAGCTGGCTGCCGTCACTGGCGGAGGGAATCCCGCGCTCTTCAAGACCTTCAGAGCGTGGGAGGAGAAGGTGCGAGTCATCATACATCCCGAGATCCTCGCCGGATTAGCAGGGGGAGTGGAGGCTGGTAAGTACAAACTAATGTATACCAGCACACCGCTATGTACTCACATGCACTACCACCATGCCACAGCTCCCAGGGACAAACACCCCCATGTCCAGCACACAATACACAACACATCACACACACATGCAACAGACACCACCACACACAGCCCAAACCGAACAACTGTAAGATGCGTGGGGACATGTATACACTCAGCCAGCCACGTAACCACCAACAGGTCCCCAAATATGCCAGAAGTGCCACAACGAGCACCCACCACACCCATGTGTCCGCCATAGCTGCACTAACAGACAAGTAACAGGTAAGTGGCAGGAACACAAAGTGCAGTGGGTGGGAGGGTGGACAGCCCAAGTACAAAACACACCAGGCCCCTAGTCCCACAGCACAGCAAGGAGGAGCATCCCCCACACCCCACAGCCACGTGTCAGCCACCGCAGTGCACAACGACAGCCGAAAGGTAGACATCACGGTCCACAGCAATCGGTGTCAGTGGGTGTCCAGCCACCACCACGACCCACAACACCCCCCACCCCCACAGACCTGCAACATGGAGCACCCCCCGCTTAGAACCATGTGGCATCCAGTACAGTGCACGCACGAACAACCTGCAGGTGGGAAACTGGACAGGGCTGGATTACTGGAGGCATGAGGACCGTAACACGACCAACACATGGGACATGTCACGTAGCAGACGAACACGCAGCACCGCCCACCGTCACGAACAAGTGAACAATGTGCACACGGACATGTACCACAGACTCACACCCCACATGACCCATCACAAACACAGCAACACCCAAGGAGCCACGTCTGCATGCACAAGCCACACTGAATATAGTACCACACGGCAGCCACTGTGCAACCCATCACACACAACCGAAACACCATTGAAGTCCTGTCCATGTAGCCCCTACTGCCTGTCAACCACACACCCCACAACTACGCCTATGTAAGACAAACAACACTAGACGCAACAGAGCGGAACAACATAAATGCACACGAACACCACTGAACCCATCAAACACACAGACACACCATGCACATACAACATACCATCCATCCCATCCGTCAGCCCCAGTCTCATGAAAGGCATGTCATCCGCACAGCTGCCACACATACAGCAGTCACGCTAAGATACATGCCCATGACCAACCATGTGCCAGAAGTCAATGAAGCGCACGACACACTGTGAGCAACAACACACAACATGGGCCACACCCCCCCGAGCACTGCAGTGATGCACATGGCACAGGGCAGCACGCACACCAAGGAGATGGGACAACTGCAATACGTTGGCTGGCACACAACCATCACTCACTCATAACGATGCATCCAATGCCATGTCCAGTAATCACAACAGACAGCAAATATGCAGGCCATGTCAAGCATGCACACACCTCAAACCATGCACTGTCATGCTGCCACAACACATGTCACGTTCGGCACCCATGGCTCACAGCATGTACCCCAAAAGCATATTCCATCCCAAATGCGAATCTGGGGCATGGCCCCCATGTTGCCATATGCGTTCCTAAGCGTCCCATCTGAACACCAAAAGCAAAGTACAAACCAGACCCATGGATGGGCCAGGAGCCCGCATACACCAGAGTCACAATAAGTAGGGGCACAGCAACACACCCATCGGCATGGCCAATCCGTCCCATGCCACATGTGCACAGCACACAGTCCCATTGTCAAGCACACACAACTACAAATGCTACAGCCACACACACGCCTCCGGGAAACCCATGTACGAGATTGCACGAACTGTTAATGTCAGACGACAAATACATACTTCGCCAGGTGCAACACAATAACAAATCTCATTCTCTCCACAGGTGACGAACTGCTGGATGCTGGGGATGGAGACAGCAGCCAGCACAGCCAGCCTACAAGCCCCCAACGAGGACACACGGATGTGGAGGATCTGTCCTCCTCTTCGGACACGGACCACCAAGCAGGCCCATCTGGTGTGGCAGGGCCCAGCCGCTCCCCAGGACCCCTCCTACCCACCAACCCACCAACCCATCATCCAGGGCTGCTGAACATTCCCAGCCCCCTGCTGGCACTGTCGTTGCGGCCACACCCATGGTCATTGCGGCCACACCCACGGTCATTGCGGCCACACCCACGGTCATTGCGGCCACTACCATTGCCGCAACCGCCACCATCGCCGCACCGACCACCACCGCCGCCACCACCACCACGTCTTCGCTGGCACCAGCCCCAGCGCAGGTGGTGGCCCGGCCGACTGGATCCACCCTGGGAGCCACAGCGAGGACCGTGGTGAGCAATGTGGCTAGTGGGCAGGCCGGTGGCAGCAGTACTGGTAGGAGGAGCAGGGTCAGGGAAACGCAAGTCTCCCCTGGGAGCCATGCCCTGCCTCAAATGGCCAGAGTCCTTGGGGCCTATGAAGAGGCCCAAGAACAATGGGTCAGGTCTGCTTCAGACACGCGGGAGGTGCTGGGGGTGCTGAGGTCCATGGACGCCCGTATGGGCCAACTCGTGGACCTCATGGGCCAGCTGGTGGTGGCGGTGAGGTCACAGCCAGGGACAGCAGCTCCCCTCCGCCACCACCTGCCGGGCCGCAGGGTCGAGCAGCAGTGTCCAGTTCCCCTGCGTCCACAGCCAGTGAGCACACCTCAACCACCAGCATGTCGCAAGCAGGCACCCCCCTCGCAAACGTGGAAGGGGCCGTCCGAAGTGGAAACAGATCTCCTGGGAGGACTTCGCACGCTCCAGACGCAAGTGAGGCAGCCAGCCAGCCTTCCTTGACCACCCACTGCATTGACTTGGACTACGATCCCACTCCACACAGCCATCTGGATGGCATGTGTGTGTTGGACTATGGACATAGAACCAGTGGGTACACCCTGAGCATCACGCAGCCATGACCGACAGCTCATTGTCACTGCACGCACCACTTATGTCATCACCTTACACACAATCACATGTCACAGTTTGAAATAAATGCACCTCTTACACAAACTGCTGTTTGTGCCCTGTGTTTTATTTGTACGGAATACAACGGCCACCTTGGGCGGAAAGGCACCTGATGCGTGGCATGGCAATGGAACCGGAGGGCCTGTAGGGACCTAGGGGTGGGAGACAGAACAGGAGCACATTCAATGAGTGTGTCACACACCCATCACACAGTACATGTCAACAACTACAAGCAATGTACACACATCGCACAGAGCAATAGGGCACAATGCCACAGCCACCAACAGTGGCATACTACCCTGGCCATGGAGCGTTGACACACAGCACGCAGTGAAAAAACGGCCACCCTGACACAGCACACACACACCTGCACAGATACAGACACATCAGCCGTCGTACATGGACACTCACCGTCAAGTGAAGTAGTGGGCGATGAGCTGCTGCCGCACATTACCAGCTTCCTCCTCTCCGCTGTCCTCCTCACTCGAGCTGTCCTGGTCTGCGGGCTGGGGCCCTGGTTGATCTCCGTCATCCACGATGAGGGGGATCTGCTTCCGAATGGCCAGATTGTGCAGCATGCAGCACGCCACCACTATCTGGCACACCTTCTGTGGGGAGTACGCCAGCGCACTCCCGGTGCGGTCCAGGCACCTGAACCTGGACTTGAGGAGGCCAAAGGTACGCTCGACCACACGTCTGGTCCTCCCATGTGCCTCATTGTAGCGATCGTCTGCTGGGGTGCGAGGATTCCTCAATGGACTGAGCAGCCATGCCCCATTCGGGTATGCAGAGTCACCTGGGTGTGAGGGACACAGAGAACCGTTGCTATTCCAACTGGACAGGGGACAGCATCGCACAACCAGCACGCTACACCACTCCACATACTCACCGACAATACAGCCACGATCCTGTTGCAGATTGGACATCAGTCGTGGCAAGATGCTGTTGCGCATTATGTGTGCGTCATGGGCCGAGCCTGGGAACGTTGCACACACGTGGGTGATCACCATGTCCGCAAGGCACACCACTTGCACATTCAGGGAGTGCGTGTGCTTCCTGTTGCGGTACAGGTGCTCAGTGGCCTGTGGTGGAACAAGGCCAACATGTGTGCAGTCAATGGCTCCAACGACGTGTGGGATTCTGCCAAGGGCATAGAATGCACCCTTCACTGCCGCCAATTCACGAGCCCTGGGGAAGCGGATGTACCTGTTTCGGTACAGCATCATGGCTGCCAGTACATCCCTCAGCACCTTGCTGAACATGGGCTGGGACATCCCTCCTCCACTGCCCACTGTGTGCTGGAATGACCCAGTGGCGAAGAAATGCATGGCGGCCATCACCTTAGCCGTGGGGGTGACAGCTGTCGGATACACCCTGCGGGGACGGAGACGGGGTTCCAACATGGCACACAGTCGATGCAGGGTTGGCCTGTCCAGCCGAAACTTCCTAATGACCTCTGTATCGTCCATGTCCGCCAGCAATTGGTATGGGCGGTCAATGTTCGGTCTCCGCCTAGGGAAAATGGCAGTGGACACATGTCAAAGCAACACAACACATAGCAATTTCGCATACACATCACTGACATGACTGAGCAAGCACATGAGCCACAGCCCAGCTGTCAAGCTGGGACGGCACGGCCACAATACACTTACACAGGTCTCCCAACAATGGCAATGGCTAGTGATACAAACCACTGCCATGTGCATGCACATGGGGATCTAGGCCCCAATGACTTGCGGGGCGTGCTGATGGGGACTGACTGCATATTCGTCAAGCGGCAACGCCACGGCAACATGAATGTCTGCTGAGCATGGAACTGCTTCCGAGGCTGGATGAGTATGGCACACGACGACGACGATGTGGGCACAGGCTGAGCGGCCAAAACAAGTGGGACCTGTGGCACGAGGGGATATGAGACAGTAGTAGGTGTCAGCACTGCACCCTATGTACAGCACTGTACGGATCACACCTCCCGAAACATTGACAGGTGTCCACATTGACAGCCCCATGCCAAGACGGCTGTGTGCTTGCAGTCACACGTCACAGGTGAGAGGTTACATTGCACGTGCCAGGTGGCAGACGTACATAGTGGGAGCTGGCATGTGTGTGCATGTGTCTCCTGTTCAGGATCCACCAGATGGGCGCTGACTCTGTACTGAGCATTGGACACAGCATGTTCCGTGGAAGGCTTGTGTGTGTGGGATGGTGGCACTGGATGTGCCTCCGTTGGGTGGGGGCCATGCACAGGGCGGGTACGTCGATGATTGCGCATTGTTGGTCACGGTGGGTGCACCCACTCAGATGTGTTGCCCTGTGTTCAATTCCTATGTCCGCATGATGATGGACTGTAGATGTGGGCAGACTACACATTGGTCGATGTGCTGTCTATATGCATGTGCCTTCACACCAGGCACAGCTGCCACTGCACATGTGACCCCTGCTGGACTCGCTGCTGGGTCTGTGGAGCTGATGCACCTTCTGTGCGTGGGGCGGACAGCTCTCCTCACTTCCCTCATTGCGCATGTCATGACTTTGCCGCAGGTGACATGGATCATGGAGGGCCCACATGTACGCGTGGGTAGGCTACACATGATTGTTCACTGGTCGCCACCCCCAGTCAGTGTTTCGAATGGGAAGGTTGTCGTGCTGGTGGTATATTCGATGTGGCGGATGGGCGGGCCTAGGTGCGGGCTTACATTCCGGACATGGGGGGTAGTTGGATTGGCGACTAGTTGCAGTACACACGGGACACGTCTCTTCCTTTCCACATCTGGGTCATCCCTTGTACTCACTGACAGTGATACAGTCATCTTCGCCCCAGCCCTCATGTCCTCCCCTCGCTCCCCCAATATGCATGTGCACCTGCGAGGCTAGCGCTTGCACAGGCAGCCCCAAGCTCGCACCAGAGAGGGCAAGGAGTGTATGTGTGGGTCCAGTTGCACGAGTGGGCTGTCTCAGGGTATGATGTGTTGCGGGACGCCGTCCACCTGCGTGGTGCCCCAAATGGAGACCCGGCCTGCATGGACTATGCATCACAGTCTTCGCCTTCCGGATCCGCCACCTGCGACACCCAGTGGCTGTGGCTGCCCTTGCGGCCATGCCGCGTCCGTCTGTGACTGATGGCCCACACATTCACTCTTTGGCCTCTCTGGGGAGGGCTCGGGGGTGGTGGCGCACGCGCTTGCACTTAGTCGCAATGGCATGTGGCGTGGTTGGTATAATGGGCAATGGATGGGATGGTGCGAGCCACCTCCCGTGACTTCAGTGCTGCTCGTGCTGTGGTGCGTCCCCCTACACTTCCATTTGACTTGTGCCATGCTAGACGTTGAGGTTCTATTGCCTGCGTGATATGACCAGGAGGAGCGCGAGGAGACCTCTCACACACCATGCTCCACTGCCATCCCGTGCCCTGTATCGCCTGTGCGGATTGACTATGTTGGGGTTACACCTGGTCGACTGGGGCTGTGTGTGCCTTGTCAAGGGGCATGGCGGGCGCACAACAGGATCCAGCTTGTCCACAGAGGGTGGGCTGAGGTGCGCCTGGTACCACTTTGTACGTGTGCCCGGCTGCTGTGCACACACGTGTTCACTCCCCCCCCGACATGTGTCCTCTCACAATGCCCAGGGAAGCGGTGGTGTACTGTTCATGACCCCTCCCGACACGGCGTGCTCCAACTTGGCATGTGCGCATCTACCCGTCACACCCACCCACCTGAGCACTGCGTCCATACGACTTCACACGACACATGTGTGTCTTCCACAGTTGTGCTACTCATTTGCGTTGACATCCAATACCAGTGGACTACATGGTCATGTCACGACTGCTGTGTACTTCACATACTCTCATCCTCTCTCATTCGTACTTGTGAAATGAGTCAGCGGAGACAGTTTTGGTTTCAAACATTATATTGAGTCTTCTGTCCTCTGTGATGCAGTATAGTGGACACTACTGGCAGCGGAATACATGTTGAGGATATACTGAGCATGATTGCAAATGGGATAGGGTGTGGGGTTACATGTGATTGGCTGTTGCATGTGGGATGTGGGCTTCAGAGTTACATCTGCTTGGCCAAGGCTGTGCTAATGTACATTTACGTATAGCTGCGGAGCTGCGGACTTTGACACAGACGGTATACATGTAGCCTACCAGACCGCTTGGCATCATGGGCACAGTCCATCTCAGTTCCATGTGACAGGTTTGCTGCGGTTGTTCCTCATGCACGCGTGCATGTGAGATGACATCAGGGCATGTGCTTGCGTGCATGCAGCGGCGTGCCACTTGTTGTTGCAATGTGGTGGTTACTGGACATGTCACAGTCACTGGGGTCGTGTTGTTGTTGTATGCACTTGTCGTCCATGCAAAGGTCCTGGTATGGGATTCCCGGGGCGGGGGTGGGAGGGGTGCAGCACCCACAGACTCCAGGCGACCTATTCATGTCCACTGAGCGGTGTGTGTGTCCATGGGCGCTGGATCCATGTCGTGTCCTGGTTGTTCGTGCAGTTCCGTCCATGTGGGTGCGATACACAGACCCCATGCCACTGCCTCCCACGATGCATGCAGTGTTCCTGGATGTGATGGGGAACAGTGTGCATGTCCCGGTCATATCCGATGTCATGGCGATGTCGTTGATGGTGTGGTAACAGTTGCCGGTCGTTTGGTATGGCTGTTGTGGTGGTGACTGGCCAGTCCGTGCGGAAGCTAAGCATGGGTGCGGGGTTGGACATCATAGGTCAATCGGGGAACCTGCGTTGTGGTCCGACGAATTTACAGGTTGTCAGGTATGCGATGCCGTCCAGCAGGGCTTCCATGTCATTGGTGGTGTACATGTTTGCCAGCCAATGTAGCGGATGGTGGCTGTCAAGGTGTTGTTCGTAAGTTGTCCCTTGGAGGACCATGATGGGGCATGCTGGGTGACATTCGATGTAGCTGTTCTCGATGATCCGTCGTGTGGAGGCACAGTGGTCCCATTTCAGTGCGGGTGCGATGTTGGCCACATACGCCATGCCCCCATAGGCAGAGCAGGCCCTGTCGTGTGCGTCCAGAGGGAGGAGTAGTGGTAGCAGGTCCGCCTTTAGACATGCCGGGTTGGAGAGGCATATCTCCACGGGATGCTGGTAGGGACACCTCCGACAGTAGAAGACGGGCATGACGCAGCTGAACAATGTGATGCGGTAAGTCAGTCGGTAACTTACGTTCAGCAGGGACAGGAGATCGCATCCCAATATATGTATCAGGTTGGTTTTGTACAGCTTGAGCTGTCCGGCGTAGTTGGGTAGGTGTGTTGCGGTTGCCATTTCGCAGCGGTGCGTTGTGGTGGCGTGCTTCGGCTGTGTGTGCAGTCTGCAATGTGCACGCTCCGAGGTTGCTGTGAGCTCTGTGTAGTCATAGGGAGACAGGACTTGTGTTCTGTTGGCTTGTTTGGAGGACACGGGCCCTCATCCCACATGCTTCTCAGACAGTTCAAGGTCAGTGATGTGTGACTCTTCCAATTAACTTGCATGTGGCCGACATGGGGGAGTGTTTTCTTCTTTCTTCCCCGTCCGTTGTGTGCTTCTGTGATATGCGCTATCTGCCCTGTGGTCGGTCTCTCGGCATGCCTGTGTTGGTCTTTTCTTGGACAATGGCTGTATTCACCGGCTTCTTTCGTAGGGCTGTGGTTTCGGAGTTGGAATGGAAGGTCATTCAGTGCTGTCTGCTCTCCCTTGTGTGGGCGGCAGGCTGCCTCTTCCGCTCTGCGTTGGGCCTTGTGTGTGAATGTTATTCTTGGGCCACCTGTTGTCGGTCCCCGGGCTCTTTGGTGTTCCGTTTTATATGTCTTGTTCATATGTGCAGGGTGGTATGGGTGTTTCAGTGTGGTACTGGCGTTCCTCTTCCCGAAGGGGCCCTGCTTCTCCTAGTTGGTGTTGCCGCCGCTGTGTGCTTCGCCATGTTTGTTACACTGGGGTGTGTCCTGCTGTTGCGTGACTTCACTGACATGTGTGCGTCGGTTGTGTGGCGTTGGGTGTTGTCCGTGAATTGGGCGTTGGGGACATGTCTGTGGCAGGCCTGTCACGTGTCATGTGCGTTCGGGGTGGGGCTGATGTGTGTGCTGCTTGGTTGTGTCCCTGTGTCTGTGTGCGACGCATGCATGGCGCTGCGGTTGGCCTCTGCGTTGTGCGCATGTGTGGCGGCGTCATCGCCGCTTTGGGGCCGTGACGGGGTCGTTGGTTCCTAGTCCCAGGTGGTGTGTACACATGTGTTACGCGATGTTACGATTTGGCCTGTGTGTCATATGTGGATGCAATGGTGGATGTGTAGTGTACACGCGCTGGGGGGGGTTGTCCGCTTTTTCCGCCCTTGCACTGTGTGCGCTGTTTGCGTGCACTTGTTGTGTGTGTGCCTACCTGCGTCTCCGCGGTACGTTGCGTCCTTGGTGGTGCATCAGCAAGAGCATGGGGAGGGCCTGCAGTGCTGGATTCATGCTCGGGGAGCCGCTTCTTCGTTGTCCGTGCTCGGCGTCCGTGTTACCGCTTCGGTTTGTCGTACGGTATCTCTTGGCCGTGGGAGCCGTTTGTTTGCGGCATCGTAATTTATACGCCGGGCGGGACGTGTTTTCGTCGGACGGTGTGTGTCAGTTGGCTGCGCCGCTACGTGTACGGGCGCACTTTGATGGCGGACGGTGTTGCTGGCTTGCCGGCGGTGTTTGGCCTACTTTTCGCATCGTAATTGGGCGGGCGTGTGGACTGCTGCGTGCCGGCGGTAACTGGTGGTTTTTGCATCCGCCAGCACGGCGGTTGTGCTTCCGCCCGCCATCGTAATGACCCCCTTAATTATTAATTAGTTATTAATTAGTTAATTATTAATAAATATTTGGTAAATATCTTAATTGTGTTATTTTTTTAGGAGCGGGTTGTGGGTTTATAGGGGAATAGGGTGGGAAGTAATTTAATTATAATTAATTAATTAATATTTTTAATTAATTAATATTTATGTATTTAATATTTTATATTGTTAATTGTGGTAATTAATTGTGGTAATTAATTTTTATTAATTAGTTATTAATTGGCTGTTAATTATTAATAATTACTTGGTAAATATCTTAATTGTGTTATTTTTTTAGGAGTGGGTTGTGGGTTTATAGGGGAATAGGGTGGGAAGTAATCTAATTA
This sequence comes from Calotriton arnoldi, assembly GCA_963921515.1. NCBI lineage: Eukaryota > Metazoa > Chordata > Amphibia > Caudata > Salamandridae > Calotriton > Calotriton arnoldi. Next base: position 1,149,845 of record CAWUFW010004608.1, on the reverse strand, counting down.
TAATTAATTAATTTATATTTTTAATTATTTGATATTTATGTGTTTTAAATTTTATACTGTTAATTGTGATAAATAATTTATTGTTAATTATTTATTAATTGGTTATTAATAATTATTAATTAATTATTCATTATGTTATTTGTGTCATTTTTTAAGAGTGGGTTGTGGGTTGATAGGGGAGTAGGCTGGGAAGTAATTTAATTTTAATATTTTTTTTAATTTTTATTATAATATTTATTTTAAGTTGTTTTAAAGTGTTAATAGTGTGAATTAATTTATTATTAATTGTTTTTAAATTGCTTGTTAATTTTAATTAATTAAATAATTAATTATGTTAATAGTGCTATGTTTTACAATATTGGTGGTGTCATTTATAGGGGAATATGGTGGGAGGTAAAAAAATTATTAATAAATTGTTTGTTAATTAATTTTAATTATTTTGCTTGAGTGGGAATAGTAAATTATTCCCCTATGCAATCCAACACTTTCCCTACTGTTGCACTCGCTGGAGTGGGAATAGTAAATTTTTCCTCTCCGCTATCCAACACTTTCCCTACTGTTGCACTTGCTGGAGTGGGAATAGTAATTTTATCCCCTCCGCTATCCAACACTTGCCCTACTGTAGCATTTGCTGGAGTGGGAATAGTAAATTATTCCCCTCCGCTATCCAAAACTTTCCCCACTGTTGCACTCGCTGGAGTGGGAATAATATTTTTTACCCCTCCGCTATCCAACACTTTCCCTACTGTTGCACTCTCTGGAGTGGGAATAGTAAATTATTCCACTCCGCTATCCAACACTTTCCCTACAGTTCTACCTGCTGGAGTGGGAATAGTAAATTATTCCCCTCCGCTATCCAACACTTTCCCTACTGTTGCACTCGCTGGAGTGGGAATAGTAATTTTATTCACTCCGCTATCTAACACTTTCCCTACTGTTGCACTCTCGGGAGTGGGAATAGTAATATTTACCCCTATGCTATCCAACACTTTCCTTAATGTTGCACTCCCTGAAGTGGGAATAGTAAATTATTCCCCTCCGCTATCCAACACTTTCCCTACTGTTGCACTCCCTGGAGTGGGAATAGTAATTTTATCCCCTCCGCTATCCAACATTTTCCCTATTGTTGCTTTTAATGTAGTGTCAAATGGAATTGAAAAAGATTAAAAATATTTTAAATTATTATATATATATTTTATTTTTATTTTACTGGTATATGTATATATATATGAATGAATTTTTTAAATATGTTTATAACATTTTTAATTTATTATAATAATTATTTATTAATATTATTAAGTAAATTTATATATTATATGTTATATATATGTATCTTTAATTATTTTTAACATTATATTTATTATTTATAATTGTAAAAATGTTCTAAGAATTCTAACTGTTTTTTTAATTATATGTATTATTTACTTTATTTTACATTATTTTTTAAACATTTAGAAAAAACGATATTTTTAACAACTATATTTTTTTTCTCGATATTTTTGTACTTACCATTATGTAGATAGGACTTCGATATTCTGGACAACGAGATTTTTGTCCCGATATTTTTGTACCTCGACATTTTTGTTGTCGATATTCTGTCAGTGATCCGACTGTAGAAGCATTGGTATTTGGTACAAAAGCAACAACTAGTGACCTCAAGACAGAAGTGCACCTCATCAAACCTGTTAACAAGCAAACCAACTGGGACCTATGTGCTGGTGTCACACGCACACACACACAGGGTTTTTGGGTGAACTATATAAATCCATTGCTGTGTAAAACATGGATTCATCACAAGCAATCATATTAACTCATTGTTTTTACCACAGTCATGTCCACCACCATAGTTTGGAGATAGCAGATTGAAATCTTTGAAAACATATTGAGATTCTTGACAGATTGACCTACTCTCCTATTAGGAATGATGTGCCTATGTTGAGTGCTTTAGGAAAGGAAGGGCGGCAAGTGTACTATACAAGCACCTACTGGTAGCTGTGGATGCACAGGTGTGGTATTCATGATGTGTACAAGGAAGTTAGATCAAGATTTGAAATTAGATTTGCAAGAGCATCAATATAGCAATGACACAACCCAAATGTTTAACTCAGCTGCAAGGTTTAACAAATCTGTGGCTGAATTTGTAGTCAGATTAAGAGAGCTAGCCATAAAATGCCAATTTAGTTCAAATTAGCTCATATAAGACAAATTAATTGCACAGAGTTCAAGTAAAAGCATGCAAGAGGGGATGTGACCTGCTGCATTCCCTCGCTAAAGAATGCCATAGCTATAGCCAAGGTGGTTTAAGAGTCATATCATGCATGAAAGAAATGCAACACATGGAAGGGAAAAGAAATATCAATGTAGCTATCACTTAGGAAGGATATAACTATGGAAGTCACTAGGAATTAGATGCCATATAGCAAGGTACCTGGTGGTGACAGCAGGGCTTTTAGGCAAAATAATTGTGTAAGAAAGTGTGGCCCGGGGGTGTCATAGATGTGAGAGTAATTATCCCAGTTTAAAGTCAAGGTCATTAGTTGCCATAGGAAATTAGTGGAGGCGATGTGGAAGGAAGGAACGTTTTGTCCAAATGTGCAGAGAAGGAACTTAAAACGGTGGCTTTGGGGGAGGAGAGTGAGGAAGGTTTGAAAAGAGTGTTAAGCGTCGAGGAGTCTGAAGAGGCACATGGTAGGTAATGCTGACCAAGGGCAGTGTTTCAAACTAAGGATTGGGAAGTAGACCCAATCTCCATGTATACCATAAATCTAGAATCTGTTAACAGAACTATGACCTTCTCTTAACTTGAGCCATAAAGATACCAACTCTAAGGAATACTAAGGCAGTCACATTTTGTTTTGCATTTAAAAAAATAATTAAACTTTATTTTCCATTTTTGCAAATAAGGTACCATACGTACTCAGCAATCAATAATTACATAATAATCGATACATTCCATGCCTTTGTACATGCAGTCGTATATTGAGCACCCACCAGAGCATTTGTATAATCAGCATGAGAGACCAGGCCCCTTAACAAATGAGTGGAGGTGTAGCTACTCGTCAATGTTCGTTGTTTTCATAGAGTAGCACCATGAGCATAGTGAGCGACCATCAAGACACAGGTTGTGAGCTGGCTGTGTCCTCAAGCGTAAGGAGATATGTACGCAGTGGCTTCCATATGTTGTGTGGTCTGGATGTTGGCAGCTGTAAATGTGCGTATAGTTCACTATTCATGTTGCAATGCATTAAACTGTTGATCCACGCCTTTTGCACAGGTGGGTGGCTGCTACCCCAGCATATGGCAACCTCCCTCTTATCTTTCATGAGCGAGATGGCTATGAAGCGGCGCAAGGCTTTAGGGACATCGTGAACAAATCCCAGGAGCGCCATTAATGGGGCAGGTGTGAGTACAATTTGAGTCATGCGTGACAGTTCCACAAATATAGTCCGCCAATATTTAGCCACTTTTTCACAGGTCCATGTCATATGGGCAAAATCATAGGATGGTGGATGACATTTAGGACATGCATGGGAACGGGAAGCGTCCATCTGATGTACTTTAGTCGATGTGACGTATGCCCGACATATGAACTTAAAGTGAAGTAGTTTGTGACGATAATTAAGAGACACCAGGCGTGTCTGCGTGCAGCATTTGTGCCACTGGAAGTCTGTCAGTGGATGTCCGAGGTCTTGTTCACAGGCAATGCGAACCCCTGCAGCCCAGGTACAGAGCAGCACCAGAGGCGACTTGTACATTTTTGATATCAAATGTTTCCTCCATTGTCCCTGATAAGCAACGTCAAAGGTGAGTAGTCGTCCGGCTCAAGGGGGTAGCCAGGGATCTGGCTCTAAGTGCCCCCTGCAGCCGCTGCAGTCTGAACTGGTCCATTATGGGAGCATCCTGAGAACAGGGATCCTCCATTCATGAGAATATGTGCCCATCAGGGAACAAGTCTCCAATGGTGTCAAGGGAGTACCTGGATAGGGTTCGGTGGACAAGAGCCTCCTGCATGATGGGAAGCCAAGGGTTTGCGGCTAAAGGGAGGGCCGATGAATACAATAACTTGCCTCCCGTTATCCGGACCAGCTGCTTCCATGCCCAGCTGGTTGTGGACACCGTCTGGATGTCGTGTGGGCCGCGTTGCAACACTTCCAGTAACAGTGCAGCCAGCGGCGTCGGATCGGTGAGGTCCGCTTCCGGCCAAGCATACGGTATCCTGGCATCCGGGTGATACCAATGCCAAGCGAATCTACACTGGGCTACCAGATAGTATATATGAAAGTTTGGAACCCCAAAGCCTCCTCTCTCGTAAGGTAGCGTCATAGTGTCCCAGCTGACTCTTGTTTGCTTTCCAACCCAGATAAGACGTATTAACAGTGTACAAAGTGTTGCAAAAAATGCATTGGTCAATGGGATCTGGATATTATTGAACAAATACAGGAATTAAGGCAATACCACCATTTTAACAGTAGCTATGTGGCCCACCAAGGTTGGGGGAAGTTTCAGCCAGCGTTCAACCCGAACAGTCAGTTTGGCCAGCGCTGGCCCATAATTGAGGTGGATTATCTGTTCTTTTTCTCTATGGACATGTATCCCCAAATATTTGATGGACTCATCACACCATACTAGTGGAAATTTACTATTAACTCTACATGGGGCCGATGACAGGGGAAATAGCTCGGATTTGCCCCAGTTAATATGTAACCCAGAGAAGGCTCCATATCTGATTATTTCCCTCAGTACGGGGGCTAGGTTCTCAATCAGGTGCCTCACATAAAGAATAATGTCTTCCGCATAAAGTGTAATTAGGAGTGGGCCAGTTTTAAGCTGCAGTCCTCTTGGAGGTGCCGCTCCTGTAAGTGGCGCACCAGAGGATCCAACGGTATTATGAACAATAAGGGTGATAACGGACACCCTTGCCGCATTCCCCGCGTAAGGGAGAAAGAGGACATCAGCATGCCGTTCAAGCTGATGCGTGCTGTGGGCTGCATGTATAGTAGCATGATGAGGGCTGTGAATCCCAGCGGGATTCCCATTTTGCACAATGTGGCTTGCAGAAACGGTCACTCCAGCGAGTCGAATGCTTTTTCAACATCCAGCAACGCTGCAGCGGCAGGTACTGTGGGGGAGATTCTGTGTAGAACCGCAAAGAGCGTGTGCAGGTTCGGGGATTATATTTGGGCTAACAAGTGGGAAAGCCTGGTCGCCAACATTTTGGCTAAGATCTTATTGTCGAAGTTCAACAAGGAAAGTGGCCTGTAGGAGCCGCACTGCAGCGGGTCCTTCCCAGGCTTGGGGAGCAGTATTATCACTGTTTCATGGAGAGTGGGCAGGAGGGAACCTTTCTCTTGATAAAGTTTTAAAAGATGTGGGGTGAGCAAGTGTTTATACACCTTGTAAAAGCTACCCGAGAATCTGTTGAGGCCCGGTGCTTTCATCCCATCCATGGCCTCTATTGCCATGATTATTTCCTCCTCTGTAAAAGGCTCCCCAAGAAATTGTTGATGGGCGAAAATGAGCCACACCATGGCTATCTCATCTAAATAGCGGGCTCTGTCAGCTGCCTGACCTGCGACCCGGAATGTGTATAAATCGGTATAGTAGGTAAGTGTTTCGTTTTGGATACCAAGTGTGTCGGAAATGTAGATACCGTCTGAGTGCCGGAGAGCCATTATATAGGACTGGCTCCTAGGGGGCAGTCGCTTTCGAGCCAGTGTGCACCCCGGTCTTCCCCCCTAATGTGTTTCACGTTCAGCCGCTTCGCGAAAGTCTGCTAGTAGGGAGGCACGGCGTTGCAGTTGTGTTGTCAGCCCCTGCGATACTTGGGCCTGATCAACCTCTGACAGCTGTTTTTCTAGTTGAAAAAGAGTATGTCACAGATCCTTAAGGATTCCGACATGCTTGGAAATACAGACCCTTCTTATGTAGGTCTTAAAGGCCTCCATAATGACCCCTTGTTTATTTTGAAATATTGCACTATAGCCGCTCGGAGTTCCAATTGGAATAGGTTATCGTGAAGTGCCGACCCGGGGAATCTCTACTGCCTCTCCATCCTGCCCGCCCTAGGAATACGGAACTTCAGGAGCACCGAAGAGTGATAGGACAGGGTACGTGGGAGGTGTTGTATGGGTTCAATCCACTGAGTCCTGGTGGGTGTAAGTAGCCCGTAGTTCAAGCGTGTCTAGGTGCTGTGTTGTGCTGGGTAGTAGGTATAGGCTTACTGCGAGGGGTATTGGTGGCGCCAAGCGTCAATTAAATTATGTGTCCCACTTAATTCTTCCAGAGCGCAACAGATCGCGGCTTGGCATCAGGGGGTGTCCACTGTACTGTCGCGCTGGGAATCGAGTAGCAAGTTAAGGTCTCCGCCTATGCAGATGTGGTCTACCTCCATTCGATCAATCTTAGCCTGTAGGTCTAGATAAAACTCCGGGCTGTCCGTGTTTGGGGCATATACATTAACTAGGAGTATGTTGTAACCCAGTAACCAGCAGATAACGTCCCTCCGCATCTGCACGCATCACTGACAGCTGGAAAGGTATTCATTTGTGAATTAGTATTGATACTCCCCTGGGGTATGTGCTATATCCGGCAAAGTACCAATGGGATCCCCATTCCACGGCAAAGGTATGAGGGAATGTGGGGCACAAATGCGTTTCCTGCAAAAAGTCAATGTCAACCTGGAGCCTCTGTAGATAGTGCAACACCTGCTTGCCTTTGCGCCTGTTATTCAGCCCTCGTATATACCAGGTTACGAATGTGACATCCGCGAAGGGGTGGACCCTGTCATGTACAGTCATTGCTGGACTAAGAGATGGGGAATAGTGGTTGCTAAGAGCAACAGTGCGATACCAACAGCAATCTGGACTACAAACAGCTGCAAAACAATCCAAAGCTCAACACAACGCCCCCACCCCCTTTCCATCCCCATTCTCACTATAACGGGGAAATCCCGACCCCAACAACATTGCTGCAATCCGGAACATTTGCAGCATATTTATAACACCCAAACAATATAGTGTGATCACACTCAGGCGGTGGCGACGCTACGCCGGTTCCACACTCCCTGTAAAGGAAAAAAAAAGACTGATAAGCAATGCAATGTGCCATTAACTAGGACAGTAAACATTAGCTGGTACAGGGGAAGACATGCAGCAGCATGATCTGATGTAGCTCAGTAGAGTGGCATAGCTACAGAAGAGGTTAGAGACAAGAAATTCAGCTTGCAGAGAAAAGATCAGTACTGGCGCCGGAGTTGGAATCAAATGGCGATCGCTCAGGAGAGTTATTTTGGCACATCACTTGTGCCTCGGAATACATGCAGTAGAACTCCTGCACTGCTGTTGGGGTTTCAAAAATTCATCACCTGCTGTTGATCTTGACTCGTAGGCGGGCAGGGTATAACATCCCATAAGCAAGGACCAGGTTGCGAAGCATGGCCTTGACACCAGTAAACTTGCGGCGGGCGCCCTGGATCATCGCCGTGAAGTGGGGGTAGAAAGAGACTGACAAGCCCTGCCAATTGAGTGGCCTCTTTTCTCTCGCCAGATGCAAAGCAGTGTCTCTGTCCCGGAAATTTTGCAGCCGGATGACGAGTGGGCGCGGCACACAGCCTAGATTTGGGCACGGTCCGAAGGTGTGGTGGGTCCTCTCGACTACGAACGTGGTCGTGAAGGTTTCCCTGTCAAACAGGTCGACCAGAAACTGCTCCATAAACCCGTTGAGGCAGCCCATGTTTGTGGATTCCTGAATCCCCAGGATGCGAATATTGTTGCATCTACTTCTGGCCTCCAGGTCTTCATTCTTCATTGCGACTGTCTTTAGGAGTTTCTCCATGCGCTCCAGCCTCTTGGCCATCTGGGACAATCCATCATCGAGATCCGAAACCCTGCCTTCCACAGTGTCGAGTCGTCACTGACGATGGGCCAGGCATGCCCCCATCAAGTCCAGGCGCTTATTGAGTGCATTAAAGTGAGTGTCCAGGGCCTTAAAGCCCGCTCTTAGCTCCACCATAAGGGCATCAGCCCCGGCTGGTGATGAATTGTGGGTATCCGGCAGACTCCCTCCTTCTGCCATCTCTGACCTGGGGCCCTCCTCAGCGCACTTGCTTTTGTCGGAGGTCAGCTGGCGCTGTTTGGGGTCCCCCCGGACTATATCCCGCCAATGAGTGAGGTTGCAGCTGCGAGTGGGGCAGGGCAGGAATTATACCACAGCTCGGCCCCTTGCACGTCTAGGGGTGAGTCTGTGCCCTCCCCAATACAGTAAGTCCAACAGTAGGGCACACCCGTCACAGCCCAAGCGAGGAAGAACGGTACCGGTGTCTGATGTGGGGCCTGCCGCAGCTCTGTTGTCCACCAGAAGGGGGGGCACCAAGGATCCAGCAGTATACTCAAACTGCCGCCCTCACACGGCAAGGCCTAGGTGCAGTCTCTGGGGGTATGTTGTAGAGCAGTGTCTTTATTCCCCCCCTAGCAGCAGGCGCAACAGCGAAAACAGTCTGGCAGCTGTCGCCTACTCTCCATCTAATGCGGGTCCAGCGGGGTCGGCCTCTTCAGCCACCCAAAGCCTCGGCATCACTGCTGCCACTGGAGACAAGGCCTCATGCGGCAACGGGCCCAAACGGCCATCCATACAATTTCTCATTCCAGGGCCCTCGGGTCCATTCTCTCCTGGTCTGCACTTGCCCGGGGATGTTAGCTGCCGCCGGAAGGCCCGGCGTGCAGAGGGGTAAAAGGAGGGAGGGGTGGGGGGAGACGCATCAAGTCCCGGGCCAGCCGTCCCCCAGGCTCGCCCGTGGACCCTGTCACCACGGGGCCTCTGAGGGAATAATGGGCCAGCCTTACCTGGCATGAAGTTGTGCTTGTTTTCATCATGCTCTCCCGCCGGTCCCAGCTCTCTCGCACCACGGCCGCCACCGGCTCCCTCAGGCCCACCACGGCCTTTGCACTCAAGAGGCACGTCCATCGTCACATGTAGTCTCTGTGCCAGGTACCGTGGAGCCACCAGGCCCCCCCCCCCCAGCTGCAGCCAGGTGTTCAGGAGCGCAGCCGGGCCTCCAAAGCCCACACCAGAAAGAAGGTCTCCCCACCAGGGCAGCACCTCTCAGCCTCGAAGGAGTTCCGCCTCGAGCCAGCCAGGCCCGTCAATTCCTCCGTGCAGTATGTAGTTCCGCCACCCTTTGTGCCGCTATTTGTTCATGACTGAGTCTTGCCGGGGCGGTGGGCTGCTGTATCAGTCACCCCCCAGCTGGGATGGTGGATTTTGCCTACTGTATGGCCGGAATTGTGGGGGGATCAGCGGAGCTTCAAGGCTACGCAGCCATCTTGGTCAGCAGCTTGGCCACGCCCCCTAAGGCAGTAACATTGATGACTTTGTTTACATATGAGGTAAGGAACATTAGAGGAAAATGTATGTGGGAAAGAGTGGGCCACCAATATTGGGGTGGGTTCATCCATATGACCTACATTTCATAAATCCTAGGGCTCCCAAACAAGTGATTGCAGGTGAGGACACCAATCTAGAGGGGATTTTAATGACTGCTGAGAAGGTTGGTGCTCTGAAGGTTAAAAGAGGAGGTGGAGCCAATTAGGCACAAAGCCGGGAGGGTTATAGCTGTGATCAGGAAAATGCTTCAGAAAGCTGCTATAGACCCATTAGAGGCTTGTGAATAACCCTGGGCATAGTGGGCATAGCGGGGCTACGCGGAGGTCCACGGAGTTGCAAACAAACTCCGTGGAACTCCGCTCCGCCGCCGGCCTCCACCCCCCTATTAATAAGTAAGTTAACATTAATTAAAAATAAACTTAAAACCACTTACCTCTGTACTGCGGCGTCCCCAGGCTGCCCTCCTCCTCTTCCTCGCCGTACCGGTAATGCTTGAGAAAACTGCGCATGTGTGCACGCCCGCGCATGCGCATTTCTTGCGAGAAATGCGCATGCCTCTGTTCAGCAGAATTGTGATCCTTATGCGCTGATTCGCATAGATTTCATTGGACCATTCATGGTTTTATCAAAGTCTTTACATAATGCAACTGTGATAATGTAAGTGTATTCTAAGTGGCTAGAGGTGTTCATGATGGAGATCACCACTGACAATACAATTCTGTGTTGATGAATATTGTCAGTTGGGAAGGTTTACCAAAACTGTTTTGTGGCATATAATAGCAATCAACTCACACCAATAAGTGGCTTATGCCATATGTCCTGATGAGGGGGAGGAGAGGATGGTATTCAGATTTTTCTTGTCTGGATGAAGGTCAAATTGAGAAACGATGGGCGATGTAAGTGTTGATGTGATACTAATGGGTGTGTGAAGCAGATTGGGTCAAGGAGAAACCAGGTAGGGTCAGTGCTGGATTTTCTAAGTTTAAGGGCCATTAGAAAGTAAAGAAAGTGTGAGGAAATTGTGTTCAGTTGGAGGATGGACAATAATGGAATAGAATATGAGTGGCTTGTACCAGAGAAAAGGCAAGTATGAAAGGACTGTAGAATAAGGCTGTAGTGGGATGATGTTGATGACTGGCTGCAAGTTTAAGGGAATGCAAGTAGACAGGAGTGAGGAGTGACAGATGCAACAAGTGAATGCTACAGTGGCCAAGGTGCAGGACAGCACTGACAGAGAAGGATGGCAGTGGCTGAGGGGGAAATGTTACTTCTCCTCAGGACAAGGAGAGCCCCAGTCTGGTTGAATGACTTTGTGTGTGATTGAATATTGGTTGTCTGTCATAGGTCCTGTTGTGTTGATTTCTTCAGACATTTATAGAGCACAGTGCAACAAAAATAGTTTTTCAGCCATTATGGGTCCAAATTTAAACAACGGAAATAATCAAGAGATTGCTTCTACAAAGTCAAGTTTTCATTTTTATTGTGATAGCTTGAAAGGTTGGCCAGAAGGTGCAACACTACGGGAAGGAAATTCCACAAAAAGGTTGTGAATGTTTAGAAGAAGCATCCTCCAGCAGGAGTAGACACTGAGATTAATGGCCCAGAAGGTTTGGTGGCACAAAAAGTCTAATTTGTGGCCCCAGGGCTGGATTACAAATCAAACATCGCTCTGGCACAGATGTTCAAACCTGCTCCGCTTTTTTTCTCTTAGTCTTTCTCTGTCTCACTCTCTATCTTTCTCTCCTCCTTCTCTCTCGCTCTTTCTCTCCTCTCTAGGGTGGAGGTTGTACCAGTGGAAAGAAGGAGGAGGAGCTGCATCCTGGAGAGGGTAGTCTCAAGGGAAGATGGCAGCAGAAGCTTCTTCCAGAGCTATGAGGCACAATTGTTAATTGGAACAGCAGCAGGATGCATAGGGGAGGCTTAGCTCACCACCTCATGAACAACTGCGGGGCTGGAGCCTTTGGGCTTGGTGGTTCTCCTGTGGTGACATGCATGCACCAGGCTAATATACCACAGCACTTTACACCAGTGTTTGTGGTGAACTAAACTTGGAATTGACAACAGCAATTGAGCTGGAGGAAAGACTTCTGCTGGTGGAGTAACTGGTGGTCTCAAACCTCTGGTTGTAGATTGTGGCAAGCTTTGGTCCATCAGACTGGTAAAGCAGCTCTGAACTGACAATGAAAGCTGTAGAAACAGAGGGGCAGATCTACAAGAAAGTGACGCAGCAGTAGAGAAGCATCACTTTCCCTGCGAGACCCTGAGAAACCCTTGAGCAACCATGGATGCGCCGTATTTATAATACGGCGCACCATGGCGCAAGGATTGACAGATGCGTCAGAAATTGTGACACATCTGTTGCCGCAAAAGTCACGCATTGCTGGAGTCGTGTCGCAAGCACAACGCAACTTCAGCAATGCATGGGGAGGCCTATCCTCATTGTGCTGCGTCACTCCTTACGCCTGCTCCAAGCAGGCGTAAGGTTTTGACGCAGTGGCGTCCTAGAAGTGGCACAGTGAAATCTTGTAGATTTCACTGCGTCACTTCTACGAGGATTTTTTGTGTGGGAACGCCCATAATGCATACATTATACCTGACGCAGGTAAAATGTGACGCAGGGCTTTACAACGTGACGCATCTCCCTAGATGCGTCACATTGTAAATGGGCCGTATTTTTACGCCGCCGCTGAGTCACAAAAAGTGACGCAATGGCGGCGCAAAAATGACGCAAGGGACTTGTAAATTTGTCCCAGAGAATCAGTTGTTTGGAATACTGACAAGTAATATTGTTTAGGTGCAAGTCAAGGGATGATGGTGACTCAGTGGGATTTGACAGAAGCAGCATGGGTCATCCCATTACTATTTCATACACCGTTAGCTTAGTTCTTTAGCAAAGGATGGCTCTGAATGAACAGAGTACCAAGAGAATGGTGCTGGGCAACATGACATCTGTCTTGGCACAATTCTTAGCTACTAGCTAACGAGGAGATGAACTGCTTTACTTTCCCTGAAGAGAATGGCAGTAAGCACAGTGTAAGTGTTGTTTTAGCCTTAAAACCTTGTACAGCTCTTGCACTAAGGCATACACAAAATCAGTGTCATTGTCACTTCCTATCCTAAAAGGGGACCTCAACCTCAAAACTAGGAATGAAATCCCTAATCTGTATTTTGTCAACTATAAATGCATCTGCATGGGCGCAGGGGTAAGTTTTAATCCAGCTGGAAAACATTCAGACTAAAGATAAGACATACGGGTATGAGCAACATTTAAGCATTTGGATAAAGTCCTTTTGGATGTGGAAGAAAGGTGCCCATAAAGGTCGATTGGTAGCAAGAGTGGTTTTGATTCCCTTCCAAATATTATGGGCTTACCAGCCAGCACAGGAGTGGCAATATTGTTGGGCAACAGAAGGGAAACATGGAACCAGTGAGTAGTTGCAGCATGATTCATGCCATTTGTTCTGGCGTGGGCATTATGTGGTATTGTCAGGCGAGGTTGGGGAGAAGGAAATTCGGGGCAACCACTTTCCTGATGCTGTTTCTCCACGGTCAACTGGGATTCCTTTTACAATTCTGTTTCATCTAAGCGCGTTTCTTTGCCTAAGAGGCACATTCCTGCAATTCAGACAAATATTTTAGAGTTGGTGTAAGAAACCTGATAGTCTGAGAAGCATACAAAATGAATTCAGAACATGGAGACAAAGCAGCCTTTTTGGCACATAGGTCAGCAAAAGTGTTTCCTCTCGACACTTCCTCCTTAGAGGGCCAATGTGTGGCACACTTTACAATTGCAAGTTGAGATGGTAGCATAAAAGCATCAAGGAATGCTTTAACATGAGTTCCATCACTGAAGCGAGGAAACCCCATAGCATCCAGAAGAGCCTAAAATAACAGGCTATTCCAAAGGATATTTTGTGTTAGTGAGTATATTATAGTAACAATCTTTCAGGCAGCATGTATACAAGCTGACGTAAGAGCAACCAATTTGGCTATTTCAATGGTGTTTACTAGAGGTAAACATTGGCTTTTAACAGCTTAATGCAATGTACATATGGCGTAATTTGCCACTAATGAGCCAGTCATTTCCAAAACATGACCAATCAATATAATATCCAAGATCACAACTAGGAACTGGTGCATTAAAGAGGGCAATAAGAGCTTAGTCAGATGGGCAGTTACAATGAGGCAGTCACGCAGGTCACCATCATGAGGGATGGGCAGAAATGAGGCGAGATTTAGGACAGAACATCAGACTAGAGTAACGTGAGAAGTAGACAACTAAAGAATTTCATATCGTAAGAGTCTTGCATGAACAAATGTTGGGTTTTAGTGGTGAGCAAAAGGGCGGCTATGGCATGGAGTACAGCTACTATAAGTGTCGAGCCGAGGACAACATTTTCAGAGGCTTCCTTGAGATATTTGAGCTTCTACGGGCCACTTGTTGCAGTGTACCAGTGCACCTCAGGTGCTCCCAATATTTGTTTGTCTTATGCCCAAGCACAATCTCTCTTCAATACTTGATATCTGTTTAGGGCACCTATATTATGTGTGTAGCTATTTTCCGTATGTTAAATGAATTGAGTATCAAGGAATAGTTTTGGTGAAGTTTTATTATTCAACTTCAATGCACTTCTATTTAAAATTTATAAAAAACTTTTAAAGGATTGATATGCCCAACAGTTGCACTTCTATTTCAACTAATAAGAATACTTTAATAACTGAAATGCCACTTGCTAAATGTGTTTCACCAAACAGCTTCCTGAGGGCAATTTTCTTTGGGATGGGATGGTTACTCAAGGGCATTTGTATTTATCGCAATTCTCTAAGTTAAATAGCCACACAATGATTCATTTGTGTCCTTATTACAATAATACATCACTGTTATGTTTTATTCCACTCATATAATTCATGGTTCAGTATATGAAGAAAGTTAGAAAAAATACTAACAAAATTATTCTAACTCGAGTTGATAACTAAAAGAGATTTCCCAAAATATCTAAAACAGTTGTCACCAGAGTAATTCCATGTTTCTCATCATATGTCATTTACCAAAATCATTTACTTCTAGCTCTCATTAGCTACGAGAAAAGGAAAGATACAAAGAAGTTTTAACTCAGTGTTTTTTTCCTGGAAATATCCTGAAGTGCAAGAATCTTTCATCACTAACCTACGCAATTTGCAATTTGCAATTATGAGATAGAAGGCAGCCACCACAGCTCACAAATGCAAGGGTGGAGGAGTAATATGTAACAGATTTCTTTTCATCTCTGTGATCTTGCACCAACACCCCAGATGCAAACCCATCTTTTTCAGGACAATACAGAGGTTGTTACAAGCAGGTATCCCCGATGCAGGGACAAAGGATATTGCCTGTTTCAAAGTCACCAAAGTTGGCCTTTCAATTGAATTCTTCACAGCTTTTGAGTCCAGACTTATCTCCATACTTCATCAGCATTTTAAAATACCAAGAGTCTGGGCACCCTCTTGCCCTCCACTGATAAAGCTTTGGTAATCCTAACACTTAATTCCAGTCAGGACCTCTCCATGCCTATCCTCCTACAGACCAATAGCCCTACTATCCTCAGAATACAGATGAGGGTATTTACAAGAGAAGTGGCAGAGCGTGTCGTTAGCCTCCTTGGCTTAGCGACACGCTCCACCACTTCAGAAACGCAGGTGCAGCCCTGCGTTTCCCCCTGCGTTGGCGCTACACTTAGCAGTGTAGTGCCAAAGCATGCACCCTTGCACCATAGTGCAAGGGTGTCTGCGTGCAGGGGAAGATTGTTTATGTGCAGGAAGGTCCCCCTTCTTGCACATAAACAACCTTTAAATGCCGTTTTGTCACTTCTATGTGTGCTGCTTAATGCAGCACACATGGAAGTTACAAAATGTCATTTTTTTTTAAAGATTGTTTATGTGCAGGAAGGGTAACCTTCCTGAACATAAACAATCCCAGGCGTTTTGCTTTTTCCATGTGTATTGCACAAGGCAGCACACATGGAAAAAGCGAAAAACGAGGAGCAATAAAGCATTTCTCCTCATTTCGCAAGTTAAGACCAGGTTTTCCCTAGTATTAATTCTGGCGCTGCCTACTATTTACGCTGCCCTTGTAAATAGGGGGTGATCCAGCGATCAGGGATCAATAATTTTACACAAACAAAGGCCCATTTACTTTACCCAACTAATCCCTTCACGCTGGGTTCAGTGTGATGCAAGGTTTATACCTAACTCACTAAATAATACATTAAAACCTGCATTTCTCCTTACAAAATAATTGTGGCGACACAACTTTTTAGGTGTTGAAAAGTTGATGATAATAATATGTACTTATCTATGCCACTAAATAATAACAGACTAGGGGCCAGATGTACAAAGATTTTTGCATGCGCAAACGGGTTTGCGAACCCGTTTGTGCATGCAAAAACTGCATGGGGTATATACAAAACCCTATTTTGCGAGTCGCAATTTTTTCGACTCGCAAAATAGGGTTTTGTGACTTGCTATTAGAAAGGGGCGTTCCCTTCCTAATAGCGAGCGCAACCCCATGTACGAATGTTTTGCAACCGCAATTGCAGTCGCAAAACACTCGCAAATTACCACCCTCTTCAAGAGGGTGGTAATGGGGTCGCAAAAGGGAAGGGGTCCCCAGGAGACCCCTTCCCCTTTGCAAATGCAGGGGAAAATATTTTTTAAGGGCAGGCAGTGGTCACAGGGACCACTGCCTGCCCTTAAAAAATGAAACGAAAACATTTCATTTTTTTCTTTTTTAAATGCATCCCGTTTTCCTTTAAGGAAAACGGGCTGTATTTAAAAACAAAAACTGCTTTATTTAAAAGCAGTCCCAGACATGGTGGTCTGCTGAGCCCAGCAGGCCACCATACCTGGGAGGGCCTGCCATTCCCAATGGGGTCGCAAATTGCGAGAGGCTCATTAATATTCATGAGCCTCTCTATTTGCAACCCCATTGGGAATCGCTAACAGTGTGGAAAACACTGTTGTACATCCCAAATAGCGCCTCACAAATTGCGAGTCGCAAAAAACTCGCAATTTGTGAGGCGCTATTTTGGGCGTCGTACATCTGGCCCTCAGTGTGTGTATTTTATAATGTTTATCGTAAAATAATGTGAAATAAATGCTCATCAAGTACAATCATACAATGCAAATAATGATTATCACAGAGGAAAAGTATTAGCAATGTATAGAAACAAACTCATATCAAATAAACAATGCATTGAAGGAGTGGATAGGTGAAGAGAGAAAAGTTTCAGAGACAAAATACATTTGCAAATGAATATGCAAATTCAGGATTATATCTATACTAACCTAAGTAAGAATCAGGGAAATCTACCCTCTGGCCAAAGGGCAGTAAGGCCCCTCAAGGAGATTTGAGTGGCAAAGATTAAGTCAGGAATCAGGAAACAGGTAGGCCTCTATCTGGAAACAGCAAACCGACGACAGCAAGGATCTCCCGCTAGCTAAACACCAGCCAACCCTAACCACACCCACCGGGGACTTTCAATTATACCCTAAAACCTAAATGTCCAACCCACATTTTTTTCAATATGAGAATAAACTCCGTCTCTCATTGGCTAAGGATGGGGGTGTACTGTCACACCACTCTCAACATGACTATTTTATTCAATGTCCCTTTGTTTTAAACATTCAGCATTACGACAGATTCTTCCCAGGAAACAACTTTGAACATAATCATAGTACATATTTCCTGCAGTTCACTACATGTTGCCAGTCTCTACGCTTCCATTGTTCGCCTCTGCCATCATCTCGAGCAGGAAGTTATTTGCTTCCACTGATATCATATTTTCTTTTCCGTAGCTTGGCAGTCATTCAGTACACCACGAAGGTCACATCCATGCCTTTGCGTTTTCTCTTCCCTTCTCGAAACCATCTTTTGTCCATTTATTTTTCTACCAAATATTAACCCCAGAATGGCATGCAGAAGTGTAGGCCCATGCTTACTTTTTCTACAGAAAACAGACACAAACATTTATTATTTTCATGAAATGTAATTTCATTGCACACCATCCCAGCATTGCACTAACCCATGCACAACCCATGTTATTCCTAGCAAAATATTATTATCGTGCACAAAAGCAGCATTAGTATTTTTATCTATTTTAGCTAAAAGCATTTTCAGCCTAGTTTTCATGCATTAGTACACGCATGCGCAAAAGCATTTCCCCTTATTTTAGCGTTCTTTAATAAAATGTTCACAGTACACTGTTAATGAATGTTACTGAGGGTTCAATCCGAGCAGGTTTTATTTTCTCAAAACCCTGCTCCATCAATCCCCCCTTTGATGGCGTTTTTGAGCCATCATCAAAATACCCAACACATACAAGTTGCCACTTATTTAAAATATTGTACTTCTTTCTCGTTTTATCATTCTTCCATCTTAGGGGCCGATTCCGATGACGGACGGACTCAGGTCCGTCCGACATCGTCCAGGAGCCGTAACCGCCCGACCTGCTGTCGTCGGTTACGGCCCTGCAAGTACGATGCGACCGAACCCTGTTCGGTCGCACTCGTATACTTCACAATGGGAGCATGCATTCCGAGCGGAATGCATGCTTGCATAGTGAAAGCAGGGGTGCAGTTCATCCCTGCGCTCCTGTGGCCGGCACCCCAAGGTGCCTGCCACCGGGTGCAGGGATCAACAGAGGGGCACCATAGGTGCCCCCAGGCCGCCATTCGGTGGCCTCCGCACCCATGGGGGCTCTACTGGGGGCCCCCAAAGACAGTTACCGACTGCCTTTTCGTGCCGGAAAGACCGGCACGAAAAGGCAGTGAAATACTGCCATCGTACTCCCTCGGTCGTGAAGAGGCGGCCGGGGAGTACTGAAGGATTTCCGGACGGCGGTCGGGCTCTCCGAGCCCGTCGTAAACCATCCGGAAATCTGAGTCGGATTCCTTTCCGACCGAGCCCATCGGAATGGCTCGGTCGGAAAGGAATCCGGCCGGCACGTTCCGATTCGGTCGGAAGGGCTCCGACCATCGTTCGGTGCCCTTCCGGCCGAAATCGGAATCGGCCCCTTAGTCTTTCATGATCTCATAGTAATTTCCTCTCATATCCTCTAATTCTATCTCTTCTCTCTTTCTCTTTCTAGCCACATTTACATTTGCAACATTTATAAATTATGATAATCATTAATATCACTGCAACTACTGAAGTAATAGATATTAATATTTTTCCTAACAAGCTACTCCCTAAGGTAGAAAACCAATTTCCCACTGAGGAAAAACTCTTACCAAGTTTCTCCCATGCACCATCAACCTTCAATTCAGTCAAATCTTCCTAAAGTTCTGTAATATTTTTAATATACCCCTCAAGATTTTTACTCTTATGTGGGATATAAGTACTACATTGTTGTATTTTCAACATGCTACAGACTCCACCCTCTTTGCCATTAATATATCAAGGGCAAGTCGATTTTGCAAAACCATTGATCTAATTGCAACCATTTCAGTATCAATCATCAAAAACCCACCAGCAGTATCTGTTGATAAACAATCAACCACTGTGGACAATTTTCTAATTTTATGTGAATTCAAAATGACTCCAACTGAAGTTATCAGTGCTCCAAAATATGCCCCATTATTTCAGAATAACTCGCACCTCTCTTATTACGTGTTCGTCCTTGTTTCATTTCATTAACTCTATTATTCTGATCTAAATGATAAACTTTAGGAAATACTATGCCTAAATAACAACATCCATGCCAACCTGCAGGTAACCTATATTAAGCATTCTTACCACTCACATAATAAATTCCCGGGAAAACAGGATCAGTTCCTCCTTTCAATCCCCAGTTTCCTTTTATCAAGAAAGTATGCTCACATTCACTAGAACCAATGAAGTAACTATTAAGTTCAATCTTTTCTCTAAACACACAAAACTTTCCTTTATGTTGAAAACCTAGAGTCATGGCAGCGTATGTCTCACCCTTTTTATAATCACCCTCTCTAAAAGCCCATGGAGGTACATGAGACTTTTGCTCAGCAGCTTTCTTTTTGAAATCTCGTCTTCTATCTTCTACCATATTCATAAATTCTATTTCTTCATGTCGTAGTTTACAGGTTCAGTTATTTCTATGTGCATCTATTGTATCTATCGGTTTGTTACTAATAAAAAAACCTCCCATGTAGGATGCATAAACAGGAACATAGAAAATTTTTAAATCTCTCCTAATAGGAATTTCGGAAAATATTAAATCAAAATTAGAGTAATAATACTCTAAACCTTCCCTCTCATAGAACAGACTTGTTAAGACACTACAAATCACACCATAAGTTAAAGGTAGGTGATAATATGTCACCCCCTCTGAGACAGACGATGGTAATTGCATACACACATAACAATCTCTCGCATTCATTGTGTTAACATATTCATACAACAATTTAGTAAAAACATTTAACGAAAAATCATTAATTGATTTATCATGATGATAAATACTATCATCTTCTATCTTTCTATATTAGTGTTTGAATCTTCTTTAGTATTAGAATCCATTCTCTCACTTCCCACATCATTATTTTTGTGATTAGTCACCATTAGAACACGGACAATAATAATCAGTGTTAACCACACCAACGTTAATAATAGAACACTACATAAGCAAGCATAAATACATCTACGTTTAAAACTATGATTTTGATATCCAGTCTCTGTTACCTTTGCCATTTTAGACACTATATAAAAAAATTAAAAATCTAAGAAAAAAACCCTAAAAATTTAAGAAAAACCTTAAAAATTCAAAATTTTGAAAAACTTATCCAAAAACCATCTAGAGTTGTGTATCCTTACACTTTATGCCTCTCTCTTCTTTACCCCCTCTTTTTCTTTTTTTTATATCTTCTTCTTCTTCAAATCTCTTGGAACTTCATCAATTCTCTTCATTGAAAAACTGTTGCACCTTAATTTTCACAGTTCTTTTTAAGGTGGTTTTAGTTTGCTTTGATCATTTTGATCAGTACCAGCTTCTTCTTTGTTCTCATTTGTATTTTCAATTTCTTCCAACACCACATATGTCCATTCTGGAGCTGTGTATTTCTTGTTTGAAATTCTTATTCTTTTTATTTTGTGAACTAAATTTTCTTCTGAGTCACCTTGTTCTGTTTGACTTGATATTTCATTTATTTGATCTGGCTCTTTCTTTTCCAGAGTGTATTTCAGTCTTTTCACTCCTTTTGGCCACACATCACCTTTTCTTGCTCTTTTAACTTGAACTGCTTCTTCACCTTCGTTGTCAAGTTCGCAAGTTCTTTTATTCAGTTCTTTTCTTTGTTGTACTTTCTCTTGATTTTCATCAATCACTTTCTCCTTTTCTTTCTCAACAGCAGTCTCTTGAGACCCAGTAGCTGGTGCCCACTTTATCCAACTTGTACTTGGTTCTTCTTCTTCAGCCTTTTCAGAATCTGTAACACTAGATTCTATAGCTTCATGTTCCTCAGCTTCTGGTTCTTTTCTTTGCTTTACCAGTTGCTGGTCTTCTTCTGGTCTTTCAAGTGGACTTGGGACTCTTCTTGTATGACTTGCATGAATCCAATTTGGCAAGCCACCAAACTTTACTGCTGTCGTCATTACCAATATTACTTGTTAAAGTCCATTCCATCTGGGTTCTAAACACGACTTCCTCTCGTGTTTCTTCACCAGAACCCACTCTCCTGGACTCAAATCATGTGCTTGATCCTGCTGTGTTGTGGTTGCAATTTCTCCAACCTGATGAGACACAGAATGCACCAGATCAGCCAATCCTTTGCAATAATCAAGCACTACTTCATCAGTAATATTTATAAGTTTGTTTGCTGGTACAATTGCTTGTCTCATTGCTCTTCCCATTAAAACTTCATGGGGACTTAATCCAGTCTTTTTTATCAGGAATGCTTCTAAGACTCATCAATACCAGGGGTAAAGCGTCTGGCCATTTCAGTGTTGTAGACGCACACACCTTTGATAGTCTGGACTTAATAGTGCCATTAATTTGTTCGACCACTCCTGATGCTTCTGGTCGATAGGCACCATGCAGTTTTTGCTCAATTTGTAATGCTGCACAAATCATTCGAATTATTTCATTATTGAAATTAGTTCCTCTATCTGTTTCTAAAGAGACTGGAAATCCAAATCTGGGGATGATCTCCCTTAAAAGCAATTTAGCAACAGTCAAGCTATCATTCCTTCTCGTTGGATATGCTTCTACCCAACGAGAAAACAAACAAACAACCACCAACACATATTTCAGTCCATTACAAGGGGGAAGTTCAATGAAGTCTAACTGTAATCTGGTAAATGGTCCTGCTGCTTTTCCAATTCGACCCCAACTAACAACTGTCTTTCTACCTGGATTTTGCTGATGGCACACTATACACCTCTGGCATAGACTCTCTGCAATGACCCTAAACTTTGGATTGTACCATGACTGCTTGAAGAGTCTGATCATAGCATCTCTTCCCACATGTGCAATTCCATGGTACATCCTTGCCATCTGTGAAAGTACACTATCTGGCATTACTGGTCTTCCATCAACATACTCCCACACTTCGTCATCTGCTCTCTTTTTACATCCTGATTTTATCCAAATTTCTTTCTCTTCCTCATTTGCTTCTTCCTGTAACTGTCTAATTTCTTCCCATGTTTCCAAAGAAGAAAACATCAAGTGGCAATTTGTATGTTTTTTCTCCACCCCTCTGTTGTTTGAAATTGAATTTTGTGCACAGAAACGAGCCACTTGGTCTGCGTATCTTTTTCCATTTGTCACATAGTCATTTCCTGACATATGTGCTGAACATTTAAGCACAGCAATCTTTTGGGCATTTGTAATGCATTCAAAAATCCTTCACATTTTTACTGTTCCGGATTGGGGATCCTGAAGAAGTCAAAAATTCTGGTTGCATCCACAACTGACCAAAATCATGCACCACCCCAAAACCATATTGACTATCAGTGAATATGGTTACTCTCAGATTTTTTGCCAATTATACATGCTCTAGTCAGAGCAATTAGCTCAGAAATTTGAGAAGAATTTATCCCCTTCAGACAGGATGCTTCAAGAACCATAGCCACTGTACATACTGCATAAGCAGCACTCAATGCACCCTTTTCATCTCTTAGGCACACATGACACTATCTGACTCTTCTAGTGGTGTATCTTTTATGTCAGGTCTTGGTTTCGTGCACAATTCTGTCACATCCAAACAATCATGGTCTGCTTCATCCTTTATTTCTTCACAACTTGAACTCGGCAACAAAGTTGCTGGATTCAATGTTGTGCATCTCGTTATTGTCACATCTTCAGCACCCAAAATCACTCTTTCATATCTAGTCAGCCGACTATACGTCATATGCTGAGTCCGAGTCCTTGTTAATAGGATCTCAACAGAATGTGGCACATATACTTTCACTGGATGTCCCATAACAATTGCTTCACTCTGTTCTAGACTCACACAAGTAGCAGCCACTGCTTTTAAACAGCCTGGTAATGCTGCAGACACTGAATCCAAAGTAGCAGAAATATATGCCACTCGGCGACGTACCATTCCATGTTTTTGTGTTAGGACTCAAAGTGCACATCCATCTCTTTCACAACAGAACAATGCAAAATCTTTTGTGTAATCTGGCATTCCCAATGCAGGTGCTCGGCAAAGACTATCTCGCAATTCAATAAAAGCTTTCATACACTCTTCATCCAACTCAATCGGATCAACCACATCTTTATGAGTCAACCTCTGTAAAGGTTTTGCGATCAGGGAAAACCCACTAATCCACTGTCTACAGTATCCAAACATTCCCAAAAACATTTGAACTTCTTTTTGAGTCTTAGGAGGACCCATTTGCAAAATCACATTAATTCGGTCTTGCGTTACTTTTCTAATTCCTTTCTCAATTTTGTGTCCCAAATATTGGACCTCTTTTTGACAAAACTGTAATTTTGCTGGTGACACTTTATGCCCACCTTCTGCCAAATGATTCAGTAAGGCAATTGTATCTGTCACTCAGGCCTCTCGTGTTTTTGATGCCACTAGCAGGTCATCAATGTACTGCACTAACACTGAATTTTCCGGCATGATCAATGACTCCAAACATTTTTTCAAAATCTGATTAAAAATCGAAGGACTCTCTGTATACCCTTGAGAAACTCAGCACCATGCCAAAACACGGTCTCCGAACCGGAAAGCAAAAAGATATTGGCTATCCTGATGTAAAGGTAGCGAGAAAAATGCTTGACACAAATCAATCACTGTGTACCATTCTGCATCACAAGGAATTTGATAAAGAATCACTGCTGGGTTTGGCACTATTGGACAGCAAGGTACTACGATCTTATTAATCTTTCTCAAATCTTGAACTATTCTGTATTTACCACTTGGTTTCTTAATCCCCATAATAGGTGAATTACAAGGACTACCTAATATTTCTTTTAGAATGCCTTGCTCAATCATTTGATCAATTACAGGAATCACTCCTGCTGTGATCTCAGGACTCATCCTGTACTGTAGTGTGTTTGGATATACTGCACCTGGTTTAACTGTAACCTGAATAGGATCCACACCCTTCATTAAACCAATGTCCTTTCCTGTAAAATCCCATACATCAGATCTTACTACATTTCTCAACTCTACAGGTAAATCCTCTTCTGTAAGCAATGAATACAAGTCATTCACTTCTGTCCCTTGCTCTGCTAACATCATTTTAAAAGCAACATCCTCATCTGCTGTTTGAAAAGCAATACCATCTGGCGTACAATAAATGGTGCAATTCATCTTACATAACAAGTCCCTACCTAAAAGGTTCACCAGACTAGTATCACATACCACAAACCGATGCATGTCTCTGAATCTTCCAATATGAACTTCAATTGGTTTTGTTATTGGAGTCTTAATGTATTTATTTGAGACTACTACAACTTGGATAGTTTTTCCCGAGAGGGGTAGGTTTGGAATTTCTGCTGCTCTACCAGTAGAATGGGTAGCACCAGTGTCCACAAGGAATGTAACATCATTACCTTCCACTTTTCCATCAACAAAAGGACCTGATTGATCTACCTCTAGAGATGCGCCAAGCACGCACTCTTCCTCCCCCCTCAGGCACCGTCATTGAGATGAGTTTGATTCACTCTCTGAACATTGCAACAAATATTGTGAAACCACTTGTACATTTTGATTCTTACCAACTTGTTCACCTGCGTGAAATCCAGCATTCGCACTGTATCTCTGCACCTGAGCATTCACATTATTTGGCATAGGAGCTTGTGGCACCTGTACTTGTTGTACCTGTGGTGTAACTACCTTCTGCTGTTGTTGATTCACAACCACCTCATTCTGCATCTGCGAATTGAAATTTTGATTCATTCCATTATTTCTTAACAAGGATTTACACTCATTCCTCCAATGTCCAAACTTTCCGCACGCATGACAAGGAAATTTCTTTTTCAATTCTTCTCTATTCATCCTACCTCTACCTCTACCTCCATTTGGTATCTGATCATTCTGGGAATTTTAATTTTGTCCTCTCATCTGAAAACCTGTTTGAGAACCATTATTTCCATCTTTCTGTTCTGCCACTTTCACCTGTGCCCACATCATTTTCTCTTTCAGCTTTTTATGCCTTGATTCAATATCATCACTACAATATTTGGCATATCTCAGAATCTCATTGACTGTTTTACTCTGCCAACAAATCAAATGTTGCTGAATCATGTTACTAATTTCGGGTTTTAATCCAAAAACAAACCTATATACAAAATGTCCCATATCTTTGTCACCTATATTCTCAAAACCACTATACTGTTTAAACACTTGTAGCAACCTCTCATAATAAGCATGTACTAATTCTTTGGGTTCCTGCGTTGTCCTGTCAATTTTAACCCAATCTTTTTCTTTTGGAGAAATTTTACCTTTCAGGAAAGTAATTACTTGATTATATTTTTTCATCACTTCTTCTGAAGGTGCTCCTGTTTTCACATCTCTAGGATATTCTTCTTTTGGCCAATCAACAGTAATTTTACACTCAGTCCATAAAGCAGCTGGCACTACAATGTCAAACAAGCCATCTAAATCTTTCAACAATACTTTTGAAACTTTTACAAACCTCTCTACCTGTTTATACCACTTGACAGGTTTCTCTCTCAACCTGGGAAAATCATTTGTAAAGGATAATATATCCTGTCTCGACCAGGGAACGTGAACATATCCACCACCTGGAACTTCTCTCATCGGGCATACCATTTCAGCCTGTTCTGTGTCTCTTAATGGAAATAAAGACGCATTTTTACTTGCAAGCGTTTCTTCCTTCTTTTTCGCCCATCTACCTTTCCACCGTTCTAAATCACCCCATTTCTTCAAAGTATTCATTAATTCTTTTATTTGCAATCGTTTGCCAGATGTATTCAAACTCTCCATATCTTTATCAGTAAAATCCAGTCTGTACGTTTTTTGCAAAACTTTAGACTTTTCTATGTCTACTCCATATTCTTGTGCAGCTTCTGCCAACCTCTCATGTAGATTCTTTGCTTTCCATGTAATATTCTCACACAAAAATAACAACTCTTCATCTCGGTACTTACTCAATCTCTCTGGACTTATTGTACCAATAATAATTTCTTCCAGATCCACTCTCAATCTACCTACATCTATACTCGATTGAGACTTATTATTTTCCATTCCTCTTATCCAGTCATCTAACTCCTCTGGCGAAGGACCCACCAAACTCCCTGACACTGGAGTTGTTCCTCTGACATTCTGCACTATTTTTCTAGGATCAATCTGTACACTTCTCTTTGGTGTTTCAGTTACGTTTTCGCTTACTGGAAGATCAATCAATGAAGTACTCATCTCAACTTGTTCCGATCCACTAACATTCCTGACATTATTCAAGGGAACTGTCAATGCATGTATGCTCAATATATTTTGACTCTCCCCATACAATGGAACTATAGGACCAATTGTTACAGGTACCGATAATGCTTCTGCATTCAGACTCATCTGACTAATTCTCTGAGTTAACTCTTCTCTTGTTTTATTCAAAATGTCAATCTCACTCTCCTGCAACACTCGAGTACCTAATGAAACTTGTGAGGCTACCGGAACTTGTATAACCTGTGAAACTTGTGGAGTTTGTGAAGCTTGTGGAACCTGAGGAACTTGTATTTCAATTAGTGGTGCATTTGGAATTGTTTCCCCTGAACTTTCCTGATATGGTGGAGGTCTCTTTAATAGTATTTCATCCAATAACTCATCATCAATCTCATCTGAGTCATTATCTAGTTCTGAAGTCTCTAAATTATTCTTTTTCTCTTTATTTTTGCCTCCAGCCTGATCTTCAGCAACTATTACTGGATATAATCCATCTACAATTACATTTCTCCTCCATCTTTTCATTTGATCATCCCATCTAGCCTCAGAATACCTAGTTATTATATTCCTGTATTTAATTCCATTCCTGTCTCTCTCCCTTTTATAAGCCTCATGTTCCCATTCCTCAAGCGCTTCATACTGCGTAGGTCTAGGACTTGGCTTTAATGAATTTATTCGTTCCCTCAAGTTTTCCAAAATCCTTACGTTAAATGTACCATGCTCTGGAAAAGCTAAAACTCCATCATCTTCTGTATATCTTATCCAATTCTCCAACCATGTACACGTTCCAACATCATAAAAGAAGCAGGCGATCTTGGAGGAGGTACAGGAAGTCCCTCTCTAGTAACTATCGACTTGTCCTTTTTGAAGAAATCTTTTATTCTTTTTACCATCTTCATTTTTAAACACTCTTTTTCTCGCTATATAAAACAAAAACAAACAAGGGAAAACTTCCGTAAATCCTCTCACTCTATTCGCTAAATCTCAACCAATACCAGCGCGGCTCACACCAACCAACCAATCACGGCTCACTACGTATTCACTATCTCGACCAATGCCAGCGCGGCTCACAGCAACCAACCAATCACGGCTCACTACACGCCCGCTGCCTGACCAATACCAGTGCGGCTTTTTGTGACGTCAGTATTACTCCTGCTACTGACCCTCCCTTTACAAAATAATACGGCAATGTATTTCTAGGTTTTCTTAACTAAATTCTTGTTAGAAACAACACAAAACAATGCTACTTTGTCTGTTCCACTAGTAAAAAAGAGATAGTTTGATCATTCAAAATGATTTCTTTTATTTCTAGTAAAATAACGACCAGCGCTACTCTACTCTCAATCAAGTTAAAGGAGGTCTTGGTACTCCTCTGGGGATACTAGCCAAAGTTTCGGAAGAGGACTTTCCTTTCAGAAAGAGGACTTGGTACTCCTTTGGGGATGTAAGGCCAGAGTTTCGGAAGCGGAACTTTCACTATTTCATGCAATCTTCTTTCACTCGAATAAATCCCTAAATAACATCAACAGCCTTTCGCTGTTCGATATTACGACAACAGACAAAGTACTTCAAAGCGGGTGGTCGTTCCTAGAGCGAAAAAGGCTAACTGGGGTGGGAAGAGCTTTGTCCTTAGAGCCACCAATGCCTGGAATGATCTTCCGTTAAATCTAAGGACTGGTACGGAATTCCTCTCGTTCAGGAAAGGTCTGAAGACCTGGTTGTTCTCAGCTTAGTCTCAGTTGGGCTCAGGGGTGGAGGTTACCAGGTATTTATTGCTCAGCGCCAGGACACCCTTGGGTAACAGTGCGCTTTACAAACCTATATAACATAACATAACTTAACTTCTGCAGTGTGATACTTTTTCCACACTATTCCTCTGCCACTTAGGCTAAAATAACATAATCCTAGGATCTTAGGTAACTCCGTACCCGTACTTTCAAACAACATAAAACAAAGACATTAACTTTTCATATTAATAACCAATAATCAATAATTATTGCCAAACTAATCAATAATTAACCATCCTCTGCTACCAAAACTGATCCAGCGATCAGGGATCAATAATTTTACACAAACACAGGCCCATTTACTTTACCCAACTAATCCCTTCACGCTGGGTTCAGTGTGATACAAGGTTTATACCTAACTCACTAAATAATACATTAAAACCTGCCTTTCTCTTTACAAAATAATTGTGGTGACGGAACTTTTTAGGTGTTGAAAAGTTGATGACAATAATATGTACTTATCTATGCTACTAAATAATAACAGACTCAGTGTGTGTATTTTATAATGTTTATCGTAAAATAATGTGAAATAAATGCTCATTAAGTACAATCATACAATGCAAATAATGATTTTCACAGAGGAAAAGTATTAGCAATGTATAGAAACAAACTCATATCAAATAAACAAAGCATTGAAGGAGTGGATAGGGGAAGAGAGAAAAGTTTCAGAGACAAAATACATTTGCAAATGAATATGCAAATTCAGGATTATATCTATACTAACCTAAGTAAGAATCAGGGAAATCTACCCTCTGGCCAAAAGGCAGTAAGGCCCCCTCAAGGAGAGTTGAGTGGCAAAGATTAAGGGGCCCATTAGGATGGCGGGCGGTTCGCCCCTGCCGGGCCGGCAGTAGCCACCGCCGGCCCGGTGGGGGTGTACCGCCCGCCATCCACACCAGAAAGACCCCCCGCCATATTATGATGGCTGGGGGGTCCGCGGCAGACAGAAAGACCGTCTGCCGCGCCCGCCGGTCGACTCGTCGACCGGGCGGAAAACATGCATATATGGTGGCGGTGTCTGCAAGACACCGCCATCCATATTATGATGATGGTGGAAGCAGCTCTTCCCATGGCGGCGTTGCCGCCATGGAAAGGCATGTGGTCTTCGCTGTTGGGGCCCCGTAGCGGGCCCCCAGGATGTTGGGGGTGGGGGTGCACATGGGGGTACCTGTGGTACCCCCTGCATTGGCATGGACAAAGTGGCAGGCACTGCGCGGTGCCTGTTACCTTGTGCATGTCAATGCACAACGTGCATTCCCAGCATTGTGGCGGGCGGTGCTGTGAGCACTGCCCGCCACAATGCTGGGAATAGGGGATGCCACCGCCACGGTGGCGGTGGCATCGTAATTGCAGGTGCGGGACCGCCGCACCTATAGCGGGCGGTCCCTTTGGCCATTGCGGTGGCGGGCGGACTTTGTCCGCCCGCCATCGTAATGACCCTCTAAGTCAGGAATCAGGAAACAGGTAGGCCTCTATCTGGAAACAGCAAACCGACGACAGTGATGATCTCCCGCTAGCTAAACACCAGCCGACCCTAACCACACCCACCGGGGACTTTTAATTATACCCTAAAACCTAAATGTCCAACCCACATTTGTTTCAATATGAGAATAAACTCTGTCTCTCATTGGCTAAGGATGGGGGTGTACTGTCACACCACTCTCAACATGACCATTTTATTCAATGTCCCTTTGTTTTAAACATTCAGCATTACGACAGATTCTTCCCAGGAACCAACTTTGAACATAATCATAGTACATATTTCCTGCAGTTCACTACATGTTGCAAGTCTCTACGCTTCCATTGTTCGCCTCTGCCATCATCTCGAGCAGGAAGTTATTTGCTTCCACTGATATCATATTTTATTTTCCGTAGCTTGGCAGTCATTCAGTACACCACGAAGGTCACATCCATGCCTTTGCGTTTTTCTTCCCTTCTCAAAACCATCTTTTGTCCATTTATTTTTCTACCAAATATTAACCCCAGACTGGCATGCAGAAGTGTAGGCCCAAGCTTACTTTTTCTACAGAAAACAAACACAAACATTTATTATTTTCATGAAATGTAATTTCATTGCACACCATCCCAGCATTGCATTAACCCATGCACAACCCATGTCATTCCTAGCAAAATATTATTATCGTGCACAAAAGCAGCATTAGTCTTTTTATCTATTTTAGCTAAAAGCATTTGCGGGCTAGTTTTCATGCATTAGTACACGCATGTGCAAAAGCATTTCCCCTTATTTTAGCGTTCTTTAATAACATTTTCACAGCACACTGTTAATGAATGTTACTGAGAGTTCAATCCGAGCAGGTTTTATTTTCTCAAAACCCTGCTCCATCAGGGGCAGCGTCAAAATCAATGTGTGTTGGGGTGAAACGCCCACTGCAACACCCATTGCCCACCCCTTTCATGCTAAGCATAGCGTGAAAGGGGCCCTTATTTACAAAGGCAGCGTTAATCCAAGTTAAGTGGCTTAACGCTGCCCTGTAAATAAGGCGAAGCCCCTATCGTCTCTGGAACGTCGCAAAAAGTGACGTTCCTGTGGCGATAGGGACTTGTAAATATGCCCCTGAAGATTGAGGAAAATATTAGATGAACGCATTTTAAAAATACTGCCAGACCTAGCTCACCTGGAACAAAATGGGTTTATCCATTGGTGAAATACCACCCAAAACATCAGGCATTTTTATTCCATCCTGAATGAGGCACCTATGGTGTGGCCCGATCTGAATGCCTTTCTCTTGATCTAGAACAAGCATTTAGCACGGAGAACTAAAATTATATGTTCCAATTCCTTTAACATTTTGGATTCGGCCCGCAACTAATGGGATGGATTTGACCACGATACACAAATGCCACTCAAGGGTTAATCTGACCCCTACACTGTGGGGCCGATTCCGATCTCGGCCGGTAGGGCACCGAATCGGATTCGGCTTAACGGGATCCGATTCGGAGCCCTCTTTCCCGACCGATTCGAACGTGCGTCCGGGCGAGCGAGTACGATGCGAGCGCACGCGAAATCGCCGACCGACTCGTTCGCGGGTCCGAACCGCTTTGACCGACTCGCACGGACACGACTCGCACCGCGCAATGGAGACGTTCCCCGGCCGGGCAAGTACGATGCGCGCCTCGAGCAGTCCGACCGACTCGCGCCGTCCGGCTCAAAAGGGCAGTCGGAGCCGGACTTTGGGGGTCCATGTCGAACCCCCCTGTACGCATAGCCGTGTGAGTCACATACAAGGGGGACCCATGGGTCCCCCCTACCTGTGCATGTACGCCGCGAGTCACATCGACGCGTACCCGCTGTAAGGGGGGCCCTTGTTCGCCTCGCACCCATTGAGTCAATGGGAGCCCGCGTACGCGTTGTACGACCGGCTCCCATTGACTTCAATGGGAGTCCGACCGAATCGAGTCCGATTACATGCGTACGCATCGTACTCGTTCGGTCGGGCTGCTAGAGTCCGATTCGGTCGGAAATCTCACCGGCATTGATCTGGCAGTTCATGGTGAGTGAAGAGTCGAGTATGATGCCGAGGTTGCGTGCCTGGTCCATTGGGGTGGGAGGGTGGGGGGCCACCAGGTGTTGTCCCATGCAGAGGGGGTGGAGCCGAGGATGAGGACTTCTGTTTTCTCCGAGTTGAGCTTCAGGCAGCTGCTGCTCATCCAGGTTGCGATGTCTTTCATCCCTTCTTGGAAGCTGCGCCTAGTGATGTTGGGTTCCTTGGTGAGGGACAGGATGAGCTGGGTGTTGTCGGCGTGTGAGACTGTGTTGAGTCTGTGTTTTCTGACGATGGTTGCGAGGGGGGGCATGTAGATGTTGAAGAGCGGGGTGCTGAGGGAGGATCCTTGGGGTACTTCACATCTGATCTCTGTTGGGGTGCGCAGTCAAAATATCAATTTTTTTATATCGACCTACACTAATATCGAGTTTTTAATATCGTAGGGACAGAATATCAATGTCAAGAATATCGGTGACCAGAATATCGATCTTAAGGTAAGTAATATCAGTTTTTTTTATATCGAAGTAAGTAATATCGAAATAAGTAATATCGAAGTAAGTAATATCGTTATCAAAAATATCTTTGTTAATAATATCATTATTTATATTAGTGTTATGTATTTTAGTATGTATTTTATATGTATGTTTAACATTTTTTGTAATGTATTTTTATTATTTTTAAATATATGTATTAAATGTTTAGAAATTAGTAATTTTTTTAAGTAAATTTTACGTTTTAGTATCAGAGCGGGTTGTAGGTTTATAGGGGAATAGGGTGGGAAGTAATTTAATTATAATTAATTAATTAATATGTTTTTATTTATTGTTATTGATTATTAATTTATTGTTAATTAATTATTAATTGGTAATAAAAAAATAATTGATTAATTTATCATTATATTAATTATAATAAAAAAATTATTTATTATTGTTAGCTAATTTATTGTTAATTAATTATTAATTGGTAATTCATTTTTATTAATTGATTAATTAATTAAATTAATTATGTTAATTTTTATGTGTAGCTGGTTGTGGGTTTATAGGGGAATAGGGTAGGAAGTAATTTAAGTATAATTAATTAATTAATATTTTTTTATATATTGTTATTGATAATTAATGTATTGTTAATTAATTATTAATTGGTAATTAATTTTTATTAATTGATTAATTTATAATTATATTAATTATAATTAATGTATTATTATTTATTTATTGTTATTGTTAATTAATTTATTATTAATTGGTAATTAATTTGTATTAATTGATTAATAGATAATTAAATTAATTGTATTCTTTTATGTGTAGTGGGTTGTGTGTTTATGGGGGAATAGGGTGGGAAGTAATTTAATGTTAAGTAAATATTAATTTAATTTTATTGGTATTTATTATGAATTTTTTAGTTAATTAATTATTAATATGTTATTTATTTTACAAAAATTATTTAATTAATAAGTATGTTAATTTAATCCCTACGCTATCCTACATTTTCCACACTGTTACACTCACTGGAGTTGGAATAGCAATTTTAACCCCTACACTATCCAACACTTTCCCTACTGTTGCACTCACTGGAGT
Source organism: Calotriton arnoldi (assembly GCA_963921515.1). Classification (NCBI taxonomy): domain Eukaryota; kingdom Metazoa; phylum Chordata; class Amphibia; order Caudata; family Salamandridae; genus Calotriton; species Calotriton arnoldi. The sequence goes on along the minus strand of CAWUFW010004608.1, from coordinate 1,116,731 downwards.
GGGAATAATAATTTTTACCCCTACGCTATCCAACACTTTCCCTACTGTTGCACTCACTGGAGTGGGAATAGTAATTTTAACCCCTCCACTATCCAACACTTTCCCTACTGTTGTACTCACTGGAGTTGGAATAGTAATTTTTACCCCTACGCTATCCAACACTTTCCCTACTGTTGCACTCCCTGGAGTGGGAATAGTAATTTTTACCCCTACGCTATCCAACACTTTCCCTACTGTTGCACTCACTGGAGTGGGAATAGTAATTTTTACCCCTACGCTATCCAACACTTTCCCTACTGTTGCACTCCCTGGAGTGGGAATAGTAATTTTTACCCCTACGCTATCCAACACTTTCCCTACTGTTGCACTCACTGGAGTGGGAATAGTAATTTTACCCCTACGCTATCCAACACTTTCCCTACTGTTGCACTCACTGGAGTGGGAATAGTAATTTTAACCCCTACGCTATCCAACACTTTCCCTACTGTTGCACTCACTGGAGTGGGAATAGTAATTTTTACCCCTACGCTATCCAACACTTTCCCTACTGTTGCACTCCCTGGAGTGGGAATAGTAATTTTAACCCCTACGCTATCCAACACTTTCCCTACTGTTGCACTCACTGGAGTGGGAATAGTAATTTTACCCCTACGCTATCCAACACTTTCCCTACTGTTGCACTCACTGGGGTGGGAATAGTAATTTTTACCCCTACTCTATCCAACATTTTCCCTACTGTTGCACTGTTTGGAGTTGGAATAGTAATTTTATTACCTCCGCTATCTAATATTTTTGGAATTATTTTAGTTAATGTAGTATATAATTAATTTTAAAAAGATTAAAAATAATTTTAATTTTTTTAATTTGTTATATATATTTATTTAATTTTTATTTATATTATTGTTTTATGTGTATATATGTATTTATAATTTATGATATTTTAAAAAAATTATAAGTTATTAAAATAATTATTAAAAATTATTAGTAAGTATATATATTATATATTATATGTATATGTTTAAATTATTTTTACATTACATATATATTACTTAAAATTTTTAAACATTTTACTTAAATAAAAACGATATTTTTAACAACAATATTTTTGACATCAATATTTTTTTCTCGATATTTTTGTACTTACCATAATGTAGATAGGATGTCGATATTCTTGACTTCGATATTCTTGCGTCGATATTTCTGTAGGTCGATATTCTGACCTTCGATATTTAGTCAGTGATTCCTCTGTTGGTTCGGAGAGGAAGGGCGGGAGTCTTATTTTTTGTGTTCTGCCTGAGAGGAAAGATCGAATCCAGTCTAGGGCTGTTCCCTGGATGCTGGCGTCGTGGTGTCTGGTGGCTAGTGTGCGTTGGGAGACGGTGTTGAAGGCTGCTGAAAGGTCCAACAGGATGAGCGCTGCTGTGTGGCCTTGGTCGAGGAGGGTGAAGATGTCGTCGGTGGCGGCTATGAGGGCGGTCTCGGTGCTGTGGTTGCTGCGGAATCCGGATTGAGAGGTGTCTAGAATGTTGTTGGTTTCTATGAAATCTGCTAGCTGGGTGTTGACGGCTTTCGCAATGACTTTGGAGGCAAAAGGGAGCAGTGAGATGGGCCTGAAGTTCCTGAGATCCATCAGGTTTGCAGAGGGCTTCTTAAGGAGGGGTTTGATTTCGGCGAGTTTCCAGTCGTCGGGGAATGTGGCGGTCTCGAGGGAGCAGTTGATAGTTTGGCGTAGTTCGGGTGCAATGGTGGTGGCGGCCCTGTGGAAGATGTGCGGCGGGCAGGGGTCAGTAGGTGCTCCGGAGTGGATGCTTTTCATTATCTTTGTTGTGTCTTCTGTGGTGAGAGGGGTCCTGGTGAGGAGGGTCTGTTGGATGGCGTCGCTGGGCGGGGGTGTTGAGGAGGTGCCGTGGTCTTGGTCGTCAAAGTTCTCGTAGAGCGTCTTGACCTTGAGGTGGAAGAAGGAGCTGAGTTTGTTACAGAGTTCTTGGGAGGGATGGACTTTGGTTGTTTCGCTGTTGGGTCTGGCGAATTCTTGTATGATGGCGAAGAGTTCCTTGGAGTTGTGGGAGTTTGAGAGGATTCTGTCTTGGATGAAGTTTCTCTTTGTTGATTTGATGATTTGGTGGTGTGCCGTGGTGGCCGCCTTGTAGGCGTAGCGTGCGTCTGGGGTTTCGCGGTTTCTCCACGTTTTCTCTAGTCGTCGGCAAGAGCGCTTGGATTCTCGGAGGTCCCTGATGAACCATGTGGCTTTCGTGTTGTGTTGTCTCGTGGTGTTCTGGAAGGGGGCGAGAGTGTTGGTGCAGTTGGTGATCCATTGGTGGAGGTTGCTTGCTACTGTGTTGGCGTCTGTCATAGTAGGGGGAGGAGTGCAGCTGAGGGCGGAGGTGAGGAGTTCTTCGGGGACTTTGTTCCAGTTTCTGGGTGGGAGGTGGGGCGTGTGCTTGTGTGCGGTGGGTTTCGAGAAGGAGAAATGGATGCAGTGGTGGTCTGTCCAGAGCGGTTCCGTGGTGTGGCTGAAGCGAATGTTGTTTCCTCTAGCGAAGATGGGGTCAAGAGTGTGTCCTACTGTGTGTGTGGGGGTGGAGACAAGTTGCTTCAGTCCTATGTTGGTGAGGTTCTCCAGGAGGGCAGTGGTGTTGGGATCGATGAGGTTGTCTAGGTGGAAGTTCAAGTCTCTAAGCAGTATGTAGTCCATGGAGGTGATGGCGTGGGGAGTGATGTAGTCTGCGAGGACGTTGGTGAAAGGGGTGCGGGGCCCGGGAGGTCTGTAGGCGAGTGTTCCGCGTTGCGACAATCTAGGGTTGGGCAGGATCTGGAAGTGGATGTGTTCCATGAGGGGCGAGGTGTCGTCCGAGTTGGTGGTTGTTAGTCAGAGGGAGCTTTTGTGGACGATGGCGAGGCCTCTTCCTGGGCGGTTGGGGTGGTCCATCCTCAGGATCTTGTATCCGTGGGGCATGGCGGTTGCGATGTCGGGAGCGAAGCTGGCATTGGTCCAGGTCTCTGTGAGGAAGGTGACGTCAGGCGAGTGAGAGTTGAGGAGGTTCTAGATTTCTACAGCGTGTCTGTGCAGGGAGCATACGTTGAGGAGGATGCAGCTCAGGAGCTTGTGTAACGTGGCGTCAGGTGGGTTGGCGGTGGGTGTCTGGGTCCGGAGGTGGGTGAAGGTGCGGTGGCAGTGTTGGCAGGATATCGGGCCATGGGTGTTGCTCGGCGTCGAGAGCTGGCAGTTGTTGTTGCGTCCAGGGTTGAGTGCGTGGAGAGTGCTGGGGTCGTAGTGACGGGGGGTCCGGGACCAGAGTCTCTGGTGCTGGTCACTGTCAGGTTGCGGATGGGCACAGACGGGCTTGCCTTTGGTGCACCAGTGGCGTGCCAGCAGCGCAGCCATGCAATGGCCACAATTAAGTAGGCGTCGGGGAGAGGGGGAGCAGCTGGGAGGCCAGAGTGCGAACACGCTGGCAGGTGGAGGGGCCGCGGGGGCAGCAGCGGTGTGAAAAAAGGCAACAGAAAAGGAAAACAGACAAAAAGAGGCAAAAAGAGAAAAGGCAAAAGAGAAGAAGGCAGAAGAGAAAAGGCAGAAGAGAAAGGCAAAACAGAAAAGGATGACACCCAGAGAGCGGACTAGCAGAAGAGCAGGCTCTTCCACTAGACTACTAGGGATGAGGCGCAGGCAGGAGCCTGCGGGTGGAGGAGGGCCTCGAACAACTACCTGAAGCTCAGGGGCGCTACAGGCAGTGCTTTAACGCTGGAGCTACACAAGGGGATAGCAGTGACTCTGACCAGGAGGTCCCTTCTCTAATGCTATCTCTGACAGAGAAGGAAAAATCCTGCTCAAGCGACCGGCATCTGTGTTCAGCGCCCCAGGAAGATGAACTGCCCTCAGATATAACAGATTCAGTTCTGCACACTGGCAAATCTGCTGAGCTAACACTTTCAAAGATGTCACTCTTGCACTACCCTCATGACTTATATAGCACACCAATCAAATGAAGGGGACTGAGGGCTTTTTGAAAGGTCCAGCATACATGCCCTAATCAAAGTACAAGCAACAAGGGTATGCAGTTCCTACAGCAGGAGAATAGGGGGGGGGAATCCCAGAAAAGAGATATTAGGTTGTCCTCTAGAAAGGAAGGGGGAATCCCTTCTTTCGGAATTAGGGCCCTCACACACCCAGCCCGCTGGGTGTCATGCTTCATCATAAGACATGCTCCTCGTCAAGTCGGCGCTGCAATACCTGACGGGCACCCTATGGAGGGGCTCTTTAGCGGAGATCTTTTATTCCTTGCCGTTTGGTGCTGTGGGTGTGAGGGACCTACCAAGTGTAGATGTGTTTAAAGTGATGGTCAAATAGACCGAGTGGATTAAAACAGGGAAAGAAAAGTCAGGTAGAACAATTTTAATAACCCTGACTTCCAACCTGATTAAAAGAATGGAGTGGCGACTAACTGCAGTAATGTTGCAAGATATTGCCCTCAATCTCGTATGGTCGACATGTTTCTTGCCTTTCTAGTCAAAATGATCTGGCGGCAATTCCTCAGGACCTAATGTGAGTGTTTCTATCTACACTAAAAACTATGGTATTGTGTGTACTGACCTAGTTATATCATATGTTGCACCTAAAGGTGAAGTACCTGTCGATGCTGCGGCCAACCTATAAGAAAACAGACAGTGTTGTCAAACGAAAATGCAGAATCTTTCTTGTGGTTATCCAAGCACCATTCTCCCCTGTGAGTCACCGACATCTCAAGGCACGCAGTCGTAGTGTGCCCCACGTGGTGAATGTAACAGTATTAGAGCTATAGTCAAACAATCATGACATCAGCAAGATACATACATAGCCTTGGTCAAACATTCCTAGTGGTGATGTAAAACCAAGTAAGATCTAAAAGGTAGCAATGGGGGTGAGGGCAGTTAACTCACCTAAAAACTAATAGCGACTGGCCCCATCAACTTCCAGCAGGTAAATGACACGTAGAAGTGACCTGTGTCCTAGAAGCGTGATAAGGGCCAAGAAATGGCTATGCCATTACAATCTGTTTGATGGTAATAAAAACGGATTGGTGCAAAGGAACAACCTAGCAGCCTCTCACAAAAAAAGTGAGTGAATAGTTAAAAAAGCATGTAGTCAGGAGGCTGAGGACCCCAACAGAGACCCGCCACTCTCGGTCTGCGTGGTAACCAGCTCCCGGCCCCTTCAACCTAACCGCGTCTAGCCCCTGACAAGGCTGGTACATTACCGGTCAGAGAAGTCGGGGCGGGCAGTCGGGCTCCGCCGCGATAACGGACTTGTGAAGCGGGTGCTCCATAGGAGCAGCGTGTGTCTGCTACCGTGGCCATTAACCTTACCTGCTCACCCTGTAATGAGAAGTCGGCAGGCCCTCCTCAGAGAAGACAAATGCAGAGATACTCACAAGCGTGGAACGCCAAGGTGACGATTGACCTACCCCACACCGCCGGAGCCGGGAGGTACTGCTGACAATTGCATAGTCCGCTAAATACTCCCCGGAGTTGGTGCGCTGTGCAGTCAATTACCGGCGGCCAACTACTAGCGTGTACCTCTACCACTAGTGAGGGAGTGGGTCGGGGGCCATGTTGGAAGTATGTAGGCTGAAGTAACCTGCACGGGCGCCATCATGGAAGGTGCATGTGGACCTATACTAGGCTATTTGACGGAAGTGTCAAGGCTAGAGCGCAACTGGTTTGGCTGATTATAAGATAATTAATCACTCTCTGGCCGTAGGATGACTATGGAGGTTGGTGAAATGGGAGCTGCATCCGCTAGGTACAGAGCAAGTTACTCATGACCTGGGTTGTAGGATGGTAGAGTGGTGATAATCCTCAGGGGCACTGTTGAGGATCGAACAAAGGTGGGTCCACCGTTTAGCCACTGACAAACATGGACTAAACGAAGAAATACCATGGAGTACCTTAAACAGATCCTAACACATAGCATTGACACTCCAGAGGTGTCTGGAATACATCCCATTATAGATACAGGGGTCAGTACTGGTGGCGGTCCACTATTACCCACGAGAGAATGCACTTAGTTACTGGCCCTTTCAAGAACTCCGGTTGGGGATATATAGTCTGATGCCTTAACTCACAATCTAGGGGTTACACGCTAGTCCGCGAGTACCAGTTTGCCCCCCCCACAGATGACACCTCTGATACAGCATATCTTGTGTGATGTCACAAGGGTTACAGTCTTAGCACGAAATCCTTGACAAATACAGATTTTGCTGGATCAAGGCAGCCGCTCCGCCACTTGGATTATCACCACTCTACAACCCAGGTCATGAGTAACTTGCTCTGTACCTAGCGGATGCAGCTCCCATTTCACCAACCTCCATAGTCATCCTACGGCCAGAGAGTGATTAAATATCTTATAATCAGCCAAACCAGTGGCGCTCTGGCCTTGACACTTCCGTCAATAAGCCTAGTATAGGTCCACATGCACCTTCCATGATGGCGCCCGCGCAGGTTACTTCAGCCTACATACTTCCAACATGGCCGCCGACCCACTCCCTCACTAGTGGTAGAGGTACACACTAGTAGTTGGCCGCCGGTAATTGACTGCACAGCGCGCCAACTCTGGGGAGTATTTAGCGGACTATGCAATCGTCAGCAGTACCTCCCGGCTCCGGCAGTGTGGGGTAGGTCGATCGTCACCTTGGTGTTCCACGCTTGTGAGTATCTCTGCATTTTTCCTCTCTGAGGAGGGCCTGCCGACTTCTCATTATAGGGTGAGCAGGTAAGGTTAATGGCCACGGTAGCAGACACACGCTGCTCCTATGGAGCACCCACTTCACGAGTCCGTTATCGCTTCGGAGCCCGACTGCCCGCCCCCGACTTCTCTGACCGGTAATGTACCAGCCTTGTCAGGGGCTGGACGCGGTTAGGTTGAAGGGGCCGGGAGCTGGTTACCACGCGGACCGAGAGTGGCGGGTCTCTGTTGGGGTCCTCAGCCTCCTGACTACATGCCCTTTTAACTATTCACTCACTTTTTTGTGAGAGGCTGCTAGGTTGTTCCTTTGCACCAATCCGTTTTTATTACCATCAAACAGATTTTAATGGCATAGCCATTTCTTGGCCCTTATCACCCTTCTAGGACATGGTTCACTTCTACGTGTCATTTACCTGCCGGAAGTTGATGGGGCCAGTCGCTATTAGTTTTTAGGTAAGTTAACTGCCCTCACCCCCATTGCTACCTTTTAGATCTCACTTGGTTTTACATCACCACTAGGAATGTTTGACCAAGGCTATGTATGTATCTTGCTGATGTCATGATTGTTTGACTATAGCTCTAATACTGTTACATTCACCAAGTGGGGCACACTACGACTGCGTGCCTTGACATGTTGGTGACTCACAGGGGAGAATGGTGCTTGGATAACCACAAGAAAGATTCTGCATTTTCGTTTGACAACACTGTCTGTTTTCTTATAGGTTGGCCGCAGCATCGACAGGTACTTCACCTTTAGGTGCAACATATGGTATATCTAGGTCAGTACACCACAATACCATAGTTTTTAGTGTAGATAGAAACACTCACATTAGGTCCTGGGGAATTGCCGCCAGATCATTTCGACTAGAAAGGCAAGAAACATGTCGACCATACGAGATTGAGCGCAATATATTGCAACATTACTGCAGGTAGTCGCCACTCCATTCTTTTAATCAGGTTGGAAGTCAGGGTTATTAAAATTGTTCTACCTGACTTTTCTTTCCCTGTTTTAATCCACTCGGTCTATTTGACCATCACTTTAAACACATCTACACTTGGTAGGTCCCTCACACCCACGGCACCAAACGGCAAGGAATAAAAGATCTCCGATAAAGAGCCCCTCCATAGGGTGCCCGTCAGGTATTGCAGCGCCGACTTGACGAGGAGCATGCCCTATGATGAAGCATGACACCCAGCGGGCTGGGTGTGTGAGGGGCCTAATTCCGAAAGAAGGGATTCCCCCTTCCCTTCCTTTCTAGAGGACAACCTAATATTTATTTTCTGGGATTTTTGCCCCCCTATTCTCCTTTTGTAGGAACTGCATACCCTTTTTGCTTGTTATATAGCACACCACCACTGTGTTGTCCGTCCTCAACAGAACTTCCTGAGCTATCACTGCCCCCTAACTCAGCTCACTGGCATCCGTCATCAAGACAAAACACTGCTAGTGCACAAATGGAGAACCCTTCATCAGACTACCCACATCCAACCACCAAGTCAAGTCTCGTTGGATCCCCTGACCCCCCCGGAATCAACTGGTCATAATCCTGCAACCTGGGAGACCAAAGCTGAAGGATGTGATTCACCAAGGTGTACAAATGCAACCTGGCCGCAGGAATAGTCATGACAGTAGCACCCATCATCACCTGTACTCTCAGCTATTGTCTTGCCGTCGAGGCTGTGGAGGCCAAGGCTGTCCTCAGTTTCTTTATAAGTGTCATTCTCCTTGGTTAGGAAAGGAACAATTTCCTTTCCATCGTGTTGAAGACCCCGCCAATGAACAGCAGTTCCTGTGAGGGAATCAAATGAGACTTCTCCAGGTTTATCAACCAACTAATCCTCATCAGACGACCTCAGACCTCCTGAATCTGGGACTGAGCCTTAAAGAAAGAAGAGGAAGAGATCAGCCAGTCATCCAGGTAAGGGAACAGCTGGATCCCCTGAGCATGTAACAAGCCTATCAAAGGGGCCAACACCTTTGTAAACACCCTAGGAGAAGCAGAAAAACCAAAGGATAATACCTGAAATTGTAAAGGATCTCCACCTACACAGAACCTCAGAAACCTTTGCGATGCCTGGTGAACTGACACATGAAAATATGCGTCCTTTGATCTAGAGGAGTCAGAAAATCCCCTACTGACAGAAAGGGGAGAATCATCTGCAAAGTCACTGTCTTGAATGATTTGTGCGGAATGCACAAATTCACTGCTTTCAAATCCAACACTGGCTTGTAATCCGCATTAGGCTTTCTCACCAAGAAAAGGATCGAATATGTCCCCTTGCCCTATTGATTCACCAGGACTTTCATAATGGCTTTTTTTCCAACAGGCCTGCACCCCTCCCAACAGAGCCCATTTCTTCACTGGTGACCCTGGAGCAGGGGTAGAACGGAAGGTTTCCAAAGTAGGATTCAAAAACTCTATCCAATACCCCAATCTCATAATTTGGAACATCTAATGATCTCTGACAAACTCCTCCCAAACCGGCAAAAAATTCTGAGGTGACCCCAAATCAGGCACCCTTCCAGAGTCAAAGAACAGTCATGACTTAGCCGGACTGGCAGAATTGGAACCTCCCTGCTTCACCCGAGACTTATTAAAAGAAGGGACTCCCTGGCCTCTTCCCAAACCACGAAAGGGCTGATTAGCCATTTTGGTCTGAAATGCCTGCCAAAAAGCCCATTTGTAGCCAGAAAACTTCTCCTTCTGAGGCTGACGGACTGGAGGCTGCAGTTTTTTGTCCTCCACTGTTTTCTTTATCATCGCTTCTTACGGTTCCCCAAACAGCTGAGAACCTGTAAAGAGAATTTTCATGAGGATACTTTTTTGCACCACTTCTGCCTTCTACGGCTTAAGCCAAAACTACCTTCTTGCAGCAATGGATGCCCCAGCAGCCGCTGCTGAACCACTAGGAGAATCATAAGACAGGTCAGACAAAAAACGTAACTGCTGCTCCAACATAGCCAATGAATCTGTGGGATCATCATCCTGAAGCATTTCCTCTGAAATACTCTGACAGTCCTTCAGCATTGACTGAACCATATAGCTGGTATATGCAGCTGATCTGATTGCAAAATTAGAAGCAGCAAATGACCTCTTTAGAGCCCCTTCAACCCGCTTGTCACCTGGGTCTGGAGGAACTGCAACCTTAGAAACAATCATACCCTGAGAAATTAGACCAGCCATCAGTGTATCCACCTTCACCACTGTAGGGAATTCCTCCGCAAATCCTTGAAACGCATATCTCTTTGCCAGGAATCTAGGAACGGCATGATTTTCCATATCCTTCCACTCACCTTCCAGAGCATTCCGGACAGATTTCTGCATAGTAAGAGACTCAGGTTCTTTCCTCTGCTAATTTGCAAAGTAATCCTCAGTTTCCTTTGCCACCTGGGGGTCTGAAAAGCCAAATTGTCACTCACATGTTGCAAGATACTCTTAAGCTCAGACTCCTGAATAAATCTTCTCTTCACCTCCTCCTCAGAATCACAGTTAAGATCTGGAGGATCAGGGGAATCCAACTTCTGTTTTCCAAGGGCCAAAGAATCTCAGACTTTAAAAACAGCGGAAACCGCAGACTCAATCATCCTTTGCACATCAGCAAATGAAGGGGCAGCCTGAGGAACAGGAATCACCTCCTCTTCAATATTCTTATACTTCTTCACTCTCTTTCCTCCATCCATGATCGCAGATAAATGAAAGAACAAAAGAAACAACCATATATATCCTATCCAACAAACCTGGGCAAATGAAAAAGCCCAAACTCAACAATTCTCCCGCTTCCTGCAAAACCCGTTGCTAGGAAGCTAACCACCAATGGGAATGTCCTAAACACACCTGCCGGCCACTACACCCAATCAACCACTAACAGAAACCTAACGTGGCCCAAACTCTAAAGAGCACACCCCAATGAGGAGCGCGCTGGCCAATTACTGCGTGGCGCCTTGCGCAACAAATAATACCAATACCAAAGACTCGTGCTGCCCAATCATATTCCAGGCATGAGTCCTCCAATCGAGAGGCCCGCGCGGACTCAGGCAATGATATCGCGGCTTCCCGAATTCTGCCCCAAGCCAGAGACACATCGGCTGACCCTACCAGGCGCAACTGCCACCCTTATCCCACCACAATACGGGAGAGGAGCTGATCCCGCTAAAGCAGGGACTCTATTGCCCTGCTGTAAGCCCCATTGAATAAAAAGGTCGCTAATGCAGACCCTCACAACTAATATACCTAACTGCACATCCTAGAGACATGCAACAAACGATCCAGCTTGATGACAAACCTGCAGAAAAAAGCAACAGGATTTCCGAATGTGAGGTCAGAGGTTTTATGTCCCACAGGATGTGGGTGTGATCTAGACGGAAGGAATCGGAGCTGTGTGTGTGTTTTTTTTGGGGGGGGGGGTATTGCTTGAGTAAGGCTGGGGGAGGAGCTGATGCTCATTAATGTAAGGACTGTGACAGGGAGGTCAGAGGAGGAGGTAATGTATGAATAGACCTCTGGGTGGGATACAAACAAATATAGGCATGACAGAATTTCTGAACCACACTCCAATACTAATTTATATAAAAATACTTTCAGCTTGATGTTCAAAAGCCCAGAGATCATTACATTTTGTATCTAAAATAAGCATACATGCACATGGTGCATGACATATGGTGCATTGAGGTGCAGGAAATGCTGCTTTACACAGCGGCTTGTGCTGCGGCCCTTTTCCTGGGCCACAGCACAAGCCGCCGTGTAAAGGAGCACTTTGAGACCGCGAGCCTGATGGTTGCATCGTAATTAGGTGGTCGGACCGCCGACTGCTTGTCGGGCGCTCTGCTGACCGCCTCGATAGCAGTCTATGGGCCCACCGCCCAATATCGTAATCAGGGCCTTATTTATGTTCAAAATTGTTCTTCCTTTAGAGGAAATGTCCATTGAAAAACAACTTGCCCTTCCTGCAGCACCCATCTTGCTTGAACACAAATACACTTAGGGGTATATTCACAAGAACGTGTGATAACTACCGCAAGAGTAGCGTAACGCAACTTTCAATATCGCAGCCTAGCGCGGGAAAATAACCCCGTGCCAACTTGGAATTCACAACAAGGCGGTAGCATGCGATAGTCACCAGATAACGCGTCAAATGTCAGCGTGAAAATCAACGCCACGCCTAAAAAATGCGAAACGCGAACGCCAAAAAACATGCGATGAGGCCAATCGTGGTACAGAAATCAGCGAACACCAGCCACAGGCCTGCAAATCCCACGCGTCCGGCGGGAAAAAGCACCATAAAAGAAAGAAAAAAAAAGCCCAAAAACAAATCATACTGCGTAGCAACATGGATGCACCCGGACCGAGTGCAGAGGACAAGCCGAACACCACAAGCCCCACTGAGGACCAGCCAGGAACCCCGCGTTCGGGGAAGGGCAAGGACAAGAGGAAGAGGAAGACGGGGTTCAGTCCGCAGGAAGACCGAATCATCGTCACGGAGGTGATAGAACACCATCAACAACTGTTCGGCACCTCCACTGCGGCACTGGCAAACCAAACCGAAATATGGCAGGCCATCTTTACCAACGTCAATGCAGTCGGAGTGTTGAGGAGGTCACTGGAGGAGGTCAAGAGGCGCTGGCATGATCTGAAAAGGCAGACCAAACATAAGCTCGCCGCCAACAGGGAGGCAGCAACGGCGACTGGAGGTGGGAGTCCAGCGACACAGGAGGAGCTGGATGAGCTGGAGCAAATGGTGGCCACAGTCAGATGTGAGGAGACGGTGGCAGGATTGAGGGGCCTGGACACAGCACGATACAACCTGACCCATCAGCAACAGGATGAGTAACGACTAGGGACGGGGGGAGATGGGCACAATGGCACACATGCACAATTACGTGTAGCACACAGCACACCCACAATGACCATGGGACATGTCCCTGATTGCCTTGGCACACTGCAGCACACATAGAAACGCCAAGTAGGCCCCCATCCACAATGTGCACAGAGGGGCCCCCCCTATCACCAATACCACAACCCACCCATGCACATGTGCTGAATCCAGCAAAGCAGCGGCTGTGACCCACACTGACTATGCAAGCAACACTGCCTGTCCGATAGCATGGCAGCAGCCATAAAAATATTACATGGCCCACCAATCGACATGGAGGTAGCCCAGTGCGGATCACATCCGTAAAGGAGCAGTTCATACTCCGACATGTCCACGTGCACCCACAACCCATGCCTTACAATACACGCAGCAGACGAACAATGCACCAGGCCACAAAATCTGTCCGAGAGCACATATGACCCAAATCCAAAGCAAATCAGGCCCCGAGAAGCAAACAATTCAAAGGCACCCCACCTCAAAGGGAGAAGGCTACATGAAATCAGAGCTGCAGGGGCAACTCCCCCACAATGCAGCACACACACATAGCAATCACAGAACATCAGCAATGACGGCAATGTGGTACAAAGTGCAGCACCAGCACCACAGGACAGAGCTCACAACAGGTTCCGCTCGTGCGTAGTAACTGTCCACTCACATCTGGCATTGCCTGACACTGTGTGATGATAATGTACGGGTACTACCACACATCCGTCATGTAGTCGAAAAACACACTGACTGCCATCAAATAGCCAGCTCCCCCCAAAACAGTCACAATGTACATTGGCATGCAGTCTGAATGTAAACATCTGCAAATCATCAACATACATGTGAAACTCTGTTAACCTGCATCTCCCCTTTACATTGCAGAGGAACAAACAACACCTCCTGCAGAGCACACCACACTTCCCATCAGTGATGATGAAGCGGACAACCTGCACATATGTCAAGACACCCTCCAACGGATAATGGACAGCCTCTGCACCCCACCCCCAGGAGCAGGGCAGGCCAGCTGCCTCGAGGTGACCCCACCACCTGCACAGACCACACAGCAGGAAACACACACCACCACAGCTGTCTCCCAGGACCCCCCGACCAATACATTGAATTCCTACGGCGTGTGTTGGCTTGCCAGGTGGAGTTGGCTGATCAGCTGCGAGTGGGTTTCGAACTCGTGGCAGCCAAACTCGATGCCATACGTGGGTGCCTGAGTCCCATCAGGGACCACGTACAGTCCCTATCGGACACCCCCTGTACGCACCACGCACCGCCACAGACCTTGGCTGACCTCGCTGGTGCCATGAATCGAATACAAGAACTGTCCGGTCAGACAGGCACCAGCCATGACGGCACAGAGTTGGCACAGATGCAGAGGTCAATGGAGACCATGGAGCAGATGCAGGCTGGAAGTATGTCTGCCACGGCTGGACACCAGCGAGTGGTAGCTGGGAACTTCAATGCCCTGCAGTACTTAATCTTGCCATTGCTGCCACTGAGCCCTTCCCCGATTACTGCAGCGGGAACTTCGACACACACAGCTCCGACCCCTGATGTGTCCGTGGCACACTGTGATGCTGCCCCTTCACCTACGCAGTCTGATGTGTCAGTGGCACACAGCGATGCAGCCATCACCCCGCCACACACACCTGACACACCGGACACAGAACCCGTATCAGGGGAGTGAGAAGGGGATGGTAACTACTGTGTGAGGAAGGAGGCAGTAGCATCCATCACCGCCATATGGCCTGTCCCTGCCTGGTTATGACCTATGCATCATGCCCTGGGAAATACCTCCTACTGAACCCCGGGACACTCTGCGACATTCACTCGGACCCCGACACGGACTGCCATATCTTCACCACTGGACAATTACACAGCGATCCAGCTGTGGACTGCACTCTCCCTCTTCCTAATAACTGTGCAATCCCCAAAGGACTCTGGTTGGCCCACCACTGGGATCCCATGTGATGTGGGTTTGGATGGCCATGTACAGCTCCAGCTCCGTCAATCACCTGAATGTGAATAAAACATTCTAAATCACACAGATGTATCATCACTATGTTCACTCACGTATGGAAGTATGGCTGGATGTGGGGACGATGATTGCACATGAAGGCATACCCTGGTAACTGACATCTATGCGCATGTGTATCCCTGAGACACATGGCCAATTGGATGACTGTGAAGGTGAGTACTAGCTGTGTCCCCATTGCACATCAACAACAATGACACAACCCCCCAACGTAGGCACACGTCTATGTGTTGAATAGGGCAAACGAAAGCAGGCCAGGAGTGGTGCCCTACACCACATGTGACAACAGAACTTCACGTCGCATACCTACTCACACACATCTGTGTGGACACATTCTGTAGTGTGATATGACATTGCTCCACATGATCAGTGGTTGGACACCATACTCACATTGCTGACGTCACGTGAGTGCACATGTCGCTCAGCACATATCCAAAACAATGTCTGGCTCACAGAGGTGTAGCTTGCCAAAGGGACACACCCACATTGCACATGCGTCAGTCAGTTCCTCCCTGTGTAGGGAGGATGCTCATTGTGGCACACGAGTGGACAATCTAAACAACACACCTCACAGTCAGTCACCAGTGGAGTGGCATAGACTTTATTGGCATGTGCGTGTCAGTACGGATGAGGCAACGGCCACAGCAGGCAGGGACATGCTTAAGACACTTACACGCAGCATGGGTACATGTCGAGGTTCAGACAATGTCGGGGCTAAAATGGACAACATTCACCACGGATGGCAACGCTCACAGCCCACCTTGCCTTGCTGGATGAGTCATGTGTTGTTTGGCGTCTACCCATTGCCCCGTGTGAGGGGGCACGACTCACTGCACATGGGATCTGCATAGTGCTCTGCCTCCGGAGTGCGCAGATTGTCTGCTCTGCTGTCAGTGATCAGGTGTGAGGGTCCGACAGGTTCACATGTCGTGCTACATTGCCATGTGTGTGCTCTCCCCCAGCAGTGTGTCCGAATTGGCAACGTTGCCAAATGTCGCTGTGTTTCTCCGACCATGGACCTGCGTCACCTTGCACAGGTGTGTACACACGCGTTGTTCCACGCACATGCATCCAGAGCCCGAACGAAGGCAGACGTGTCCTCTGTTGTGGTGGGATATGTGAGCAATCCCCACGATGCAACAAGTTGTTGGGCCATGTGCTGTGGGTGGCAATCGGATGTGGCAGCAGGAACGTAGTTACTCGTCCATGAATGCCCGTGCAGCTTCATGTGCAATGTGTTCCAATAGTACGTCGTTGTCGTGTTCAAGGAACACCAGGGTGAGCCAATCCATTAGGTGGTCCGGGCAGGTGTGCTCAGCCCACGCCATCTCACCGATCCGCAACACAGCCCAATAGGGGAGCGCCTCGATGTGGTCACTGCACACGAGGAATTGTGCAATCTCCCATGCACAACTACCAATACATACGCAGTATGTCAAGGCATCCCATGCACGGCTGTCTCGGTTACACTCCTGTTCGTGATCCAACAGGGGGCGCAGACAAAGGTCATAGTCCAATTCATCAACAGTTGTGTTGGATAGGCCTTCCTGATGCAGCGGAGCGGGTAGGTGAGCCGGACTGCTCTGAGCGGGAGCAGCGACACTATGTTGAGTGTCCATATACTCCGCTGCGGTCTGATGAAGCAGCACTTGAATCCTTAAGAGGTTGGCTGCTTTTCTCCGGGGCAACGTCCTACCGAGAGAAGAAGTGGTATGTAGAACCACACCACACACTGTAGATAGTTTTCATTTAGTCACTAGGTCCTGAGGAATCGCCAACTGATCTATTAGAGACATTTTATAGGCGAGAAACATGTTGACCATTAAGGGGTAGAGCGTAATTTTTGTCAGATTAAAACAAAATAGTCGCCCTCCTTCTTCTTTTTACTTTTTAATCAGGTTGTGACCTCTCCAGAATAAAAATAATTATAGAGGATTCCCTTACCTGTTTTAACCCACACACCACATCTACATCTTACCAGGCCCCTCACACCCACGGCAACTATACGGCAAGGAACAAAAGATCTCCGATAAAGAGCCCCTTTATGGGTGCCCGTCGAGCATTGCAGCGCCGGCTCGACGAGGAGCAGACCCATATGATGAAGCATGACACCTAGCTTGCTGGGTGTGTGAGGGTCCTAGTTCCGAAAGGAGGTATTTCCCACCTCCCCACCACTCTGAGTACTAACCAGGTGGCCAACTTGCCACCCAGGAACACCGTACCTCTTTTGTCTTCGTGTTGGATAGGCAGACATCCATGGGACACTCGAATGGGCATGTTCGGCAGTGGAACCAGGGCTGGACGCAGGTGACGTGGGCAATGCGGAAGCTGAGCCTGTAACTGATCCGCAGCACTGCCAGTGGCAGTGCGCCCAGTAGTTGCAGCATACGTGCACGGTACTGTTCCACGTGAGGGGGGTTGTGCATGTGGCTGGTATGGCCTGCCATTGCGTTGGTGCGTCTCGTGAACCGGCACTCTTCTGAACTGCGGCAGTCGTGTGGAGGATATGCCACAGCTCTGAGCAATGATTCGTATGTGTGTGCAACGTTGTGGGTAATGGGTTGCTGTTTCCGTGAGTGTCAAGGGCATCCCATGCGGGGGTACCACAGGCAGGGGCTTCTGTGTGTGAGCTGTGGATAAGTCGGATGGTTCATTTGCGGAATGCGTGGTGTGGGAGTCGTCCCCATCTGCCATTGCATCTCTATCAGGGTGTTCCAGGCGCGTTCTGGACCAAGGTCAGAGGTGCAGGTGTCCTCCCGCCTTCTGCATTGGGACAATGGTGCTTTCATCCCTGATGTTTGTCTGTCTACTACTTGCGTTTCGGAATGTGATGTGGCTTTGGCGCTGAGATTGGGACACGGGCTTGGGCTCATGGTGTACGGATGGCGATGCACACACACATGTTGGCATGTGGAGCCAGGTGCCCGAGCGGCCTTGCGCTGCTTGTGCTATCTCACTCCGTCTCTCTCCCTCGCTCTCTCCCTCGCTCTCTCCCTCTCTTTCCTTTGTTGGGCGCATGGCACACCTTCTTCTCTTGGATTTGGTCTTCGGGGCTGTGTGCTAGGGATTGTCCAGTGAGGAGCTGCTAGAACTCATCCTAAGGGTTGTTTCTGCTTTTGTTTGTATGGTGTTTTGTGTTGGTGATTGCATTGCTGTATGAGTGATTCTCCATTTTCTGGCCACGCATGTCTGTTTATTTTCCTGCTTGTGCGACATCAGGCAAAATGTTTGATTTGGGATTTGTGGTGTTGGTGTGGAGTTCCTTAGTCCGGTGTTGGGGGTGGTCCCGGTGGCGGGGGGGTGTTGCGGGCCTGGGTGTGGTGTCGGTGGGTGTTGTGGCCCTCTTGGGTGTCCACGATGCATGTTCAGTTGCTCGTGGGCATCAGTTGTCCTTCATGTGTGGCTGTGGGCTGTGCTCCCTTTTGTGGTGCAGGCTGTGGTCGGACTTTACACCAGGTCAGGGCAGGTGTAGATTTCCTGGTGCTAACGCGGCTTATCGCTGGTTTTTGGTTTTTATCGCCGATGTGGCTGGTCGTTGTGAATGTTGAGGTGTGATGTTGTCTCGCCTTTTGGCACGGGTACGCCCACTCTGCATCTCATTAGCGATAGTTGCGCGGGTCCTCTGTGGCGATGTTTTTTGAGGCTGCTATCGCTGGTAAACTGGTGCTGTGGGCTAACACCGGCTTGTGAATGGGGAGGTAAATTTATCACGACTTTGGCTGCGTTAAAGTGCCGTTGATTCGGCGACAGCTCCTTGTGAATATGCCCCTTAGAGGGGCGCTATTCAAGAATTGCCGCTGCATAAGATGAGTTCGGAACTCATTCTCCTGCGGGATGCTGATAAACGCCTCCTGCAGAGACCCTTGCTCAATCCGATAACAGCTTAACGCCCAGCTGGCAGTACCATTGAGTTGCGTATTTGTAGCCCCTATTCTTCTGGCCAGTCGCGGCCGTCATTAATCGCGGGTGGGGGGTGGTGGTAAAATAATAAATTTAAAAAAACTTACCTGTCCACCGACCGGCCAGGTCCCGCGTTTTCTCGGCTCCGGCAGGAACAGGAAGCAGGCAGCCTCCCTCCCCTCCACTAAGCCAATCACAACGCTGCAATGGCAGCATTGTGATTGGTCGGGACGGCGCCCAGACAGGTGCCTATGGGGAGACTAAACCAGTCATGCTCACTCAGGAGTGGGCACACCACTCCTCCCCTGCACAGCCCTGCTCCTAGAGTAGCCACGACGCAACCAAACACTTCTGCTTTCTCGCAGTCCTAGAAACAGAAACATAAAATGGTAGTTTTACCATTTTATGTTTTTGCTTCTCGCACGGCGAGAAAGCAGTGGGGCGACGCTCCTCTGCCCTACTGGAGGAGCCGCCCCTGATTTTTTGGCATAAAGGAACAACTCAAGAGGCACATTGTACTACATATGGGCAATGGATTCTGTAGAATAATGAAATAAGTTTCTGAAACTGGAAAGGAAATGTGTTGCAAATACCCCTTAAAGGACCAGCGCCTGCCGGGAGTATTAATTTGCATCCGTCTCTTTGCTTGTTAGAAGCCTGGGGAGACAAATTTCACTGGGGCACTGCCTCCCAAAATGGCTGCTAAGCAAGACACGGTGCCTCCTTTACCTGTGCGCCATGCTGGGATCACCTGGCGCTAATTGAAAGGCTCAGTCTGAATCTATCTTTCTTTGTCTGTCTTCCAAATTAAACGCAAACAAGGCAGGAGTAATCAGTTTTCTATTTCCTTCAGTGAGTTTCAGCTTGGCATGGTGTGGATGATGAGGAAGGTTTGTATGACGCAGAATGGAACAGGTTGAGTTATAAAAAACTGTAATGAGTTTCGTTTTTTACAGAAGTTTGTTGCTCAGCCCCGCAGCCTGGCCTCCGGGATAAACTACTTTAGTTTAGGTGAAGTACTGAGGGAGCAACTAAAACGCGCGTCTTTATTTCTAAGATTAAAATGCCCAGCTGCACCTCAATCAGCAGTACATGCTTCTATGCGCTTTAAAAGAAATCTGTTCCTTGCCTCAATGGCACGCCTACTGTGCAAAGCTTTGCAACGTGTGCATTTGTCTGTTTTTCTGTTTTCCGTTTTCTATCTTTTTTATTTTTACCCCTTTACTCGCCACCCCTCAAACGTGTTCAGGCGAAGTGCAATCCCAGTAATAAGTAGCAAGAGAATATATAAAGGCAGTTCAGTTGGAAAGCGGTGGGCTCAGTACCCAACAACCCGCATTCTTCAGTATCGCAGGCGCCGCTCTGAACCCTACATTATTTTCCTTGAAAATGTCCCCTTTAGACTTGCCAAGTTGGCACAGTAGGGGGACGAATCAATATATATTTGCAGCCTATAGAGCAGCATATTGAGATGATGCAAATAGTAGTGTACTGAACTCTTAGGGCTCTATGATGACATCACTAGCCCATGCTACATGTCTGACTCCATTTTTATCTACAGAAGTGCTGTTTTTGCTATGGGCAGAATGATTAAGCTCTGGTAAATTGTTGTGTGTGAAGTGTGCCGTCGACATTAGCTGTTTGCCCTGTGAATGCATTACCTCCTCGTCCGTCTTCCTCGCCACAGTAATTACCAACGAGCATTCTGCTCCTACAGAAAGTCGAAGCAAAAGTTAACATACTAGTCCCCGGTGGCAACCACCAATCATATAAAAGGATACAAGATCCACATCACAACCTGTTTTTTGTTTCTGCACTGCTCCGAGTGCTCGAGTGCTGTTCATGTTCCTGTTTGGTCAGGTAAGTTGGGGCGGCGGTCCTGCTTTAGCGGACTCATGGGCCCTGTTACAGGGGGGGGTTGGTATTCATGCCTGCCTGTATTATTACTGTTCCCCCCCCCCCCCTTATTTGGCACTTTTGAGCATTCTCCTCTGTCCTGCTCTAGCGGACGCTGGGAGTTGCCGTGCCTGTTTGGTTTGATTTGTACCGCCGAGTCCTGCTTAGCGGACTCGGCGTGTCTTCATTAATTTCCTGCCTCCCGGTGGGGCTGGTGGGTCGCACGCTGGCTCCCTCCTCCCTCGTGCCTTTCTCATTGCTTGTACTGCCGATTCCTGCTTTAGCGGACTCGGCGTGCCTTCCTTCTTTTCCTGCCTCCTGGTGGGGCTGGTGAGTCGCACGCGGGCTCCCTCCTCCCTCGTGGTGGTCCGCTTCCGTGTTTCCTGCAGCGGAGCTCGGTGGACGCGTTTGTCGGCCGGGTTTGGGGCATGGCTTCATACCGTCTTGCTACGGTTCGGCGCGATGATTACAGCGCAATTTAAGGGGGCTCGTGGTTGTGACGTGCTAACTATGGGCGTGCCGATGGCCGGCCTGAGGCGTTTTTTTATGGTTTCCATGGCATTGGTGCGAGAGTCGTGGTTGGCCTCCCTGTCCGCGGTTTCTCTCCCGGGCCGGGGGAATGTGGTGGCGGACTGTCTGTACAGGATCTTTCCCTCCATGGGGTCTTTTTCTCTGTACCAGATGATGTTCCAGACGTTGCAGTGGTGGTTTGGGTGTCCGGTGGTGGACTTGTTTGCGTCTTCGGTCCATGCCATGATCCGTTGTTTCTGCACATTTATGCCTTGTCCATGGGCTTGGAGGATGGTTGCGATGTCCTTCCGGTGGCCCAGGGGCCTGTTGTATGCCTTTCCTCTGGTTCCCCTGATTCCGGCGGTTTTGCTGAGGTTCGGGTGAGGGGGGCATTGGTGCTTCTGGTGGTTCCGGGTTGGCGCCGCCGCTCGTAGTTTCCTCTGTTGTTGGAGTTGGCGATGTGTCCGGGTTGGCTGTTGCCGTTCCTTCTGTTTCCATTGATGAGCCCTCTGGTTCCTCTTCCGGGGTTCCGGTCCGTGGATCTTCTGGCTTGGCTCTTATACAGTGTTCCCTGTTCCTGAATGGTTGTTCATTTGGGGTTGAGGGTCTTCTCCAACTGTACAGGCGCACCTCTCCTTTGCTATCTTACGCTACGCATTGGGTCTCCTTTGCTGTTTGGTGTCTGCACTATGGTTGGTCTGTTGTTGCTTTGGATCCTGCTCGGGTCCTGGAATTTTTTTGAGGGTCGGTTTTGGTTGGGCTTGGCCCTTTCTACCCTCCATGCTCGGTGGGTTACCATTAGAGCTTTTCATGGTCTCCCTTTGGTGTCTAGGGGGCCCTTGGTGACTCGTCTTTGAGTCTCTGGCATTTCAACACCCTCGTCCTGTGTTCTCTCCTCCCCATGGGACCTTCCGTTGGTGTTGTGGG
Organism: Calotriton arnoldi; assembly: GCA_963921515.1. Classification (NCBI taxonomy): domain Eukaryota; kingdom Metazoa; phylum Chordata; class Amphibia; order Caudata; family Salamandridae; genus Calotriton; species Calotriton arnoldi. Next base: position 1,094,877 of record CAWUFW010004608.1, on the reverse strand, counting down.
CGTTGCAGGGGGTTCCCTTTGGTCATTTGGAGTCAGGGGACTTGCTGTTTTTGACGTTATAAAGGTTTGGGTGCTCTTGCGGGCTCCTCCTTCTTTTGTGCCTAGGTGTGCTCTTTCTTTCGTCGGTCGGCGGAGGTGGTGCTTCCTGTTGTCTCCTTTGCACCTTTTTGGTTGTGAAGCGTGCTTTGGTGATTTCTTTGTCTCGCACAGCTTCTCTTTGTAGGGTGGCCTATTTGTTTGTCACTTTTGGTCTGGCCCGACAGGGCCTGATGCCGTCTCTTCCGCTCTCAATCCGTGGATTTTGATGGCTCTCCTTTTAGTGTCTGTTGTCTGGTCTGTGGTTCCCTCTCGTCAGATTCTGGGGCGTTTTACTCGTTTTGTTGCTGTTTCTTGGGCCGCCTTTAAGGGTGTTTCCATGGAGGATTTTGCAGGGCGGCCACTTGAGGTCTTCCCCTCATGCCTTCATGTCTCATTACCGGCTTGAGGTTGGGGGTGGTGCTTCTGTTACCTGTGCCTCTTTGATTCTGGTTTTTGGGATGTGTGTCTCTCTCCATTGTTGTCAATGAAGTTCTTTTTGTACTGCCTTCCGTGTGTGGGCTGTGTTTCCTATCCATGAAGCTGATGTTGCTTTGGTATCTGCTCATTGGTAATTACTGTGGCGAGGAAGACGGACGAGGAGGTAATGCACCGGTTACTTACCAGTAATCTTCATTACTCCGAGTCCTAGTCTTCCTCGCCACAGTATAGTTTCCCTTCCTTCCCGGCCCTCTGTTGTGGCTTCATGTATCCGGCTTTGTGTTTCAGGTCGTGATGTGGATCTTGTATCCTTTTATATGATTGGTGGTTGCCACTGGGGGCCATATTGGAGGGATAGGGAGACTAGTATGTTAACTTTTGCTTGCAGTTTCTGTAGGAGCAGAATGCTGATTGGTAATTACTGTGGCGAGGAAGACTAGGACTCGGGGTAATGAAGATTACCGGTAAGTAACCGGGGCAATATGTAGGGCTCTCTCTCTTCTCACTCGTTTTCCTTTTCTCTGTCACTTTCTGTGTCTTTCTCTCTCTCTTGGTCTTTCCAATTCCTCCTCACTCTACCCTCGTGGGTTATAAAGTTGTCCAAAACGAAAACATAAAATATTGTCCAACAGCAAGAAAGTAGAAACAGTTGTTCAGAGGACACTCCATGCCTCTAGAAGTAGCACCAAGGCCGGAGTGAGAACCAAAAGCAGGCCCGGCAAATGTTATGAGACCAGCCCCAATGCTGCATGTAACCAACAAGCGCAGCGGGCGAGCCTGACCACTGCGAGGGGCTTTTGGGGGGATTCTCCCTCCAAGAAATGTTTGAAACAAATTGCAAATATGGTGTGTTTTAAAACACAATTTTCATTCCTGAACCTTGTCTGATCATTGAATGGAGATTGGAGACAGGGCTGTATGGCTCAAAGAATGAATAGTTGAATGGTGAGGAGTGGCTGGAACAATTCATGAATGGATGATAATAATAAAGACGTTTAGTGATGTGGCGCAAATGGTCTTAATGCACTGACCAAGGGTGGGTGCTCTGGTTTCCATTTTAGCTTCTGCATTAAAAAATCACCCTCCCAAAAAACACTACCACCACCAATCCTTGTGAAACATGCTTAGCCTAGGTGTGTTTAACAGAGCTCAGTGCTTTAGTGTCTCAAATAATTGATCATAAAGAATTAAGCTTTGATCTCAAACAGAAGAAAGAATGAGAGAACCATAGAGTAGCTGAATTACACAATGTAAAACCAGGAAATCTTGCTTCAATACCAACTTCCACTTGACTGCATTAAGTGATACTAGGCAATTACGTTTTTTCACAGTGCTCCCTTTTACTTCATCCTCACATAAGAGCGTCTAAGGGTGTGTGCAAAAGTCTATAATATTACTCCACCTAAACTAACTCCCTAGGCCACCCAGAGGGGGGGAAAGACAGCTGGCTTTCCTCTTGGTTCCTTAATAGCATCGTCCTCAGGGCAGTGGTGGTGGTGGCATGAATGTTTCTAAGTTCATGATTGAATACTGTCACTTCTAACATGTGCCACTCAATGCAATGGCGTACTTTAATATACAGATCACGTTATAAACAGGGCACAAGTCCCAAAAAAAGAAGTGGGGAGACTAACCAAGTTAGGCAGCATGCAGGTGACATCACGGCACATGACATCATGGCCCAGGACATAACAGGCGCTTGACATCGCATGTGGCATCACAGGAAGTGACATCAGAGGAAGTGGTATCATAGCCATGACTTTACAAGAAGTAACAGCACAAGAAGTGACATCATATCTTAAGACCTCACACATATGTTTAGCAGGTACATCATGAGTACATTTGAGCACATTAAGAGTATGCACACAAACACTCCTGATTTAGGAAGAGGACTTAAGCTTTTGTAAACTACACATAAAACAATGTTGCCTTTTGTCAGTGTACAGCTTCCTTTACCCAAGGATCGAACAAACTAACTCTGCCGCCAGCCTACCCCACCAGGCGTAATATTCCATATGTAGCACATTTTTATGTAGATGTGATTGCTTTAGCTGTCTGCGCTCTTTGGAGGTGAGACCGCTCTCCTATGCAAAGTATGCTTACTCTGCCCTACCCACCACTTAATGGGCCTGTGGTGGGCACCTGTACTCAGAGTAAGAGATTGGGGCTCATTTTTCACCAACAGGCCATGAACGAAAGCAAGATAGCAAGACAGAAAAGGAAGAAACAAGAAGGAGGGATAGCAAAACAATGCTGAAGGCAGAAAATAGAACCAGCAAGAAAAAGCAAGTGTAGAGTAGTGAAAGAAAAAGGTTATGGCAACATTGCAATTCAGCAATAGGACCCTAAGAAAAAGTTTGGGGCTCTGCATTTATGTTTTTACACATTGCACTCTCCCCCCTCCACAAATGTCACCTCCACATTTAGCAGCAGACATCTCTCATGTTCTTATTGTTGGCATAACTATAGCTAAACCACCAGTGCAACCTTACAGCTCACCCTGGAATTATTACCACCAGAATGCCCACACCAAGAAGGACCATAAAGTTCACAGTAAGAGGTATCAGATCAACATCAAAATAAGTGTCAGCCACCCGATATCCAAAGATGAGAAGAAAATGGTGACAACGATAACTGACAAGAAAAAGGCACATGCAATTCCAGTCCCAACTAGCACTTTCAAGAAAATATTGGTCTTCACATGGATATATTGCTGGTTTGTATAGAAAAACTAAACAAGTCAGGAGATATAGGAAGTGAGAGACTCCACAACTATGGCCAGTAATCAGAATCTACACTAGACTACACTCGCTAATAAGAACTTTGCATATCGTAGACATGTTACACCGCCAAAATGGTGCACTGGAGATGGCCTACTTAACCTGCTTGTTTACAATAACACTAACCTTAGTCTCGCCCATTCACTGTAAACTCATCCTACAGGAGCCAGCCCTAAGTATGCACCCATGATCTTTCATTTCATATATAGCATAGCTCTGAATTACATCAGTTTTCCAAACCTAAGAGCTTCATAACAGCAAAGCTACCATTTATAAGGCAGTACATTACAAAACTTTACAGCATCACTGCAGTAGGTAGGTGTGAGAAGGGCGGAAAACAAGACAACCCATACCCCGGCTGGGTAACAACTAGGGAAATTTTAACACAGCCATATACAGCACTATCGAATTTCCAGAGCTACAAAAAAGCAACTTGTCTTTCTTTCAAGGAACACAGCACTTCAACATTTAGTGATTGGAAATGGTAGCTAAAGCACACAATTTTGAATTCTCTCCGCTTCCCTTCCCAGCCAAAGGCATCAAGAAAGCCATCAACGTCCAACTCTCCGAGTTCATCAAAATGAACCACATCCTGGACATCTCTCAATCGGCTTCAGAAGCAACCACAGCACCCAGACCGCTCTCCTCGCCGCTACAGACGACATCCGCACCCTCCTCGACCAAGGCAAAACCGCTGCCCTCATTCTACTGGACATCTCATCCGCCTTCGACACCGTCTCCCATTACACCCTCTGCACCAGACTCCACAACGCCGTCATCCATGACAAAGCCCTAGAATGGATCCACGCCTTCCTTACCGGCCGAACACAGAGAGTCAGACTTCCAACGTTCAACTCAAAACCCACAGAAATCAGATGCCGAGTGCTACAGGAATCCTCCCTGAGCCCCACCCTCTTCAACATCTACATGGCCCCGCTGGCAGCCATCGTTGAAGCCTTGGACTAAACATAGTCTCCTACACCAACGATACCCCGCTGATCCTCTCCCTCACAGACGAACCCATGGCCCCCAAGAGCAACTTCCACAACAGGATGAATGCAGTCACCACCTGGATGAAGGACAGCTGCCTCAAGCTCAACTCAGACAAGACTGAAGTCCTCATCCTGGGCTCCAACACCTCTGCTTGGGTCAACAACTCTGGGTGGCCTGCAGTGCTGGGAACACCCACCACACCCACAGACCACACACTAAACCTCTGCATCATCCTGGACTCCTCACTCTCAATGCACCACCAAATCATCGCCGTTTCGTCCTCCTGTTTCCACACGCTCCACCTGCTTCGTAAGATCTTCAAGTGGATCCCCATCAAATCCAGCCATGCGCTCATCAGCAGCAGACTCAAATACGGCAATGCACTCTACGCCAGCACTACCCAGAAGCTCCAACAGAAACTGCAGAACATCCAGAACGCCTCTGCCAGACACATCCAGAACATCCCATGCTGCAGTTACATCACCGGCCACCTGAGAGTCCTTCACTGGCTACTTATCACCAAAAGAATTACCTTCAAGCTCCTCACGAACGCCTACAAAGCCATCCACAACGCTGGACCTATATACCCAACCACTGCCTCTCCTTCTACACTCCCACCAGACATATCCGCTCCGCCAAACTGACCCTGGCTACCATACCACAGTTTCGGAAGACCACGGCTGGGGGAAGATCCTTCTCCTACCTCACTGCAAAGACCTGAAACACCCTGCCTCTGTGCCTCAGGGAATCACCATTGCTGCCACAGTTCAGGAAGGACCTCAAGACCTGGCTCTTTGACTGAACCTCAGATCCACCCTCCACACCCTCACAACACCTTGAGACCCTGACGGTGAGTAGTCACACTTTATAAGAATACAGATTGATTGATTGATTGAAAGTTTAGAAATCATTTTTTGTTGTGGTGTGACAGATTTAGATATTTCTGGAGGAGCAAGCAGGGTTATGCAAAGCAGTCCTTATTTAAAGTGAAAAATGCTGTTGCGGCATCTGCCGGCCACCCACGCTCCAACCTCATGTGCCAAGAATTAAAGGCAAAGCATTACCTTTTGATGTAAAACAGGAGAAATAAAGAGATGCCCATCTAATGGCTGAAATTAACAATGAGAAAGCAGAAAACCTTTGATTGATACCAACTTCCCAGCTTGACCAAATTGTGTGATCCTAGGCAAATCTCTCTCTTGTGTTTGATTTAATAGGCTGTAATGTTGCACCATGTGTAATAAGAATCTAGGCCACATATAGGATGCACTTGACTTTGGTGTGGCTTCTGTTGCCTGGCACATTCTAACCTCATGCACCAAGAATTTAAGACAAAACATTAACCTTTGATGTGATAAAGGAGATATAAAGAGATACCCTTTTAGTAGCTGAATTGCACAAAGTAAATGCAGAAAACCTGTCTGCTGCCGATGACCTCCATATGTCAGGTGGAGGCCGCGGTGATGATTGAGGGCTGTCACCCTGGAGCATTGCTCTATCGAGAAGAAGGTTGTTGCCTTGTGCAGTGCTGTGACCTGAAGGTGCTGTTTACCTCTGAGTGCCGGTACGAATCCCATATGCCATGAGGGGGCCATGGTGAAGTGAGAGGGCTGTTGCCCTGGAGCAGCATGCCGCAGTGAAGGAGAAGCAAGCCATTACCCGCAGAGGAAGAGCTACAATTCAAATATCCAGCAATCCAGGAGGACCCAAGACCTGCTGCCGGAATCAGGGAGGCTTACTGTGTAGGTGGAGGACTGCCTCTACCGTAGCATCGAGACTTCTGCTCAACACCACGTCATAGACGTGTGCCAGGGCACTCCAAAACCTCACTCCAGCATGAGTGGGTAGCACTGAGAACTGGGCCTTGAGGCCTTGGGGGCAACTTGCACGGACTGATACAATACAGGCTTTCTAAGACTACTTCTTTCTAAGACTTGAACTCACTAGTGGGGCCTAGCTAGAAAGTCACTTCACATAAAAGGGGAATACCCACGAACCTTTAAAAGGGAAGTGGGACTCGAGAGCTGACCCAGGGAAAGCAAGTGTTGCTGCCTTAGAAGACTGTGTATATTATTTATACACAAAATACATGGGTGGATATATGGGAATGCCCATGTACCACCCATGTGGTCCTTACCCGACGCACAGTAACACAAGGCAACGCAATGCGCTACCTTGCGTTAGTTGTGTTTTTTTCCTTTTTTCACAAAGCCAGGCAAAAACTATTCTATGATGCTATTTCCTCTTTGCATACACGCAAAGAGGAAATAATGAGGAGAAATAAAGATATTTCTCCTTGTTACGCCAGTCTCAGGTAGACTCACCAGTTTAGTGCTAACCTATGTTACAAGTCTTTGTAAATATAGGTTTGCATCAAAATACATGGGTGAATGCACAGGAACGCCCACTCACCACTCTTATTAAGCTTACATGACACAAGGTAATGCAAGGCAGGGCAAAGTTCTGCCTTGTATTATTTTTTTAATTTTATTTTTTAAACAAAGCCACACAAACAGGCTTTGTGTAGCACTGCATCAGGGTTGTGCCAGAAAAGCTACAAAACCCCAGCGCAAAATCTGGGACTCAACTTATACATTTATTTTTTTAACTCTGCAACAAAGAATTTGGCAACAAAGAGACACATGGCAGTAAATCTGTTCAGATTAATTGGTTGCAAAGTTTGAATTTAAAAATATCTTATGGGGTAAAGGCACCTGCTGCAGAGATCTTTGTGTTCCCAGTAAATCTGAGGGAATAGTAATAATGGTAAGATAACTCTGGTGGTTAACACATTTGCTGGAAAGAGCTGTGTTTTGTCTAGTCCCAGTTTTGACTCAAAGTAGCATAGAGGGTTAATGCGTCTCCTGCAAAGCACATCATGTAACATGCAGATGGTAGAATTTAGTTGATGTAGATAGGTAAGTGGGTTACTGCTTTGAACACAGAGATCCTTTTGTTATTTGCAGTTGTATTGTAATACTTCTAATATAGCGCAGTGAGCTATGAAGGCTGATATGTGACTTGAAAATTGCAGCGGAACGAGTTCAGAATATGTTACAGTGGGGCCCAACTTCTTGGCAGGTTGGACGGCGTCCACCCTGTGAAAATAGTGGGTGGACGCCGTCCACTTGCGTGTACCCCCGACTTGTGCCCTGGTTATAAAGAAATACACTGTTTTGAATTTTGAAGAGTCTTTATCATATATGTATTGGACACTTTGAGACGAGCAACAGCAGACCTCTACTATTCCTCCTCAAAGCCCTGAAGGTCCACGCTGCTTGCAGAAAACAAGAACCACCTCAATGCTAAAAAATGGTCTTGAAGTTTGCTTTTTTTTTTTTTTTTTTACGTAGTTTTATATAGCGCGAACTTGGCCCGAAGGTATCGGGTATCAGAGCGCTTTACATAGCACCAGTTGTGTTACATGAGGACACATTCATTTTTTTTTGTTAGGCACGGGGAGATTAAGGGGCATATTCACAAGGAGCTATCTCCGAATTAACTGCACTTTATCGCAGCCAAAGTCATGATAAATTTACCCCCCCCATTCACAAGCCCGTGTAAACAGCCCACAGCACCAGTTTACCCGCGATAGCAGCCGCAAAAAACATCGCCACAGAGGACCCCCGCAAATATCGCTAATGAGATGCAGAGTAGGCGTTCCCGTGACAAAAGCCGAGACAACATCACACCTCAACATTCACAACGACCAGTCACATCCGCGATAAAAACACAAAACAGGCGATAAGGCGCGTTAGCACCAGGAAATTTACACCTGCTCTGACCTGGTGTAAAGTCGGACGTCAGCCAGCACCACAAAAGGGAGCACAGCCCAGGGCCACATCCCAAGGGCAACAGATGCCATGGAGCCACCCATCATGCGGCCCGGACACCCAAGAGGGCCACAACACCCAAAGCCACTGCCCCATGACCCCAACCCACACCCGGAACACCCCCCCCCCCGACCACCACAGACGCAGCGCAGACAAAGACAGCGGAACCCCAGGAAACTTACCAGCCGCACAGACCCAACATCTGACAATGTCACCGTCCACTACAGGCTGAAAGGGACAACCAACCTACGCATCCTGACCATCATCGCCTAACAGGCCTACGGCACCAACACAGCGGACAACCAACATCCCAGCCCACACAAAGCTGATGGCATGGCTGCACCTGTTGGCCCCTATGATCCCCCCAACAACACCCGCCAGAGTCGGAGGAGTCTCACAGCCAGCCACATCCAAGTCCCCCACACCTGTCCTGGACTTCACCATCACCCTGGTACCCCAGACCCCATACGTATAACACAATGCGCAGGATCCGCTAGAGACCAAGCAAGGCCCATACGCCATAGCAGGATGCACGCACGTGTTGGGGGCAATACACAGCACAGATGTACTACCTGTGCCCCCTGGTGACACAGCACACAATCACCGCAACAGGAAGCACACGTCTCACATCAATGTGCAGGCAACAACAGAACACCTTGGAACACCCAACAATGTCGCCCTCAAATACACAGCTAGTGTGCATGACACCTACATCCTCCGACAGTCCATCATCAACCAGCGTTCCCAGGATGGCAACAAGGGAAATGCACAGCCCCTTGGCAATGTCCAAATGAACACCCCACACACCTCAACTCCACAACCATGCAACTCACAACTCTGGCAATGCACACGTCACAAAATCACATACAACAGGCACAACAACCTGCCCACCCACCAGACACGACAGAACAACTTACAATGTCCACATGGGCAAGCCCTGAACATGAGCCAGCAACGGCATGGCACCTCAGCCACATAATAGCCCAATGTGGGGAGAGGTGGCAACCAGCCATGTGTGAAGGATGCAGTAGAACCATGATTGGGAAAGTACACAATGCCAAGAGTGCCGGAGATGTGCTGGACACCTCGCAGTATGCAGAACACACCCAAATCCATGGCGACATACACCGCTTGCGTATGGAGTGTAGTGGACAGTGGACTCCACCATGTCACCCCAGCCAGGGGGGGACCCCGGGGAAATGTTGCCTGTTACGCCCCCCCAAACATCAGCGGAGTGGGATGGCCCGGCGTACGCCACGCCAGCGTAGGGGTGTGAATAAAAAGCACGTAGGCCTGGGCGTGGTCCTCTTCTGGAAAGACCCACGTCTCTGCCAGGGCGGCGCCTCCCACCCCGCCACGAGGCCGATGCCATCCTCGTGAGCGGCATTGCCTGCGATGCTGTGCGCCTGCCGGACCCCAGCACGCTGGACCACGAACCCGTCAGGCCAGCCCATGCGCAGCCAGGCCACACTGATCACCTTCCGACACCTGTGGGTGTCAAGGAGAGTCCACCACGTGCAGGCGCAAGCCCCAAGCCCGAGGCCCGCGACCTTGGCAGTCACCTCAGACCATCACGGCCTCCACGACACAGGCTCGCTTTATTCCTTTTTCGTTGCCGTACTCTACTGCCGCCCCCGGCCTACTCTTCTGACCAGTAGGTCCCATATTTGAAACTGTGTCCTGAGTCATGAATGGCAGTGACCCCACATCCGGGCCAGCGGCCAATGCACCAGACCCCCCCTATCAGTGAGGCATAGTTCCATATGGGCTTCTTGCGACACGTGGTGCCACTAACCCTGTTCAACGCCAGCCTGCTACACATGGTGCCACTAACCCTGTTCAACGCCAGCCTGCTACACGTGGTGCCACTGACCCTGTTCAACGGCAGCCTGCTACACGTGGTGCCACTGAACCTGAACTACGCAGGCCGGTGGGGCCATCCAACCTATGCCGGCGACACTCTGTGAATGGGTCGTGCTGACTGCTGCCTCAGGCATACACCACGGTCAGGTAGGTCACACATTTGGAACTGAGTCTTGATTACACTAAGGCAGTGAACATTATTTAAGGCAGAGAACAATTCACTATACACCCGCCGATGTGGTGGCAACAAGTCTGTGCATGGCATCACAACCACACATGTCTGTGGGCCTACGCGGACCACTGCCCTCGGCCTACGCTGCGCACGAGTGGGATCACTGATTTGTAACTGAACATCGGTAATTCAGATGGCAGAATACATTTCCTCGCACGCACGGAGGGGCGTAAGAGTATGACACGTTGCAGTCCGGAGGGAACAGGATCAGCGTCACGGAGGTGATTGAACACTACCGACAACTGCCACTGTGTCACCAACTCTGTGCCTCGCGAGCCAACGACCCATGGCTGTGGGCCACTGCTGACCGCTGCCTCCGGCCTACACTGCGGTCCAGTGGGTCACAGACCCTTGATTTGGCATTCTTGGAGTTCACATCTGTGTACGGGCATCATCGCAGACTGCATCCCCTCACAGCACCTGTGCCACTAAGTTTGTTCCCCGATATTCATGGACACTCACTGGTCGGACATTGGTGGCGTTTGAGTCCATGGACTAGGGGCTAGTTTTCATTAGGCCTGGGCGGAAAACTACGCTACGCTCGCGTAGTTTGCGTAGTTTGCGCAACTACGCGCTACGCGAATTGCACGTAGCACAGTGCAAAAACGCGTAGCGTAGCGGGCATTTTTTGCTTGCACGCGGTCCTCAACGTCAAGTTGGCGACCGCGAGCGAGCAAAATGACATCCCGGCGAGACTTTTTCCTCGTTCGCGATCAGCAACATCAAGTTGCCGATCGCGAGCGTGGAAAATAAACCTCCCGGCGAGATTCTCAACGCGGGGAGGTCAGGTTTCTCATTGCGAGTGGTCGCGTATGCTCGCGACCGCTCGCAATGAGAAACTCCCAGTCCGCGTTGAGAAAACTGCAGCTCAAGTACAAATCTACTCGAGCGGCAGAAAACGACCGCTTGCACTGTGCAAGATGCCGTTTGCAATGATTGCACAGTGCGGACAAGCATCCGGCACTGTTCAATCATTGCGAACAGCATTTCCTACCGCACTACGCAGTTCGCGTAGTGCTACACGTAGCTCGCGTAGTGCGAAGTGCACTTCGCGTAGCTACGCGTAGCTCTACTACGCGAACTACGCCCAGGGCTAGTTTTCATCCTCATGTAGCTGATCCCGAATTGTTGGTGAGGACGAGGGTTGCGCTTTCCACTCCTCCATTTGCTGCTTCCAGATGACATCAGACCTTCCGCATCATGCCCTGGAGGACACCTTCCACTGTCCCCCACAACCCTCCGCAACATACACCTCGGACATTCATGGGGACCCGCTCAGGTCGCATGGCCCATCTGACTGCACCGCAAGTTACCGTCCCGTGGCTGGGTGCCTGTGCCGGCCGCAGTGCATCCGGGGCCACTAACTCTGTGCTGCTCAGGCCTGGGACACCTTCTTCTGAGACATTGAATGCCCTCTGTAGCAATGGTCTTGGGGTCATCAACGCCATGTGTCTGTGGCCCTGCGCTGTCCGCCTCCTCCGGCCCCAACTGCGGGCCACCAGGGCCCACACATGGCATCGAGTCTTGATCGGCCCGGACGTCGCATCACCGCAGGAGGCACACGCCACCACCGCAAGGACCACCTCCAACCGCCATCTGCCAGAATCGAAAGGGTGGTCCTGACAGACCTACGGAGTTGCTCAGACCTGTCGTGGATGCCATCATCGGCCTGCTACCCTGCTCAGCACTCCAGGTGCCAGTGACTCAGTGCACCGCAAGCCATTGTCCGTTACTGATTGGGTTTTGTGCTGTTGTGAGGTTGCGCAGCAATGTCCCCCCATGCAGTGGGGAAGACCTGGGACTATGATGAGGAAGATGTGTCAAGTGTGCGGTCGGGAGAAGGCACAGACAATGGGAGGGCAGGTGGCAACAGCCCCTAGGCAGGAATGCAGACTGGTGGTGGTAGTCATGCTACACAGCCGGATCTCTTACTGGGTATTGCGCTGTGGACTGCGGACGCAACTGTCACCTCAGGCAGTGTGGGGGAGCTGGGACGTTGATGAGGAAGTTGATGCAGGTGTTACACACCCCACTGCATGTGCATCAGGACTAACCGGAAGGGACACAATCCTAGCACTTTCTTCACATGTGCGCGCTCTTCTCTAGTGCCCCTGCCTCAGTGCACTACAACTCACGGAACCTCCTGACTGAATATTGGGTGACCTCTGTTCTTACTCCGGATCCCTCCATGTTGCTCTGCAGTTGACTCTGTTATGCTGGTGTTTTCTGTTTCCATTACACTAGAGTACACTGTTCAGGTTGTTGCCAGCACCAAGCACTCCCTGCGGGCTGGCCTATACTCACCCCACACACATCCAGCACAGGCATCACTGTACATGTGGCCCTGCCAATAAAGGGGCCGGGCTCACGTGCCCATAGCCAGTTCAACATGATATGTGCATGTGTCTCTGTGGGGGTGTGGGTCTCCTTTGTGGGGTGTTGGTGGTCCCTGAAGGGTATTGGACACCCACGTATGTGTTCTAGTTCGCATTCCATGGGTTCGGCAACACCCTCAACTGTTGGGCCACCTCCTTTTGGCGTTCTGCCACCTGGCATTGGGGTGCCATGTGTGGGTGGGTGAAGTGTTGTGAGGCAGCCGTGATTGCGGGTGCTACATGCTGTGTGGTCAGTTGCAGGGGCTGGGTTCTCCTCTGAGTGGCTTGTCTGCCCTGGTCCTGGTGGTGGGTTGTGTGGGATGTCCATGGGCTGTTGTAGGGCGTAGGTGTCGGGGGTGTGGTGCTCGTCTCGGGCATCACTGATGGGTTGTCTGTTCTGACCTGCTGGAGGTGTTGTTTGTCCCTCTGCATTGTGAAGGGGAGGTGCATGTTGGCGCCTTGTTCTTGTCGACATGCAGACTGTGTGCCAATGTACTTTGTGACTGTTTGGGCGGTGGTGGCTATTTGAGTTGGAACAGTGTACATTTGGCCTACATGGCTGATGTGGGTTGTAGGGGTAGATGTGCATCTCGCAGTTCCCTGCTCTGTCCACTGTTATTGTTCTGTTTCTGCGCCTGGGTGGACCCAGTTGTGTCCCCTGTTCTGCAATGTGGGTGTTGCACTTTGTGCCACATTGTCATGGTATGTACTGTGATTGCTATGTGTGTGTGCTGCAGTGTGCCACGGGGATGGGGGACATGTCCCTGGGTAATTGTGGGTGTGTAGTGTGTTACACCTCATTGTGCATGTGTGGCATTGTGCCCATCACCCCCCGTCTCCCCAGTCCCTGTTGGATCCTCACCCTGTTGTCGTTGTGTCGGGTCCTGTCGAGCTGTGTCCGTACTCCCTACTCCTTGCACCCTCTCCACACTGATGGCTGTGGCCTGGGTTTCCTCCAGCTCCTCCTGTGGCGCTGGACTGCCACCTCCTGCCGCCGTTGCTGCCTTCCTGTTGGCAGCGGGTTTGTACCTGGTTTAGGTTGTCACGTCCTGCCGGTGCCTCTTGGCCTCCTGGATTGGCCTCCTGGGCACTCCGACTGCATTCCAGGTGGTCTGCTTGTGGGTCAGTTGCTGGTAGTGTTCTGTCGCCTCCGTGGCCTTGGTCTTGTTTTCCTGAGGTCTGCACCACGTCTTCCTCTCCCTTTTCTCCTTGGCCTTCCCCGAGCCTGTTGTCCTTGCTGGTGGTCTGTGGGGGTTGTGGGGTTCGCGTTGCCCTCTGCGCTGGGTCAGGGTGCATCCATGTTGCTACGTGCTTTGGCTTGTTTCTGGTGTGTTGTGTCTGTGGTTTTTATGCTGCAATTTCCCGCCAGACCCTTGGGATTTGCAGGCCTGAGGCTGGTTTTCGCTACTTTTTGTACCGCGATTGGCCTCATCGCATGATTTCTCGCGTTCACGTTTCGCATTATTTCGGCATGGCGTTGATTTTCACGCTGACATTTGACGCGTTATCTGGTGACTATCGCATGGTACCGCCTTGTTGTGAATTCCACGTTGACACGGGGTTATTTTCCCGCGATGGGCTGCGATATTGAAAGTTGCGTTACGCTACTCTTGCGGTAGTTATCACACGTTCTTGTGAATATACCCCTAAGTGATTTGCCCAGAATCACAGGATGTTCAGCGTCATTGCCGAGACTGGAACCCAGTTCCCCAGATTCGCGGTCGACCGCCCTAGCCGTTAGGCCAACTCCTCTCCCCAACTATTGTTTTGCATTGTTTATTTTTAAAGTGATGCAGGCAGGAAACACAGCCAACCAGTACCCAGCAACAAAACTGTCCCCCACCCTCCAAGACCACTGGGAAAATGCATGGTGCACTGTAGTGCCAATCAGGACCTGAATAGTAGTCATGCAATAAGGTTACTCAGAACTTCAATTGTAAGATACATCTTATCTCCATCACTTATAGCAACTGACTTCTAGATCGAGTCTCACTGGTCCCTGATGGATGAATGAAAACATAATCAGGACCATAGGGACTATTCACAAACGGAATTTTGTAGTACGTTTTGTAGTACTACTGTACTACTACGATAGTACTACAAAACGTACTACAAAAAATTCTATTCAAAAACTTATGTGCAGAAATAAAACCCCATAGGAAATATTGTTTCCCCATGCATCTCAATTGGCACAGATGGGAGGTTCCATTTTTACTCCTGCCGACCTGAGCACCTCCAGAATTCTTTCCTGATACTCTTGATGTCAGGCCACTAAAAATCTTCTTGAACCTAACCTTGAATTACTGAATGAATAAATAAATAGATTTATAAAGCAAGAGGTTGCCCAGCAACAGGATGTCCTGGCACTAATAATCCTAAGGTAAACAGAAGGGAGGAATGACCTAAGGAGCAAGAAAGATTTATTTTTTTAGGAGTTTTCAGAAAAAGTAGTGATTAGCTAGGGATCTTAGTGTAAAGGAAACTTGTTCCCAGGTTTGGCAGTGGCCACCGCAAACATGTAGCCTCCTGCTTAAGCACATTTGAACCCAGGGATGGCCAGCAGATTGGCCGGGCATAAACAAGGACCAGTCGAAAACTAGCACACTTCAGGGAGAGTGACGGCGAGGAGTGTGGCCAACAGCAAGCACCTGCTGACCTGGTTGTCGGAAGAGCGGGGGCACGAGGAGGAGGTGACAAGCAGGGGCCCAGCACAGGAGGACTGCACCTGGCGAAGATGATTTGAACCTGATGATGGAGCGGGTGAAGGAGGCGGCAGGACAACCAAGGAGCAGTTGGTTGCTGGAGAGGCTCTGAGCCCCAACCACGAAAGCAGTGAGCGCAGGAAACGTGCCGATTGAAGGAGGCCCAGCCAAGGAGATACCAGGATCAGTGGCAGCAACGACAGCTTGGAGGACAGGCCTCCCCTCGAGTACGGCAGTGGTTCCCAAACTTTTTTGACCCTCAGTTCACTTGACCTATTGGCTGTTGCCCGCGGCTCCCCACTATGTTACTTTTTTTTGGAAGGTGGGGGGGATGTAAGCCCGGCCTCGTGAGTACTTACATTTTTCTACCTGAAAATAATTGGGATGAAGCTGATAAAGGTATTATAATCATATACAAAGGGTGTTTCATATTACTAAGTCAGTGCCTCTAATAAAATATTCCTAGTTACACTTCTTTTCCCATGCCTTTTTTAGAGAACCCTCTCAAACTTTTTTATCCCACTTACAGTACTAGATAGCACCCCTATGCATGTATGCCCCATTGCTAAAGTGATTTCTGCGCTTGAAGAATATTTGCATGCATTTCCATTTCTACCCATGTCATACGTGCCAACTCGCACCTGTCTCAGCAGGGTGCCTCAGATTTTTTAAACCAAATACAACTTTATCTTAGCTGTCTCCTCCCTAAATTTGCCTCCAATTCAAGGCAATTCAATTAAACGTCTCTCTTTCTTGCTTCCAAATGTTGGCATTATGCTGTATATGGTGTTTTACTTCTATGTGCTCATAGAGAGAGTAGGCCTGTCTGGATATGTATGTGTACTGGAAGTACCTATGGTTCAAGTACATATGTCAATACTTAATAACACATAGTGTGTTTGAGAGACAGGACAACTTTACTTTCCTGATAACATGCATTGGTATAAAATGCATTTGTAAAAACGAAACTATCGAGTCTAACAAAATTAATCAGGCGTCTTCCGCTTACTTTGAGAGTGTTGGAACATGGGGATCCAGTGAAATGTGGAGGTCATCTCCCTCGACATCAGTTAAGCACTACGTTTCCAGGTTTAGGCATGTCACTTACAAATCATCAACATCATGTGTTTAAGTCTGATTTGTTTAACTGAAGCCAACAAACCCTTCAACATTAAATGCATTAAAGTGCTTGGTGCGCGGCTCCCCTGGCTAGCTTTGACGGCGCACCAGGGAGCCACGGCACACAGATTGGGAACCACTGCAGTACGGCGAACCAGACAAGACGTCCCAGGCATGAGGTTAGCCAAGAGGACCGACAAGCCAGTGGCTGGTGGAAAGAAAGGAGGTCTACCAGAGTTCCTGCAGCAGTGACGCTTTGTCAAAGAGGCACGCCCCTGCAGAGGAGCATGTGGCCACAACGGCAGGCCCAAAGAAGAGGAGACACTCTATCATCCACGTGCCCACGGACTATGGGAGCACACAGAGGCATCCTGGAGGCACTTGTAGCTTCAACGGCAGTGCCCAACAGCAGCCCGGTATCAGGCGTGTGCAAGCCCCACGCACAGAAAGGGCAGATACATGCGGCTTGCAGTATGAGGGGTTCTGGGCTAGCCAGCGCAGAGCCAATAGGGCATAATGAGCAGGGACATCTTAAGGATTTTGGGGGCCCTAGGCCAAGCGTATTTTGGGGGCCCCTTTTCTGAACAGCTTTGAATTTATGATCCAGTTTCAGCTCTTTCATGCCCTCTTTGGCCAGGTCAATGACAGTCAACAAGCACAATGGTGCACATTCTAAATGTGTTTACATCTAATATTAAGGAATACTGGCGTGCGTTTTCAATATTGTACCACAGCAGCAGCTCACTAATGTTACTGCAAATAATCTCTTTACACCCTCCCATGTCTCACATGTGAGGTCCTGTTTTGATCTAAAATAAACTTTTTCTGATGTATCTTGCATGAAACATAAACACATTTTTCTGCAAAATGGCTGTAATATATTCTCACACATTAAAAATAAATTTAAGGAAAAAGGTATTTAAAACCATCTGTTTAAAAATGATTTAAGGTTATCAGGGAAAGAATCTCTGCAGAACAGAGCTGGCTCTAACAGGGGCCTCCTTGAAAGGCTGTGGCCCTGGGCCAGATCCCACTTTGCCCATGCCTTAAAATGTCTCTGATAATGAGTCAACAGCGCACAGGGGCGCAGCGACCGCAAGCACAGAGTTACGGTCAAATAATGTAGCAGCAGAGTGCGGAGCGTGGCTCTCGGGATATGTTATTACGGCATGCAGGTAGGGGGTGGTTAACTCGACTTCGCCACCCCCCTACCTGTGTATGGATACAGTATCAGGCCCGCAAGCGGGTTCATATGGCTGGAACAACGGCCCACTGCCCAGAGGGCGCAGGCTGATGCCAGCAGCAAAGGCATGACATTTTTCTCAAGCGCACAATTCCCCTCCCCACCTATGTCCCACGCATGGAGGCTATTGCACGGCATTGGGGATCCAAGGGCAATCCCTCCATATTTGTGCCCGGGGCCTTACCACTGGCCCAAACAGTGGCCATTGTAGTGTGGTGGGACTAGGCTTACATGCTAATGAATGAGGCACACTGACACAGTAGTGGTATACTGGATAACTGACCCAGGGCACATGTGCCCGGCCCCTTTTATTTGCAGGGTCACCTGACTGGTGACGCCTGTGATGGGTGGGTGTATAGTGTGGATGCAAACACAGGGGGAACACTAGAACATGTCCAGCAGGACACTACATCCCTCCCAAACTTTAATGAAAAAGAAACAAATAAAAAGTCCAACCTATGAAGAAAACAAACAACAATACACAGCACCAATGAGTCTCTTCAGGCCATCTGCCGGGCGGTGCTGGAGCTCTGGACCACACGGTCAGGAGGCTTTGGTCTGCCTCAGCGATGTAGTTCAGACCGGCCTGGTCTCGCGGTGTTGGAGTCTATTTACACAGTTCAAATAGCGGTGCATCTGGATCGGTGGTGGAGTCCAGTTTGGAGATCTTGCAGGCGCTCAGGCTCCGTCGGATGGCAAACCTGCAAATACTGAGGATGACCTTGGTGAACGATGGCCTTCCATGGAGGCGATGATGCTTTCCAGTTCCCGCTGGCCGAGCATCTTTAGACTTGCCCCTCCTGCCTGGACTCCCCTCTCACAAGAGTCTCCTGGAGGGCCTTCCTGCCGGGCTGCCATGGGACCGTGTGGACTGTGCGGGCCTCGTGTAGTCCGCGGAAAGGCGTCGCTGAGGAACTGCCAACAGGATCACAGCCAAGTCGCTCATGCAGCCGCAAGGGGTGTTGTCTCAGAGTCTGTGTGCTCTCGCCGTCAGAACTCAGGTTGCGTCTCCATCTGCGACCTCCATGATTCCCAGTGCCTGTCGTGGAGCGGATGCCGATGCATCTCTCCGGTTGAGATTCCCCTCTCACAGGAACTCCGTCGAGGCCCTTGCCCCTGGATTGCCACGTGACTGCGTGGGCAGTGTGGGGGCAGTGTGGGCCTCTCGTAGGCCGCGCTGAGGGGTCGCTGTGGAACTCCCAACTGGGCCGCGGCTAAGCCTCGTGTAACCCCAAGGGTGGATAGTCCAATGGTCGGGTATGCTCTTCTTCGGCAGGCCTCAGGTTTACGGGGGCACACAGAAGGTTCCTTGGTGGCTAGCGTCCCACGGCGCCAGGAGTGTCTCGTTGAACTCCGGCTGCTTGAGTGTTTGGATCCACCCTGGTGGTGGGATGCTCCTTAGATGTTCTTGGTGATGATGCACCTGGATGGATACGATAATTTTCTTACACTTGGGCAACAGGTGGCGATTTCTTGCTTTAGGTGACTTTCTGGAGTGAGGAGGACTGGAGGGACTTCGTGGCCACTAACGGTTATCTTCTGGCCGGTGCACTTCCTAGACGTGATACTATCGATGCCAAGCAGCCGGTGAGAGGCGAGTGGACGGTCGCACTGTGAAGCGTGGGGCCTGGACACAGATCGCGCTTACTAGCGGCTTACGGTCGGTCCTCCCGTGGAACTGTCTCCAGTGACGTCTCTGCAACCCGGTGGCTGGCTTGTGTTGATGAACACCTTCTCCAGTGCTGGCATGAGTCCTCTGTCCTCCCGCTCTTCTCCTTTTCCCTTTTGCATGCCTGTGGTGGTTGTTCACGCTGTGACATCATGCCACTCTCCTCCTTTGTGGTGTGGCATCCTGCCACGCTCTTCTCCTCCTTCCGACCAGGTTCCTCACTCTGATGTGGCATCCTGCCACCTGTCTCATGTTTGTGCCACATGGACATCTTGCTGGTCATGTCCGTTTCTTAGGACTGTGTCTTTCTTTGCTGCGGACCTGTCACAGGTCTCTCCTGTCGCCAGGACATGCTTCTTCTCCTTTTGGACCTTTCGCAGGCCCCATCCCTTCCTCAGGGATTTTCGCGGTGCTCCTCTGCCCGGATGGCAGGTTACCTTCTTCGCTCAAGGGCATCATGCTTGTGCCTCGAGCCTGTGCCGTCATGGCACCTGCTTCTGCCTCCGTTCAGGCATGCTTGTCGAGGTTGGTCACTTTGTGTGATGTGCTCCTTGCTTGCTATGCGATGTGGCGTCCAGCCACATGTCACCTGTTGTCGGAGCACATGTTGCAGTGGCGGATGGCCACGTGGAGTGTGCGACTCTCCTCTTGCCTGTCTGGGGCCACTGACGACTGTGTCTTGAAGCAGTGTGAAGGAGGACACTGTGCTGTCTTTTGGTCCACTGTGGGGCTTCGCTGGTGCGGTGGAGATGTGGAGATTCTCCGTGTTGCCTTCCTCATTGCTTTCTTTCTGTGGAGAGTTCTCACTCTCCTGGGCGCCTGTCCATGTGGTCAAACTTCTGGGTGAATGCGTTGGCGCACCTCGGATGTCGTGTTCTTGGTTCTTCTTCAGGGCGCCCTCTTCTGGCACTTGACGTGCTTGCTCTTCTTTCCTGCAGTGGTGGCCGTTCATCGCCAGGGGCGTGTGATGTAGCTTCCTTGCTTGTGGTGGCATCAACAGCCACTGGGGTTCGTGCAGTGCTCACTTATCTCCTCTGGGACATTTCCTCTTCTCTCAGGCTGACACTCGGTGAGCCTTCGCTGGGGAAAACAGATCTCCAGCTGCAGGCTGGACAGCAGTGCTTGCTGGCTCTAGCTGTCTGTGTTGAAGCGTTTTTACTTCCTCTCGGGACCGAGCAGCGTTGCTGACGTTACGCGCAATGGTGCTCCTCACAGGCACTGCAACCTGCAATTCAGTAACTCATGCTGCTTTATTCCTCTTCCCTATTGCTAGGCACTGCCTTTCTCTGCGGCGTGGGGCTTCTTGGGGCTCTTTGCTGGGGGTTTGCAGTCTTGGCATGTGCTGTATTCCTGGCAGCTCTTATTGTAGATCCTTTGAGCACAGGTCACTGCAGGCTCTTTCCTTCAAGTGCTTGCCCCTCCATCACCTAGCAGCCTCACATGCAGGCTGTCCTGCTGGGCTGTCTTGCCAGTTTACTCTTTCTGGGCCAAGGACATCACTTCTTCAGTACTGCGGCTGTTTCTTTGGAAACAGTCCATTGTATTGCTGGTGCGGTACCTCCAAATGGCCACTAGGTGGCACTGTAGCACTTTCACAGGCTCCGGCAGTCTTTTCTCCGACTGTAGGCCTCGACCTTTGCTACCAAAGCCGGTGCTTGGCTTCTGTCCCACTAGAGAGTCTGCATGGGGTGCAGAATGCGGCCCACGTGTCCTCAGCTCCCAGTTGCTCCAGTCGGAAACAAGTGCAGTAGTTGACCCCGCTCCTGGCGGCTGTGCTTCAGCAGAGATGGTGAGGTTGTGGGGGCATTGGTGGCTCTCACTGGCTCTCTCGGGCTCTGCTGGCATTATGGGAGGCCGCAAGACTCTCCTTATGCTGTGGGCCACGTCGCCCATGCTGCCGGTTTTCCTCATGCACCACGCGGTGCTCTTGGGCTGCCGTATGGTGTGCACAGTCTTGACCCACACGGGCGCTGCAGAGACAAACGCAGCCTCGCGGGGAGCTGAGTCACACGGCGGAACGTTCCTCACCGGGCTGCCCTACCTCTCCAAGCCCATCCACGTCTCTCTTTGGTAAGGTGAGAGGCAATGGGGCGGGGGCATTCGCAGTGGCTCTGCTTTGACCCTCACCCTGAAAATTGCTGGCGGCGTTTTCTCACTGATTTTGGCAGCCGGCCTTCAGGGGAATGCCAGCCGGAAGGGCTGCGGTGCGCAAAGTCGGTTGTCTATCTTCTCCAGGCCTGATTCTGGTGCACGTGACTCTCCATGTAGCAGCAGGTATGGGTATGCCGCATACTCAGGCACCTCTTCTCCATATGAGGAACGGCGGAGTGGCTTTCAGCAAGCACACAGGGTCAGACCCGCCTCGTCGCCATTGTAGTGTGGTGGGCACAAGGCCCGCATGCTAATGAATGAGGAACACGGACACAGTAGTGGTATACTGGATAACTTACTGTAGCAACTTTCTCGTAATAATGAGAACAGTCTTGTTCAGATGAAGATCTCTTTATTCATCAACCCCAATGCAGTCACGACATATCCAAGTCAAAGACAAGAATGCCGCAACATTCCATGAACCTAACATTTATAAGTGGAACATGGAATGTAACACTACATTCTGAACATATTACATAACAAATTACATAGCAACAATACTACACAATCCCTTCCCTTACATTTTTTTTTTATAAAGGGACAAGAAAAACAAGGCGGAAGGTGAAGAAGGAAAACAAAAAATGGGAAGCAAAAGAGAAAGAAAACAAGGAAAAGAGAAAAAAAGAAGAAAAGAAAAAAAATCTATTCATTCACAAACAAAATCATTCAAATGACTCGGTTTCTTTATGATCCTGCCACGGTTCGTTCTTACTTCTGGATGACATTGAGAAGTACTAAAAAAAACTGCTCATTTTGAGTTTGTTCAACACCATCTGGCAAAACTGACTTGTCAGGTTCCACAACAATACCATCATTAACTGAAGGTTCATATCTCTCATTGAAACCTGAATCATCCTGTACTGCCGAATTGCTTACATCCAGTATATCTGGATTTTGGTCTCTTACATCTACCCACCAATAATCATCGATGGATGTGCCATTAATCTCCAATCTTTCATTATCATTCCCACCAACTAAAGCAAGGCGACTCATGTGCCAAAGTTCACCATTGTCTAACACAACTGTGTTATTATTTACTTGAGCAATTTTCCTAGGTTCACTGAACCTACTTTCATCTTTAGCAATTTTCCTTGAACTTTTAACACGTACCCATTGACCAACATGAAGATTGACTAATTTAGAACCGTGTTTAGAATCAAAATAGCTTTTGTTCTTCATCTGTGATTTATTAATGTTATCTTTCACACATTCCAAATCACAGTGTACCATTTTACTTCTTTTCATCCATTCTGGACTGACTTTTGAAAAAGGCACTCTCCCTCTCATTATAGAAAATGGACTTCTGCCTACAGTTCCATGACAAGTAATTCTATATGCCCAAACCATTTTTTTAGTTCATTCTCCCATGAAGTACTGGCTTTGTTGGAAAGTTGCAAAATGCCTTTAATGATTCTATTGATTCTCTCCACAACACCATTTCCACTAGGATGATATAGAGCAGTGAATATCTGTTTGATCCCTGAAGCTTTAAGATACTGATTTATCTCACTGGATTTAAATTGCACCCCATTATCATTAAGAATAGAAGCTGGAAATCCTTCTCTTAAAAACACGTTGTCCAAGAATTCGATCACAACTTTGGTATCAACTTTCTCTACAATACTCAATTCAAACCACCTTGAAAACATATCACACAATACTATAATATACTTTAAGGTATCATCCTGCCAGTTAATAGGACCCATGAAATCTAAAGCTACGTCCTCCCACTGTAAATCTGGACAACATAATACACCTAACGGGGGATTGAAAGTTTTCAAAGTTTTGTCCGCAACTTCGCAACTTACACAAGTTCTGACAAATCTTTCCACCGAAATATCCACACCAGGCCACCAAAACTGGTTTTTAAGTCTTAGTTTAGTACGTGAAATACCAGAATGTCCTTCATGACACATATGTATGATTCTCTCTCTCAGAGACTTGGGGAGAACAATTTTGTGACCTCTAAAAAGAAAGTGCTCATACACACTTAATTCATCCCTGACTCCCCAAAAACCTCTTAACTCATCAGGTACATGTTTTTTTCTAGATTACTCCAACCATTGATTACCTTCGATTTCACTTCCAGTAAGATAGAATCCTCTTCTTCAGCATGTAACCATTCATCCTTATCAATGCTGCCTTGGACAATATTCACATTTTCAACCCAAGCAACAGAATACTCATTCCATAAATTATTGTCAATTTCTGTTAAAGGTAAAGCCATTCTGCTTAATAAATCTAGTAACATTTTTTGCTCATGGAACATATTGAAAAACATACCTGAAATCTTGCAAGCGCATAGAAAGTCTTGCAATTCTAGCAGTTGCTCTGAATAAGCCCTCTGTAGTTAACAATTTAGTATGCGGTTTATGGTCACATCTTAAAATGAACTGCCTGCCCCATAACAATTTTCTAAAGTGCTCCAACACCCACACACACGCTAAAGTTTCTCTTTCAATTACAGAGTATTTTTCCTCTGTGGGAGTAAGTGACCTTGAAGCGAAAGCAATGACAACTTCTTTTTTGTTTTCATAAATTTGAGAAAGGACTCCACCTGAACCCTTGCTGCTAGCATCAGTGGTTACAAAGGTGCTTGCAAAAGGATCAAAACCCTGAAGAGTGGGAGCTTTGGTGATGGCCTCCTTAATATTTTCAAATGCTTTTTGACACTCAACAGACCATACAAAATTTGCCTTATTCTTTAACAAAGCTCTCGTATCATGAGATTTTCAGAGAAGTTCTCTACAAATTTAGAGTAAAACTCTGCCAAACCCAAAAATGATCTAAGATCATCCTTGGATTTGGGAGAAGGTGCATTGGTAATTCCATTGACCAAATTTTCTTTGGGTTTTATACCTTTGTTACTCACTTCATGTCCTAAATAAACAACTTTACGTTCAGCAAATCTACACTTGGAAACTTCTGCAGTTAATCCTTTCTGACTCAACACATTCAAAACCATCCTTAATCTTTCATCATGTTCACTCCTGTCCCTACCCATGATGAGAATGTCATCCTGAAAAAACATAACTCCT
Source organism: Calotriton arnoldi (assembly GCA_963921515.1). Taxonomy (NCBI): domain Eukaryota; kingdom Metazoa; phylum Chordata; class Amphibia; order Caudata; family Salamandridae; genus Calotriton; species Calotriton arnoldi. The sequence continues at coordinate 1,070,363 of CAWUFW010004608.1, read as the reverse complement.
GGCATATCACCAAAAAGTTGTGACATTAATCTTTGAAATACAGCGGCCGCAGAGGCCAAACCAAAAGGCATGCGGCGAAACTGAAAACAACCAAAAGGAGTTCAGAAAGAAGTTACACTTCTACACGATAGATGTAAAATGATTTGGTGATATGCCGAGGAAAGATCAATAGTGGAAAACCACTTTGTACCTCTTGTTAACAAAAGCATTTCATCAATCCTTGGTAGGGGAAACTGATCCACTACTATATTTTCATTCAAACTTCTGAGATCCACACACAAACGAATTTTACTATTGGGGCGTCTAGCAATCACCAATGGAGAAATCCACTCAGAAACTTCTTTAGGTTCAATAATGCCTGCATCCTGTAGTTTTTTAAGCTCCAACTTGACTTCATCTCTCACAATCATAGGAACATTACAAACTTTATGTATTTTAGGAATGGCAGAAGGCTTAACTCTAATAAGGTGAGAAAACCCCTTGAGTTTATCTATTTTCCCACTGAAAACATTATGGAAGTCATTCAAAACGTAGTTTTTGTATCTTCACCTTCCCCAGCTACCAGAACTTGGTCAGGACTGTTGGGGTCAAGAATAATGTGCAAAGCCCTTTGATCCTTCCACCCTAAAACGGAAGGACCATCAGCTGCCACATAAAGTTTGCATAAAGCTTTCCTCCCCTTGAATTCAAAAACAAGGTGGCGAAACCCCAACATGTCAATTTTTTCGCCAATAAAACTTTCAGGATTGACATCAGTTGACTCAAGGTGTGGACCAATAACATTTAAAAAAGATTTTTCCCAGACAGAGTGGGCAATAATAGTAAACGGTGAACCTGAATCGGCAGCAACCTGTAAAGGAATACCTCCAAAGTTAACAATACACAACAGTTTACTTCTATCATTCCCATTGATATTGAGTACACATTTTTCTTTTTAACTCCTTTGCTGGACTGTAAATCTTGTGATTCCTCAGAATCATCTCTAGAAGAATTCGAATCAGTTTCCGTAAGACAAGTTACTTTGCTTGTTTTCTTCCCTTTTTTTTCGGCACACCTTCGCGAAATGCCCAATGATACCACACTCTAAACATTTCACCAATTTGGCAGGACATTTTTCTGATCTAGCATTGTGCGCGACACTTCCACAGAGATAACATGCAAAAGTAGTAGCTTTCCCATGACAGCTCATGTTATCTTTACTAGCATATTTGTTATTGACTACACAACCTGAAGTGTTCCTGGTGTTGCTGTTTCTTCCACTGTTTCTTATGGAAATTTTGTTAACAGAAGAGCTGTCAACTTGAGAAGAAATTGCTTTGGCGCTTCATTCTGATAATTCAGCTTTCTTTACTAATGTAATTATGTCTTTTAGGCTAGAATCACCCTCAATCCAAAGCCTATCTTGGATATTTTTATTTTTAGTGCAAATAATAATCTGATCACGTAGCATCTCGTCATGCAAAACCCCAAATGTGCAAGTTGAGGCAAGATTCTTTAACAATGCGACGTACTCCTCAATGGATTCATTTTGTAATTGTTTCCTTTTATAAAATGTGTGTCTTGAAATTGCTATGCACACCGTGGGAGAGAAATGGCTGTCTAAATCCAAAATGGCACACTTAAAAACATCGATATCACCAGACCTTTCTGACTTTTGCATCTGATTATAAACCCTGAGACCTTCAGGACATAGGCAATGCATTAAAACTCTTTATTTACTTTCAGGAGATAAGATACTTCCATTGTCTTCTAGTGTAGCAATGTAATTCAGAAAATACTCCTTCCATTCTGCCCATTTAATCGCAGGTTCACCAGGATTGGTGAGAAAATCTTTTGGTGTATTTAAATTCATTCCTACGTTGGAATTATTAGAAATGCTGGCTGTGGAAGAACTGCCCTATATAGTTGAAACAAAAATAGAATTTAAATCGTGACACTAAATATGAAAGTAAGATAAAAAATATCAGCCAAAAATAAACAATATAAAGTACTTGCTCTGTAGGATGACCTGTACACGCTCTGGAATCGAAGCGGTGACTGAATGCAGCTGAAATCGGTTTATGAGTATGTAAATGCGGAAGATACGGCAATTCTATTACAGGACCGGAGGCTTCGTATTATGCTTTCTCTTTCTTTACTGAACATATATGCTACAGCCAATGAAAAACGTTTTAACATCTCACATAACTACATTTCCCACAATGCCATGGTACATCAACAATAACCATAGAGACTATAGCCCTATATATGGAAGTCCCAGCATGAACACTTCCTCTTTCTTTGCTGCTTGCAGCCGAGTTAAGTGTTCCTTAATTTTTTCTACTTTGCCATTATATTGTATTGCAAGTAGTTTGTTAGTTGGTAATTCGTTGTATATATTATACGAGCTTACTGTTTATGTGCTTTGAACCTCCCGGTCGCGGGCGCGATCCGCGGGCCTTAGACGCCCCTGTTAACCTTCCCTTTCTGTGGAGCGCTGCTCCGTTTGGGTATCCGCATCGTGCGCGGCGAGCGCGGTAACCGCATCTGGTGCTCCGCCTTCGCCGCGACCGGTGTTCTTTCCCTGCAAGTTTGCCAACATCTTTTTCCCATAGTTTTCTACCGCGTCTGAGACGCGAGTTACGATCGTGGAAGCCTCCCCTCATCGGGCCCGCGTTTATAGAGAGCCTGACGTCGCGTAGCCCAATTGGGCTACATTTGGGCTATTTTTGGGCTACGTGACACCCAAATTCAAAAAAGATTTTACCGCGAGTGACTGTCAAGTCAGTTTCCTCGCTGGATTTACGCCGCTCTTAGGCTGCAATAATCTGGACGGCCCAAGCCAGGTGCAGTATATATATATATATATATATATATATATATATATATATATATATATATATATATAGAATTTGACTCTCACCTACGCCCTGAAGGCCTGAAATAATTACGGACAACAGCTGGGCTGAGGAGCAAATCTCGAGTTAGTGCACGGTGGGTAGCTCCCCCACTTTAATTCCCCTGGAATTTGACTTTGGCAGTGATAGTGAAATTATTTTAAAGCTGCTCAAATAATTTCTATTATGGAGCAGTGGGCCACATTCGAGGAAGACGAATATGGGTACTATGAAGAAGAACAGAGTCCATGTCTGGAAGACACTTTGGTGGATGCCTTAGACGCATCAGTGCAACAGTCGGAAAACCGAGCCATTGAGTCAGCTGTTCCCCAGACGGTTAACCAAGCCCTGGCAGCGGCGCTCAAGCCCATTACTGCCCAGTTGGAAAGATTTGCGAAGAGGCATGGGTTTCAGGGGCCTGCTAAAGTACCTCGGAGGAAAAAGGCAGAAGCAAAGCCAAGTCCTCGTCATGGCCGCATGCATAGGCCCTAGAGAAATTGCCCAAGGTTACCACTGAGGATCATCAGTACTCCACCCCGGCTGTTGCGCCTTCTGCACCCAAAGATCAAGACACTGATGTAGGTACAGATACTTCTTCTACACCCTATAATTCCCCACCTAGTAAGAAGAAGGCTAAGACGGCGCACGTAAATTTGCCTACTCCTACCAATTTCCAACTTTCCAGCCCCTTTGATTTTAACCCCCAAGACATTGTGCACCCAAGGTCCTCAGATTGGGCCCTGGCCCTGGAGGTCTCGGACTACATCCATCAGAACCTCCTCAAACATTTTGATAAGGACGTCCGGACCAGGCTCAGAGGGGGAATGTCCTCGGCCCGATATTCCGGATAAAGTTGCCGATACTCCGTCTATCGTTCCGAATATGCTGGCGTTCTTAAAAAAGTTCGCCAAAGATCCCAAGAAAGGCATTGACCGAGCTTGGCGGGGATGCCAAGATAAGCTCTTGGACGTCACCGGGCCCTTGGGAAAATTTTGGGAGATGGCGTTAGTGGCCAAGGAGACTGGGACTCCGATGGACCCGGACATTTTGGCTGATTGGACCCAAAGAGCCATCTGTTTTTTGGGCAATGCGAACTGTGCTATTTACACCGAGCGACGGAAATCATTGCTGATGAGGATGGACATCAATCTCACGGAGTTAGCCTCCACGGAGGCAGGTCCCTTGGCGGAGGGTCTCCTCTTTGGCGACAAGTTCGTGAAGGACGTGTCGAAGTATGTGGGTACTTTCACGTCATTGGATAACGCCCAAACAAACATTAAAAGAGTTTTCCAGGCTGGCCTTTTTGGACGGGCCGGGCGAGGCAGGGGCCACTCGCCAGGCTGCCAGTACTATCAGGGCCCTCCCAGAGGCGGCTATGGTCACGGAAGAGGAGGGAGACTGGAATGACAGCACAAGAGGTGGTACCTTCTATCCACCCAGAAGATTTACCCGCCGTCAGTACCATCGAGGGGGACAATGAGGAAACTTCCAACCCCAGATTACCTCAAGTAAGAATACTAAACTCTTCTTTGTATCCTCTGGGGGGTCGCACCCGCCATTTTCTACACAATTGGGCAGCGATCACACAAGATTCCTGGGTTTTACAAACAGTTCAAGGATTTCACATAGAGTTTTTCCAGACTCCAACACAAGAGTTTATTCCACGAAATTTTTATAGAGCGCGAAATAAGGGACTTGCTGGAGAAAAATGCGGTAGCCTACTGCGACAACGGGCCCGAGGGTTTCTGCAGCAATGTCTTCCTGGTGCAGAAGAGAGGTGGTGGTCACAGAGTAGTTTTAAACCTGAAAGGGTTCAATCAATTCGTCCTATACAGACACTTCAAAATGGAAGGGATTCATTTATTGACGGACATTTTGAGACAGGGAGACTGGCTGGTCCACCTGGACCTCAAAGATGCCTACCTAACCGTGCCGATCTTTCCTCCTCACCGACGTTTCTTACAGTTCCGGTGGCAGGACAGATGGCTGGAATATTTGGTCCTGTCTTTCGGTCTTTCCTCGGCTCCTTGGTGTTTCACCAAGTTGATGAAGCCGGTGACCGCTCATCTCAGGGAGCAGGGTATTGGTCTAATAATTTACCTGGACGACATACTCATCATGGCACCGTCATTCTTCCTAGCATCCCAACATCTTCAGAAGACTGTATATCTGTTGGAGAATCTAGATTTTGTGATCAATTCCTCCAAATCAATTCTGTGTCCGACTCAGTCGATAGAATTTCTAGGTTTTGTGATCAACTCTCAGACCGCTCAACTTCAACTGCCCAAATCCAAGTTGAGGGATCTGAAGAAAGAATTGAAGTTGACATTAACCAAGCAGGTCATGTCGCTGAGAGCCATTGCTCGCCTAGTGGGGCTTCTGGCGTCCTCAATACAAGCGATCTTCCCGGGCCCATTGCACTACCGGGCCGTTCAGTGTTTAAAGATACAACACCTGCAGAAGGGGCTTTCATATTCAGACCAGGTTCCCCTCACAAACGAAGTCAGGGAAGAACTCAGGTGGTGGCTAGACCACGTAGATGCTTGGAACGGCTGAGCTATATTAGGCTCGCGCCCAGAGGTGGTGATAGAATCCGATGCCAGCCGATGGGGCTGGGGGGCACGATGTGGAGAGATAGCCACAGGGGGCAGATGGTCCCTCCAGGAGTTGTCATTACATATCAATTGTCTCGAACTCCTGGTGGGATCCTTTGCGATTCGAACCCTCTCACCCAAGAAGGTGTCTTGTTGCATCCTCCTGACAACATATCAGCGGTGAGATATAAAAACAAACTAGGGGGAACAAGATCCCCGATGCTGGCAGAGATCGCCAAAGACTTTTGGCATTATTGCCTGTCTCACCAAATAACGGTGATAGCGGAATACCTTCCGGGGCAGGACAACACGATAGCGGACTGGAATTCCCGTCACTTGAAGGATTACAGCGACTGGAAACTCCATCCCTCGCTATTTCAAATGGTTCATGCAATTTGGGGCCCTTGCAAGGTAGATCTATTTGCCTCCAGACTCAATCGCCAGCTAGACACATTCTTCAGTTGGAGACCAGATCCTCTGGCAAAAGCCACGGATGCCTTCACGCAGGACTGGTCCAAGACATTGAATTCTGCGTTTCCCCCTTTCGTCCTCATTCCCAGAGTAGCAAATCAAATAGTGCACCAGAAGGCAGAGGTTATTTTAGTCACACCAGTGTAGAAATCCCAACCTTGGTTCCCAATACTGTTGGAGTTGATGTGCGACTGCCCTCTCCTCCTTCCGTGATCTCAAACGATGCTCCAGGGCCCTCAGGGAGAACTGCATCCATTAGTTCTTTCGGGGCAGTTGTCCCTGATGGCCTGGAGGCTTTCAGGCAACAGTGGTCATTGCCAGGAATTTCGAAAGAGGCTTCAGCTTTCATCCAGCAAGCCTGGGCCCCCTCTACTAGGAAGCCATATTCCTCAGCATGGCGAGCATGGTTGGGTTGGTGCTTGGAGAAGCACGTGAATCCCGTGGAGGCAGATATCTCACAAATATTGAACTTTCTATCCAAAAAACCTTTTGAAGGACTGTGTTACAGGTCTTAACAACTTCCGGACCGCTATCTCGGCTGGACATGCGCAGGTAGATGGTAAACCAGTAGGTATGCATCCTGTGGTATGTAAACTTCTCAAAGGAATACGAGTGGCGAACACTCCTAAGGCCAAGTATTCTGCTTTATGGGATGTGTCTAAAGTTTTAAATTTATTCGACAATTGGGCGCATAATGCTAAGTTATCTAGGAAACAGCTGTCTGCTAAAATGGCTATGCTCATTTGTTTATCTGCTTGCCGACGAGTCTCTGATGTTAAAGTTCTAGAGTTAACAGGTAGGGTCTTTTCTCCTGAAGGGGTTTAATTTGTAATTTCGGCAAGGACAAAGACTTTCTCACAGTCTACTGATTACAATGCATTTCCTTGTAATGATAAATTGTGTGTAGTAAAATGTCTTAAAGCTTATGAAGAATGTGCCCGATCTCTCAGACCGGTCGGTTGTTCAAGGCTATTAATTGCGTTGCAAAAGCCGTTTAAACCAGTTACTTCTGCCACAATTGCTAGATGGCTCAGATATGTAATGACAGAGGCTGGCATTGATACTCTAGTATTTGGGGCTCATTCTGTGAGAGGCGCTATGGCCTTGAAATCATTTATGCTAGGCACCAGTGTACAAGACATAATGAAAGCAGCTGATTGGTCATCTGATTCTACATTTAAACAGTTTTATTATAAACCTGTGGGCGATATTGCTTCTGTTGTATTGGACAAGCGTTAAACTAGCATAATCCGAAGCCTCCGGTCCTGTAATAGAATAAAAAATTTGCTAGCATTCGCGCCAAGAATTTTCAATTCTATTAAGGACACGGAGGCGAGGATTATTCCGCCCATTGTATAATTCATGTTATGATTATTATTTATTACCCACCCTAATACGGTTAGTTATCACGGTTATCACGAGTTGATATTTCTGTTTCAGGAGCTGAGTAGAAGGGCGAATAGACGATCGCTTATTTGGATTTCTTGGAAGGCGTGCGGTACATCCTTCGTCTACATGTACTTCTGTTGAATTTATCATGCTAATGAATTGCAGTTTTTTCTACAAGTTCTGTCATCATTAGACAAGTTGCAAACAATGCAAGGACAATACTCGTTCAAGAAAGAGGAAGTGTTCATGTTGGGACTTCCATATATAGGGCTATAGTGTCTATGGTTATTGTTGATGTACCATGGCATTGTGGGAAATGTAGTTATGTGAGGTGTTAAAACGTTTTTCATTGGCTGCTGTATATGTTCAGTAAAGAAAGAGAAAGCATAATCCTTGCCTCCGTGTCCTTAATAGAATTTAAATTTCTTGGCGCGAATGCTAGCAAATTTTTTATTCCCAACAACGATAAAAACAAGCATTGGCATAGCCAATAGGTCTCGCCTTTGGGACCTTATAAGTGTTTAGCTGTGCAACATTTGATGTTGTTGACGAAAGGATATTGTGCTGCAGAAGTAAATACTTATAAGGTCATAAAGGGGAGATATATTGGATATGGTAATGATTGTTTTTTTAAGGACAAGAAGTGATTTTAGGCTGCGGCTGCCACTTAGTGTACCGTATTATACGTAGACGTTGTAGCTATATTTGAGAGAGGTAGCGAGAGGAAGAGAGGTGTATAGAGGTAGAGAGAGAGCTAGACAGATGTAGAGATAGGTAGAGAGGTGGACAGAGGTAGAGAGAGGTAGAGAGGTGGACAGAGGTAGAGGGAGGTAGAGAGGTGGACAGAGGTAGAGAGAGGTAGAGAGGTAGAGAGAGAGAGGTAGAGAGAGGTAGAGGTAGAGAAAGAGATGTAGAGAGGTAGAGGTAGAGAGTGGTAGAGAGAGAGGTAGAGAGAGGTAGAGAGAGAGAGAGGTAGAGAGAGAGAGATAGAGAGAGAGAGAGGTAGAGAGAGAGAGGTAGAGGTAGAGAGAGAGAGGTAGAGAGAGAGGTAGAGAGTTAGAGAGGTAGAAGGAGATGGTAGAGAGGTAGAGAGAGAGAGGTAGAGAGAGAGAGGTAGGTGAGAGAGAGAGGTAGAGAGAGAGGTAGAGAGAGAGAGGTAGAGAGAGAGGTAGACAGGGAGAGAGAGAGAGGTAGAGATGGAGAGGTAGAAAGAGAGAGAGAGGTAGAGAGAGAGAGGGAGAGAGGTAGAGAGAGAGGGAGAGGTAGAGAGAGAGGTAGAGAGAGACAGGTAGAGAGAGACAGGTAGAGAGTTAGAGAGGTAGAAGGAGATGGTAGAGTGGTAGTGAGGTAGAGAGAGAGGTAGAGAGAGAGAGTTAGAGAGGTGGAGAGAGGGAGAGGTAGAGAGTTAGAGGGGTAGAGGGAGAGGTAGAGTGGCAGTGAGGTAGAGAGAGAGAGGTAGAGAGAGAGAGGTAGAGAGAGAGAGGGGTAGAGAGAGAGAGGGGTAGAGAGAGAGAGGTAGAGAGGGAGAGGTAGAGAGAGAGAGGTAGAGAGAGAGAGGGAGAGAGGTAGAGGGAGAGGTAGAGAGAGAGGTAGAGAGAGAGGTAGAGAGAGAGAGTTAGAGAGGTAGAAGGAGATGGTAGAGTGGTAGTGAGGTAGAGAGAGAGGTAGAGGTAGAGAGAGAGTTAGAGAGGTGGAGAGAGGGAGAGGTAGAGAGAGAGTTAGAGAGGTAGAAGGAGATGGTAGAGAGATAGGTAGAGAGTTAGAGAGGTAGAAGGAGATGGTAGAGAGGTAGTGAGGTAGAGAGGTAGAGAGAGAGGTAGAGAGAGAGAGGTGGAGAGAGGTAGAGAGAGAGAGGTGGAGAGAGGTAAAGAGAGAGGTAGAGGGAGAGAGATAGGTAGAGAGTGAGAGAGGTAGAAGGAGATGGTAGAGAGGTAGTGAGGTAGAGAGAGAGGTAGAGAGAGACAGGTAGAGAGAGACAGGTAGAGAGTTAGAGAGTTAGAGAGGTAGAAGGAGATGGTAGAGTGGTAGTGAGGTAGAGAGAGAGGTAGAGAGAGAGAGGTAGAGAGGTAGAGAGAGAGAGTTAGAGAGGTGGAGAGAGGGAGAGGTAGAGAGAGAGGTAGAGAGTTAGAGGGGTAGAGGGAGAGGTAGAGAGTTAGAGGGGTAGAGGGAGAGGTAGAGTGGCAGTGAGGTAGAGAGAGAGAGGTAGAGAGAGAGAGAGAGGTAGAGAGAGAGAGGGGTAGAGAGAGAGGGAGAGAGGTAGAGAGGGAGAGATAGAGAGGGAGAGGTAGAGGGAGAGGTAGAGGGAGAGGTAGAGAGAGAGGTAGAGAGAGAGGTAGAGAGAGACAGGTAGAGAGAGACAGGTAGAGAGTTAGAGAGGTAGAAGGAGATGGTAGAGTGGTAGTGAGGTAGAGAGAGAGGTAGAGAGAGAGTTAGAGAGGTGGAGAGAGGGAGAGGTAGAGAGAGAGGTAGAGTGGCAGGGAGGTAGAGAGAGGTAGAGAGAGAGAGGTAGAGAGAGAGATAGGTAGAGGGAGAGAGGTAGAGGGAGAGAGGGAGAGAGAGAGAGAGGGAGAGAGGTAGAGAGAGAGGTAGAGGGAGAGGTAGAGAGAGACAGGTAGAGAGTTAGAGAGGTAGAAGGAGATGGTAGAGTGGTAGTGAGGTAGAGAGAGAGGTAGAGAGAGAGAGTTAGAGAGGTGGAGAGAGGGAGAGGTAGAGAGAGAGAGTTAGAGGGGTAGAGGGAGAGGTAGAGTGGCAGTGAGGTAGAGAGAGAGGTAGAGAGAGAGGTAGAGAGAGAGAGGTAGAGAGAGAGAGGTAGAGAGAGAGAGGGGTAGAGAGAGAGGTAGAGAGGGTGAGAGGGAGAGGTAGAGAGAGAGAGAGAGGTAGAGAGAGAGAGGGAGAGAGAGAGAGAGGGAGAGAGAGAGGTAGAGGGAGAGGTAGAGAGAGAGGTAGAGAGAGACAGGTAGAGAGTTAGAGGTAGAAGGAGATGGAGATGGTAGAGAGGTAGTGAGGTAGAGAGAGAGGTAGAGAGAGAGAGGTAGAGAGGTTGAGAGAGGTAGAGAGAGAGGTAGAGGGAGAGGGAGAGAGAGAGAGGTAGAGAGTTAGAGAGGTAGAAGGAGATGGTAGAGAGATAGGTAGAGAGTTAGAGAGGTAGAAGGAGATGGTAGAGAGGTAGTGAGGTAGAGAGGTAGAGAGAGAGGTAGAGAGAGGTAGAGAGAGAGAGGTAGAGAGAGAGAGGTATAGAGGTGGAGAGAGAGAGAGGTGGAGAGAGGTAGAGAGGGAGGTAGAGGGAGAGGTAGCGGGAGAGAGAGAGGGAGAGAGAGAGAGAGATAGGTAGAGAGTGAGAGGTAGAAGGAGATGGTAGAGAGGTAGTGAGGTAGAGAGGTAGAGAGAAAGGTAGAGAGAGAGGTAGAGAGAGGTGGAGAGAGAGGGGTGGAGAGAGAGAGAGGTAGAGAGAGAGAGGTAGAGAGAGAGAGGTAGAGAGAGGTGGAGAGAGAGGTGGAGAGAGGTAGAGAGAGAGGGAGAGAGAGAGGTAGAGAGAGGGAGAGAGGTAGAGAGAGAGAGAGAGAGAGCGGTAGAGAGAGAGAGGTAGAGAGAGAGAGGGAGAGAGAGAGAGAGAGAGTAGAGAGAGAGAGAGGGAGAGAGTAGAGAGAGGTAGAGAGAGAGGTAGAGAGAGAGAGGTAGAGAGGAGATGGTAGGAGTGGTAGTGAGGTGGAGAGAGAGGCAGAGAGAGGTAGAGAGAGAGAGAGGGAGAGAGGGAGAGGTAGAGAGAGGAGAGGTAGAGAGAGAGGTAGAGAGGGAGAGAGGAGGTGGAGAGAGGGAGAGAGTAGAGAGAGGTAGAGAGATAGAGGGGTAGGGGTAGAGGCAGAGGTAGAGTGGCTGTGAGGTAGCAGAGAGAGGTGAGAGAGGAGGTGGAGAGGTGAGAGAGAGGTAGAGAGAGAGAGGTAGAGAGATAGGTAGAGAGTTAGAGAGGTGGAGAGAGGGAGATGGTAGAGAGGTAGTGGAGGTAGAGAGAGAGAGGTAGAGAGAGAGAGGGTAGAGAGAGAGAGGTAGAGAGAGAGGTAGAGAGAGAGAGGTGAGAGAGAGAGGTGGAGAGAGGTGAGAGAGAGAGGGAGAGAGGTGAGAGAGAGAGAGGTAGAGAGAGAGAGAGGTAGAGAGAGAGGTGAGAGAGAGAGAGAGGGAGAGAGGGAGAGAGAGGTAGAGGGAGAGGGAGAGGTAGAGAGAGAGAGAGGTAGAGAAGGAGATGGTAGAGTGGTAGTGAGGTAGAGAGAGAGGCAGAGAGAGAGAGGTAGAGGGTGGTGGGCACGGAACTCATTTTGGGCGACCAGTGCTTGTTTTCCATAATCAGATTTCGACCCAATGCAGGCGGAGAGAGAGAAAGTTAGACAAGAAGGGCTGAGCGAGAAGGGAGGGGGAATGCCAGCAGCAGAGGCAGGCGAGAGAGAGCGAAAGTTAGACAAGAAGGGCTGGGCGAGAAGGGAGGGGGAATGCCAGCAGCAGAGGAGCTTGATCAAAGCTCACGAAAAGGGAGGGGAGAAGGGAGGAGGGAGTGCGAGCAGCAGCTGTGCACGTGCAAGCAGGCTGGCAAATGGTGTGCGATGTGCGCGCACCATGACGAGAGAGGAAAGCCATATGGCGCCTCTGCTCGTCATTGTGCGCGTACTCGCACGCTCTAGGCAAGCCCAAAAAAGTGGTCGCATTTCTAAATGCCCACTTACAAAATGTCTCGCCTAGACCAGCGCAAGCGCTGGCTTCAGGGCGAGACCTAAAACAAGCATTGGCATAGCCAATAGGTCTCGCCTTTGGGACCTTATAAGTGTTTAGCTGTGCAACATTTGATGTTGTTGACGAAAGGATATTGTGCTGCAGAAGTAAATACTTATAAGGTCATAAAGGGAGATATATTGGATATGGTAATGATTGGTTTTTTAAGGACAAGAAGTGATTTTAGGCTGCGGCTGCCACTTAGTGTACCGTATTATACGTAGACGTTGTAGCTATATTTGAGAGAGGTAGAGAGGTAGAGAGGTGTATAGAGGTAGAGAGAGAGCTAGACAGATGTAGAGATGTAGAGAGAGGTAGAGAGGTGGACAGAGGTAGAGAGAGGTAGAGAGGTGGACAGAGGTAGAGAGGTGGACAGAGGTGGAGAGAGGTAGAGAGGTGGACAGAGGTAGAGAGGTGGAGAGAGGTGGACAGAGGTGGAGAGAGGGTAGAGAGGTAGAGAGAGAGAGGGTAGAGAGGTGAGAGGTAGAGAGGAGGTGAGAGGGAGAGAGGTGGAGAGAGGTAGAGAGAGGTGGGAGAGGTGGGAGAGAGAGGTAGAGAGGTAGAGAGAGAGGTGGAGAGAGGTAGAGAGGAGAGGTGGAGAGGAGAGGAGGTGGGGAGAGAGGTGGGGAGGTGGAGAGAGATGTAGAGAGGTAGAGGTGAGAGAGGTGGAGAGAGAGAGGTAGAGAGAGAGGGTGGAGAGAGAGGTGGAGAGAGGTGAGGGAGAGAGAGAGAGAGGTGGAGAGAGAGAGGTGAGAGAGAGAGAGGTGGAGAGGGAGAGGTAGAGAGGGAGAGGTAGAGAGGGAGGTGGAGAGAGGTAGAGGGAGAGGTGGAGAGAGAGGGTGGAGAGAGAGGTAGAGAGAGGGAGGTAGAGAGAGGTGAGGGAGAGGTGAGAGAGGTAGAGAGGAGATGGTGGAGAGGTAGGGAGAGAGAGGTGGAGAGGTGGAGAGAGAGAGGTGGAGAGAGAGGAGGTGGAGAGAGAGGTGAGGGAGAGAGAGAGGTGGAGAGAGAGAGGTAGAGGAGAGAGAGGTGAGAGAGGGAGAGAGAGAGAGAGAGAGAGAGGTAGAGATGGAGAGGTAGAGAGAGAGAGGTGAGAGAGAGAGAGGTAGAGAGAGAGGTGGAGGAGAGGTAGAGAGAGGTGGGAGAGAGAGGTAGAGAGAGACAGGTAGAGAGTAGAGAGGTAGAGAGGAGATGGTAGAGTGGTAGTGAGGTGGAGAGAGAGGTAGAGAGAGAGAGGAGAGAGGTAGAGAGAGAGGTGAGTTAGAGAGGTGGAGAGAGGGAGGTGAGAGAGAGAGGTAGAGAGTTAGAGGGGTAGAGGGAGAGGTGGAGAGTGGCAGTGAGGTAGAGAGAGAGAGGTGGAGAGAGAGGTAGAGAGAGAGGTAGAGAGAGAGGTAGAGAGGAGAGAGAGGTGAGAGAGAGAGAGAGGTGAGAGAGAGAGGTAGAGGAGAGAGGTAGAGAGGAGAGGTGGAGAGAGAGAGGTGGAGAGAGAGAGGTAGAGAGAGGGAGGGAGAGAGAGGGAGAGAGGTAGAGAGAGGTGAGAGAGAGGTGGAGAGAGGTAGAGAGAGAGGTAGAGAGAGAGGTGAGAGAGACAGGTGAGAGAGGTAGAGAGGTAGAAGGAGATGGTAGAGATGGTGAGTGAGGTAGAGAGAGAGGTGAGAGAGAGAGGTGAGAGGTAGAGAGAGGTTAGAGAGGTGGAGAGAGGGAGAGAGGAGAGGTGAGAGAGAGGTAGAGAGTAGAGGGGTGGGGAGAGGTAGAGTGGCAGTGAGGTAGAGAGAGAGAGGTAGAGAGAGAGGTAGAGAGGTAGAGAGGAGAGAGAGAGGTAGAGAGAGAGGGAGAGAGTGGAGAGAGGTAGAGGGGAGAGGTAGAGGGAGAGGTAGAGAGAGGTAGAGAGAGAGAGAGGTAGAGAGAGAGAGGTAGAGAGAGAGGTAGAGAGAGAGGTAGAGAGAGAGAGGTAGAGAGAGAGAGAGGTAGAGAGAGAGGTAGAGAGAGAGGTGAGAGAGAGGAGAGAGAGAGAGGTAGAGAGAGAGGTAGAGAGAGACAGGTGGAGAGTTAGAGAGGTAGAAGGAGATGGTAGAGTGGTAGTGAGGTAGAGAGAGAGGTAGAGAGAGAGGTAGAGAGGGTGGAGAGAGGGAGAGGTAGAGAGAGGGTAGAGAGAGAGGTAGAGAGAGAGAGAGGGTAGAGAGAGAGGAGAGAGAGAGAGAGAGAGGTAGAGAGAGAGGTAGAGAGAGAGAGGGTAGAGAGAGAGGTAGAGAGAGAGAGGTAGAGAGAGAGAGGTAGAGAGAGAGAGGAGAGAGAGAGGGAGAGAGAGAGGTAGAGGGAGAGGTGAGAGAGAGAGGTAGAGAGAGAGGTAGAGAGAGAGGTGAGAGAGACAGGTAGAGGAGTTAGAGAGGTAGAAGGAGATGGTAGAGAGATAGGTAGAGAGTTAGAGAGGTAGAGAGGAGATGGTAGAGAGGTAGTGAGGTAGAGAGAGAGGTAGAGAGAGAGGTGGAGAGAGGTGGAGAGAGGTGAGAGAGAGGGAGGTAGAGGGAGAGGAGAGGGAGAGAGGTGGAGAGTGGTAGAGAGAGGTGGTAGAGAGAGAGGTAGAGAGAGAGAGGTAGAGAGAGAGAGGTAGAGAGAGAGAGGTAGAGAGAGAGAGAGGTAGAGAGGGAGAGGTAGAGAGGGAGAGGTAGAGAGGGAGGTGGAGAGAGACAGGTAGAGAGTTAGAGAGGTAGAGAGGAGATGGTAGAGTGGTAGTGAGGTAGAGAGAGAGGTAGAGAGAGAGGGAGAGAGAGGTGGGAGAGAGGGAGAGGTGAGAGAGAGGGAGAGGTGAGAGGGGTAGAGGGAGAGGTAGAGTGGCAGTGAGGTAGAGAGAGGGTGAGAGAGAGAGGTAGAGAGAGAGAGGTGAGAGAGAGAGAGGTGGAGAGAGAGAGGGGTAGAGAGAGAGGTAGAGAGGGTGAGAGAGAGAGGTAGAGAGAGAGAGAGAGGTAGAGAGAGAGGTAGAGAGAGAGAGGGAGGGAGAGAGAGAGGTGAGAGGGAGAGGTAGAGAGAGAGGTGAGAGAGAGAGGTAGAGAGTTAGAGGTAGAAGGAGATGGAGATGGTAGAGAGGTGAGTGAGGTAGAGAGAGAGGTAGAGAGAGAGAGGTGAGAGAGTGGTGAGAGAGGTGGAGAGAGAGGTAGAGGGAGAGGGAGAGAGAGAGAGAGAGGTAGAGAGGTAGAGAGGTAGAGAGGAGATGGTAGAGAGATAGGTAGAGAGTTAGAGAGGTAGAAGGGAGATGGTAGAGAGGTAGTGAGGGTGGAGAGGTAGAGAGAGAGGTGGAGAGAGGTGAGAGAGAGAGAGGTAGAGGGAGAGAGGTAGAGAGGTAGGAGAGAGAGAGAGGTGGAGAGAGGTAGAGAGGGAGGTAGAGGGAGAGGTAGAGGGAGAGAGGGAGGGAGAGAGAGAGGAGAGAGAGATGGGTAGAGAGGTGGAGAGGTAGAAGGAGATGGTGGAGAGGTGAGTGAGGGTAGAGAGGTGGGAGAGAGAGGTGGAGAGAGAGGTGAGAGAGGTGGAGAGAGAGGGGTGAGAGAGAGGTGAGAGAGGTAGGGAGAGGGAGAGAGGTGAGAGAGGTAGAGAGGGAGAGGTAGAGAGGGTGGAGAGAGGTGGAGAGAGGGGGTGAGAGGTAGAGAGAGAGGGAGAGAGGGTGGAGAGAGAGAGAGAGAGAGGGTGGAGAGAGAGAGAGGTGAGAGAGGGAGAGAGAGGAGAGAGAGAGAGAGGTAGAGAGGGAGAGAGGGAGAGAGGTGGGAGAGAGGTGGAGAGAGAGGTGAGAGAGAGAGGTAGAAGGGAGATGGTAGAGTGGTGGTGAGGTGGAGAGAGAGGCAGAGAGAGGTGGAGAGAGAGAGAGGTGGGAGAGAGAGAGGTGAGAGAGGGAGAGGTAGAGAGAGAGGTGAGAGAGGTAGAGAGAGAGGTGGAGAGGAGGAGAGAGGTGAGAGAGGTGGAGAGAGGTAGAGAGGGGTAGGGGTGAGAGGCAGAGGTAGAGTGGCAGTGAGGTGAGGAGAGGTGGAGAGAGAGAGGTAGAGAGGTGAGAGAGAGAGAGGTGAGAGATAGGTAGAGAGTTAGAGAGGTAGAAGGAGATGGTAGAGAGGTAGTGAGGTGAGGGGGAGAGAGGTGAGAGAGGAGAGAGGTGAGAGAGAGAGGTGAGAGAGAGAGGTGGAGAGAGGAGAGAGGTGAGAGAGAGAGGTGAGAGAGAGGTGAGAGAGAGAGGGAGAGAGGTAGAGAGAGGTAGAGAGAGAGAGAGGTAGAGAGAGGTAGAGAGAGAGAGGGAGAGAGGGAGAGGTAGAGGGAGAGAGAGGTAGAGAGAGAGAGGTAGAAGGAGATGGTAGAGTGGTAGTGAGGTAGAGAGAGAGGCAGAGAGAGAGGTAGAGGGTGGTGGGCACGGAACTCGTTTTGGGCGACCAGTGCTTGTTTTCCATAATCAGATTTCGACCCAATGCAGGCGAGAGAGAGAGAGTTAGACAAGAAGGGCTGAGCGAGAAGGGAGGGGGAATGCCAGCAGCAGAGGCAGGCGAGAGAGAGAGTTAGACAAGAAGGGCTGGGCGAGAAGGGAGGGAATGCCAGCAGCAGAGGAGCTTGATCAAAGCTCACGAAAGGGAGGGGAGAAGGGAGGAGGGAGTGCGAGCAGCAGCTGTGCACGTGCAAGCAGGCTGGCAAATGGTGTGCGATGTGCACGCACCATGACGAGAGGAAAGCCATATGGCGCCTCTGCTCGTCATTGTGCGGCGTACTCGCACGCTCTAGGCAAGCCCAAAACAAAGTGGTCGCATTTCTAAATGCCCACTTACAAAATGTCTCGCCCAGACCAGCGCAAGCGCTGGCTTCAGGGCGAGACCTAAAACAAGCATTGGCATAGCCAATAGGTCTCGCCTTTGGGACCTTATAAGTGTTTAGCTGTGCAACATTTGATGTTGTTGACGAAAGTATATTGTGCTGCAGAAGTAAATACTTATAAGGTCATAAAGGGAGATATATTGGATATGGTAATGATTGGTTTTTTTTAAGGACAAGAAGTGATTTTAGGCTGCGGCTGCCACTTAGTGTACCGTATTATACGTAGACGTTGTAGCTATATTTGAGAGAGGTAGAGCGGTGTATAGAGGTAGAGAGAGAGCTAGACAGATGTAGAGAGAGGTAGAGAGGTGGACAGAGGTAGAGAGGTAGAGAGGTGGACAGAGGTAGAGAGGTGGACAGAGGTGGAGAGAGGTAGAGAGGTGGACAGAGGTGAGAGAGGTAGAGAGGTGGACAGAGGTAGAGAGAGGTAGAGAGGGTAGAGAGAGAGAGGTAGAGAGAGAGGTAGGAGAGAGAGGTAGAGAGGTGGAGAGAGAGAGAGGTAGGAGAGGTAGAGAGAGAGGTAGAGAGAGAGGTAGAGAGGTGGAGAGAGAGGTAGGAGAGAGGTGAGAGAGAGAGGTAGAGAGAGAGGTAGAGGGTAGAGAGAGATGTAGAGAGGTAGAGGTAGAGAGGGTGAGAGAGAGGTAGAGAGAGAGAGGTAGAGAGAGAGAGGTAGAGAGAGAGAGGAGAGAGAGAGGAGGTGAGAGAGAGAGGTAGAGAGGGAGAGGGTAGAGAGAGAGGTAGAGAGGGAGGTGAGAGAGAGATGGGGAGAGGTGAGAGAGAGGTAGAGAGAGAGGTGAGAGAGAGGTAGAGAGAGAGAGGTAGAGAGTTAGAGAGGTGAGAGGAGATGGTAGAGAGGTGAGAGAGAGAGAGGTAGAGAGGTGGAGAGAGAGAGGTAGAGAGAGAGAGAGAGAGGTGAGAGAGAGAGGTGAGAGAGAGAGAGGTAGAGAGAGAGAGAGGTAGAGAGAGAGAGGGAGAGAGAGGTAGAGATGGAGAGGTAGAAAAGAGAGAGAGGTAGAGAGAGAGAGGTAGAGAGAGAGGTAGAGGGAGAGGTAGAGAGAGAGAGGTAGAGAGAGAGGTAGAGAGAGACAGGTAGAGAGTTAGAGAGGTAGAAGGAGATGGTAGAGTGGTAGTGAGGTAGAGAGAGAGGTGAGAGAGAGTAGGGAGGTAGAGAGAGTGAGTTAGAGAGGTGGAGAGAGGGAGAGGTAGAGAGAGAGGTAGAGAGTTAGAGGGGTAGAGGGAGAGGTAGAGTGGCAGTGAGGTAGAGAGAGAGAGGTAGAGAGAGAGGTAGAGAGAGAGGTAGAGAGAGAGGTAGAGAGAGAGAGAGGTAGAGAGAGAGAGGGGGTAGAGAGAGAGAGGTAGAGAGGTAGAGAGGGAGAGAGAGAGAGAGGTAGAGAGAGAGAGGTAGAGAGAGAGGTAGAGAGAGGGAGAGAGGTAGAGAGAGGTAGAGAGAGAGGTAGAGAGAGAGGTAGAGAGAGAGGTAGAGAGAGAGGTAGAGAGAGACAGGTGAGAGAGACAGGTAGAGAGGTAGAAGGAGATGGTGAGAATGGTAGTGAGGTAGAGAGGGAGGTAGAGAGAGAGGTAGAGAGAGAGAGGTAGAGAGGTAGAGAGAGAGTTAGAGAGGTGGAGAGAGGGAGAGAGGAGAGGTAGAGAGAGAGGTAGAGAGATAGAGGGGTAGAGGGAGAGGTAGAGTGGCAGTGAGGTAGAGAGAGAGGTAGAGAGAGAGTTAGAGAGGTGGAGAGAGGGAGAGGTAGAGAGAGAGGTAGAGAGTTAGAGGGGTAGGGGGAGAGGTAGAGAGAGAGGTAGCGAGAGGTAGAGAGAGAGAGAGAGGTAGAGAGAGAGAGGGGTAGAGAGAGAGGTAGAGAGAGAGGTAGAGAGAGAGAGGTAGAGAGAGAGAGAGGTAGAGGGAGAGAGAGAGAGGGAGAGAGGGAGAGAGGTAGAGGTAGAGAGAGAGGTAGAGAGAGACAGGTAGAGAGTTAGAGAGGTAGAAGAAGATGGTAGAGTGGTAGTGAGGTAGAGAGAAAGGTAGAGAGAGAGTTAGAGAGGTGGAGAGAGGGAGAGGTAGAGAGAGGGGTAGAGAGAGAGAGGTAGAGAGAGAGAGAGAGGTAGAGAGGGAGAGGTAGAGAGAGAGAGAGAGAGAGTAGAGAGAGAGAGGTAGAGAGAGAGAGAGGTAGAGAGGGAGAGGTAGAGAGAGAGAGAGGTAGAGAGAGAGAGGTAGAGAGAGAGAGGTAGAGAGAGAGAGGTAGAGAGAGAGAGGGAGAGGTAGAGAGAGAGGTAGACAGAGAGGTAGAGAGAGAGGTAGAGAGAGACAGGTAGAGAGTTAGAGAGGTAGAAGGAGATGGTTGAGAGTTAGGTAGAGAGTTAGAGAGGTAGAAGGAGATGGTAGAGAGGTAGTGAGGTAGAGAGAGAGGTAGAGAGAGAGAGGTAGAGAGGTGGAGAGAGGTAGAGAGAGAGGTAGAGGGAGAGGGAGAGGTAGAGGGGTGGAGAGTGGTAGAGAGAGTGGTAGAGAGAGAGGTAGAGAGAGAGAGGTAGAGAGAGAGAGGTAGAGAGAGAGAGGTAGAGAGAGAGAGAGGTAGAGAGGGAGAGGTAGAGAGGGAGAGGTAGAGAGGGAGGTAGAGAGAGGTAGAGGGAGAGGTGAGAGAGAGGTAGAGAGAGAGGTAGAGAGAGAGGTAGAGAGAGAGAGGTAGAGAGTTAGAGAGGTAGAAGGAGATGGTAGAGGAGGTGAGAGAGAGGTAGAGAGGTAGAGAGAGAGGTAGAGAGGTAGAGAGAGAGAGGTGAGAGAGAGAGGTAGAGAGAGGAGAGAGAGGAGAGGAGAGGAGAGAGGTGAGAGAGAGAGGTAGAGAGAGAGAGAGGAGAGAGAGAGGGAGAGAGAGAGAGAGGTAGAGATGGAGAGGTAGAAAAAGAGAGAGAGGTAGAGAGAGAGAGGGAGAGAGGTAGAGAGAGAGGCAGAGGGAGAGGCAGAGGGAGAGGCAGAGGGAGAGGTAGAGAGAGAGGTAGAGAGAGAGGTAGAGAGAGAGGTAGAGAGAGACAGGTAGAGAGTTAGAGAGGTAGAAGGAGATGGTAGAGTGGTAGTGAGGTAGAGAGAGAGGTAGAGAGAGAGACGTAGAGAGGTAGAGAGAGTGAGTTAGAGAGGTGGAGAGAGGGAGAGGTAGAGAGAGAGGTAGAGAGTTAGAGGGGTAGAGGGAGAGGTAGAGTGGCAGTGAGGTAGAGAGAGAGAGGTAGAGAGAGAGGTAGAGAGAGAGAGGTAGAGAGAGAGAGGTGGAGAGAGAGAGGGTAGAGAGGAGAGAGGTAGAGAGGGAGAGAGAGAGAGAGGTAGAGAGAGAGAGGTAGAGAGAGAGAGAGAGAGAGGGAGAGAGGGAGAGAGGTAGAGAGAGGTGAGAGAGAGGTGAGAGAGGTAGAGAGAGAGGTAGAGAGAGACAGGTAGAGAGAGACAGGTAGAGAGGTAGAGAGGAGATGGTGAGAATGGTAGTGAGGTAGAGAGAGAGGTAGAGAGAGAGTTAGAGAGGTGGAGAGAGGGAGAGAGAGAGGTAGAGAGAGAGGTAGAGAGATAGAGGGGTAGAGGGAGAGGTAGAGTGGCAGTGAGGTAGAGAGAGAGGTAGAGAGAGTTAGAGAGGTGGAGAGAGGGAGAGGTAGAGAGAGAGGTAGAGAGTTAGAGGGGTAGAGGGAGAGGTAGAGAGAGAGGTAGCGAGAGGTAGAGAGAGGTAGAGAGAGAGAGAGAGGTAGAGAGAGAGAGGGGTAGAGAGGGAGAGGTAGAGAGAGAGAGGTAGAGAGAGAGAGAGGTAGAGAGAGAGAGAGAGAGAGAGAGGGAGAGAGGTAGAGGTAGAGAGAGAGGTAGAGAGAGACAGGTAGAGAGTTAGAGAGGTTGAAGGAGATGGTAGAGTGGTAGTGAGGTAGAGAGAAAGGTAGAGAGAGAGTTAGAGAGGTGGAGAGAGGTAGAGAGTTAGAGGGGTAGAGGGAGAGGTAGTGAGAGAGAGGTAGAGGTAGAGAGGTAGAGAGAGGTAGAGAGAGAGTAGAGAGAGAGGAGAGAGAGAGGGTAGAGAGAGAGAGGTAGAGAGGGAGAGAGAGAGGGAGAGAGAGAGAGAGAGAGAGAGGTGAGAGAGAGAGGTAGAGAGAGAGAGGTGAGAGAGAGAGAGGTAGAGAGAGAGGTAGAGAGAGAGGTAGAGAGAGAGGTAGAGAGAGACAGGTAGAGAGTTAGAGAGGTAGAAGGAGATGGTAGAGAGATAGGTAGAGAGTTAGAGAGGTAGAAGGAGATGGTAGAGAGGTAGTGAGGTAGAGAGAGAGGTAGAGAGAGAGAGGTAGAGAGAGGTGGAGAGAGGTAGAGAGAGAGGTAGAGGGAGAGGGAGAGGTAGAGGGAGAGGGAGAGGTAGAGAGATAGGTAGAGTTAGAGAGGTAGAAGGAGATGGTAGAGAGATAGGTAGAGAGTTAGAGAGGTAGAAGGAGATGGTAGAGAGGTAGTGAGGTAGAGAGAGAGGTGAGGAGAGGTGAGAGAGAGTGAGAGAGAGAGGTAGAGAGAGAGAGGTAGAGAGAGAGAGGTAGAGAGGTGGAGAGAGGTAGAGATAGAGAGGTGGAGAGAGGTAGAGAGAGAGGTAGAGGGAGAGGTAGAGGGAGAGAGAGAGGGAGAGAGAGATAGGTAGGTAGAGAGTGAGAGAGGTAGAAGGAGATGGTAGAGAGGTAGTGAGGTATAGAGGTGGAGAGAGAGGTGAGAGAGGTAGAGAGAGAGAGGTAGAGAGAGGGGGTAGAGAGAGAGGTGAGAGAGAGAGGTGGAGAGAGAGGTAGAGAGGTGGAGAGAGAGAGGGAGAGAGGTAGAGAGAGAGAGAGAGAGAGAGAGAGAGGTGAGAGAGAGAGGTAGAGAGAGAGAGTAGAGAGAGAGAGAGGTAGAGAGAGAGAGAGAGGTAGAGAGAGAGGTGAGAGAGAGGTGGAGAGTTAGAGAGGTAGAAGGAGATGGTAGAGTGGTAGTGAGGTAGAGAGAGAGGGAGAGAGATGAGAGAGGTAGAGAGAGAGAGAGGTAGAGAGAGAGAGGTAGAGAGAGAGAGAGGGTAGAGAGAGAGAGAGGTAGAGAGGTGAGAGGAGAGGTAGAGAGAGAGAGAGAGGTAGAGAGAGATGTAGAGAGAGAGAGAGGTGGAGAGAGGGAGAGGTAGAGAGAGAGGTAGAGAGAGAGGTAGAGAGAGAGAGGTAGAGAGAGAGAGGTAGAGAGAGAGAGGTAGAGAGGTGGAGAGAGGTAGAGATAGAGAGGTGGAGAGAGGTAGAGAGAGGTAGAGGGAGAGGTAGAGGGAGAGAGAGAGAGAGAGAGATGGGTAGGTAGAGGTGAGAGAGGTAGAAGGAGATGGTAGAGAGGTAGTGAGGTATAGAGGTAGAGAGAGGTAGAGAGAGAGTGGAGAGAGAGAGGTAGAGAGAGAGGTAGAGAGAGAGAGGTAGAGAGAGAGAGTGGAGAGAGAGGTAGAGAGGTGGAGAGAGAGAGGGAGAGAGGTAGGGAGAGAGAGGGAGAGAGAGAGAGTGAGAGAGAGAGGGAGAGAGAGGTAGAGAGAGAGAGGTAGAGAGGGAGAGGGGTAGAGAGAGAGAGAGAGAGGTGAGAGAGAGGTAGAGAGAGAGGTAGAGAGTTAGAGAGGTGAGAAGGAGATGGTAGAGTGGTAGTGAGGTAGAGAGAGAGGCAGAGAGATAGAGAGAGGTAGAGAGAGAGAGAGGTAGAGAGAGAGAGGTAGAGAGAGAGAGAGGTAGAGAGAGAGAGAGGTAGAGAGGTAGAGAGAGGGAGAGGTAGAGAGAGAGAGAGAGGTAGAGAGAGATGTAGAGAGAGAGAGAGGTGGAGAGAGGGAGAGGTAGAGAGAGAGTAGAGACATGAGGGGTAGGGGTAGAGGCAGAGTGGCAGTGAGGTAGAGAGAGAGAGGTGAGAGAGAGAGAGGTAGAGAGGAGAGAGGTAGAGAGATGGAGGTAGAGAGATAGGTGGAGAGTTAGAGAGGTAGAAGGAGATGGTAGAGAGGTAGTGAGGGTGTAGAGGTAGAGAGAGAGAGGTAGCGAGAGAGGGTGAGAGAGGTAGGAGAGAGAGGTAGAGAGAGGGAGAGAGAGGTGGGGAGAGGTAGAGAGAGAGAGGTGAGAGAGAGGAGAGAGGAGAGAGAGAGAGAGAGAGGTGGAGAGAGAGAGATAGAGAGGTAGAGAGAGAGAGGGAGAGAGGTGAGAGAGAGAGGTAGAGGGAGAGAGAGAGAGAGAGGTAGAGAGAGAGAGAAGAGAGAGGTAGAGAGAGAGAGGTAGAGAGTTAGAGAGGTAGAAGGAGATGGTAGAGCATACATGCCAACATTTCAGAAGAGCAAAGTGGGAGATTTAAAAAAATAAATCGGGAGAATGGGGCCTTGAATCGGGTTACTGTCAAGTATGGGATCCCCCTCTTGTGTGGTAGCCCAGGCTGAGACAGCTTCCTGGGCACACACACAGCCGCACCCGCACCGAGTACTTCACAGGTCTTTAAAAGGCCATTTGCATGTTAATGAGGCTATGTTGTTTTTTCACGTTACACAATACCAAGCCCTGTCAGCTGAAACCCCCGAGGAATCGGGTTTCTGCTTGCAGGAATCGGGAGGCGGGAGACTAGCCTTGAAATCGGTAGTCTCCCGCCTGAATCGGGAGGTTTGGCATGTATGTGGTAGAGTGGTAGTGAGGTAGAGAGAGAGGCAGAGAGGCAGAGAGAGAGAGGTAGAGGGTGGTGGGCACGGAACTCGTTTTGGGCGACCAGTGCTTGTTTTCCATCATCAGATTTCGACCCAATGCAGGCGAGAGAGAGAAAGTTAGACAAGAAGGGCTGAGCGAGAAGGGAGGGGGAATGCCAGCAGCAGAGGCAGGCGAGAGAGAGAAAGTTAGACAAGAAGGGCTGGGCGAGAAGGGAGGGGGAATGCCAGCAGAAGAGGAGCTTGATCAAAGCTCACGAAAAGGGAGGGGAGAAGGGAGGAGGGAGTGCGAGCAGCAGCTGTGCACGTGCAAGCAGGCTGGCAAATGGTGTGCGATGTGCGCGCACCATGACGAGAGAGGAAAGCCATATGGCGCCTCTGCTCGTCATTGTGCGCGTACTCGCACGCTCTAGGCAAGCCCAAAAAAAAGTGGTTGCATTTCTAAATGCCCACTTACAAAATGTCTCGCCCAGACCAGCGCAAGCGCTGGCTTCAGGGCGAGACCTAAAAATGGAGGCACGTAGGGATCACTGGACGTGACCTCGTACAAACAAGTCGTGATGTTAATATCGCCCCAGAATGCACAGCGCAGCAAGGAGCAATGCCGAAGAATGCAGCATGAACAGGTTGCTAAGGACGCATGTGCCTACTCACAGTAAGTCCAGTAGAATTAAAAATTTGCGAACAGTCGTGACAAGAATTTTCAATTCTATTAAGGACAACGGAGGCGAGGATTATGCTTCTCATTTCTTTGCTTTATTACAGCAGCCAATAAAAACCATCTTTTTTTTATTCCAAAAAACTACAAATCCCATGAGTCCTATGTATCCTGCTACCATAGAGACTATCCCTATATCAAGTCCATCAGAGGTAACCACTTCCTCTTTCTTTGCTAAACTGCGAACTGTGAAGTCCAATACTTTCCATAAACTTTTCCGTCTTGAACTGGGTCCGTGAAGAACAAACTTTCAGGAGAATCAACCTTAGAAGGCCAACAGGCAAACTCCGGATTCGAGTCACAAGGTCCCGCTGTTCAATCCAGGTGAGAGATCACCACGCCGTGAAGAGGAATAACATTCCCAACGAAACCATGGAAAAAGGGAGGCACTGCTCACTTGCCACTGGAATCTGAAATAAAACAAAAAGATCCCGTAATAACGGTAATCTTCAAACTATGTTCTATCATTAATTTCTACAATAAGGGTGGGAAAAATTATCAAACAAAATGCAATTGAAATGCAATAACAGTACTGATTGTACATTTACAGTCATGAAATAACACAAGATCTGGGTGGGATAATCCTCGCCTCCGTTGTCCTGTCACGACTGTTCGCAAATTTTTAATTCTATGTCAGGACCGGAGGCTCCGATTATGCTTGTTCAAAGCTTAGCCACCACCACTGATGCGACATCTACACTAGGTTTGTAATAAAACGATTTAAAAGTAGATTCATTTGACCAATCCGCTGTATTCATGATGTCTGTAAGACTTACACCTAAGGAAAAAGACTTAGACGCCATCGCGCCTCGAACAGAGTGAGCACCAAATTTAGAGACATCAATGCCTGCTTCACTCATGAGCCAACGCACCCATCTTGCAAGAGTAGCCGGAGACACTGGGCGAAACGGTTTTTGTAAAGAGATAAAAAACTGACCCTGCATGTCTGAGCGGAATTCGGCTGTACTTACCTCGTATGCCTTTACACATTGTACCACACATAATTTTGGATTATCCGGGAAAGCCGGATAGGACACTGAAGTTGAGTTACATTTAGTACGTCTGGAAATAATAAAAGTGACCCCTTCTGGGGAAAAACGGCGACCCGCGAGATCTAAAGCTCTGATATCAGATACTCTCTTACAAGAGACCAGACATAACAACATCGCCAGCTTGGCTGAAAGCTGCTTCCGTGACAGGTATTTGTTGGCCGGCCAAGTTTCTAGAAACCGGAGCACCACTGTAACATCCCACAGAAAAGAATACTTTGGGCACGGTGGTTTGACCATCCGGATGCCTCTAAGCAATTTACACACCAGGGGGTGTTCCCCACTGGTTTGCCCTCCAACTGAGCGTGCCCAGCCGAGATAGCGGATCGGAAATTGTTTACCGTCCTGTAAGCAGAACCCGATGAGGCCAGAGAGGCTAGGAAATTCATGACCATGGAGACATTGGCTGTAGTGGGATCAACTTCCCGTTGAACACACCAGCTACACCACCTGTTCCATGCTGATGAATACCGCTTGTGGGTATTATCGGACCATGCCTGTCTGATGAAGGCAGAAGCGTCCGTCGAAAGGCCTGGGACTTGCCATCTGTCCCTGAAACTCGCCACGCTACTAGTGGCAACTGTCCCGCATCTACTAGTGGATGAGGGGCCTTGAGAGGGTCCAGCAACAAATTCCATCTCTGAGGGAGAAGAATTGGTACAGCGCAAGACATCGCCAGAACCATCGGGAACCACGCTTGCGCTCTCCACAATGGTGTAATTAATACCAGTTCCGTCTGTTGACGCCTGGTTTGCGCCAGGACCCTGGTTATCATGACAAAAGGAGGGAATGCATAACAAAGGACTGGGGGCCAAGTCTGAAGGAACGCATCCGAGGCTAGAGCCTCCGGATCCGGACGCCAGCTGTAAAAATTTGGTAGTTGTTTGTTCAGGCGTGACGCGAACAAATCTAACTGGCAAGGGCCCCAAAGGAGATTCAGCATTCGGAAAATCCGGGGGTGTAGACGCCAATCGCTGTAGTCCCGTAGATAACGGGAGTGCCAGTCGGCTACTTCGTTTTGGCGACCCGGGAGGTATTCCGCCACTACAGACAGTTTGTGTTGCAGGCAATAATGCCAAAAATCTTTGGCGATCTCCGCTAGGATGCGGGACCTCGTTCCTCCGAGTTTGTTCACATATTGAACGGCCGACACATTGTCCATCCTCAAGAGGATGCAACAATCCGTCTTCTGCGGGAGAGGCTGCGGATCGCGAGCGAGCCTGCCAGCAACTCTAAGCAATTGATGTGAAGGGCAAGCTCCTGCGGAGACCACCGTCCCCCGTCGAGATCGGACCGCAGCGGGCACCCCAGCCCCAGCGGCTGGCGTCCGACTCGATCACCACCTCTGGTTTGGAACCGAATATGGCTCTGCCATTCCACGATTCCATGTGGTCTAGCCACCACAACATCTCCAACCTCGCTTCCTCTGAAAGAGGGATCTGTTCGGCATATCCGAGGCCTTTGCGGAGATGTTGAATCTTCAAACGCTGGAGAGCCCGGTAGTGAAGGGGGCCCGGGAAGATGGCCTGGATCGAGGATGCCAGCAAACCCACTACCCGGGCTATGGATCTCAAGGATACAATCTGCCTGCTCATAATCGATCTCAACTCCTTCTTGATTGTTCTGATCTTGGACGTGGGCAGGAGAAGTTGGCAGCTGCGTGAGTCCACTTGAAAGCCCAGAAAATCTATAGTTTGTGTGGGCACCAGAACGGATTTCTGAGGGTTTACAATGAAACCCAGGCTTTGGAGTAATTGAATGGACCACTCTAGATGTTTCGTCACCAATAGTGGGCATTGTGCCATGAGAATGACATCGTCGAGGTAGACGATTAGTCTCACTCCGCGTGATCACAAGGACTCCATCACCGGCCGAAGGAGTTTCGTGAAACACCATGGTGCTGACGAAAGTCCGAAGGGAAGGACCGTGTATTCGTAATAGACGCCTCGCCAGAGGAACTGAAGAAAGCGTCGGTGAGGGGCGTAGATGGGCACGGACAAGTAAGCGTCCTTTAGATCTAACCGGACCATCCAATCGCCCTCTTGCAGAAGGTCGCGTAATAAATGGACGCCCTCCATTTTGAAATGGCGGTATACGATCCAACCATTGAACTCTTTGAGATTGAGTACCAACCGGAACCCGCCCCCTTTTTTCTGGACAAGGAACACATTGCTGATAAAACCCTGCGGGTGCAAAGGAGACGCCACTATTGCCCCTTTCTTCAAGAGGGATTGTATCTCCTCTGAAATAAAATTCTGATCGTGTTGGGAAAAATGTATGGGAGGAGGGGAAAAGCGCTGTATGGGGCGTTGGTACATTTCCAACTTGTAACCCTGTACCGTCTCTAGGATCCACGGATCTTGAGAGATCGTTTGCCAAACCTGGAGGAAATACTGAATGCGACCCCCAACATCACTTGGGAACAAGGGATAAGTCTCACCTGTGGAGCCGGAATCCTGGTGATTTCCTTGGTTGCCACCAAATCTGCCTCTGCGGAATCGATTCCGCGCCCTCCGGGAGGGGTAGAAGTTAGGATTTCCAGAGGAATAGTCTTGATAACCTCCCCTGTGGTGTTGTTGGCCACGTGGGGCGCCTTGATTGTGACCTCGGCCGAACGACCGCCCTCTGTTTCGTCCGGCCCTGGAGAAAACCGGGCGGAAGGCGCGCCGGAGAGACTCTTGCGCCTTATCCAGGCCGCTGAAAGTAGCTACGAATTTTGTTAGCTCCTTCAAGAAGGGTTGACCAAAGAGGAGACCCTGGGCTACCGGGCCCGCTTCCGATGACGACAATTCCGCTAGTTTAGGATCTAGCTTGAGAAGGATAGACCTCCTCCTCTCACTCGACATGGCGCAGTTAGCGTTGCCCAACAGGCATACCGCTCGCTGCGTCCAACCGATGAGGTCGTCGGGGTCCACAAGGGACCCGGACTCCTTGGCTCGGAGACCTATCTCAAGAATCTTAGCTAAAGGCCCTGAGAGATCGAGGAGTTTATCCTGGCATGACCGCCAGGCGGCCAGATCTGGTCTCGGGCACTCCGACCTAAGTCGTGCCCTGACGTCCTTGTCGAAGGGGCGCCGGAGGTGCGATTGAAGATAGTCCGCTACCTCCTGTGACGGGAGCCAGGCAGTAGAATTTGGGTGGATGATGTCCGCCGGGTCGAAGGTAAGATGTTTAGGTGGGGGGGGAGGTTCCACATGGTGTTCCTTCCTGGTCTTTTTCGCTGGCTTAGCGAATTCCTCCTGATCGGATTCTCCGTCAGTAGAGGTGTCCCCTTTGTCGTCTTGGGTAGACTCCATCCGGTCCGGTTTCGCCAGATAAGAGTGGTCATTCGCTAGGGCTTTGGACAGCCGAGCGAAGTCTTCAGAATGGGGATTAGACACCTTATCTTTTGGTTTGGGACGGGTATTTAAGGCTGGGAGCCACCCCTGTTGCAGCGCGTAGTTACTCAGATGACGTTTAAGGGGCGCAATCGCCCTTACTAGCGCTGAATTCACGGACTGCTGCACACCAGCATCCAAAGCCTCAACGAGGTCTTGCTCCATTGAACCGGAGGGTTCAGAATCAACATATTCCTCCTCAAAATAATATTCCTCCATGGTGCAAGCAACAGCTGTCACCAAAATGCCCAACAGTTGGTGTGTGTTCAGGAGTAATTATGGGGGAGAGGGACCACCCCAGACAGGCCAGGCAATGAAGCCTACAGTAAAGTTATGTAGTGGAGGGAGGGCCTGCCAAAACCTCTCTAGGCAGAGCCTATGCTATTATTGTACAGCCCTCAGCTGATTTGAGCATCGGGCGTCAGTGGGGGCTGTAAAAACGGGCCGATTATTTAAATAACTGAGCGTTTCCCGCTCTGCTACCGCTCCGAGTAGCGTTCACAATGCAGGCAGTAATTAGTAATGGCCGCCGCGCATGCGCGGTATCGGCCGCCCGTAAACAAGGAAAGAGGACTCGCGCCAGCGACTACGCGCGCGGTCCTCGCCCCCAAACTCCCACTCCACTGAGAGGGACACGGGCGCAGCGCGCCCGGTCGGGGAGGCCGAAGCGCTCCCTCAGACGCCGCACACGCGCGTAAGCGCTCGACGCCCTAGAGGAAGGAAGAAAAGGTACATTACTTTCTCCACACAGCGCGGATCAAGCGCCCGGTAGGGCCCGCGTAAGGTGGACAATATCGCAACACGTACAGCGCGAGCAAGCGCACATTCAAAACATTGAATTTTACGTATATATATATATAGACGTTAATGCCAAACACAAGCTACGCTCTCAACCCCATACACCACATCCTGAAAAGCAGTAAGGGAGAGGCACTTAACTGGCTGCGGAGCAGCAAAGAAAGAGGAAGTGGTTACCTCTGATGGACTTGATATAGGGATAGTCTCTATGGTAGCAGGATACATAGGACTCATGGGATTTGTAGTTTTTGGGAATAAAAAAAAAAGATGGTTTTTATTGGCTGCTGTAATAAAGCAAAGAAATGAGAAGCATAATCGGAGCCTCCGGTCCTGACATAGAATTTAGAAGCAAGTGAGGAATGATTGTTCCCAAGGAGATGAGCCTTCTCACAGGTTTGAATGCTGACATGAAGCAAAGTTTAACGGACGCATCATAACTGTCTTTGGAAACTATCAAAAATATTTTGAGACGATCAAAAAATCAAACAGGAAACTTCCAAAGTAGAACGGAACTCATCCAAACTTTAAGTTTAAGATCCCAATCCTCACGTTTCAAAACATTTCCTTCGAAAGTGCCGGTCACAAATCCTCGACAATAAATGAAACTCAGCACAATGATGATCCAGGGATTGATAACGATCCCATCCGCTCGTCGCCAAATCACTGTAGCAACTTTCTCGTAATATTGAGAACAGTCTTGTTCAGACGAAGATCTCTTTATTCATCAACCCCAATGCAGTCACAACATATCCAAGTCAAAGACAAGAATGACGCATCATTCCATGACCTAACATTTATTAGTGGAACACCGAATGTAACACTACATTCTGAACAAATTATATAACAACAAATTACATAGCAACAATACTACACTGGCCCAGGGCACGTGTGCCCGGCCCCTTTTATGTGCAGGGTCACCTGACTGGTGATGCCTGTGTTGGGTGGGTGTATAGTGTGGGTGCAAACACAGGCGGAACACTAGAACTTGTCCAGCAGGACACTACAGCCATCACATGATCATTCGCAATGGGGAATACCTGAAAGCGATCAACGCACATCCGCAGCCACAGTGGGGTCATTCAGCACACAGGGCAAGGTGAGAAAAATGGGACTGGCGCAGCCAGGTCAAGGTGCAGGCAGCAAGGCTAGCAAGGAGACCACTGCTGCAAACCAATAGGTGGTACAAGATAGGGATAGTTTGGAAGCTGTGACCAACAACATGTAGACAGCAGTATCAGACCCGGCAGCCACCTGGGGGTGCAGTAGTTCACAGAGCACTACTAATGGCAAGCCTGCCAGCGAATACATTAGACTGTCACCAGGGGATGCACCCATAATCGCGCCCGAGACAGGACTAGCAAACCTTATTCCTGTGGCTGTAAAAGAGAGGATTTGGCGAAAAGAGTATGCTTCTCGAAGCCAAGCATACAAATTTAGACCTAGTCACTCAGGACAAGAAGGAGGAGGAAAGGAGGGGAGGCACAGGCCCAGGCTGGAGAGGTCCATAGTCAACTGGCTAAACACGTTTAACACACTAGCATCTGTCTTTGTTAAAAAATTCCACCACAGTGCAGCAGCACTGTTCCTTTATGAACAGATAGTCCACGAGGCATAGCACAAGTATCAAGGTGAAGTCTGGTTGCGATATGTCGAGTTGTTCACGGAAAAAATGCAAAAAACATGGCCTTTCATAAATTGGAATAATCAGGATGTCATTGGTTTCACAGAGCACATGGTCGCTGTGCGTGAGGGAGTGGAACCGTATAAACCAGTATTTCAGTCGCATGGGAGTAAGAAAAAAGAGCGGTACTAACAGGGGAGTAAGGGCAAGCAGCACTCCAGGGGGAAGTCTTCAAGGTCCCAACCAACAACCTGCTGGAAATTCAAGAAGGGGTAGTGCAGGTGGGGACAAGCCTGTAATTTCAGAAATGCATCTAGCATCTGTGGGGGATCCCACTCCTTTAGTGAGTGCACAAAAATGGAAAAGGGGCTAGGACAAGAGGGACCACCACAAGAAATAACATAGGAACTCCTTTGAGGACAGCGTATCTACATGACAAACAAGGATAGCTCCCACCCCCATACAAGTTAGATGTCTCATTCAATTAGTTAATCACTATCATAAACAGGATGATGCGTATTAACTGGCTGAAGGTTTCCAAAAAGGCTTTCCAATCCCCAACAAAGGTCCAAAGGTATGGTGCTTCTGTAGCAATCTCAAATCTGTATCAGAAAACATTGAAGTTGCAAGGCGCAAAGTAGCCAAAGAGCTCAGACTAGGCTGTGTGCCAGCGCCTTTCAAGAACCACCTTTTGAGAATTTCATAGCCTCCCCACATGAAGTCGTCCCCAAAAAAGAGCCAGGTCCGTTTAGGCTCATTTACCACCTGTCTTACCCAGAGGGCGGGTCAGTGAATGACAAACTTGAACAAGACCAATGTTCGGTATTATATGCCACACTGGATGATCCAGTGTATTTGCTGAGGGCAGCAGGTAGAGGAGCCTTAATGGCAAAAGCAGACATTGAGTCTGAATTCCAACTCCTCCCAGTACACCAGGACAGTTACCACTTGCTGGGCTTCCAGCTCAATGGCGCTTTCTTCTATGACAGATGCCTGCCCATGGACTACGCCATATCCTGCACATATTTCGAGGCCTCTTGCACCTTCTTAGAGTGGGAACTGGGATATAGATGTCCGAAAGGTTGGAGGTTGCACTACCTTGATGACTTCTTCTATGTGGGGGAGCCGGGCTCAGCACTTGCTAGACCATTTCATCTCAGTGACAGAACAACTTGGCGTCCAATTGGCATGTGACACAACAGAGGGCCCATCAACACATTAACATTCCTCAGTATCGAGCTAGGCTCGATGGAAGGATTGTGCAGCTTACCAGTCAAGAAGATTACAGACTTGAATCAGGCCATCGCAGGTCTGCTAGTCAAGAAGAAAGTGCAACTAAAGGAGGTTCAGCAACTGCTAGGCAAACTCAACTTTGCAGCAAGGGTCATCCCTGTGGGAAGCGCATTTGCTAAGCGATTGGCTTGGCTGACAAGGGGCCTCTCCCCCAGAAGTACCAAAGGGTCCAGTTGACGGTCAGGGTCAAAAGAGACCTCATGCAGTGGCAGGATTTCCTTGCTAACTTCAATGGGACTTTAGTCTGGCAGGACCCCTGGGTTTCTACAGAACAATTGTACCGCTACACGGATGAAGCGGGGGCAAAGGCTTCAGTGCCATCCTGGGGTCAGCCTGTGCAAGGCTCAGTGGCCAGACAAGTCGCATGAAGCAGACTGTACAAAGAACTTGGCACTGCTGGAGCTCTTTCCCATCGGGGAGGCATTTTCGTGATGGCAAGAAAAGCTTGCAAACAAGCAAGTGATGCTTCGGTCTGACATAAATTTGACTGCAGCTAATTGCCCGAGGGTGTTGGGCCTACTGCAAAACTTGGTGGGCTGCTAGCTGAGCATAGATATAGCAATAAAAGACAGACATGTCTCTTGGTGCGACATTTCAATCACAGATGCACTTTCTTGTTGTCAGTGGGCTTGGTTCCGCTAGCTGGCACTGTGGGCAGAGGAGAAGATGACGCCATTACCCGCTGACCTGTGGGATGTGGTGGAACAGACCTAGCAGTCCTCATCAACAAGGACCTTGCACCCAAAACTGCCACCACTTATTGTAAGAAAACAGGCCTTTTTGCAGATGCCCCCTACTTATTTGCCCCCATTTGGACTACTAGA
Organism: Calotriton arnoldi; assembly: GCA_963921515.1. Lineage (NCBI taxonomy): Eukaryota > Metazoa > Chordata > Amphibia > Caudata > Salamandridae > Calotriton > Calotriton arnoldi. The sequence goes on along the minus strand of CAWUFW010004608.1, from coordinate 1,037,109 downwards.
TGCTGATTTTCAACTCTGACAGTGCATCGAAGCCTGCTAACTCGGCCCCAGTGCCAGTGCTCTCTCTCCCTAAAACTGTTATGTGTGAATTGGTAAACCCAATTGGCCAAAGCTGTCAGGCACTGAACCGGTTGCGCCTTCCTTACTGTCTGGAAATAGGGGCTTAGACAAAAAACTACAGCTCCCAGAATGCCTACTATGACTGGGAGGGGCATTGTGTATTTTAGCCCATGACGCACGCCGAGCAGCGTGAGTAATTCTTGAGTCGTTAGAGGAAGTGAGACTGTGCTGCTGCATTGGTCTCGGTTCCTCTCTTGGATACATTGTTCTAGAGGACTTCGTTGCGTATTGGAATTCCGTTCTGTTCGGGAATCTCTGACGCGACTGTGGTGCTTTCTGGCTTCGGCGGCTTTCCTCGGCGGCAGACTGCTGTCTGCCCGCACTCGCTAGGAGAGGATTTGGTGTTCGTGGGCCGTTCCAGTAACTCGCTGGGAAGAAAGGATCCAGCGGCTGCTCTGTCACTTGTACTGCTCAGGCTCGAGTGGCAATTTTGTTTGTATTGGATAAGGGGAGCCCGTACTTCCGCGGATCGCGGAAGCGAAGGTACCAACGTTCTGTTGCTGTGCTATGTCTGGGGAACCAACGTTTCTTTGGGAAAAAGCTGCTGGATTTATTTTATTTTCCTTTTCATGGTAACCAAGGTGGTTATCTGTATACATTATGACCTTGGAATAGAGTCAAGACTATGCATTGGTTCTGCTTCTTGATCCTCTTACTTTAACTGCCTGATGGAACTATTTCACGTTGGCATTTCTTCTTTGACATTGGGTCCAGGATACAAGAAACGTTATTGCTGGAACTTTGAGCACTGAACTTTAGTTTGGACACAGCACTTTCTTTTTGTTTTCTTTTCTTCTTTCTTTTGGGAATGAGAAAGGAGGGTACGTATGTGTGACGCTTGGTTTCCTACTATAGGAGGAATTGGTGAGAATGGAGAAGTAATATGTTTATGTTTTGTTGTTGTAGGTATATTCTCTTCCAGTAAGAGAACTGTATCACTACTGGTTCTAGAGAGGGACGCAGCGGCAACTTGAACCTTGGCTAAGGTACAATTCACTTTAGTGAGATTCTATGATAGTAGCCATTGTTTACGGAACCATACTAATATTGTGTTCTCTATCTACAGGTGTCCCGTTCCCCGCTGTTCCCACTAGAATTCCCTTTCCCTCGCTTGATCGCCCTAATACTCCATGTGTGTTCTATCAGAGTTGGGGATGTCAAGAGGTGGACCTCTTTGTGCGTCGCCCGGATTCTGAGGAGTTCCTGTGAACCTTACAGAATTATGCACCCACGATATTTACTCCTCCCGGTCTGGGCGACCCACGGAGATGGCATCCTTGGACGACGTGCTCCAAGCACTAGTATTAGTCCAACATCAACTAGCTACATCTAGAGCTGAAACAGCAGCTCGGTTGACAGACAAACTAGGAACCCTTTCGACGCATCAACGTCGACATCACAAATACAGGTGAATGTACCTCCACCTATTCCCTTGGCCAGTCCTGAGAGATATTCTGGGGACCCCCAGAAGATTCAAACCTTTATAACTCAGATCATGTTGCACTTTTCATGTAAGCCAGCTTCCTTCCCTAACAACCACTCTAGAGTGGCTTTTGCCATTTCCTATTTGACTGGGGACGCGGCTAACTGGGCGGTCCCATTGGTCAAATACGACAATCCGTTGCTCTCTGATTGGAACGCTTTTCGTAGGGAATTAGAAAGGGTTTTTGATCGACGTGCTACCACGTTTAGTGCTGATAGGGGGCTGTTGGAGTTAAGACAGGAAAAGCAGGATTTGATTACTTATTTGACTTCATTTAATCGGTTGATTGCTGAAACAGAATGGCCTGAGGAAAAGAGGATGTCGCTCTATTATCAGGGTCTACGGGACGAAATGAAGGATGTGTTAGCTCAGATAGATCCTCAGCCCACCACGTATACAGATTTGATGAATCTCACTTTACGTCTGGATCACAGGTTGGCAGAAAGGGGGGGAGAGCGAAGGAGAGGAGAGAAGTCATATGCTCGCTTAGACAGAGGGGCCAGACAGGCATTCGTCCCTAATGAACAGGGACCTGAACCCATGGATGTGGGGACCATCAGAGCGCCCTTGTCAAGAGCGGAGAGAGAGAGCCGTCGGGTGCATGGATTATGTATGTACTGTGGGAAGAAAGGACATTTCGTGAGATAATGTCCCCATAAGCCAAAGACGCAGGGTTCTTTCTCTTCTAGCAAAAAGGTAGCGGTCACGGTGGTGCATACTGCAGCAGAAGGGACCACATCAGAGGTGGACTCTACTGTAGAAACTCATCAGGGACAGGAGTTGAAGTTGCTATCACTAGTCCTAACCGAGTTAAAAGATACTGAATCACATATTGTGCTCTCCGTGACCCTTACATCTGGTCATCAAGTACACCAAGTGTGGGTGATGATCGATTCTGGAGCCACGGGGAATTTTATTGATTGTGGGTTAGTACAACGGTTAGACTTACAGCGTATTCCCAGAGAGATACCCGAAAAGGTATTGGCCGTGGATGGCAAACCTCTAAAGTCAGGTCCTATCACTGAACAAACAGAGAAAGTGGGATTGATTCTGCAGGGTGATCAACAGGATCACGTAGAAGACATATCCTTAAATATCATCGAAGCACCCCAGTATGAGGTCATACGGGGCATGCCGTGGTTATGGCAACACAACCCCACTATCGATTGGAAAAGGAAAACAGTGGTTTTTCAGTCAGAAGAGTGTAGACTACACTGTATGCAAGCCCCTTGTTCTCACACCTTAGCTCTTACCCAGGTGTTCCATATTGCCACAGCAGTTGAAAAAGAGACTGTGCTTCCCTCAGTTTATGCGTTATACAGGGAGGATTTTTGTGAGGCCAAGACAGAAATACTTCCTCCACACCGTGATTATGATTGTCAAATAGATCTGATTGCTGGAGCCACCATCCCCTCTTGTAGAGTTTATGCCTTGTCTGAGCCAGAGACTAAACATTTACGAGAGTATTTAGATCATTATGTAGACATAGGTTTCATTAGGCCTTCTCGCTCACCGGCAGCCTCGTCTCTTTTCTTCATTGCTAAAGCAAATGGAGATTTAAGAACATGCATCGATTACTGCATGTTAAACAAGAACACGGTGAGGAACAGATACCCTCTTCCACTCATCCCTGTGTTGTTGGAGCAGGTGAGGGAAGCTACTATCTGCACTAGGCTTGACCTCAGAGGGTCATATCATTTGGTTCGGATACGTGAGGGAGATGAGTGGAAGACAGCTTTTAAAACACGCTATGGGTTGTCTGAATACTTGGTTATGCCCTTTGGGCTATGTAATGCCCCGGCGGCCTTTCAATACTTCTAGAATGATGTGCTCAAGGAATATGTAGACAGATTTGTGGTCGTATACATTGACGACATCCTGATTTATTCCACCAATCAGGAAATGCACGTGAAACATGTTACTCTGATACTACAGAGACTACAAGAGCATAGTTTGTTTTGTAAGTTGAACAAATGTGAGTTTCATGTGGAGGAGGTTGAGTTCCTGGGAGTTATATTGAGTCCCTCTGGATTGAGCATGGCTGAGAGAAAGGTAAAAGCGGTCCAAGAGTGGCCAGTCCCTAAGAATGTGAGGGATGTACAATGTTTCTTGGGTTTTGCCAATTATTACCGTAGATTCATCTCTCATTTTTCCCATCTGGTCTCTCCTATCACACGGCTGCTAAGAAAGGCAATGCCCTTTCTTTGGAACACCGAGGCCATGGGAGCTTTCACCTATCTAAAAAAGGCATTCACCACCGCACCCATTCTGAAACATCCGCAAACAGAGATCCCGTTTATAATGGAGGCTGATGCTTCCGACATAGCGGTGGGGGCTGTTTTGTCACAACGTGATAGGCATACGGGACAATTACATCCTGTTGCCTTTTTGTCCAAGAAACTTAATGATGCAGAGATCAATTATACTGTGGATGAAAAGGAATTATTGGCCATAAAAAAGGCATTCCAAGAATGGAGGCACTATCTGTGGGGGGCACAACATCCTGTCACGGTTTATACGGACCACAGAAATCTCCAGTACATGAAAACGGCTAGACAACTCACGCAAAAACAGATGCGATTGATGTTATTCTTCGCAGAGTATGACTTTGTGGTTACTTTTCATCCTGGTTCGGAAAATAGAAAAGCAGACACGTTGTCTCATCAAGAGGATGTTACTAGGCCATGGACGGGTATCACTGAGGCGATTGTTAGCCCCAATAAGGTGTTATGCTCTATAACGCTGTAACAATTTCTGGAAGATGTTAAAAAACATCGGTCTCTTGCTTGGTGGCAGAGATGGGCAGATCTGGACTCTCACAGAACGCTCAAACACGGATTGCCGTTTTATAGAAACAAACTGTACTTACCATCACAAGAACTCCGGCTAAAGGCTTTTAACTGGTGTCATAATTCAGTCCTCGCTGGCCATCCAGGTTGTACAAAAACGCTACACCTTCTACAGCGACAGTTCTGGTGGGATCGGTTGACTAAAGACGTAACTCAATGGGTAGCTCATTGTGAAACGTGTGCTCGTGCAAACGGGGAGCAGTCTAAGTCTAAAGGAAAATTGATACCAATGCCCACGCCTTCGCAACCATGGCAAACCATTAGCATGGACTTCGTTCTTGGTCTGCCACTGGATCAGGGGTACAATGCCATTCTGGTCGTACTAGACAGTCTTACGAAAATGGGACATTTCATTCCTTGCAAAAATCTACCCACAGCAGGGCAGTCCGCCCAGTTGCTATAGTCCCATGTGGTTCGGTTACATGGGCTCCCGAGGGTCATTGTGTCCGACAGAGGACCGCAATTCATAGCAAAATTCTGGCGAATGTGGTGCAAGGCTCTTCAAGTGGAGGTAGCCCTGTCTACTAGCTTCCACCCACAGACCGACGGTAAAACAGAGCGATTGAATCAGACTCTCAAAAAATACCTTTGTTGCTATTCCAAAGAAGCCACCGACTCATGGGTATCTTTACTGTGGCTAGCCAAACTGTCTTATAACAACACTTGGCATACTTCCATAAAAGAAACACCGTTCAGGGCCAACACCGGATTTCATGTTAAAGATCTGCCGCTGTCCATTCCCAGCGATGTAATCAATCAACCTACTGTTCTGTCGCAAATGAAGAATTTACAGGAAATGCATAGAAAGGTGCAGACCAACCTAAAGCGTGCCAAACAGTCATACAAGAAATGGGAAGATCAACACCGCCAAGAGGGACCAGGTTATTAGCTGGGTGACCGTGTATGGCTATCCACTAAGAACATCCATTTTAGAACTCGCAGTATATTCCATCCCAGGTTCATCGGCCCGTATACCATTCTGCGTAAAATCAACCCAGTGGCGTATAAGCTAAAACTGCCCGCTTCTCTACGAGTCCATCCAGTATTTCACTGCAGTTTGTTGAAACCGGCTGTGGGGGCCAGACGTAGAGCCGTTCCTCCGGTGGTCCGGGATGGTCAACTGGAATTCGAAGTGCGAAGTGTGTTGTATTCCAAATACAGGACGGGACGGCTGTGGTATCTCATCTCCTGGAAAGGTTACCCCTCGGAGGACGATTCCTGGGAGCCTTGTGATAACGTCCATGCTCTCAATGCTGTCCGTGTCTTTCACTTGCGCAATCCTGGCAAGCCTGGTTCTAGGAGGCGCATGGGAGGAGGGCGTACTGTCAGGCACTGAACTGGTTGCGCCTTCCTTACTGTCTGGAAATAGGGGCTTAGACAAAAAACTACATCTCCCAGAATGCCTACTATGACTGGGAGGGGCATTGTGTAGTTTAGCCCATGACGCACGCCGAGCAGCGTGCGTAATTCTTGAGTCGTTAGAGGACGTGAGACTGTGCGGCTGCATTGGTCTCGGTTCCTCTCTTGGATACATTGTTCTAGAGGACTTCGTTGCGAATTGGACTTCCGTTCTGTTCGGGAATCTCTGACACAACTGTGGTGCTTTCTGGCTTTGGTGGCTTTCCTCGGCAGCAGAGGGCTGTCTGCCCGCACTCGCCAGGAGAGGATTTGGTGTTCGTGCGCCGTTCCAGTAACTTGCTGGGAAGAAAGGATCCAGCGACTGCTCTGTCACTTGTACTGCTCGGGCTCGAGTGGCAATTTCGTTTGTATTGGATAAGGGGAGCCCGTACTTCCGCGGAAGCGAAGGTACCAACGTTCTGTTGCTGTGCTATGTCTGGGGAACCAACGTTTCTTTGGGAAAAAGCTGCTGGATTTATTTTATTTTCCTTTTCATGGTAACCAAGGTGGTTATCTGTATACATTAGGACCTTGGAATAGAGTCAAGACTATGCATTGGTTCTGCTTGTTGGTCCTCTTACTTTAACTGCCTGATGGAACTATTTCACGTTGGCATTTCTTCTTTGACATTCGGTCCATTGGGTTTGAAACTTTGAGCACTGAACTTTAGTTTGGACACAGCACTTTCTTTTTGTTTTCTTTTCTTCTTTCTTTTGGGAATGCAAAAGGAAGGTACGTATGTTTGACGCTTGGTTTCCTACTATAGGAGGAATTGGTGAGAATGGAGAAGTAATATGTTTATGTTTTGTTGTTGTAGGTATATTCTCTTCCAGTAAGAGAGCTGTATCACTACTGGTTCTAGAGAGGGACGCAGCGGCAACTTGAACCTTGGCTAAGGTACAATTCACTTTAGTGAGACTCTATGAGAGTAGCCATTGTTTATGGAACTATACTAATATTGTGTTCTCTATCTACAGGTGTCCCTTCCCCGCTGTTCCCACCCTAATTCCCTTTCCCTCGCTTGATCGCCCTAATACTCTGTGTGTGTTGTATCACAGTTGGGGATGTCAAGAGGTGGACCTCTTTGTGCGTCACCCGAATTCTGAGGAGTTCCTGTGAACCTTACAAAAGCTTTAGCTGTCTTATAAGTCTCTAGTATATGGTACCTGTGGTACTCAGGGCATGGGTGTTAAAGGGGTCACCAGGGCCGGAAGCACTGTTTGTGCCATCCTGAGTGACCCAAGTAAACTACTGACAGCAGGCATGCCATCGCAGACTGCAGGAGCACGGCAAACTGCTCAAACTTGACTTTGCCCTTACCATGTGTGGCAAAGTCAATGCACTATTTTTAATATATGGCAGTCACCCCTAAGGAAGGGCACCCCTAAGGAGACAAGCTGCATTATATTAAAGGTGTGAACATATCAGTGCAAACTTATAAGTCCCTATAGTGGCCTTTATCATTAAAGGACACTATAAGTGGTAGACAGTCCATAGGATAACATGGGCACCCGGGCAAACCCAAGGTTGGCAGCTCCATTATGGTACTGCCTAAACATGTCATGTTTGGTATCAAACAGCATGCCTCCTCACCCCGACACAAATCTTGTGTCGAGGAGGATGTGGCATGCACCCAGATGGCTACCTTAGATGTTGAAAACTGAAAGCAGAGTTAGTCTTGAACTGCACTCCTCTTTAACTAAATAGTACCAAACTTTATGAGACGAATTAACTGCTTTTATTGGTGTGCAGACTTGGTGTGTGCTCTATCCAAAAAACACATGCAGTGAACTTGAAGGAGTTGCTGGTAACCAACTGGTTGACCAGTCCCAAAGCGCACCACAGAAATGAGCCTGCAGGCTTTTGAACATTAATAATAAACAAAACTTTATCAAAACACCAGAGATGTATTAAAGTTCTTCAGTTTCACTTCTTTAATAGTTATTTGGATATATAAATCTTCAATTTGTAACGTTGTTTCACTCCATCAACAAATCCATTGAAACTTCAAATTCATGTTCATATACAATGATAAGCACCTCGCTTCATCAGAACCCAATGTATTTTGGGTATAAAATACCTTCATCAGGGGTGAGTGTAACAAAATATGGAAGTATAATGTCAAGAATGGTTCGTGGGAACTTACCTGAAAGTATACTAGTATTGTGTTTACCTTGTTTTACACCAAGTGCAGAACATACAACTTAATAATCCAAAACATAACCAAAAGTGCAGAGATCTGCACCGCAAAAATATGTGACCATATGCTACAAAAATATGCCAACCGAGTATTACCACCAAAATGAGAAGCAGCAATCCTAAGCGATCACACCCCTTGCATTTAAAAAACAATACATAAATGAATGTGTATGTGACTGCGTACTGCCCAAAACAAACCATAAGTGCAGGTTTAATCATGCCGTCTGCTTACTTGCCGTATTGTCAAAGATTTGTGTTGCTGATGAAAGAAGCAAACTGGTACAAAATAGTGACACGTGAGCTAGATGAAGTGTCCATCTTAATGATTAGTGCGGAACGCATTGTGAATGTGCATCATTGTGAAACACTTTCGGCATGTGCATATGCTTGAAAGGAGAGAAAACAAAGTGTTTTTAATGTCGGAGTGTTAATGAAACAATTATAATTATAATAAGCGACACAACTCGCACAATCGCCTTGTTACCTGGATTAATGCGTGCTTGCAGCACGATTGTGTAACATTATCAACACGTACACATGCTTAAAAGAGAAAACAGGAGAGTTTTAGTGCAAAGGTAATAATTAAACAAATTCAATATGCAACACGACTCACAAAGTAGAAAATTGAGTCAAGAAATGCTTAACACCCCGCGTTTACCGTGAGTAACGTTGCCGCATGCAGGATGGTGTGTCAACAGGCGCATTCAAGTGAAAGTTTGCTATTAGAAAGTGCCCAACATTTAAAGCACCTGCACGGCGGAAGTGTATGCTATGTCACCCAGAAGTTCAAGCACGACTGAACCATAAAAATAGATGATATACTCGGAGATTAGAATGTGTTTTCAAACCGTGTCAAACAAAAAGTAAAATGGAAGGGAACCCTGATAGACAATAAAAAACATGAAGAAAACAATTAACAATGCAGCAAAACATGATTACCAATGTGTAAAAGTTTGAAACTGCGAATTACAAAGTACAGATGTGGCATCTATGAACAATATGAAAACAATACATAAAACATCTAGATGAAAAGAACGGCCCTGCACAGAATACTATTAGTGTATGACATAAATAACATAAATAGACAGCTAGCTCGGAAAAAAATTCAATTGGTGTTACTAGGAAAAACAAGGTACATTCTACGTGTTAAAAAAGGAGGAGAAGCAACAGTAAGCAGCAAAAATAATGTCACAGAAAGCAAAACATTTCCAGTTTGTCATTCAACCCTTTGGGTTGTAGAGTGTCAAGTCTTTTTATCCAGTAAGTCTGTCTTTGGGCTAAAATTTTGTGGTTGTCATTTTCAGGGGTAGCTTGAACTACTTCTAGAATTAGGAATCTGATTTGTTCAATATTGTGTTTCTCCTCGACCCAGTTTAGTGCCAGACTGGAGTTTTTATTCTTAATCAAATTGTACTTTTATGTTCTGTTATTCTGATTTCCATTTTTCTTTCAGTTTTTCGATGTATAAAAGCCCAAATGGGCATTTTATGCAATAAACAACATTCTTGGTGTTGAAATGTGCTGAATGTTTTAATCTAAGGGGCAGACTTTTGTGAGGATGAACCACCTCATTGCCAGTGATTACATTGTTGCAATGAATGCAGTTATAACATTTTTTAGTGCCAGTGTGAATCTTAGAGGGTACATGTTTTTTCAGTGCCAACAATTCTTTCAAGTTTTTTGAGCACTTGTAGGCAAAAAGCAGTTTATGAATAAAAAATCCTTTGAAGTCTGGTTCCACTTGTAAAAGCTCCCAGCAGTTGTGTATGATTATTTTGATTGCTTGGGACCTAGTTGAGAATTTTGATACAAACAAATTCCATCCTTAATGGTTTGTCAATGATGTTTTTTCCGAGTAGTGTCGCTTGCTCAATGAATTCAACCAGTTGGACTGCTCTGTCTAATATGGAAGCTATTAAAGTACAATGTTTCATTATGGTCAGTAGGTTTTTTGAACACTTTGGTTTTGATGCCGGTGGGTGTTAACTCGACTGATACATCTACGAATGAAATTATTTTATTGCGGATTGAATGGGTGAATTGAATATGTGGGTTCCTTGAATTAAGCATGGATATGTTATCCTCTAGGCTTTCTTTTGAGCCTTCCATATTAGGAAGATATCATCAATGTAACGTAAGTATATCAGCAAATGTTCTTGCCATGACTTCTCACAAAAGATATATTGATCTTCAAATTTGGACATGAAAATGTGCGCATAGCTGGGTGCTCCAGAAAAACCCATGGATGTCCCATTCTTTTGGAGATAGTATTCACCTTGCCAACAGAAATAACTGTGCTAAAGAGAGAAATGTAGTAATTCTAGCAAAAACACTTTTGGTGGTGCCCACATCATCTTGATGTAAGAGAGTACATTCTACTGTGTCTATGCCCTCGCTGTGGGGGATGGATGTATAAAAGGCGTTGACTTCAATGATACAGACCCACCATGTGGCAATGTTACTAGATGGTATTTGGATGAGTTGATTGAGAAAACAGTAGTATCTTGTGTAGGAAAGTGCCCCTTTCTGACATGCTCACCTCCACGTTTTGCCTAGTAATTGATGCAATTTTGACAGAAATGCACTGGGTTCCTACTATCCAAGTCCCCAGTGCCAGATCTCTTTCCCTAAAACTGTAGAATGTCCCTCCAATTGGCAATACCTTTAGCACCCCTGTAAGTCCCTAGTAAATGGTACCCCAGGTACCTAGGTCCTGGGTACTAAAGAGGGTTCTTAAGAGCTGCAGCATGTATTGTGCCACCCAAAGGGACTCCTCACAATGCTCATGCAAACTACCATTGCAGACTGCATGACATGGTGCAGACAAAAGTGAAGATACGACATAGCACACCTCCTGTGTGCCATGCCTGCAGACACTGCATGCAATATATGTAATTCACCCCTAGAGCAGGCCTTACAGCCCTAAAGCAGGGTGTATTATATTACATGTGAGGACATATCTGTACGGGCAGAGAGGCTCCTGTGATGTCCAAATCGATTCTTGGACACTGCCAGAGAACAGGGAAGCCATCTTGAGAATATGTAATGGGCACTGGTGATTACGAGTTTCCCAGCTACATGATGGCTTCACTGAAGCCAAACATCTCATACTAATAAACTCACACTGATTCAAGTGATGGATTTATTAATGCATGCATCCAGAGGGTATCTTAGAGGTGCCTGCTGAAAACCTACCAACCTCTAGTGTGCTGGCTGACTTGTGTGGTCCAGCCTGACACCACAGACAGGTTTCTGATCCTCTGCAGGTGAGATCCCACACTCTCTGAGGGCAGAAACAATGCCTGCTCCTTCAGAGGTGCTGTCACCTCCTTTAACCAGGATGGCTAAATAATCAGCATATCAAGGCAGGAGGCTTCAAAGGCCTCTGCCACCTTTGATATGCAACCCAGACTTCCCCCAGACAGGCCCATTTGGCACCAGGACAGGTGGGAAAATTAGATAGTCAGGAGGCGTGTTCATTATCAGGCTAATTCCACCCCTATGGTGGACGGGCTACCTGACGCGAACAAGAAAACTAGAATTCTACCATCTTGGTTTTTGGTGGAATTAGGTTGACTGGGTCAGGGTTATGCCCACTTCCCACAGGAAGTGGTCATATAGGGGGTGTAGTCACCCTAGAGGTGAGTAGTCCATTGGCTACCACCTGTAACTACCCTTACCACCCTTAAATTGAGTATTTAGGTTGCACCCCTGATGCCAGGAACTCAGATTCAATGGACCCAGAAGAAGAGGACAAGAAGAGCTGCAAAAAAGAGAACTGAAAACCTGCTGTGGTCTTTTTGGTGCCAAACCCTGTCTGCCTGCACCAGTCTTGTTGATCATGAAGAAACCGACTCATCCTGCAGCTGAGCCTCTGCCAAGAATCCCGGTAGACTGCCATCCTTTAACAAATTGCCAAAACTCTCCCTGGGAGTAGAGGAGCTATTCTCCTGCTGTCCGCAAGCACCAAAACAGCAGAGTCCTGTTTACTCTGCTGCCGCTTCCCAGTTGTACTGATGCAGCAGCCACCCAAGACAAGGTCAACTTGCTCCCATAGGTCAGATATGCCTCCCCACCAAGTGAGGAGCCACCCAGCACCAATACCTGAGGTACCAGACCTCTTGCAGCAACCAAAGCCTGTTTGAGTCCAATCTGGACTCCAATGACTCAGAAAATCAGCAGCCATTGAGAGACATCAGCACCGCAGAGACCCACTTCCAGAGTGGCCCAGCTGTGCTGATTTTGCACCCTCAACCGGTGAGACCGACAACTGCAAGGCCCTGCGATGGCCCAGCCAGCCTATTCCCTCTGCACCTGAGCGCCCCGGCCCAGGTTCATGAGAACCAGCTGTGCTGCCTTGCCCCCAGGACCCTTGTGAACAGTGCCCCACATTGGGAGTTCCTGGACTTGTCCCCAAATCTCCCTCTGCAGCCTGTTTTTAGGTGACCTCCCTCTCTGCTTCTGTGCAGTACGAAAGACAATCAACCCGACCAGCACCTCTGCATCCAGATGCCCCAGGGCAGATAAACCCTACCTGCTGGTAGTACTTTGGACTTTACTTCCCTACCACCTTAAGTCCTGAGGGGACCCCCAGAATTCTACTGCAAGTACCTGTATGCCGTATATGTCTTTTTCTCTCACAGGAAAGCATAATGCGAAATGACGCATTTAAGTGAACATTTTAATTACCTGTGAAAGTCAATATTTTAAAAAGTACTTACTTGCTTACGAAGTTCTTGGTATCAAAATTTTTATACAAATACGAGGTAGTTTTCTAAATTGGTCTCAGATTTATTCTTTAAGTGTGTCTCTCATTTATTGCTTCTGTGAGTACAACAAATGCTTAGCACTACCCTCTGATTAGCCTAAGCTGCTCTCCCCCACTACCACAAAAGAGAGCATTTAGTGGTATCATTTTTGCCTCTGGAAACCAGTAAGGGTTGCCTGGACTCTCTATGATGTGTACCTCATTTTAGTGCACTATATACAGAGCCAGCTTCCTACATCTTGAATGTACGATTTCCACTCTTGTACGATGGGTTGGTGAGATGTATCCAAATATCTTCCAATAGGTTCGTGTAATGACCCACAAGCGGATACAATCGGTCTAAATGGTAGATCTGAGGGGTGCTTGTGAATTTTGGGTAACATACATTTTGGGTCTTCGTGGAAAATCTGTGGTTAAGTTTGGTGTTTCTCATTTATCCAATCCATAGAAAAAGCCTTCTCTAAGATTTCAGATAAGACAGCTTGAAATTCTTTAGTAAGATCAGATTCCAAATCTATGTTTGTATTGTCATCTGACACATGAGTATTGACTTTGGACTTGTAATATGTTCGATCCATGGCCACCAGTGCAACCCCTTTATCAGCTGGTTGGAAAATTAAATCTTGATTGTTGTCTGATTTAAAAATGCCCCATTCTTTGGTAGCAATGTTGTTAATGCATTGCTGGTCAAAATTCAAGTGTTTTAGGTCATTCTTCACCAGGGCTTCAAATGAATCTAGTGTTTTGTGTGAAATTGGTGACACGAAGGTACTGTTAGGTTTGAATTCTTTGTAGATTTCATGTTCTTATATGGTTTCTTTGAGTACCGAATTTCTGAAAAAATATTTTAAACATAGGTTGCACGTGAATTCGAACGGAGAGATTTTGCTTTCCAAAAGATTAGTTTTGTATGTTGGAACAAAAGATGTACCTTTGTTCAGAACCATAATTTGATGAGATGGAAGTGTGGTTGATGAAATGTTGATTACTAAGTTTTGGATTGGCTCCGAAGGTTCCCCTTCTTCTTTTCTTTGACTTTTTCTTTGGCTTCTCCCCGTTTTTCGTTAGTTGATTCTGTTGTGCTTGTTGTCGGTCCGAGTAGCTTCCGGACGGATGCGCCGTCTGTACTCTTAAGCAACCTGTTACGAACGGATTAAACAGGCGCATTTCACAAGACTCCAAACGGATGGTGGAAGTCTTTTAAAGCTATATAAGAGGCTCCAACTGGCTGGTGGAGACCTCCTTGCTAATTCTAATTTTACATAGCGGTGCAGTCGTAGCACTCCACTCTGATTTCATCTACTGAGGTTTCTGCGTTTTGGCTGTCCAACATCCCCCCGCTTCGTAGTCCTGAGGAAGACCCGCTCTGATGCACTTCATTTTTTGCGCTGTTTACAGGGTCGAAACGTCGACATGCTCTATGTGTCCTACCAGTCTTCATGATCAGGATTTAATTCATTAATGGATCTTGTAGTACATGTGTATAAATAGATAGGACAAGAATTCAAAAAAGCACTGTGTCTCTTCTTTTCCCCCTTTCTATCTCACGTGTATTCGTCATGTATATAGTGTACTGTCTATATTATTAATCACTATATGTCACTTGTTCACCACGGTCACTTATTGTCTTTGTTGCAATTGAATTTGTATTTGTGACAGTCTCTAGTATTTAATACTCATTTTGAATATACTATTGAATTTTATTCTGGTGTGTTTCCTTTTCTCTTTCTCTCATGAATTACTTTTGTGAGAATTATTCTTATGTGCATTATAAATAAGTGCTTGCTCTATCCTAAGCAATTGTAAAATCCCGACAGAACCAATTGTTTTATTTTATGTTGTCGGTTCTGGCCTGTTGTTTGCGGCCGGGCTTGTGGATAAAAAAATCAGTTTTAGTTTGAGATGTTTCTGAATCTATCGCGGATTGTTTATCCGTTAGTAAGGTAGATGTATCTATTGGTTGACGATTGGGTGAAGTAGCTCCCTCAGTTGCTAAGCTTTCTTCTGATGAAACATTACTCTGCTTTTTCGGAATGTGTTTTTGTGAATATACTTCTGCACAAGTGTAGACTTCATCAAGTTTATAATCAATAGTATCATGTTTAAATTTCCTACAGAGGAAGCATATGAAATGTATTCACTGATTCAAGAATCTGAGTCCAATGGAACGAAAGGGGGAATTATCACTCAATAATTGAAGCAACTTGAATATTTAACAAGAAAAGAAATCAATCAGCGGTTGCATGCATCAACCCTCATCCAATACCTTAAAGCCAAAAGACTTCCTCTGGGGCTACGCATAGCTTGAAAACCCATGTTGTGCAAATTCAATAAACGTTTTGTGGAATGCTGGTATGCGATTCTGAATAAGTGCTCCCTTGATTTAATCTTACTAATCATAGAAGAACTATCATATGTATTAAAAGATCTAGAAAAAGAGATTTATTCCATCAAAACTTAATTAAGCAAGCGAATGGATGATGAGCAATGGAAGATCACTCTTGATCAATATATCTTTTGTGAGCAGTCATGGCAAGGACATTTGGTGATATGCTTACACTACATTGATGATTTTCTAAAATGGAAAGGGTCAAAAGAAAGCCTAAAGGATAACATATCTATGCTTAATTCAAGGAACCCACATATTCAATTCACCTATGCAATCAGCAATAAAATCATTTCATTCTTAGGTATCAGTTAACACCCACCAGCATCAAAACCAAAGTGTTAAAAAAAACTACTGACCGTAATGATACATTACTTTCATAGCTTTCATCCCCCAACTCTCAAGCAACACTTGCCGTTTTCCCAGTTTTTGCAAATCAAAAGTATGAAATCTGACATTGACGATTGTTCATGAGCTCTGAATGAGTACAAATCCAGGTTCACCACCCATTTCCGTACTAGATAAAGCAGTACTACTGGTTGAATCCATTGAGCGAGCGACACTATTCAGAAAATCCACTGTTGACAAAACTTAAAGGATGGTGTTGATATCAAAATTCTCAACTAAGTCCTAAACAATCAAAAGAACTATTCACAACCAGTAGGAGCTTTTACAGGGGGAACCAGACCTCAAAGGATTGTTTAATCATAACCTGCTTTTTGCCTACAAGCGCTCAAAAAACATGAAAGAATTGTTGGCACAGAAGAAACCTGTTAGCTCTTTGATTTTCACTGGCACTAACAAATGTTATAACTGCATTCATTGCAACAGTGTAATCACTGGCAATGAGATGACTCATCCTCTCAAAGGTCTGCCTCCTAGATTAAAACATTCAGCAGGTTGCAACACCAAGAATGTTGTTTATTGCATAAAATGACCATGCAGCCTATTATACGGGGGAAAAACTAAAAGAAAAATGAAAATCAGAATAGCAGAACATAAAAGTACAATACGGAATAAGACTAAAAACTCCAGTCTAGCACTACACTGGGTCGAGGAGAAACACAATATTGAACAAATCAGATTCCAGATTCTAGATGTAGTTCAAGGTACCCCATGAAATTGACATCCACAAAATTTTAGTCCAATGAGAGACTTACTGGATAAAAAGACTTGACACTCTACAACCCAAAGGGTTGAATGACAAACTGGAAATGTTTTGCTTTCTGTGACATTATTTTTGCTGTTTAGAGCTGCTTCTCTTCCTTTTTTGACACGTAGATAACAATGTACCTTGTTTTTCCTATTATAAACAGCAATTGTATATTTTTCCCAGCTAGCTGTCTATTTATGTTATTTATGTCATACTCAAATAGTTTTCTCTGCAGGGCCATTCTTTCATCTAGATGTTTTCATATACTGTTTTCATATTGTTCATAGATGACACAACTGTATTTTTGTAATTAGCAGTTTTATACTTTTACACATTGGTAATCATGTTTTGTTTCATTGTTAATGGTTTTCTTCATTTTTGTCATTGTCTTATCAGGGCTCCCCTCCATTTTACTTTTTGTTTGACACTGTTTTAAAACACATCCTAATCTTCGAGTATATCATCTATTTTTATTCTTCAGTCGTGCTTGAACTTCCAGGTGACGTGGCAAACACTTCCGCCGCGTGGGTGTTTTAAATGTCGAGTACATAACGTCTTCCCCAGCCTCGGTACCTGCCAATGACTACACCACACACGGAGCTTAGTATTACACATCTTTATTCATCTGCTTGTAACTGCGAGCTCAACATTCTAAACCAGCCTTCATTGCATTCCACTCTAACACATATGTCACAGCTCTATGGAGTCCATCAGGAGCCAAAAGGGTTCCGTCATTGTTACCTCACAAGACTACATCGGGCACTTTCTAATGGCCAACCTTTACTTGAACACACATGTCCTGCATGTGGCAACATTACTCCAGGTAAATGCGGGGTCTTAGGCATGAGCATTTCTTTACTCAATCTTTATTTTGTGAGTTGTATTGCATATTTAATTTGCACTAAAACTCTCCAGTTTTGTCTTGCGGGAACATTAATCCAGGCAACATGGCATCTGAGCGAGTCGCGCTGCTTATTATAATTGTTCCATTAACACTTTGGCACTAAAATCGGTTCAGTTTCTCTTCTTTCAAGCATGTGCACATGCCGAAAGTGTTTTCACACTAGCGCACATTCACAATGCATTCCACACTAATTAATTTGATTCAAAATCTTTATTCAATACAGTCATGGTGGCCATAAAAGTACATTAAAAACAATGTACAATATATATATATAGTTAAGAACAGTGCATTACAAAACTTCCCAGCCTAGCCCTCTCTTGCTGGGCACTAAAATAAAATACTTTTCCTAAGACAAATTGCCCCCATATAAAAATACTATGTGGGTCAAGCGATATGGGTATATTAAACAGCAGTTTAAGAGATTCATTTACATAGGAGAGCCAGGGGATTTTAAAAACGTGATCTAATACTAGTACCAGGCGTCCTTGGTAACAAAACGGTGTCATCAGTGCACAACAGTACGGGAACCGAATGTCCGACAAAGATAGGCGCATTGGCCTGCAGAGCCTGTAGGGCACCATCAACCCCATTAATAAAAAGCGAGAACAAAAAGGTGCCACAACACAACCCTGTTTAATTCCCCTCTTAATTTTGAATGAAGGGGAACACTCCCCATTAGGACCGTACTGGACATTTTCGGACAAGCTTGCATACAGCCATGAAAGAAAGGAGATAGTATTCGCAGGAGCAACAAGGAAAATCAGGGTAGACAAAAGGATTGTGTGGGCTACCAAATCAAAAGCTCTGCTGAGGTCAGCAAAGCATAAATAAAGAGACCTTGGCTTAGCTTTAGTGTACTTCTCAATGATCAGATGAAGGTTCACACATTGCACCACTGTCCCCAGCCCCCTCTTAAATCCATATTGTACCTCCAATAAGATAGATATAGCTGCTGCCCACTCCTCTAGTCTCTGTAAAAGAACCTTGCCCATCAACTTAGCTGAAGAGTCTAGGAGGGAAATAGGACTGTAACATTTAGGATCAGATTTATCCTACTTCTTTAACATAGGCACTATGATTAATACGGCCCAAAAAGAGGGCATTGTACCCTCAGCGGCCGCATTGAACACCCGGGTCAAAATGGGACCCCATAGTCCCCGCATTGCTTTAAACACATCGGCTGATACCATGTCGAGGCCTGGTGCCTTTCCCTTTTCACTCTGTTCTAGGGCAAGGAGAACCTCAACCAGGGTGCTATTCAAAGGGCTATGATTCAGGCAGTTCTCACTCTCGCTCTCTACTGGAAAAACATTCTCCTTGGTGGAATCAAAAATACCTGAGAAGTGGACGACTCACACTTGGTGAGAAATAAAAGAAGTGAGTTCAGGGAATGCATCACTTTTTAGAAAGGAGCGTTTACTGTGTTCCAGAACAAAGTCCTATCGTTTGTCTCAGCAGAATGGACCAAACTTGACCAAGCCTTCTCTTGTTGTTCCCTCATCCTAACAGCTAATGGCAGGTTATAGTTCTTCCGTAGTTGCTTATAGCTGAATAATCCCTGGGGGAGCTATGCCAGGCAGTCCGTAGAAGTTGGGTACAGGAATGATCAAACCACCCACAATCCTTTGTTTTATTTAGTCTAAAAGGTCATGTAAGTAATGTACTGAAGGGCCTAGTGAGCCCAAAGGCATATAATAACCTATCATGGTCTACTCCCTTGCCCAGAAAGTACCTGAACTCAGCTGAGTTCATAATTAACAATTTGTGCAGCACACAATAGGGATCGACCCCTGCCCCTTTGATACGGACACCATTAGGCCTAACTGGGATGACATTAGTGAATGATGTTGTTTCTTAAACACTTTTTGCCTGAAGAGACATTGAAATAATTAGTGAGTAGTGGTCACTAACAGCTGTTGGAGTAATTCTAGGGATACAGACCAAGTTAATAACAGAAGAAGATATCAGGACATGATTGATGGTAGTGTGGGCATCTCTGCCAATAAAATAGGAGATCTGTTCATTATCATCTGTACATCTACTCTCCAGTAGTATAAGGTCATACTTAAAGATGAAAGAATTCAAAGCTTTACAGTAGTCATTGTGTGGGAAATGCAAGATCCCATCACCCACTGCTCTAGTTACAACACACAGACGTCTTGCTGGAATAGAACACTTCTGAAAATTAAAATCATCTGCCCAAAGAATAAAATGTTTAGTATGAATTGGGCGCAAGAATGCTTGTAGGCCTGCATCAAGGGTATAAATAACAATGCTGCAGGAGTAGTCAAACATGTTGTCATAAAAATTGACCCCACCAATTCAGAATCACCCTTAAATGATAACCATAGAAATTGAAAATGAGGTGAGATAGAAACTGACCTTCTAATGCTAACAGGTAACAGGTTCGATATTAGGATCTGTAAACCTCCTTTAGCCCCCCTGCTGGGGACAGTATAGCTGGTAAAAAGTAAGAAGAGAACCCTTCAACATTAATTGGGTCCACACACCAGGTTTCCGGAACGCAAATAGCAAATTACGTCAGTAACTGACATAATGTGAAGCCAAAACGGGGAACTCAACTTACTATGAAGTCCACACACATTCCAAATAGTAAAATAGCATATCCCAACATTTTAATTTAGAAGATAAAACAGGGGAGCTACCTGAGTCTAAGCTGGCATACTTAGATGACAGGTGAGGTTGAGTAGAAGTAGGGGTTGTGGGTGTGGTCATGAATGTTGAGTCAAAACTTAACAGCCACATAGCCTGAGCCATCAATTTACCCATGCTGTTAGAGAGGGAAGGTTCCTCTGGAATATAAAGTCAGTCATTCTCTTGCAAAGTGCTCGAGGCCTGAAGCCTGTTAGACAAAGGGATTTGAGGTGGGCTAAAGACAGGAAACAGCTGTTTAAATTATGGCTCATTGGGTAACTTTGGGGCTCGACACAGATGGCGATAAAAGTAGCCCAGAGGAAAGAGTGCAATATTCCCGCGAGTTGGAGTAAATGACACAGATCTTGGCAGAGACTCTCCTGGAAATCTAGGTTGCTTAAAGTTAATAATAATGCAATACCCCTTGAATGCTTTCTTAGTTGGACCAATCCATCCAACCCTTCTAGTCAGCAAGATTTGGTCGGCTTTAGCAATCGGAAATACAAACTTAGAATGAAGCCAATGCAGGACTTTATTCCTTAGCTGGGCCGCAGATTCCGTGTTACCAGGGGTTAAGGGAGGAATGTTGACCATTACTGCCACATAAAGACAGCAGGCAATGGGTTAAATTTATGGTCACTGATTTGGGGGGTCCTCGTTACCTTTTCTACTCCCATTTCTTAAGGCTTGGTGAGGGACATTAGAGGAGAGATCAGTTAAATGCTTAGCACTCGAGTTCCGTTTCAAACTATCAAAGTCAGTCAATTGGGGTTAGTCAATCTGGGTCAACTCCCCCGCTGAAGTACAGTGCCTTGTCACATGGCCTGGAAGCTTATTGGGTTTGGCAGGGATGGTGCAACACTAAAGCCCGGATGCCTGCAAAATTGTCTTTAGCGCAGTTAGGGAGTGGATTTTGATTACTTGCAGGTATTTCAGAAGCCAGTTGCGTGGCCACTGATTGGGGGAGTTGAGCACCTACAGCAGCAGTGCACAAGATCTTAAAATTATGCAAAAGGCCTTTGATCTCCCCCACTCGTTGAGTACTAGGTAAAAGTAAGCTTTCCATCAAACCCTTTACACTGTCCAAAAGTCTTCCCTGGACTGTGGGCAGATCCCCAGCTGAGGATATAGTAGAAAAAACTGGGCCGGTGGCAGTATTGGCAATGTTTGTACTAGCTTGAGAGCCCAAAGTAGGGATCAATTTCCTTGCCCCCTGGCGTCTTTTGCGTTTAGCCGGTGGGGTGTTATTATGAGGTGATGCTGGCTACAAACTGTTATCCTGGCCATGATCAGCAGTAGCAGCAGCTATAGGAGACACTGTATGCGAGAATTGAGGAGCTGGGCTTAACAGGGAGTCCAGTGCAGTTATGGGAGTGGAGTCAGTTCCAATCGGGGGCATTGCCTCAGAAAGTGACGGTAGCCCGGAGGCTAGTGCAATGGTGGCAGATATGCAATGCTTAGCATGTTCAATCTCCTTGCTTAAGGCTCCCACTGCTTTTCTAATATAGCCATCCAGGGTAGTTGAATATTCTCCAGTCTTTGTTGTAGTGGGGGCCTTACGCTTTACCATCATAGAGTAGGACGCAATAGCAGTAACTAAGAATAATTTAGACAGCACAGTACCTTAAAGAGTCATCAAAGATATTGGTACCAAGAGGGGTAGCCGAGCCATTTAAAGGCAGGAAGCCATACCCCTTTGCTCTTGCGTTGGTCATCAGCACCTCCAGGCGCAGTGTAGTACGGGGCTTGAAATCCCCAATAGAGAATGCTACCGATGGTGGGGCTCAAGACCCCCTCAATAGTCTCAGATCGTCCCAAGCAGCGAAATAGATGTCAGCGCTTTGTAGAGCGGCACAGCTGGAAGTCACGCCCCCTTGCTCTCCAGCTGCAAGTCGCCACCTCCAGGTGGAGTGTAGTATAGAGCTTGAAGTCCCTATTAGAGAATGGTGCTGGTGGTAGTACTCAAGACCCTTCTCAATAGACCCAGAGCACCCTGCGCAGCGGAATACATGTCAACGGTTTGTAGGTCGGCATGGCAGGAAGTCAAGCCCCCTTGCTCTCCGACTGGTCGCCGGTACCTCCAGGCACAGTGTAGTACGGGGCTTGACGTCCCCAACAGAGAATGGTGCTGGGGCTCAAGACCCTCTCAATAGTCCCAGAGTATCCCGCGTAGAGGGATAGATGTCACCGCTTTGTAGAACAGCACAGCCTTGCTCTCTGGCTGGTCGTCGGCATCTCCAGGGCAATATAGTACAGGGCTTGAAATCCCCAATAGAGAATGGTGTTGGTGGTAGGGCTCAAGACCCCCATCAATAGTCCCAGAGCGTCCCCGTATCATTAAGATGGGCACTTCATCTAGTTCACGTGTCACTATTTTGTACCGGATTGCTTTTTTCATCAGCAACACAAATCTTTGACAATGTGGCAAGTAAGCAGACAGAATGATTAAACCTGCCCTTATGGTTTGTTTTGGGCAGCACACAGTCACATGCACATTCATTTATTTATTTATAAATGCAAGACGTATGATCGCTTTGGATTGCTGCTTCTCATTTTGGAGGTAATACTAGGTTGGCATATTTCTTGCGGTGCAGATCTCTGCACTTTTGGCTATGTTTTGGAGTATCAAGTTCCATGTTCCGCACTGGGTTTAACACAAGGTGACCACACTACCAGTGTACTATCAGATAAGTTCCCACAAATCGTTTTTGACATCATACTTGTATATTTGTTACAGTTACCCCCGATGAAGGATTTTTTTTACCTGAAATGCATTGGGTTCTGGTGGAGCGAGATGCTTATCGCTGTATATGAACATGAATTTAAAATTTCAATGGAATTGTTGATGGAGTATAACACCATTACAAATTGAATATTTATACATCCAAACAACTAGTAAAGAAGTGAAACTAAAAAACTTTAATGCATCTCTTGTTTTTTATAAAGTTTTGTTTATTGTTTCAACATTAAAAAGCCTGCGTGCTGAAATCGGTAGTGTGCCT
Source organism: Calotriton arnoldi (assembly GCA_963921515.1). Taxonomy (NCBI): domain Eukaryota; kingdom Metazoa; phylum Chordata; class Amphibia; order Caudata; family Salamandridae; genus Calotriton; species Calotriton arnoldi. The sequence goes on along the minus strand of CAWUFW010004608.1, from coordinate 1,014,192 downwards.
TGGGACTGGTCAACAGTTGATTACCAGCATTTTCTTCAAGTACCTTAGAGGTTGCCAACCTGGTTGCCCCAGCCTTTTTCTGTGCTCTGGCTGACAGCCCATGCTTGTTACGGCCAAGACAGGATTCTGACCTCCTGCCAGGCAGTGTGAACAGGAACAAAGACCTGAGCAGGAAGGAGGTCACACTTCCCACCTCTCAGGATGGTTGGTGTAGTGGCACATCAAGGCGGTGAGCTTCAAAGGCTACACCCCCTCTGATATGCATCAAGGCTGCCTCCCAAAGGATTGAAACAGTTCTCCCCCTACCACGGGCACATTTGCTGCCTGACATGTGGGAAATTAGGTATGCAGGAGGTGTACACCCCCGGAAGGCTAGCCACACCTCTAGGGTGGGCTGATTGGTCTGTACAGCTAAGGAAGACTTCTGCCATTTTTAAAACTGGTAGAAATAGGGGGTTGTGGGCAAGATGGCGGCGGGCTATGTCGTACTGAGCCGGAGCTCTGTCCTCCTGGCTAGAAAGCACAACTTTAGCCCTCAGCCGCTCTGATCTTTCCACCCCCGGCCGCTGTTTGGGGCCCCCTGATCACCCGGATACCTGTGTCCGAGAGAAAACAGCTCTGAGGCAAGCACTGGACGGAGGCCACTGAGACCCGCGCGGGCCCTGAGAATCGGAGGAGGCCAGAGGGGGCTGGAGCGCCTCTCGAGTAGTTGCTTGACAGGGGGTTGGAGGCTTCCCTACGCTGACCTGCCGGTGAGCCTGGGAGGGTGAACAGTGGTCGAGTTACAGCCACCAGTGTTGCAGATGCCCCTGCGGTGCAAGGGGTCTGGGGCGGCTGCTTGCAGGCCTGCCTGCTGTCTGGGACTCAACCTTGCCTCACGCCTGCCCCTCCCTAAACCTACACAAGGCAGCCTGGCAGGGCAGCTGGAGTCACAGCAAACGGAGCTCCCACCCGGTCGTGCGGTGCGCTGAAGCAGGCCCTCCGATAGCTGAGCCGGCCTACCTGGGCTGCCAGGGCAGGTGCCCCGGCGAAGCAACGAGCAGCAGAGGACACAGCGGGACGAACCTACCTCGGTGCCTAGTGCATGCAGCTATGCGGAGCTCTGCCCATATTCTGGATTCCGGGCCCGCTTCGGCCCCCGCACGTGGTCTTGCAGCGAATGATCGAGCGAAGGGGAGAGAAAACCCACTCCGTCCTGCTCCCACGTAGAGGGGGCTGGAGGGGCAGCCGGAGGCCTAGTGACTGGCTATCCCATCCGGAGGCTGCCACACTGAAATGAGCTGTGGTGGTGTTCACCTCAATGGAACAACGAGGAGGCAGAGGGCTCAGCATCATCAAAGCCTTCCCTGGTGCCCAGTAGGCACCTTAGCATCTGCCCTTGTTTTCTGCAGAATCCCTTCTGCTCCCATGTCTAGTGGGGCACCCACTCTGACTTCGGTGGCTCAGGGCAATTGGCTGGTGCTCCAAATGTAAGGGCCTGTACCGCTGCTTTGGAGGAGGCAATACAACTTTTTGCGTGAGTGGAGTGCCCCCCGATGCTGTGCCGGTGGAGACCCTTTGCTTTGTGTCTTCCCTCTCCTGGCTCGCCTCCACACGTCCTGCATGGCGGACCTTTTCTGGGACCATAACTACTCACCTGGTGGCGGTGGAGTGGGCGTGGTGAGGCCCTTGGTTCCTGTGGCTGGCCTACACCCCCTGAGACTGGCTCCCGTGTACAGACCTGCTGGTTAAGCCCGCCTCATGGCCTCCTCTAAAGGCAAACAGGACTGTTCATTGCGTGACATGCTCATGAAACAACCTGGAGGAGCCACAGGTGACAAATCCATAGCAACTGATACGGGCCACGAGGCTGAAGATCCAGATGGCCCTGTTAACCAATCATTCATGGAATCACTATTTGCCTCTCTTCGTGAAGACCTACAAGCGGTCAAAAAGGATCTTTCTACAGACTTGCGAGAGGTGCGTAGAGATTTGGATGAAGTAGGGGAAAGGGTTGCGGCCGTGGAAGACGGAGCTGTGAGGAGAGACAAAGAAGTTGAGGGCCTGCAGCAGGTAGTAATCCGCCTCCAGGATCAACAAATCGACCTGCAGGCACATATTGAAAACTTTGAAAATAGCTCCAGGAGAAATAATATTTGGATCCGGGGAGTTCCGACAGCCATGGGGTGTAACGATCTGGAGGGCTATGTGCCGGAATTGTTCCATCTTGTGTTGGGGTCCCCTACAGAGGAGGTGCTAAAGCTAGGCAGATGCCACCGAGTTGGCCCACTGAGACAAGCAAAGCAGCCCCCAGTAGACATCTTGGTGTGCGTGCATGACTTTCAAACTAAAGAAGCCATTCTTCGTAAGGCCAGCGACGCCCACCCACTCCAATACAGGGGCCACTCCCATCAGCAATTTCAGGACTTAGCAATGATCACTCTGCAAAAGCGCCGTTACTTTTGGCTGGTCACAACTCATCTGAGAAACTCTGGAATCTCCTACTCTTGGGGTCATCCTTTTCGACTCATCTTACGCTTTGAGGGTAGGGTCTACCAGCTCTGGTCCCTCTCCGATGCATGTAAGGTTCTTGGTATTGAGCAATCACCTCGAGATGCTAGGCCCACCTCCACATGCGATTAGGGGGAGACCCGTAGACGGCGCAGGAGCCGACATAAATCTGCCCCTGAAGATCTGCGTCCTCACCCCGAGACCATAGCGAGGAGAGAGGCTGTACTTCGCTCACTGTCCAAAGAGGGGGCGGACATCGATGGAACTTGACTCCAGGTCTGATAACTATGTTGCTCAACCTTGGCGGGTGGGATCTGGGGTGGTTGGGACGGGCTGTGGGGCTTGCTCATGTCTTTTTGAAGGCAATTCCTGTTGATTCCACCCCCTTGCTGATATTCCCAGGTTTGGTGATCTGTTTACGGTCACACGTGGACTGTTCTTTCCGTTGCAGGTGTTTTGGTTTTTGGGGGTTTTCTTTTTCCTTCTAACTGCGTGATGCACGCTAGGCCATTCTGCAAACTGGGTCTGGGGCCCACCTATGAGCCGACCCGCACACCTAGGGGGAGGGCATTTGCATAGCACTTTTTCCCCACCCTCGCGCTATGGGGATGAAACTTCTTAGCCTTAACTTCAAGGGCCTTAATAACCCAATTAAGAGAGCAGCTATCCTCTCACTACCAAAACGGGGAGATTCACCTGCTGGCAAAAGACTTTCAAAGGATGCATTCTCAGCGCTTTCCTCTGCCATTCTGGTCCTCTGGCCCTACTAAAAAAGGAGGGGTTACCATCCTTTTTTCCAAATGCTTCACTGGGGAGGTGCTGTCCACGATTGCGGAGATCTGGGGCGACTACTAGCACTCCGCATATGGATGGGTTCCTTTCATTTTACCCTTGCCTCTGTCTATGCTCCTAATAAACTGCAGGAGGGCATCTCAATGGACTCGCTGGTCAATGTTCTTTAGTCCCTGGATGCATCTATGGTGGTTGGAGGAGACTTAAATCTAGTGATGGACTCTGATCTTGACCGCTCTGGCCAGCAATCAGCCCAGACCGGGTCCTTCTCACCTGTGGGCCTCAGTTGGCTCGCTGACTGCAGCCTCCATGCTTTATGGCAAAAAGCCCACCCTGGTTGATAGGGACTACACATTTTTCTCCGCTGCACACAAGACGTATGCTCGGATCGATCACTTTCTAGCTACCCCGTCACTACTAGATCACATCAGAGATACTACCACTGAGCCACGGTCTTTATCTGACCATGCACCTATCACCTTATTAATGCAGTTGCCCACATCTCCATCTCAGAGGCCGCAATGGCGACTTCGCAATACTATGTGACAGTCCCCGACTACGGTGGACACGCACCGGGTTGTGATCACAGATTACTTAGCCACTAACACTGCGGAGGAGACTTCACTGGCCTCCATATGGGATGCCTTAAAGCTAGTCATCAGAGGATAGTTCATTTCTCTCTCTGCTGCAGAGAACCACAGGCATCGATACAAATGTGGAGAGTCGAGAGAAAGGTCTCTGAGCTGGAGACTATCCATAAGCGGACCGGTACGCCTAGAATTTGGAGGGAGTTAGAGACGACGCAGCTCCAGCTTAAACGGCTAAATTTAGATAGAGCGGAATTCGCAATGCTGCGCCTTAAACATTAATTTTACTTGGAGAACATTTGTAGTTGTCGTATATTAGCGCACTTGCTTCGCAGCAAATGGCACGCTGGATCAATGAATTCTATTTCCACTGGCCCAGACACTGAGACAAGCAACGTTGAGGGCATTGCTGCAGCTTTCCAGGCCTTCAATGCTTCCCTATACTCATTTTCAGAAGGGTCGACAGCCGACCCTGGGGGATACCTCAGCGACGTGGCTCACACTTCCCTACCCTCTGCGGAAGCAAGCGCCCTGGATCAACCTATCCGGGTAGCGGAAGTAATTTCAGCGATAGCCCACTTGAAGCCCATGAAGTCCCCTGGCCCAGACAGCTTCAGCGCTGTTTTATAAAACATTTTGCCCAGATCTGGCCCCCCTGCTCACGCAGCTGTTCAATTCTTTCTCCGAGTCTGGCTCCCTGACAGATTCCATGTTGGCAGCTTCTATATCATACATTCCCAAGCCTGGTAAAAACCCTACTTGCTGTGGGTCATGTAGGCCAATCTTGCTACTCAACATCGACATGAAGATCTTTGCGAGCATTTTGGCTCACCGCCTCAATCCCCTGATGCGGGTCTTATTGACCCAGATCAATCAGGCTTTATTCCTGTTCGCCAGTGCGGGGACAACACGAAGCAGATATGTCATCTTATAGACAAGGTACATTGGTCGGGCAAGGAAGCCCTGCTGTTTTCTATAAACGCCGAAAAGGAGTTTGACCGAGTGCATTGGCCTTATCTCTTTGATATGCTGAAACGATTTGGCATTGGCGAGAGGTTTGGGAAATGGATTCAGAGCATGTACAAGGATCCTAGAGCATCGGTGAGGGTGAACGGAGTCCAGTCCTGTCATTTTTCTATCAGGAGGGCCACGCGCCAGGGGCACCCACTTTCACTGCTTCTCTTAGATTTATATATGGAGCCAGTGGCACAGAAGCTTAGGGACAACCTCGCAGTCACAGGGATTCCATTTGGACCCGACCACCACATGATAAGCCTCTACGCTGACGATGTCATCTTCTCGGTTACGTAGCCTCTGACCTCACTCCCAGCTATAGTTGCTAAGCTTCAAGCATTCGGCACGGTCTCAGGGTTCAGTATGCAGAAGTATCAGATGCTGAATCTCTAGGTGGCTCCAGCGAATGCGTTGACATTAAGATCACAGTTTCCTTTCGAGTGGGTTATGGAGGGCCTTTCCTACCTTGGCATTTCTCTGGCGGAAACTTTACCCGAGAACGTGGCCGTAAACTACGCATCCCTTGCCTCCCAGATTCGAAAGGACCTGTCTATGTGGAGCCGTTTGCTCCACTTGTGGTTAGGGAGAATGGAGGCAGTTAAGATGTCCATTCTTCCCCGCATTCTCTATATATTCCAGACTTTACCCCTGACCCCCCCCACCCAAAGCGATCCACTCACTACAATTGGACATAAACAAATTCATATGGAATAGGAAGAAACCCCACCTGCATATGCATCTCATCTACCGCCCAAAGCCTGAAGGTGGGCTTGCGGTGCCCCAGTTGCTCCGTTATTACCATGCCTCCCTGTTGAGATTTGTAGTAGAGTGGAATAGACAGCTTTCTGAGAAGCACTGGGCCTTCATGGACCAGGCTGTTGCTGGCACGCAGATCTGGAAGGAGGTATGGCTCCCCCACTAACACAGAGCCTGGGGATTGTACTCCTCACTCATGACGAAAGCAGCCTTATATGTCTGGGACGCGGTTGCAATTAGATCCGGTTTGACCACTTTCCCCTCGCCAATGACTCTTCTTTTCGCAAACCCGGACTTTGTCCCCGGGATGGCTCAGGGCGGATTTTGAAGATGGATAAATGTAGGGTGTAAGCGACTGGGCTGCCTATTCGATCTAGACGGATTTCTTTCTTTTGATCAGCTTAAATCTGATTACTCCCTCACTGACGCAGATCATGTTTCATATCTGCAGCTTCGACATTGGGCACTGTTTACGGTACATGACAAGGCGCAGGCCGACAGATGACCCCATTTGAGAAGTGGCTGTCCCTCAAGATGGACGATAAGCGCTTGATCTCTAAAATCTACACATTACTTGGGAAGCATGGGCCGCAGGTCGGGTCCCCGGGACAGCGAAGATGGGAGGCCAAGATAGGTAGAACCCTCATGAGTAAAGAGTGGGAGGACATACACTACAGAGTAAATCACACTGCACACACCATGCCTAGCACTGAAACTGCATACAAAATTACTTCGTATTGGTATTACACCCCGGTGCGGCTGAATAAGTGGAATGCAAGCCAATCCGAGGCCTGTTGGAGAAGCTCTGGTAGTACCGGGACCCTCCTTCTTCTCTTATGGCACTACCCAAAGCTTACTAGATACTGGGAGCAGGTCCTTGATGACATTAACTCACCTTTTGACACCGCAATCCCACGGTTCCTGGCATGCACCCTTCTGGGTCTCCCAAACCCCCTGATGTTTCCTCTCCGCGCCAATAGGGGGAGGCAGATGGCTCTTGCTTTGAATGCATCCCACCAACTGATACTCGCGTTGTGGATAAAACGCCAGAACACAATGCTTGGTTGCATAAATTATGGTTCCTCTTGTGAATAGAGAAGCTATCCTTCGCAGTTACCCCCGGGTGTTCCTCCTATTCAGAACTGTGGGACCCCTTCATTTACATTCTTTCTTTGAAATTCAGGGAGCTGACCTGCCCATCATACTTCCGGCTTCTCCGTCTCATGCCGGCAACCCCCCCTGAGGGCTGATTGGCATAACTGTGATACCTGGTGCGCTAGGTACCTCTGAGAAACTTCTTGATCGTTAAATTGTTTAGCTTTCTCACAAGCTTGAAGGAAGGATAGGGGTTGGGGAAGGTAGTTATTTCCTTCTTGATTTCCTTTCCAAATTCTATTAAATTCAGCCTAGCCTCGCTGCCGGCCCCAGGGTTGTAGGCGACATGCTGTGTTAAAATGCATATGGGCTGTTATAAACAGAATTGATCTTAAAACTAGTAGAAATAGTGGGTTTGGGATAGAAAAGATGACCTACACCCCCATATGTGGTCACTCAGGGGCGGATTAGCCGCTGGGGTTAGTAGCTCATTGGCCACTTGCACCCACACCCATAAGATCCCTAAATCTAGGATATAGGATCCCTGACACCAGAACCTCAGTTCTGAATCAACCTGCATCAAAGAGGACAAAGAAGAGACCTGTGTCTGCAACAACAGGACTTGCCCAAACCAAAAACTGGATACTCTACACCTGTGGCAACATTCTTGGAACTGCCTGATTGAGACTTGTCCTAGTCTAAATCTTGGTTCCTCATACACAGGGACCCCTGTGAGAGCCTGAGGCACCTTAAGACTCACCTGGACTAGTAGCACTAGTCCCCAACAAACTGCAGGTAAAACAACGCTCCGGATCTGAAGAATCACTGGCCATTAGGCCCTCCAAAGGATTGACAAATCCTAGTGGTCTGGTGCATTGTGGGAACTGTAGTCCTGCCTTCCACGAAGTTACAGGCAGCTACTGTGTTCCCCGGGTTCACCAGATGTCAAAGTACCCATCTGCTGTACTTACCGCTGCCAAGGCTTGTTGGTCCCCAGTCTGGCAAATGACCCCTGCGCTCAACGCTGCACCTAGAGGGAACTCTATCTGACTCAGCAGCAACTCAGTTGTTCTGTTTTTACATCTTGTTCCCTGCTGCACTGTGTGAGCAGTAAAAAGCAGCTCTCCCAGTGCTCCTGTTCAGCACCAGGGACAGCCAGGACAACTCTGCACCTAAGTTCCATGGGCCTGGTAAAATTGAACTGACTGTTGTGGCTTGGTTCTGGGACCTGCATCACCTTTACCGTCTGTGGGTTCCACGCAACTCGACCTGCAAGGGACCAACTGTCACTGGTGGGTTTTACCATTGACAGTAATATAAATGTTTCACTGTATTATTTTTTACTGATATTCTATTGCTCCTAAAATCCATAACTCCAGTTATATGCATCTGATTTCATTCATTTTAATGACTAAATTAAGATAAAAATCTGTTTTATATTATAAATTGGTGTTTTGCATTTCGTTCGAGTTGCGTCAATTACCTATCATCCATGTTGGTACTCTGAAACGCTTCACACATGTTCTTCTAGTAAAGCCTGATTTCTCTTTGCCACTCTACCAGGACTGAGCTAAGGATGTATTATTGTGGATCCAAGGACCATCTTTTGGGTTTGTGAGAGTATTGCATAGTGAAGCCTAACCAGCATCACCACATAATACTCCACCTTCCTACACTTATTGTAAGTGCTGGCGGTGTTTCCAGAGGGTGACAAGGTGGGGATGACACCTGGGAAGCATGCACCACCGGTAAGGTGGAGAAATTTATACATTGGGCATTCACCAGTGGGAAGTCAAAAGCTTGGACACAGACCCATCTAAGCGATGTGGCTTATTTTTGCAAATTGTACAGCGGGGAGGACCCAGCAAGTTCTTTTAACTGTCGCATAGCAATGCGGGTTAAGGGCGCTATTGAACACGCTACCTGACATTTACATAGTACCCATGGAGATGGGCCTATTCAAGGGCAGCATTCGCTTTAGCATTCTTTATGGCCTACAGGGTCAGTGAGATAGTGGCCCCCTCCAGACCTAACCCAGGGAACAAATGCATGTGGCTCTACAACATGTTCTTGGGAGAAAGACATATAGTACTAAACCATAGGTGGTCAAAGACCGACCAGGAAAGAAAAGGCAAAGTCACTTGGTTCAATTGCCTCGCTTCCCCTAAGCACTGCCCTGTATGCCTGATGCATAGTTACCTGCAGGACAGGCCATAGGGTGGCCCCCGATTGTTCATGCACATTGACGGAATGTATCTCAGCAGGCTCCAGCTCACGGCCGTGATGCGTATGGCTTTAGCACGGGCTGAGCTCATGCCCGAGTCTTTCAGGTCACATTCTTTTTGCATTGGCACAGCCAGGACCACTTCTGCCTTCGGCCTGGGGAAAGAAGGGATCATCTGGCTAGGCAGGTGAGAATCCCATGCCTTCAAGGCTTACATCAGACCAGATGGTAACTATTGCAGGGCTCAATTTTGTCCCCACAAGGTCGGATGCGTAAGACGGATTGTTTGGATAGTAGGCCACTCCTGCATTACCAGGGTCCAGTGATGAGCCAGCGCACGGAGACTGTATGGAGGGATATGGCTGCGCAACACTACATTGGTTTGGATGGACAAGCCAGGCATGAGATGGACACAGCTTTTACCAAGAGTAGACAAACTGCTGCGAACACTGGAAAAACGCGACGCCATTGTTGTACACCTGGGTGGCAATGACCTCACCGAGCTAGGGCACACGCAACTGTTGGAAATGTGTTGTGAGGTGAAAGCGAGATTTGAATGGAGGGGGGCTGTGTGTCATAGTGTGGTAGAGAGGTCCAGACGGAAGCTTAACTTCTCAATGAGTAAATTTTGCAGGGGCATGGGCTGGGAAGTTGTCAGGCCTGGCCTCTTTAACCTAAAGATGCCAGGTTGCTATTCGGATGACCAGGTTAATTTACCCAGGGTCGAGTGACATGTTCCTGAGAGTCGTGAAAGTACAATACTTATGAACCAGCAGCCAGTGTAGAGATTTGAGAAGGGCAAAGATATGCCAAGGTCAATCCAATCCAAGCACTAATCTGGCCGCAGAATTCTGAATATGTTGAAGTTTGAAGAACAGGTAGCCCGGCAGACCTATGCACAGGCAATTGCAATAGTCTAGTTGAGAGATGACGAGAGCCTGGATCACCTGATCGACAGCAGTTGGAAGGGATGAAAGGTAAAACCTTGCTGAGAAAAGGAAGGAAACTGCTATCAATTGGTAGATTTGTGCATCAAACAATAACTGGCTGTCAAACATTATACCTAGATTGTGGGCAGAAGAGGCTGGGTCGACGGGGAACCAATTTCAAGGGGACACCAGGTGGAGCATCAAGGAGAGAATTTACCAAAAAGCAGTAATTCTGTTTTTATCAAATTTCAGCAAGGGGAGAATTTACCAAAGAGCAGTAATTCTGTTCTTATCAAAATTCAGGCATAGGGAGTTGGAAGTCATTCAATGCGAGACAACACATAGGCAATCCTTGAACGGAGTCTGTGTGAATTCATGATCAATGTCTAGATCAACTGTATGCTATCTGCTGAGGCAAATAGGGTAAAGTCACTGACTAGATCAGCATTTGCAGAAGTGGTGACATAAAGTTTGATAAGCGTGGGACTGAGGGCTGATCCTTGAGGTACTCCACAGACAGTGGCGGCCGCCACAAACAAAGGGTGGGCGGGCGGGTGGAGGGAATGCGGGAGGGGTTGTGTCGCGCGGGTGTGGGGGGTTAGTAATAATATATTAACAAAATAAAAAGAACTTACCTGAAGCCGGTGGCCGCCTCCTGAGTCGCGCCTCCTCTCCTCTTCCTTGTCCCAGCAACCCCTGGGGCAGACTCCCATCCAATCACCGTGCTGCAGCGCAGGGATTGGCCTGAGTGGGCTGAAAAGACGCTCTACTCAGGTCAGGGAGTCTGTAAGGTTTCTCCAGTCTGGCTGCTCAATGCAGCCGGGCTGGAGAAACCTAAGTGCGCATGTGTGTTTTGGTCGGCCTAAGACGACCGGCCAAAACAAATATGCGCACTTAGGGAGTGCAGATAGCATTCCTCTTCCCCCTCCCATGCCACAGCCACGCCCTTCCCTTCAGAGCTCACTCAGAGCCAGCAATGAAAAATAAAACAATGCTAGAACATCGTTTTATTTGTCATTATCTGGCTCTGAGCCAGGCAGTGAGGTGACGCTCCTCCGTCATTACGGAGGAGTTGCTTCTGTCCACAGCGGAAAGACAGAAAGAAACAGAACCATTTAAGTGCATTTCTTATATTCGCACCGCTGTCAACCATTCCATTAATACAGAATGTGAGACAATGTTGAAGAATTAATGTAGCCTCACCGCCCACATCAAGAGTCATACGAATGTCATTAGTTGCTGAAATCAGAATGGTTTCTATGCTAAAAGAGGTTCCCTAGCCAGGCTAATAAATACAGAGGATAAAAGCACATAATGTTATGTGCTTCAATGAAAGTTGGCTCTTAACAAAACTTTTGGTAATTTTTGCTGCCAGAGGTAGATGAGAGATTGGTCTACAATTGGCCACAATGGAAGGATCAGCTCTGTGTTTTTTTTTTCAATAAGGACAGAATTGTTGCAGATTTCCAAATGCATTGGTTTTTCCTCCAGTAGGATAAAGATTGCAGGGATTGATTAGGGGTTTGATGAGAACCGAGCTAAGCTAATTTGCTGTCCTTATAAAGTAGGTATCTAATTGGGATTCTGGAGAGATGGTCTCCATTGTTGTCCTGGCAAGGCTTTCTGTAATGGTTTCAAGTCCAAAAGTATTGATAATGAATGGATTGAAAAAGGCAGACACCATGAAGTTCTCTTCAGCTGAAAAAAAATTGAAAAGGTCACTACATAGTTAAAAAGAGGAAGTGGTGCCCCTTACTAGGGGACTACTGGCGACAGATTCTGGACGACATCGACTCGCACTTTGACACTCAAATCCCTCGCTTCCCTGCATATGTCGTCTTGGGTCTTCCGAATGCCCTCACCTTTCCTCGTAAATCTAGAAGAGGTAAGCAGATGGCCCTGGCGTTGGGGGCGGCTGTCCAGAATATCCTTACACATTGGGGTTCCACGACAACCCCGACACGCCTGGGTTGGCTCCATAGGCTGTGGGGAATACTCGGGATGGAGAAGATCTCGCTCGCCCTGGCTCATCCAAGGGCGTCCTTTCACGACCTCTGGGCACCCTTCCTCGCGCTACTTACCTCTGAGTTCACGGAGCTTACAAGTCCTAATTGCGGCTCCTACGACTCTCTGACCCGCCACGCACATCAGACTCGAATGACACCAATGCCGAATAGCCCACACGGCCCCTTTATCACACCGATGCACAGCTGACACCCGCAACACTCGGTTATGAATCACAGAGGGGGGGGGAGGTTTTGAATGTTTCATTCTCTTTTGTTTGTTAAGCCAGTCATATATATCGATGCCGGATTGCAATCCGATGAATGTAAGGCACCCACTGGCCTGTTGTATTTTTATTTTTTTTCTTGAAAATAATAAAAGACATTTAAACCAAAAAGAGGAAGTGTTCGACAGGTTACTAGCCAAGAGAGAAGCAAGATTTCTATAGATTAAGAAGGTTTTTCGTCTTGATTTTTATCCATCTCGGTGCATACTAAAAATGATTGGCCAAGGCTTGATGAATTGTTTTTTTTAGATCTCTTTACCTCTGAGAGCTAGGTCAGCTTCTCTTGGGAGGCATAGTTAATATTGTGCCCTTTCATTCAAGTTGTTCTGTCTACCACATGCCCAGATGACCCGGATATGCCGAATACATTTCTTAAAGTTGCAGCAGTTTCGCAGTTTACTTGCTCTGACCACAATTTTAATGTTGAGAAAAATAAATGTAGTCTGCGCACACCTTTGTGTGCAATATTCTGAAACTGGTTTTATAAAATGTAATGTCCAGTGCAGGAAATGAGGGAGATCTCGCCGGATCATGGGTTCTACAGGTATTTCTGAGCAGGATAATGGGATCCGGCCTAGACCCAATGAAATATGCTGAATTTGTCCTGGTGGCATTTTTCAGCACCGCAACACATTTAAGCAGCACCCGCATGTTGTCTGCTTTCTGTTCGGAGCAACACAGTGAAGGTGCTGTGAGGGCTTTCTTATTTTCTCTTCCAGCCGGGCACAAAACAAACTCCTGATTTAAAGGGTCATCAGCCATCATTTTGTTCCTGGCTGGAAGCCATCTGGAGCCTAACACCTAGATACTAATGCAAAGGAAGGAAACAAAGCCACCCCACTTGTTATCACTTCACAAGTACTTAAGAAAAACTATGATTTGGATGCAGGTTTTTAATTTTGTTCACCCCCCTATGTGAGAGATATGCTTGAACTGTAAGAATGCCCGCTGTATCACTGTGCATGAGTAATTACACAAATAATGATTTAAATGTCACTTACTAATTTATTTTGTAATTCTTTTACAGTGCTGCTCATCCCAGAGCTCTTTACATTACACACACACACAGACAATAAATCACACAAGTGAGTAAATCAATGTACAAGAAATATTAAATAAGACGATGATGGTTATAAGATGTGGGAGTTGCATATCATCCATACGTGTAAACATTATGGGCCCGATTACGATGGCGGTCGGATGAGTAGTTGACTGTCCCACCTGTCAAATTATGATGCGACTGCTGTGTAGGCGGTCCGAATCATGGCTTTTTTCATTGCGGCTTGTACTGCAAGCCGAAAAGGGCAGCAGCACAAGCCACAGGGATGGTGCCTGGAAATGGGGCATGGATGTTTGGGAGAGCACCACAGGATCCCCCTGTGCCTCATAGCGGAGGCCCACGGGGGCCCTGCTAGGGGCCCCCAAAGTCCCTTTCTGACAGCCTTTCCATGACGGTTGGACCACCATAGAGAGGCTGTTGGAAAGGGACTTCGTAATCCCTACAACAATGCCTGCGCAGGCATCACCTCTAATGTAAGGATTACGATCCGACCAATGCTTACGACGGGCTCCTTGAGCCCGTCGGAAGCATCAGTCGGTCCCTCTGACTGATACGGTCCGACCGACGCATCATAATGCAGCGGTCGGACCGCTCTGCTGGATGTTGGTCCGACCACCATCCTAATAAGGCCCTATATGTTGAGTGCATGGCCCGGAGAAACACAAAGTCAGGATCTAGGGTAGTCTGTACTAACCAGACTTGGTGCTACCCAAAGGAACCCTTCTTGGCAAACTCAGAGTGACAGATTAAGAGAAAACAATAAGGATCTAAAAGCATGACTTGCAGTTTGCATACAGCTCCTAGATGCTGATTAATAGCACACTATGTGATATTAGGAGGATTGCAACTTATGAACTGGAAATAACAAAAGGATATATGTTTCAAAAGCAGTAACCCACTTACCTCTCTACACAAAATACAAATCTGTGATCTGCATGTTACACGATGTGTTTCGCAGCAGGCACGATAACCTTGTATGCTCTATATGAGTCAAAACTGTGACTAGACACAGATCTCTCCAGAAATTGCATTAACCACCTGAGCTATCTTACCATTATTATCATCACCTGAAATTTGCTAGATACACAAAGATCTCTGCTGTAGATGTCTTAACCCATAAACTATTTTAAGATGCAGCCTCTCTTTGACTAAATAATTAAGCAGAATAGATTTACTATCCTTGTTGCCAAGGTCTTTGCGGCATATTTAAAAAAAATAAATGTATAAATTGACTCTGCTTTCCATGACTCTGTCCTTCGTGACTCCACCTCCTTTCCTCTGCCACACCTGACCCCCAATTTTTGTGCTCCCAGAGTACATTTTTTTTCTAATTTCAGCACTATGGTTTACCTCATCATGGGGTCAGGCACCTGAACCCATCAATACGAAGTTGTGCAGTGCTTTAAATGGGTTGGTACTCACTGGTACTGAGTACCGGCACTTCTCAGTTTTCTCCCTTATGGGTACCGGAACTTTTCCTTGGGCAAGGATTCTACTGGTACCCCTAGTGGCAGTAGGGCTCAGGCTCTGAATTATGGGTACATGCAGAGCAAAAGCTGTTGAAAATGATTTTTTCAGATAGAGCGTGTCTATGTGCTGCTCTGACAGGCAATAACCAGTGTATGTGTGCTGGGTTGCTGCTGCCGCGTTACGTTCTAATTGGCATTGCAACAGGAATGAGATGTGGCCAGCGCAGCCAACAGTGAAACTCGGGAACCAGGTTCAAATTCCGGCATCAGCTCATCATCCGGTGGTTCTGGGCACCTCACTTAACCATCTGTGCTTAAAAAAATATGGTTTAATGTAAAACTTCTGATTGTCATGTAAAGAGCTCAAGTGCCCTTGGGCCAAGCTCAAGCTATATCAAACTGCAAAAAATATGCCCCACACATATGACACAGAGCAGGGTCGGATTGGTAAAGCAGGCACTGGGGCAATGGGCGATGGGCCAGTATTCAAGTTTCAGCTGTGGGCCGCTTTTTTGGCCAGCGAGGTTGCCGATATGGGCTGTGTCTGCACTGTTCAGTTGCCGCCAGCAGCCTAGTCACAGAGTCCTGGCAACATTTGCATTTTTTTTTATCTTAGTGAAGTTAAGAAAACATGCCTCTTTTATAGAGACCCCTCTCCTTTTTATAACACTAAAAACACTGAAGTAGTGTTTTGAAAAAAGACGCAATCCGCAAATGTTGGCTACTTTTTTTAGAGTGCCTGGGCCAATTTTTGATCCCAATACAATCCTCTCACAGAGGCTGATGCCTGTCGTGTCTCACAACACACACAAAATCCAAACGTAAGTGTTGGGAGTGGTCTGGGGCCTGGCTGAGTCAGGAGGCGATGAGCTGAGGCACAGCATACATAAATGGGACCCCAACCACATTTATAAAAAAAAATTATTGACGGTACCTGGGGGGTGGGATAGGGGTAGGCTTCAAAGATTTTTGTGTGTAATGCACTGTCTACATGCATGTTCAACAGCATCCAGGATAAGGTGTAAACGTTCCATTATTGTTGGCAAGAAAGCTCAGAGAATTTGCACCACTGTTGAGACTGCTCGTAGATTGTAGTAAACTGCAGTGCTCTTTAGCAGCACTGCAAAACCGCAAAAAATCTTCTTTTCTGTCATGTACAAAGATTGCTGAATAGGGGTGCTCAGCTTCTGCTGAATTATCTTAGCAGCCTAATGATGTAGAGTGCCGCAAAACAAGGACCCCGAAGTGTGGATGTATACAGTAAGGGTACTACGTACCAGTGTCAGGAGGAGCAGAAAAGGGAACCGGCAGAGTTCGAGATAAGCTCATTTTATCTAAAACACACAGGACTGGCGTAGTTAGGCAATAGGGATTAGAATGTGGGTCTCATGGTGACACAATTTAGAACTAGTTACCAAAGTAGAGAGGGAGGCAGAGGTAGAGGCTAGGTTTATCCTCCTGACAGTTACGTAGTTAGACAAAAATCGAGTATATATCGAAGAAAATCTGCCCTTAGGGAATTAGATAGGATACAGCAAGAATTCGCTGTACTCCTTGTCTAGAAAAAATACTTTTTACAACTATTCACAAGAATACATTCTCACAGTAATGGTACATCTTTAACTTTTTGTTGTGCTATAAGAAGTTTTTATGGTGCCCTCTCTGTTGTATTTTTTGTAAATGTATGTGAAAATGTTGCTGAAACTGTTGTACTTGGCTCAAGTATCACCAGCCTCTGACTGACAGCAAGAAAATGTTGATATTGTTAAATGCCTCCGTTACAGCCACACCCCCAAGAAACGCCCCTAACAGCCCCTCAAAGTGCACCCAATCAAAGTGGTGAGTGCCGGTACTTCTTTTTGCCCCATTTAAAGCACTGAAGTTGCGAGAAATTACAAATATCTCAAAAACAAGATTATCACCGATTTCGGAGGATCAAAGTTTTCTCAAATATTGGCCGTGTCCGAATAGTTGCCATAGAGCAGCTCGAATTGGGTGAACTGTGGGATATATTTACAAGCCCCTATCGCCATCACAACGTCACTTTCAGTGACATTGTGATGGTGATAGAGGCCTCACCTTATTTACAAGGCAGCGTTAAGCCACTTAACGTGGCTTAACGCTGCCTTGTAAATAAGTCACCCTTTCACGCTATGCTTAGCGTGAAAGGGGAGGGCAGTGGGTGTTGCTGTGGGCATTCCACCGCAACACCCATTGATTCTGACGCTACCTCCTATTTACAAGGGAGGCATAAATAGAAGGCAGCGCCAGAATTAAGACCAGGGAAAACCTGGTCTTACCCTGGCGCAAGGAGGAGAAATGTTTCATTTCTCCTCGTTTTTGCTGTTTTCATGTGTGCTGCGTTGTGCAGCACACATGAAAGCAACAAAAGGCCAATGATTGTTTATGTACAAGAAGGCCCCCCTTTCTGCACATAAACAATAATTTAAAAAAAATGCTGTTTTGCAACTTGTGTGTGCTGCATTAAGCAGCACACATAGAAGTTACAAAGCGGCATTTAAAGATTGTTTATGTGCAGGAAGGGGGACCTTCCTGTACATAAACAATCTTCCCCTGAACGCAGAAACCCTTACACTATGGTGCAAGGGTGCCTGCATTGGTGCTAGGCTGCTAAACTTTACGCCAGCGCAGGGGGAAACGCAGAGCTGCACCATATTCTTGTAAATATGGTACAGCCCTGCGTTTCAGAAGTGGCGGAGCGTGTCGTTAAGCCAAGGAGGCTAACGACACGCTCTGCCACTTCTTTGTAAATATGCCCCTGTGTGTGGTAAAAACTGTGCTGAACATTTGTTCACAAATTAGACGCACGCATTGCACCTCTCCACTTAACCTTATACACTTGAACTGCAGTGTCCTCTGCCCGGACGCGACATCAATCCGGTGCATCCCCTCACCAGCTCTTTGGGTCGATACATGCGGTCGATACACAGATGAGGTTTCCTGAGTCACACAGCCCTTTAATAGCATCCTGTGATTCCTCTGTTGCTTAAATCATTTCTCAAGTTTCCCTTTTCTGTGTCTTTCTTACACACACACGTCTACGCCCCCTCCCGCCTTAACTTTACTTAGCAATGCAAGATTCCCTCATATAAAGAACAGGACACATCACGGGCAGCAGCATTGCTAGCCAGTGTAAAAGGACACCACATGTGTGTTCAGCTCAAGCAGAAATGGTAGACGGAAGCGATAGAGGAGGGAGAACCTTGTGACCCAATGAACTGGCATTTTCTTTTTGTTTAGGGTTGGCCATCTGTAGTGAGAGTGATTAGAATATTAAATTGTGTGTTCTCCTTTAACTCAATGTGAGCTTGGTCTGTTCCTGGTTTACATGCTCCACGCCCACCCTATAAACACCGACCACTCTGTCACCCACATAGCACTTGTGTATATCAGCCCTTTTGAATGCTACTGTATCTAAAAAGGACAAGGCTCGGGTCACTGCGCAATTGTATTGTATTGTGACTGCAGTTATATAGTGCTTACTACCAATGACGTGGCGCCGAAGCGCTTTTTCGACGAGTAGCACGCTACTCCGGAACCCATAAAGGATTAGTGTTGAATTAGTATGGTGAAATATGAAAGTAATTTGAGTGTTGGATATGTTAGTCAGTTATTTGGATTGAGAAGGGTAGGGGAGGGATAGAAGAGGGAAAAAGGTTTGCATTTATATAGGGCTTGTTACCGCTGATGGGGTGTTGAAGCGCTTTTTTGGCGAGTAGCGCGCTACTCCAGAACCCATAAAGGATTAGTGTTGAATTAGTATAGTGAAATATGAAAGTATGAAAGTAATTTGAGTGGTGGATATGTTATTCAGTTATTTGGATAGAGAAGGGTAGCGGAGGGATAGAAGAGGGAAAAAAGGTTTGCGTTTATATAATGCTTGCTACCCCTGATGAGGTAATGAAGCGCTTTTTCGGTGAGTAGCACGCAACTCTGGAACCCATAAAGGATTACTGGTGAATTAGTATAGTGAAATATGAAATTTGAAAAGTGGACATGTTAGTATGTTATTTTGATTGAAAAGGATAGTGGAGGGATAGAAGAGTGAAGGATTTAGACTTTTCTTTTTCTTTTTTTTTTGGAGGGCATAGCAGTAGGAGGAGGCTTGGGATGAGTAAAAAGGGATGTGGAGTGGAGAAGGAAGAGTTTAAAAAGGCTTGTTTTGGGGGATTGGTATAGTAAAAGGTGTTCAGATGATGCAAGAAGGGGTAGAGTAAGGGAGAGTCTAGAAAGGGTTATTTTGCGGATCATAGTAGTGGTATGGGGTTTGGGATGAATGAGAGAGTGCATGTAGAGGATATATTGATAGAGGTATAGGGTGAGAATAGGGTAGTGCATTGGAAAGAGTAGCAGAAAGAGGTTAGAGATGAGCCAGAGAGTTGAGGTAGAAGATATATTGAGAGAGGCATAGGGTGAGAAATAGGGTAGTGCATTGGATATGCTGAATTAAAACAAAGTAATAAATATATAGATCCATAAGTACATGGAAAGTATATAGATGCATAAAGGAAGGAAGTATATGTAGATTAAAGCTATTGATAGAGGTGTAGGGTGAGAAATAGGGTAGTGCATTGAATATGCTTTTTTAGGAGAAAAGTAATAAATATATATATCCAAATACATGGAAGTTATTTAGATGCATGAAGGAAGTAAGTATATGTAGATTAAAGATGCATTAGATGAACTCTGGTTTTCAAGTGTTGTTGTACTTAAAAAATGTATTTTTTTTTTTAAAACATAATTATTCTACATGTTTATACAAAGCAATACACATACATATATTGGTACATATCTATAGTACAAATACATGCTTACATACAGAGGGATATGCTGTATATTTCTGTTTGCGTATGGTGGTTATGTAGTGAAGAGCCAATTCTTGAGTAGTTTTCTGAAGATAAGGTGGTTGTCCGTGGATCTTATGTTGTGGGGTAAAGAGTTCCATAGTTTGGCTGCTTGAACAGAGAAGGATGTGCCACCCATGTTTTTTTTCCTGTATCTTGGGATTTTGAGGCGCGGTGCCACTCTAGAGCGGAGGTTCCTTTGTTGAATGTGCTTGGTGATTTTATTCCTGATGAAGAGTGGTCCCATTCCATGTATCGATTTGTGGGTGATACAAAGCAGCTTGAACGTGGATCTTCTGGCAACCGGTAAACAGTGCATGGCTTTCAAGGCAGGGGAGATGTGGTCTCACGGTTTGATATGCAAGAGTTGTCTGGCAGCCGAGTTCTGAATCCATTGTAGTCTTTTCATGGTCATTAAAGCTGATCCGTGGTAGAGGCTATTGGCGTAATTGAGTTTGGACAGAACAAGGGAGATGGTAGCTTGGACCTTGTGTGGAAATCCCAAATGGGGGAAGATTAGTTGCAGAGTTTTTATAGTAATAAAGCTTGATCTTGCTAGTTTGTCCACTTGGGCATTCATCGATAGCTTGGAGTCCATGGTCATTCCGAGGTTTCTTACTTCCTTCGATACTTTAGGTGCTGATCCCAGTTCATCAGGCCAGGCGGTAAGCGGGTCATAATGTTTCCAATCGCCACATGTGAGTATATCCGTTTTGGAAGTATTCAATTTGAGATGGCTCCAAGTCATCCGTTGATCCACGGCTCTGAGACAACTGAAAATTGGCGAGTTTCCAATGTCTTTGGGGCATTCTAGTTGAAGGAGTATTTGTGTGTCATCTGCACAGTTATAGCACGTGAGGTGAAATTGATTGATCAGTACTGGTAATGACTTCATGTAGATGTTGAAAAGCATGGGCGAGATGATAGAGCCTTGAGGGACCCCTGCTTTTGTGGAGTATGGTTTGAACGAGAAAGGTGGGGTATGGATGACATTAGTTCTGTTTCGAAGGTAGGACTCGATCCAGTCTAGAGCAGTCCCCTCTATGCCGGTTTTGTAGAGTCTTTGTATCAGAGTGTCATGGTCAACTATGTCAAAGGCGGCTGAGAGGTCCAAGAGGAGTAGCGCAGCAACCCCGTTGCGGTCAACTGTGTTCTTCAGGTCATCCCAGATGGCAAGGAGGGCAGATTCTGTGCCTCTTCCCGGACAGAATCCTGTTTGGAAGTCTGAAAGTATGGCATTCTCTTCAATGAATTGTGACATCTGGGCGAATGCTGCTCTTTCTATCGGTTTGCCCAGGAAAAGTCCATTTGTAATGGGTCTGTAGTTGTCAGGGTTCAGCGGGTCCAAGTTTGTTTTCTTCAGTAAAGGGCGTATGTATGACTTTTTGAGTTCCTCTGGAAATATTACGGCAGTTAAGGAATCGTTGATGATTCTTCTTACTGGAGTGGCAGCAGAGGTTGTTAGAAGAATTGTCTTGAAAGTTTGCAGTGGACACGGGTCAGAAGGGCTGTCGGCAGGCCTGCTTGGTTTGACCAGGTCCATAAATTCATCGTGTGAAATGTGTTGGAAGTAATGGAGAGGCAGGGCTAGAGTATTCTTGGATTGTTGTTTTGTAAAAGGGTTAGTGCTGGTGCTTTGTCTCTGCTTTAAATATGAGTCCAACGTGTCTGCTTTGTCAGTGTAATGATTTGCCAGTTTGTCTGTGAAATCTTGAGTGACGGGATGAGTTCCTGCTAGGCAATTTGGTTTACGAAATTCATTGAGTATTTTATAGAATTCTTTATTTGCACATTTAGCATTTTGAATTCTGTCTGAATAGTACCTTTTCTTCGCTTTTTTGATAGCTGATTTATATAATCTATTAATTTTCTGTAGGTGAAGATTGTCTTGTTTGGCGTTTGTTTTGAGCCAGGCACGTTGCAGCTTTCTAATTTGTTGTTTTATGTCTTTTATCTCTGTATTTCTCCAAGGTGCTTGTTTTCTTTTGTTCTGTTGTGTGGTTTTCAGTGGTATCAGGATATCAAAAGCTTCCTGTAGCCACTCGCATAGTTTTTTAACAGAATGTATTGTTTCCAGATCTGTACTGGATGTTAATTTTGTTTCTAACTGTTCCAAATTGAGTTTGTTCCATGGACGATAGGTGGATGCATGTAAGGTGGTTTTAGGTGAGTCGCTTAGTGTTGTTTTATGTTGGAAAGCAAGCAAATGGTGGTCTGACCATGTGACTGGAGTTATCGTTTGAAAGGTAACTAGTTCGGTCTTCGAAAAAATTACATCTAGGATGTGCCCAGCGATGTGTGTGGGTTTGTGGACAATCTGATGCAGGTTCAGTGCGTCTAGGCCAGTGATTATTGTTTTCGGATGGGGCATATTGGGTTTGTCAAACCAAATGTTGAGGACACCCAGAACGCATAGATTCGGAGTGCATTGTTATTTGGTTTGAAACTGTGTCTAGAAGTGTGTCTGGGAATGTCACCTTGCTAGGTGGAGGTCTGTAAAGGAGCAGGAAAGTACAGGAGGAAGACGGTGTAGGATTGCATCTGGTGAGAAGAGCCTCACAATTCTTTATGGAGATGTTGTCAACTTTAGTGATATGTAATGCTTGCCTGAACACATCAGCTAGGCCACCTCCTTTTTTGCCTATACGATTTTGGGTGATCGGTTGATAGCCTAGAGGAAAGGTGTCATGAAGGGCTGGAGCCATATAATCACCCAACCACGATTCAGTTATGAATAGTATGTCTGGTTTTGCGTCAGTGAGAAGGTCGCAGATGTGATGTTTGTTTTTAGAGAGCGATCGAGCATTTATTAGTAGACAGTTTAGAGCATGTGCTTTGGTGACAGTGAGACTTTTGTTTTGTAGAAGAGTGATCAGTATTGTGTGGATTTGTAGCAGGTGTGTTTTTAGTGCTGGTATTAGCTGTAATAGGATAGCAATCGTGTAGCTGTTCTGTAACATGGTTCTCGTCCAGCAGGGTAAGAATGCATTTTGATGGGTCTGTGTGCGTAGGTGGTGGAGACGATGTTTGAGAGTAAGTTGGTGTGCTGTGTTGTTTTTGTGGTATAACCTTGTTGTGCAGTAGACATGGAGAAGCAAAGTTGTGATGGGTGGCACGTTCCTTATAGTGTTTGCGTGTGTTGAGGGCGGAAGGTGTATGAGTTAGGGGTGGTGGTGCAGCATGTGGGTCATGTAGTAAGGTTCTAAATTGTCCAATGGATGAGAGGCGGTTAGAAGAGAGTTGCTGTATGTGTGTTAGGTGTGGTGAAAGAGGCAAAGCTTGGCATTGTAATTTGTTCATTTGTGTAGTTTGGAAGGTGGGTGTATGATTGTATTTTGTGACTGTAAGTATTATGAGGTGTTGTGCTTGAGAGATTTTGGTGTGCGTGATATGTTTTGTTTTTGAGGAGTAGTGAAAAGAGGTGCTGATGTATTTGTTTTATGAGATGGATTTGTTTGTATAGTATTGTTTGTGAGTGGAAGTTGTAAGGAAAAGGGGGTGGTGATGTGTTTGTGAGTAGAGTGTATGTTGTGTGTAAGAGGGGATAAACTAGAGTTAAGAGTGTTTGTCTTAGACTTGATTGCTGCAAGAAGTAATATGTGTGGTGCTGTGGAGTGTATGTGTTGTGCTGTTGTGTTATTGTGGTAGAAAGAAGAGGTGGGTGTTGGTTAGACAAATGATGGAAGGCTGAGTATGGGTTTGTTAGTGATAAAAGGGGGTCTGTTATGAGTAATTAGAGTGGGGAGTGTGTGTCTGGATGGGTTGTAGTTAAGTATGGTATGGATTTTGGTTGTGTTAGTGATGAGTGGATTGGTTAGTGGTATAGGATAGAGTGGTGTATGGTTTGTAAGTGATGGTGCAAATGTGTGGTAGTTGGGGTAGAAGGGTATATAGGTGTGGTTTGTGTGGATTTATAGTGTGTACTGGTACATTGATTTGTGCATAGGGTTGGTTTGTAGTAAATGCGTGGTGTACATTTGGTGTGAGTGTGTCACTCTGTTTATGGATGTGGATGGTGTAGGGTGGGTATTACTGAATGGGGAAATGGGCAGCATTTCTGGCCCTGCTCCCGACCAGTCTCGAACAGGCTCAAACAGGCAATCACCCTTGTCCTCTCCACCCTTAGCCTCGACGCCCGGGCTGAGACGCCCTAAGCCTTGGCCTTTTATAGCCCTAGTAGTCAGGTGACCCCTTCAGCCAATGGGAACCCTAGCCCTAACCCTATCCAATCGCAACACTAGCCCTAACTCTAGAATCAATAGGAGACCAAGACATTACAGCCAATCATAGCCCTAGTCCAAGCACTCAATCAGGCAGAAAACCCTAATCCCTACGTCCAATAGAAGGCCTAATCCTAGCCCTAGTCCCAACCCTAGTCCCAGCAACCAATCACACAGGAAACCCTAATCCCTACTTCTAGTAAAAAGCCTAGCCCTAGTCCCAACCCTTGTCCCAGCAACCAATCACACAGGAAACCCTAATCTCTACTTCCAATAGAAAGCCTAACCCTAGCCCTAGTCCCAACCCTATATTAATTGAATCACTGACCCAGAAACCAATCAGAACCCTCAAATAACCAACCAATGAGAACACTAATCCTAATGCAATAGAAGCACCAGATACAAACACCAATCACTGCACACATGTACCATCCAATAGCAGACTATATAAGGTCCCAGCAAACTCAGACAAGGTTTGCTGGTCAGGGAGTTGGAAGCTGGTCAGGGAGTTGGAAGCTGCTCCTCTATTCAGAATCTCCCAGGAGACAGATCTGGGGCACAGGGAAACTGCAGCTCACAAAATGGAGGTGAATGTTTTGGGGTTCACCCAGCAAACCCTTAAGGGGCCTGGGCAGGTGTGAGAGGAGGGCTCAGGGTTGCCTGGGAGCTGGGGAGCCAATCAGCAGCCATAGGTTTGCTGACCCGGGGTGGGGCTGGGAAGCTGCTCCTGTATTCAGAATCTCCTAGGAAACAGACAGGTAACCCTGGGCGGGTAACTCCACTCAGCCAGTTTGCGGAGGTTTGCCTACTCCGCGCTCCATTGCGAACGCAGAGTTTAGGCAAAACTCTGACTCCGTGGCGGAGCAGAGTTAGCCAGCCCCTCCCCCTCCCAAATTAATTATACTTTTTTTAAAAAGGCACTTACCTGCGTGGTTGCCTCCTCCTCTGCCTGGCCGCTCTCCTTCCTGCTCCTCGCCGTCCTTCTTCTATGAAAAAACTCCTACGTTGTACGTCTTGCGCGTGCGGGGCTGGGAAGCTGCTCCTCTATTCAGAATCTCCTAGGAGACAGACAGACTCAATCCACACTTTGGACTTCTGCAGGTAAGGGCCTTACAAACTTTGGGGCATATTACCAAGCCCCTATCGCCACCACAACGTCACTTTTTGTGACGTTGTGGTGGCGATAGGGTCAGCGCCCTATTAACAAGGCAGCGTTAAACCACATAACGTGGCTAAAAGCCATGTTAAGTGGCTTAACGATGCCTTGGTAGTAGTGCCCCTTTCACGCTAAACTTAGCGTGAAAGGGGCGTGCAGTGGGTGTTGCGGTGGGCGTTCCACCGCAACACCTATTATCAAGAGAGGCGATAATAGGTGGCAGCGCCGAACTTAAGACCAGGAAAATCCTGGTCTTAAGGTGGCGATACGAGGAGAAATGCTTCATTTCTCCTCGTTTTTGCTTTTCTATGTGTGCTGCCTTGTGCAGCACACATCGGAAAAGCAAAATGCTAAGGTATGTTTATGTACAGGAAGGTGTCCCTTCCTGTACATAAACAAACCTTTTAAAATGCCATTTTGTAACTTACATGTGTGCTGCATGAAGCAGTGCACATGTGAGTTGCAAAATGGCATCTTAGGTTTGTTTATGTACAGGAAGGGACACCTTCCTGTACATAAACAAACCTCCCTGCTCGCAGACACCCTTGTACTCTGGTGCAAGGCTGCCTGCGTTGGCGTTAAGTCGTGAGACTTGGCGCCATCGCAGGGGGAAACGCTAGGCTGCACCATATCCTTGGTATATATGGTGCAGCCTTGCGTTTCCGAAGTGGCAATGAGAGGCGTTAAGCCAAGGAGGCTAATGCCTCTCACCGCCACTTCCTAGATTATATGCCCCATTGTCCTCTAACAATACTGTTTGTATAAAACTTTACTCGCTCTCCTAGCCAAAAACGAGTGCACAATCCCTATAAAACACAGCTTAAACAGCTTAATGGTGTCCTAGTGAATGCTTTAAAACCTACTGCTCAGTTCACTAATTGACACGACTGAAATCGTGATCTTCAGGAAGAAAACTTCACTGTGGGACCCCACCTGGTGGCCAAAAGAGTTAAGACCGACAACGATAAGAACCTCAGGATTGTCAATGACAGCAAACTTGACATGACTGCCCAAGTCAATGCCAGTACTGTCTCAAGCTTTCATACCCTGAAGAAGCTGAGGAAGATTTTCAAATGGCTTCCAATCATCACCCAGAAAACCATCACACATGCCCTCGTCACAAGCTAGCTGGACTACGGGAACACCCTGTATGTCAGGATGAATAAAAGAACTCACCAGAAGGCTGCAGACCATCCAGAACTCAACGGACAGAATCACTCCCAACCTTCCATGCCACACTCACATCACACCACACCTGAAGGGGCTCCACTATATCCCCATATACAAATGAGCACAATTCCAGCTCCTCACCCAAACTTTCAATGCACTACATAACACTGACCCAGCATACTTCAACAAACGCATCTCCTTTCACAAACCTTCTGTTAGAACTGGGGGTCTCTAATTGGCAGAGGTAGGTACCTTTGTCCAAATAGGGACCCTTGCTTCTAGTCAGGGTAAGGGGGATACACTACTAAAATAACCCCTGCTCACCCCCTTGGTAGCTTGGCACGAGCAGGCAGGCTTATCTCAGAGGCAGTGTGTAAAGCATTTGTGAACACATACAGTAACCCAGTGACAACACTACAGATGGACACCACACAAGTTGTAGTATAAAAATAAGTATTTTTATATAGACTTAACACAAGACCCAAACGACAAAAATCCACAATACAATACGAAAAATATGACTGTCAAATGGTAGAAAATAGCTCAGTTCAATAAAGATGATAAATGCGACACTTTACTCTCCAACAAACAAAAGGGTCGCAGGGAAGGTGATGCTTCGATTCCTTACACGCAGAAAGGAGGATGCATCGGTTTGTTACTGCGGCCCGGTTCCGATGCGATGATGATCCGGTGCGATGCGAGAAAATGGCGTCTTGCTTACAATGCGACAACATAGACGGGATGCGTGCACGCCCGACGGCCGTGCGGCGACTCGGCGATCTTCTGAGCCGCGACAGGCCCTGCGACACGCTTCTCCGGTGATGCGCCAGTGTCCTCTGTGGCGGCGGCACGCTTCTCCGGTGATGCGAGGCGCTTCGGTGATGCGATGGCGGCAGCGGCGGCACGCTTACTCCGTGATGCGACGACAACTGCTGCGGCGGCACGCTTCTCCGGTGATGGGGGGCGCTTCGGTGATGCAACAGCGGCAGCGGCGGCACGCTTACTCTGTGATGCGACAACTGCTGCGGCGGCGTCGTGCTTCCAGCTCCCAGCGACACGCAGTCTCTCAGAAGGCCCAACAGCAGTAGGCACTTCAATTCCCAGCAAGGGAATTCAGGAGGGGAGCTGGGGGTGAAGTCTTGTATCCCTGAGACTTCAGGCAGGAGGCAAGCTCAATGTTCAAGCCCTTGGCGATTCTCTTCAAGATGATGAAAGCACACTCAGTCCTTTTCTCCTTTCTTTGGCAATAAAGAAACCACTGCAGGCCAACCCCACAACACGCAGCATAGGGGTAGTCTCCTCCTTCAGCTTCCTGGTTCTTCTCCTCAGCAAAGGTTCGTCTTGATTCGCAGAAGTGATCTAAAGTCTTGGGGTCTGGGCCCCAATATTTATACTAACAAATCCTTTGTCCTCTGAAGGCAGAGGGTCCTGTACCTAGTCCAAACCAGTTCTGGGTGCATTCTGCCAGTGCACAACTTCTTCCTTTGTCAGTGTGGGCCAGGGTCATCGGACACACCACAGGAGGTGGAGCCAGCATTGTGGAAGGCAGGCACAACCCTATTCAGGCCCAGGTGCTACTCCTCCCACCACTGCAGATAGGTCTATTCAGCCTAGTGCTGACTCACCCTGTCTCCTGGAGTCCCCCAGCCCCTGTCACTCACAAAACCAGACATACAATACACAAGCTAGCAGAGGCAGGCTGGATGGTTAGGCAAGAAAATACCTACTTTCTAAAAGTGGTATTTTCAAACACAGAATGTTAAAACCAACTTCACTAAAAGATGTATTTTATCATTCTGAGTTCAGGCATACTAAATTCGTTTTTCTACCATGTTCCCTGAATCAGTTAGGATTATAAAATGTTATAATCAAACTGCCCATTCTGGCCTATGGGGACAGGTAGCCTTGCAATAGTGAAAAACGTAATTGGCTGTAATTCACTATCAGGACATGCCACACACATCAGGGCATGTCCTACCTCTTACATACAATGCACCCTGCCCGCAGGCCTACTTTAGGGGTGACCAACATGCAGAAAGGGAAGGTTTGGGGACTGGTAAGTGGGTGCACTTACCAAGTCGACATGGCAGTACCAGACTGCACACAGGCTCTGCAATGGCAGGCCTGAGACATGCTTTCCAAGCTGCTCCGGTGGGTGGCACAACCAGTGCTGCAAGCCCACCAGCAGCATTTGATTTACAGGCCCTGGGCACACGCGGTGCACTGTACTAGGGTCTGACAGTAAATCAAATAAGCCAATCATGGAGTCACTAATCCATACATCAATTTACCATAGGGAGCACTTGCACTTTGGCACTGATTAGCAGTGGCAAAGTGCCCAAAGCATCTAAACCAGCAAAAACAGGTCAACAACAGAGGAGGCATAGCGAAAAAATGGAAGGGCGACCCAGGCCAATGGTACCAGGTCTAACACGTGTCCCCTCCAGCTGAAATGTGGGGAGAACTACCCTACCTCCTGGGAGTTCTCATCACTAAGGCGGAAAAATCTGGACAGACCATCAGCATTGGCGTGTTCTGTACCAGGGCAGTGTTCCATCGTAAAGTCCATCCCCTTTAGGGAAATGGACCACCTCAACAGCTTTGGATTCTCACCCCTCATCTGCATCAACCATCTGAGGGGCCTGTGGTCTGTCTGAACCCGGAAGTGAGTCCCAAACAGGTATGGTCTCAACTTTTCAGCGCCCAGACCACAGCAAATGCCTCACGCTCAATAGCACTCTACCTCTGTTCCCATGGAAGTAACCTCCTACTGATGAAGGATACAGGTTGGTCTAGGCCCTCCTCATTTAACTGTGCCAGAACAGCCCCTACACCATGCTCTGAAGCGTCTGTTTGAACAACAAATTCTTTTGAGAAGTTGGGCGCCTGAAGCACGGGGGCCGTGCACATGGCAGTCTTCAAGGTGTCAAAAGCTCTCTGACAGGTGTCAGTCCAAATCACTCTCTTGGGCTGCTTCCTGGAAGTTAGCTCTGTCAAGGGTGCAACGATGCTGCCTTACCCCTTGACAAATCTCCTGTAATACCCAGTGAGTCCTAGAAAGGCTCTCACCTCTGTCTGGGTCTTGGGGGTTCCCAAGCCAGAATGGTATCAATCTTGGGCTGTAGGAGCGCCACCTGGCCGCTCCCAACCTGGTGTCCCAAGTACACCACGGAACCCTGCCCGATCTGGCACTTACTTGCCTTGATCGTGAGGCCTGCCCTCCAGGTAGGTGGCACTGAAATCTTCCAGTCCAACCAACACCTGGTTGACCAATCTCTGAAAGGTGGCAGAGGCATTCTTCATCCCAAAGGGCATAACCCGGAATTGGTAGTGCCCATCTGGGGTGGAGAATGCTGACCTCTCTTTGGCCCCATCAGTCAAGGCGATCTGCCAGTAACCAGACGTTAAGTCAAACGTGCTGAGGTACCGGGCAGCCCCTAACCGATCAATGAGCTCATCAGCTCTGGGGATGGGGTGCGCATCAGTCCTAGTGACTGAATTGAGTCCTCGGTAGTCCACACAGAACCGGAGTTCGGGCGTGGCACCAGGCATGGCAGCCTTTGGGACCAAGACCACTGGGCTGGCCCAAGGGCTGTGAGAGGACTCAATCACCCCCAATGCAAACATCTTGGAGACCTCCTCCTTGATGCAAGCTCTAACCCTGTCAGTCACTCGGTAAGCCTTGTGCTTGCAGGAGGACTGTCCCCAGTGTCCACATCATGGACGCACCAATCAGTGACACTAGGAGTCAGGGAAAACAGGTCAGGAAACTGTCCCAACAGTTGGCGACAGTCTTCCTGCTGCTCAGGTGTCAGGGAGTTAGAGAGGTTCACACCCTCCACTGACCCATCTTGCTCTGTTGCAGACAGGAGGTCAGGAAGAGGTTCTGTCTCCTCTTCCATTCCATCATCTGTTGCTAGGAGCATGCCCACTTCGGACCTCTCAAAATGGGGCTTTAGGCGGTTGACATATAGGACCCGCAAAGGGTTCCTGGGATATCGCAATTCCACCAGGTAGGTGACCTCACTCTTGCGCTCCACCACCTCAAATGGTCCGGTCCACTTATCCTGGAGCGCGCAAGGCTCCACGGGGGCCATGACCCACACTTTCTGCACAGGCTGAAACTCGATCAGAGTGGCATTCTGATCATACCACCGTTTCATCTCCTCCTGGCTGGCTTCCAGATTCGCCTCAGCGAGTTGCCTGAATCGCCTAGTCTGGTTTCTAAAGCCCAGCTAAATACATCTTGGGGAGGTTTACTAGGAGCTTTCTCCCAGCCTTCTTTCACCAGACTCAGAGGTCCTCTTACCGGGTGACC
Organism: Calotriton arnoldi; assembly: GCA_963921515.1. Classification (NCBI taxonomy): domain Eukaryota; kingdom Metazoa; phylum Chordata; class Amphibia; order Caudata; family Salamandridae; genus Calotriton; species Calotriton arnoldi. The sequence goes on along the minus strand of CAWUFW010004608.1, from coordinate 983,757 downwards.
ATAGAGCAGTTCAAAGGGACTGAACCCTAAGGACTTCTGTGGCACCTCATGGTAAGCAAACAAAAGGCATGGCAAGAGGACGTCCCACTTACGCCTCATGGGTTCTTCAAGACCCATAATCATGCCCTTCAGGGTCCGGTTGAATCTCTCAAACAGCCCATTACCTTGGGGGTGGTAAGGAGTGGTGAACTTGTACGTTACACCGCACTCCTGCCACAGGGACTTCATATACTTGGAAATGAAGTTTGTACCACGGTCAGACACCACCTCCTTGGGGAACCCCACACGGGAGAAAATCCCCATCAGTGCACGTCCCACCACAGGGGCCGTCACTGTCCGAAGAGGGATGGCTTCCGGGTACCGGGTGGCATGGTCCACCAAGACCAGGCTGAACCTGTTGCCCATGGCTGTCTTGGGGTCCAGTGGCCCCACAATGTCAATACCCACCCGTTCAAAGGGGGTGCTGACCACAGGGAAAGGCTGGAGGGGAGCCTTGTGCTTCCTCCCACTTTTTCCACTTGCCTGGCAAGTCTGACATGTCCTGCAATGAGCGTCTGAACTCTTGCGCATCTGGGGCCAATAAAAGTGGGTGGCAAGCCTTTCAAAGGTCTTGCCCTGCCCCAGATGTCCTGCTAAAGGCACATCATGAGCCAAACCCAGTAGGAAGGCTCTGAAGCGCTGGGGTACCACCAGCACACGGGCTGACCCAGGCTCAGCAACCTTAGGCTCGCTATACAGGAGACCATTCTCCCAGTAGATCCAATGTGATCCAGACTGATCACCTGCTGCCTGGTTTGTGGCCTGTTGCCGCAAACCCACAAGAGAAGGGCACTTGTTCTGCTCCTCATAGAACTCCTCCCTGGAGGGTCCTCCTTCTTGCTGCCAATGGGTCAGCTCAGGCAGGTCCCCCAGTTCAGCCACTTGCTCCCCTGTAGGTTCCAGAGCATCCCCTCAGGTTCTGCTTCCTCCTGGACCGTGGGAACTACTGGGGCCGGTTTCACGTGCCCCTGCCTCTTCTCTTCAAGGCAGGCACCTGGGCCACCCTCTCAGGCTCCAGGTCCTCTTGTCTTGAACACCTCTACTGGCTGCCATAGACCGAGTGGTCGCGCACGCCCACTCAGGCAGACCCAACATCTCTAGATGAGACCTTCTCTCCACCTCAGCCCAAGGTGAACTTTCTAAATCGTTGCCCAACAGACAGTCTACAGGCACGGCTGGCCTCACAGCTACTTGAGAGGTACCTGAGACCCCCCACTCAAAGGGCTGCAACTACTGGGCAGAATGCATTGGGGATCACCTGCTCTTCAGACACCAGCCGACAACTGACAGCTGTCACACTGGCTCCGGTGTCTCTCAGAGCCTCCACTCTTTGGCCATTGATGGTCACCCACTGCCTGTATTTTTAGTGTTATCAGGCAGTTGGGTCCTGGGGACCATCTCACTGTCTCCTAAAGAGACCAAGGACATTGCTACGGGACCCCACCCACCTTGGGCACCCATCTCCCCCAGGGCTACACTAGCCACCTGCCGGGGTGGTGCACCAGTGGGTGCTGTCTTTCCATACACGGGAAATGCTGAATCATAAGAGCAGTGGCCCACTTGACCACACTTAAAACAGGTCTTGGGCCCCCTGTGAACAGGCTTATCTGTCGGGGCCCCTGCCTTCTTCTCAGGGGAGGCTGGGAACCTTTCCTTGGTTCCCTTGGGGATTACTTTGGGGCCCTTTCTGGAACTCCCTCTGTTTACCCTTGTCCCCCCCACTCCTCTGCCGGGGAGCCTGCCCACCCTTGGCGGAGTCTCCCACGTGACCCTTGTGGACCCGGGTGCTCACCCAGCAGTCCGCCTCCTCAGCAAGCTTCCTAGGGTTAGTCAGCCTACTATCAATAAGGTGCTGGCATAGCTCTGGAAAACAATTTCCTGACAAGTGCTCCCATGCAATCAAATCAAAGAGCGCGTCGAAATCATTCACTTTGCTACCCTTCACCCAACCATCCAATGCTCTGCAAATAAAAGTCACATATTCCACCCAGGTACTTGACTCCAACTTTTTGCAATTTCTGAACCTCTGCCTATACAGTTCAGGAGTCAACCCATACCTAGACATCAATGCTTCCTTCATATGGCTATAAGAATTGTGGACTTCAGAGGGCAAGTCTAACAAGGTATCCCTCCCTCACTAAGGAACCGTCCCCACAACCCCGCTCCCCAATCCTTCTCAGGGACCCGGTGGGAGGACATAGCTACCTCATATGCCTTGAACCACTGACCAATATCATCATTCTTATAAAACTCTTTCACCACATCTTTAGGTATATACACCCTGGCTTCAACAGGCATGGACGGTGTGCTGCCACCAGAGGGAGTATTCTCTAAGCTCCTAGCTTTCAACTCCAACTCCCTCAAACTTCTCTCATGCTCCATTTGCATCCTCTTTTCCTCTAGGGCCAATTTCTTAATTTCCAATTCCAACTGCCCACCCATCTTAAGCTTGGTCAGCTCCATTTCATGCACCCTACTTCTCTCCCTGTCCTCCAGCTCTCCTGGGGACAGGCCCTTGGAAGAAACACTGCTACCTGCTGGGGAAGGTTCTTTCCTCCCCCTGGACCCAATGGCCCATCTAGCTGCCCCTCTGCCTCTTCAGCCCCCTCCTCATGCTCTTCCACATGCTCAGGGGTACTTCTTGCTTCCACCCAGGCCCTCAGCGCCTTTTGGTACTCATCCTTCTTGGTGAGACCTGTAGTAGCAACTTTCAATTTCCTGCAGAAGTACTTTAGCAGTTTCATATTGTAACTTTCCAGCTTTTCTTCTTCAAAATCTACATCCACAGATGCGATGGATGCTGTTTTGCTCATGGTGACTAAACTTGGCAGTTCTTGGCAAAAAATAGAAATCCCAGGAAAAACAATCTACCTGAAGTGTATGTGTTTGCGTTTGGTCTGCACTCACTAGTAGTGTACACCAATTACTGTATATGAGTCACAAACGCAAGTCCAGAATCCTCACCGCTGACCACCAATGTTAGAACTGGGGGTCTCTAGTTGGCAGAGGTAGGAACCTTTGTCCAAATAGGGACCCTTGCTTCTAGTCAGGGTAAGGGGGATACACTACTAAAATAACCCCTGCTCACCCCCTTGGTAGCTTGGCACGAGCAGGCAGGCTTATCTCAGAGGCAGTGTGTAAAGCATTTGTGAACACATACAGTAACCCAGTGACAACACTACAGATGGACACCACACAAGTTGTAGTATAAAAATAAGTATTTTTATATAGACTTAACACAAGACCCAAAACGACAAAAATCCACAATACAATACGAAAAATATGACTGTCAAATGGTAGAAAATAGCTCAGTTCAATAAAGATGATAAATGCGACACTTTACTCTCCAACAAACAAAAGGGTCGCAGGGAAGGTGATGCTTCGATTCCTTACACGCAGAAAGGAGGATGCATCGGTTTGTTACTGCGGCCCGGTTCCGATGCGATGATGATCCGGTGCGATGCGAGAAAATGGCGTCTTGCTTACAATGCGACAACATAGACGGGATGCGTGCACGCCCGACGGCCGTGCGGCGACTCGGCGATCTTCTGAGCCGCGACAGGCCCTGCGACACGCTTCTCCGGTGATGCGCCAGCGTCCTCTGTGGCGGCGGCACGCTTCTCCGGTGATGCGAGGCGCTTCGGTGATGCGATGGCGGCAGCGGCGGCACGCTTACTCCGTGATGCGACGACAACTGCTGCGGCGGCACGCTTCTCCGGTGATGGGGGGCGCTTCGGTGATGCAACAGCGGCAGCGGCGGCACGCTTACTCTGTGATGCGACAACTGCTGCGGCGGCGTCGTGCTTCCAGCTCCCAGCGACACGCAGTCTCTCAGAAGGCCCAACAGCAGTAGGCACTTCAATTCCCAGCAAGGGAATTCAGGAGGGGAGCTGGGGGTGAAGTCTTGTATCCCTGAGACTTCAGGCAGGAGGCAAGCTCAATGTTCAAGCCCTTGGAGATCTTCTTCAAGATGATGAAAGCACACTCAGTCCTTTTCTCCTTTCTTTGGCAATAAAGAAACCACTGCAGGCCAACCCCACAACACGCAGCATAGGGGTAGTCTCCTCCTTCAGCTTCCTGGTTCTTCTCCTCAGCAAAGGTTCGTCTTGATTCGCAGAAGTGATCTAAAGTCTTGGGGTCTGGGCCCCAATATTTATACTAACAAATCCTTTGTCCTCTGAAGGCAGAGGGTCCTGTACCTAGTCCAAACCAGTTCTGGGTGCATTCTGCCAGTGCACAACTTCTTCCTTTGTCAGTGTGGGCCAGGGTCATCGGACACACCACAGGAGGTGGAGCCAGCATTGTGGAAGGCAGGCACAGCCCTATTCAGGCCCAGGTGCTACTCCTCCCACCACTCTCATGCAGATAGGTCTATTCAGCCTAGTGCTGACTCACCCTGTCTCCTGGAGTCCCCCAGCCCCTGTCACTCACAAAACCAGACATACAATACACAAGCTAGCAGAGGCAGGCTGGATGGTTAGGCAAGAAAATACCTACTTTCTAAAAGTGGTATTTTCAAACACAGAATGTTAAAACCAACTTCACTAAAAGATGTATTTTATCATTCTGAGTTCAGGCATACTAAATTCGTTTTTCTACCATGTTCCCTGAATCAGTTAGGATTATAAAATGTTATAATCAAACTGCCCATTCTGGCCTATGGGGACAGGTAGCCTTGCAATAGTGAAAAACGTAATTGGCTGTAATTCACTATCAGGACATGCCACACACATCAGGGCATGTCCTACCTCTTACATACAATGCACCCTGCCCGCAGGCCTACTTTAGGGGTGACCAACATGCAGAAAAGGGAAGGTTTGGGGACTGGTAAGTGGGTGCACTTACCAAGTCGACATGGCAGTACCAGACTGCACACAGGCTCTGCAATGGCAGGCCTGAGACATGCTTTCCAAGCTGCTCCGGTGTGTGGCACAACCAGTGCTGCAAGCCCACCAGCAGCATTTGATTTACAGGCCCTGGGCACACGCGGTGCACTGTACTAGGGTCTGACAGTAAATCAAATAAGCCAATCATGGAGTCACTAATCCATACATCAATTTACCATAGGGAGCACTTGCACTTTGGCACTGATTAGCAGTGGCAAAGTGCCCAAAGCATCTAAACCAGCAAAAACAGGTCAACAACAGAGGAGGCATAGCGAAAAAATGGAAGGGCGACCCAGGCCAATGGTACCAGGTCTAACACGTGTCCCCTCCAGCTGAAATGTGGGGAGAACTACCCTACCTCCTGGGAGTTCTCATCACTAAGGCGGAAAAATCTGGACAGACCATCAGCATTGGCGTGTTCTGTACCAGGGCAGTGTTCCATCGTAAAGTCCATCCCCTTTAGGGAAATGGACCACCTCAACAGCTTTGGATTCTCACCCCTCATCTGCATCAACCATCTGAGGGGCCTGTGGTCTGTCTGAACCCGGAAGTGAGTCCCAAACAGGTATGGTCTCAACTTTTTCAGCGCCCAGACCACAGCAAATGCCTCACGCTCAATAGCACTCTACCTCTGTTCCCATGGAAGTAACCTCCTACTGATGAAGGATACAGGTTGGTCTAGGCCCTCCTCATTTAACTGTGCCAGAACAGCCCCTACACCATGCTCTGAAGCGTCTGTTTGAACAACAAATTCTTTTGAGAAGTTGGGCGCCTGAAGCACGGGGGCCGTGCACATGGCAGTCTTCAAGGTGTCAAAAGCTCTCTGACAGGTGTCAGTCCAAATCACTCTCTTGGGCTGCTTCCTGGAAGTTAGCTCTGTCAAGGGTGCAACGATGCTGCCTTACCCCTTGACAAATCTCCTGTAATACCCAGTGAGTCCTAGAAAGGCTCTCACCTCTGTCTGGGTCTTGGGGGTTCCCAAGCCAGAATGGTATCAATCTTGGGCTGTAGGAGCGCCACCTGGCCGCTCCCAACCTGGTGTCCCAAGTACACCACGGAACCCTGCCCGATCTGGCACTTACTTGCCTTGATCGTGAGGCCTGCCCTCCAGGTAGGTGGCACTGAAATCTTCCAGTCCAACCAACACCTGGTTGACCAATCTCTGAAAGGTGGCAGAGGCATTCTTCATCCCAAAGGGCATAACCCGGAATTGGTAGTGCCCATCTGGGGTGGAGAATGCTGACCTCTCTTTGGCCCCATCAGTCAAGGCGATCTGCCAGTAACCAGACGTTAAGTCAAACGTGCTGAGGTACCGGGCAGCCCCTAACCGATCAATGAGCTCATCAGCTCTGGGGATGGGGTGCGCATCAGTCCTAGTGACTGAATTGAGTCCTCGGTAGTCCACACAGAACCGGAGTTCGGGCGTGGCACCAGGCATGGCAGCCTTTGGGACCAAGACCACTGGGCTGGCCCAAGGGCTGTGAGAGGACTCAATCACCCCCAATGCAAACATCTTGGAGACCTCCTCCTTGATGCAAGCTCTAACCCTGTCAGTCACTCGGTAAGCCTTGTGCTTGCAGGAGGACTGTCCCCAGTGTCCACATCATGGACGCACCAATCAGTGACACTAGGAGTCAGGGAAAACAGGTCAGGAAACTGTCCCAACAGTTGGCGACAGTCTTCCTGCTGCTCAGGTGTCAGGGAGTTAGAGAGGTTCACACCCTCCACTGACCCATCTTGCTCTGTTGCAGACAGGAGGTCAGGAAGAGGTTCTGTCTCCTCTTCCATTCCATCATCTGTTGCTAGGAGCATGCCCACTTCGGACCTCTCAAAATGGGGCTTTAGGCGGTTGACATATAGGACCCGCAAAGGGTTCCTGGGATATCGCAATTCCACCAGGTAGGTGACCTCACTCTTGCGCTCCACCACCTCAAATGGTCCGGTCCACTTATCCTGGAGCGCGCAAGGCTCCACGGGGGCCATGACCCACACTTTCTGCACAGGCTGAAACTCGATCAGAGTGGCATTCTGATCATACCACCGTTTCATCTCCTCCTGGCTGGCTTCCAGATTCGCCTCAGCGAGTTGCCTGAATCGCCTAGTCTGGTTTCTAAAGGCCCAGCTAAATACATCTTGGGGAGGTTTACTGGGAGCTTTCTCCCAGCCTTCTTTCACCAGACTCAGAGGTCCTCTTACCGGGTGACCATAGAGCAGTTCAAAGGGACTGAACCCTAAGGACTTCTGTGGCACCTCATGGTAAGCAAACAAAAGGCATGGCAAGAGGACGTCCCACTTACGCCTCATGGGTTCTTCCAGACCCATAATCATGCCCTTCAGGGTCCGGTTGAATCTCTCAAACAGCCCATTACCTTGGGGGTGGTAAGGAGTGGTGAACTTGTACGTTACACCGCACTCCTGCCACAGGGACTTCATATACTTGGAAATGAAGTTTGTACCACGGTCAGACACCACCTCCTTGGGGAACCCCACACGGGAGAAAATCCCCATCAGTGCACGTCCCACCACAGGGGCCGTCACTGTCCGAAGAGGGATGGCTTCCGGGTACCGGGTGGCATGGTCCACCAAGACCAGGCTGAACCTGTTGCCCATGGCTGTCTTGGGGTCCAGTGGCCCCACAATGTCAATACCCACCCGTTCAAAGGGGGTGCTGACCACAGGGAAAGGCTGGAGGGGAGCCTTGTGCTTCCTCCCACTTTTTCCACTTGCCTGGCAAGTCTGACATGTCCTGCAATGAGCGTCTGAACTCTTGCGCATCTGGGGCCAATAAAAGTGGGTGGCAAGCCTTTCAAAGGTCTTGCCCTGCCCCAGATGTCCTGCTAAAGGCACATCATGAGCCAAACCCAGTAGGAAGGCTCTGAAGCGCTGGGGTACCACCAGCACACGGGCTGACCCAGGCTCAGCAACCTTAGGCTCGCTATACAGGAGACCATTCTCCCAGTAGATCCAATGTGATCCAGACTGATCACCTGCTGCCTGGTTTGTGGCCTGTTGCCGCAAACCCACAAGAGAAGGGCACTTGTTCTGCTCCTCATAGAACTCCTCCCTGGAGGGTCCTCCTTCTTGCTGCCAATGGGTCAGCTCAGGCAGGTCCCCCAGTTCAGCCACTTGCTCCCCTGTAGGTTCCAGAGCATCCCCCTCAGGTTCTGCTTCCTCCTGGACCGTGGGAACTACTGGGGCCGGTTTCACGTGCCCCCTGCCTCTTCTCTTCAAGGCAGGCACCTGGGCCACCCTCTCAGGCTCCAGGTCCTCTTGTCTTGAACACCTCTACTGGCTGCCATAGACCGAGTGGTCGCGCACGCCCACTCAGGCAGACCCAACATCTCTAGATGAGACCTTCTCTCCACCTCAGCCCAAGGTGAACTTTCTAAATCGTTGCCCAACAGACAGTCTACAGGCACGGCTGGCCTCACAGCTACTTGAGAGGTACCTGAGACCCCCCCCACTCAAAGGGCTGCAACTACTGGGCAGAATGCATTGGGGATCACCTGCTCTTCAGACACCAGCCGACAACTGACAGCTGTCACACTGGCTCCGGTGTCTCTCAGAGCCTCCACTCTTTGGCCATTGATGGTCACCCACTGCCTGTATTTTTTAGTGTTATCAGGCAGTTGGGTCCTGGGGACCATCTCACTGTCTCCTAAAGAGACCAAGGACATTGCTACGGGACCCCACCCACCTTGGGCACCCATCTCCCCCCCCAGGGCTACACTAGCCACCTGCCGGGGTGGTGCACCAGTGGGTGCTGTCTTTCCATACACGGGAAATGCTGAATCATAAGAGCAGTGGCCCACTTGACCACACTTAAAACAGGTCTTGGGCCCCCTGTGAACAGGCTTATCTGTCGGGGCCCCTGCCTTCTTCTCAGGGGGAGGCTGGGAACCTTTCCCTTGGTTCCCTTGGGGATTACTTTGGGGCCCTTTCTGGAACTCCCTCTGTTTACCCTTGTCCCCCCACTCCTCTGCCGGGAGCCTGCCCACCCTTGGCGGAGTCTCCCACGTGACCCTTGTGGACCCGGGTGCTCACCCAGCAGTCCGCCTCCTCAGCAAGCTTCCTAGGGTTAGTCAGCCTACTATCAATAAGGTGCTGGCATAGCTCTGGAAAACAATTTCCTGACAAGTGCTCCCATGCAATCAAATCAAAGAGCGCATCGAAATCATTCACTTTGCTACCCTTCACCCAACCATCCAATGCTCTGCAAATAAAAGTCACATATTCCACCCAGGTACTTGACTCCAACTTTTGCAATTTCTGAACCTCTGCCTATACAGTTCAGGAGTCAACCCATACCTAGACATCAATGCTTCCTTCATATGGCTATAAGAATTGTGGACTTCAGAGGGCAAGTCTAACAAGGTATCCCTCCCTCACTAAGGAACCGTCCCCACAACCCCGCTCCCCAATCCTTCTCAGGGACCCGGTGGGAGGACATAGCTACCTCATATGCCTTGAACCACTGACCAATATCATCATTCTTATAAAACTCTTTCACCACATCTTTAGGTATATACACCCTGGCTTCAACAGGCATGGACGGTGTGCTGCCACCAGAGGGAGTATTCTCTAAGCTCCTAGCTTTCAACTCCAACTCCCTCAAACTTCTCTCATGCTCCATTTGCATCCTCTTTTCCTCTAGGGCCAATTTCTTAATTTCCAATTCCAACTGCCCACCCATCTTAAGCTTGGTCAGCTCCATTTCATGCACCCTACTTCTCTCCCTGTCCTCCAGCTCTCCTGGGGACAGGCCCTTGGAAGAAACACTGCTACCTGCTGGGGAAGGTTCTTTCCTCCCCCTGGACCCAATGGCCCATCTAGCTGCCCCTCTGCCTCTTCAGCCCCCTCCTCATGCTCTTCCACATGCTCAGGGGTACTTCTTGCTTCCACCCAGGCCCTCAGCGCCTTTTGGTACTCATCCTTCTTGGTGAGACCTGTAGTAGCAACTTTCAATTTCCTGCAGAAGTACTTTAGCAGTTTCATATTGTAACTTTCCAGCTTTTCTTCTTCAAAATCTACATCCACAGATGCGATGGATGCTGTTTTGCTCATGGTGACTAAACTTGGCAGTTCTTGGCAAAAAATAGAAATCCCAGGAAAAACAATCTACCTGAAGTGTATGTTTTTGCGTTTGGTCTGCACTCACTAGTAGTGTACACCAATTACTGTATATGAGTCACAAACGCAAGTCCAGAATCCCACCGCTGCCACCAATGTTAGAACTGGGGGTCTCTAGTTGGCAGAGGTAGGAACCTTTGTCCAAATAGGGACCCTTGCTTCTAGTCAGGGTAAGGGGGATACACTACTAAAATAACCCCTGCTCACCCCCATGGTAGCTTGGCACGAGCAGGCAGGCTTATCTCAGAGGCAGTGTAAAGCATTTGTGAACACATACAGTAACCCAGTGACAACACTACAGATGGACACCACACAAGTTGTAGTATAAAAATAAGTATTTTTATATAGACTTAACACAAGACCCAAACGACAAAAATCCACAATACAATACGAAAAATATGACTGTCAAATGGTAGAAAATAGCTCAGTTCAATAAAGATGATAAATGCAACACTTTACTCCCAATGTACCTTTGGATGCGTAACGTAAAACAAACAAAAGGGTCGCAGGGAAGGTAATGCTTCGATTCCTTACACGCAGAAAGGAGGATGCGTCGGTTTCTTACTGCGGCCTGGTTCCGATGCGATGATGATCCGGTGCGATGCGAGAAAATGGCGTCTTGCTTACGGTGCGACAACGTAGACGGGATGCGTGCACGCCCGACAGCCGTGCAGTGACTCGGCGATCTTCTGAGCCGCGACAGGCCCTGCGACACGCTTCTCCGGTGATGCGCCGGCGTCCTCTGTGGCAACGGCACGCTTCTCCGGTGATGCGAGGCGCTTCGGTGATGCGATGGCGACAGCGTCAGCGGCGGCACGCTTACTCCACAAGTGCTGCTGCGGCACGCTTCTCCGGTGATGCGGGGCGCTTCGGTGATGCAACAGCGGCAGCGGCGGCATGCTTACTCTGCGATGCGACGTCAACTGCTGCGGCGGCGACACGCTTCCTCTTTGTTGCGTCGCGCTTCCAGCTCCCAGCGACACGCAGTCTCTCAGAAGGCCCAACCGCAGTAGGCACTTCAATTCCCAGCAAGGGAATTCAGGAGGGGAGCTGGGGGTGAAGTCTTGTATCCCTGAGACTTCAGGCAGGAGGCAAGCTCAATGTTCAAGCCCTTGGAGATCTTCTTCAAGATGATGAAAGCACACTCAGTCCTTTTCTCCTTTCTTTGGCAATAAAGAAACCACTGCAGGCCAACCCCACAACACGCAGCATAGGGGTAGTCTCCTCCTTCAGCTTCCTGGTTCTTCTCCTCAGCAAAGGTTCGTCTTGATTCCCAGAAGTGATCTAAAGTCTTGGGGTCTGGGCCCCAATATTTATACTAGCAAATCCTTTGTCCTCTGAAGGCAGAGGGTCCTGTACCTAGTCCAAACCAGTTCTGGGTGCATTCTGCCAGTGCACAACTTCTTCCTTTGTCAGTGTGGGCCAGGGTCATCAGACACACCACAGGAGGTGGAGCCAGCATTGTGGAAGGCAGGCACAACCCTATTCAGGCCCAGGTGCTACTCCTCCCACCACTCCTCATGCAGATAGGTCTATTCAGCCTAGTGCTACTCACCCTGTCTCCTGGAGTCCCCCAGCCCCTGTCACTCACAAAACCAGACATACAATACACAAGCTAGCAGAGGCAGGCTGGATGGTTAGGCAAGAAAATACCTACTTTCTAAAAGTGGTATTTTCAAACACAGAATGTTAAAACCAACTTCACTAAAAGATGTATTTTATCATTCTGAGTTCAGGCATACTAAATTAGTTTTTCTACCATGTTCCCTGGGTCAGTTAGGATTATAAGATGTTATAATCAAACTGCTCATGCTGGCCTATGGGGACAGGTAGCCTTGCAATAGTGAAAAACGAAATTGGCTGCAATTCACTATCAGGACATGCCACACACATCAGGGCATGTCTAACACCTTCCAGGCACCTACATTTGTCCCTCCTCCTACTTGCACAGATCCCACGCATGCGGAAAACCAGATCTAGCGGTTGAGTACTCCTACGTCACTCCTAAAGCGTGTAATGACTTGTGGCAATACATAAGAGCCTCCTTCTCAGTTCTTGAATTCTAAAAGAATCTGAGGAACTGACTTTTCAAGTAGTCCCACTAGGCCCTAGTTTTGGCTAGATTCACACCTGTTCAGCACCAGCATACAGTCCCGGGTGATAGGGCGCTCTACAAATCTGCATAACATAAAGTAACATATCTAGCTCTTCAGTGACAGTTTGTTGTAAAATGAAAAAGAAGGAACGTACACCTACCAGCTGAACAAAAAGCCAGCCTAATTCTAATTACAGGAATATTGAACGAGGTGCTTCTTCCAATGAATTAAATCTGTGCTCCCCAAGGACCAGAACCATAATTGCTGCAAGATACTTTCTTGAACATGTTAAGAGGGGGTTTGAAGCCTACCTTTGCTGCAGACAGAAGCTGTCATCGGGGAGAACTCAAAATTTCACATAACAGGGAGCTACTGAAAATAGAAGAACATCTTGAATCAGAGGAACATGCTGACAGGTTGGCAGAATTCGAGCTTGGAAAACTGCACCAGTTGGAGGGAGTGACTCCAATAACATTTCCAAGAGTAATGGATCACTAGAGACTAGTCAAGAAGAACAATGGAAAGTACTGATACAGCTGAAGTTCTAGTTTACACATCGGTGTGCCAATGGGATCATCAAGAGACACAGGGAGCATTGAGATAATTGACTTCATTCCAGCCCCAAAAGCCTTTGCGAACACCTTTGGGCTTAGGCTCAGTTGTGAATATTATTGCTGCCCTGCTGGCTCAAATGGGCACTTTTTTTAAACACTTTATTTTCTTTTTCCCAATACGGAAGATGTTGGATACATGAACAGATGCTTAATAATCACTTTACAGTCATCAAATATCATGATACTGAGAGTCAATACTAACATTTGTACATTACCATGATAAATGTGAAATCAACGCAGGCCCTTCAACATGAAACATTTGTCAAGATAGGGAGATTTGCAATCAATATAGTCCCCTTGTAGAAGGAGGTCAGTACGGGTTGTAATTGGTATGGAATGGTGAGGATAGGCCACAAAGTTAGGTGCGTAGAAGAATGTCCAATAGACCTGCTGGGTCCTCTTCGTGTATGCAACAAACAGAAGCCATCTTCAATCAAATTTATACATTTTGTGGTGAATGGTGGGTGCCAACTTCTCCATGGCAAAAATCAACCAAACTTTACACCACCACATGTTTATCGGAATAACCGCTGGTTGCTTCAAGCATTTGAACGACTGACAAGCGGGCCGCAAGTAGTAGATGTGAGGAAAGTGGTTTATTAAATGGTGTGGTTATGCGACCTCATCATATTATATAGTCACTACCTGTACTGGATCTAGAGAGATTCATTTGAAAAACCTTAGCTCAAACCTGGGTAGCTGTGGCACTCAGCAGTCAGACTTTATCAAAGGAAAAAGTGCAAAGCATTAGGAAGTACCAAATTAGCTGAATAAGAAGAAAATGCAACACAAATAAAAATACGATACCAATTTATAAAAATAGGTTATATTTTCAATAAACAACTCAATGACAAAACTCCACTGGAGGGTTCTGGAGATATGAAGTCCCCAATAAATCACAATTTTTTACTGAGTGCAATAAATGATTGTAATGGACAACGCTAAATGTTTATAAAGATGTAAACATCTACTTCAGCACTCTTGGGGTGACCAACTCCAGCAGGGAGCTAGTCATAAGGTCCAGCTAGACAGTTACCTCGCAGTCAAAGCAGTCTCCAGTTCAGTTCCAGGCTCTATGGGCGAACCGCCATAGACTTTAATGAAGTGGCCCTGATGCAAGGGGTACAGGACACTGAAGATGCTCAAAGATGCTGAGGATACTGAGCCAGTGACCGGAGTCTTCCAGGGGCCACCCCTCGGTCCACAAACCTGGTGGGACCACTTTGGCTACAGGGGTTACTGTCCCTCGAAGTTCGAGTGAAGTCCAGCCAACAAACCAGTTGCCACTGCTCTATTGGTCTCCAGTTAAAGCAAAATCAGCTGTTCCTTTTAGCTGATAGTAATTTCCTTGTTGGATGACTAAACTGCACTCCGATGACTCTCCCGGGTCCAGCAGATTTGGGTGTAACCTTTGAGGGTCAGGACTCCATCTCCCAGGCTATACTACGTGGTTAGCAGCGGTCTGGCAATCTTAGCTACCAACTCACCAAGGCAGCCTTCTTTGGCTTTTGTGGCCTTGAAGGTGTAACAGGAAGTCAGCCAACTGACTCTTGGGGTCACTTCTTCTGTCTGGGGCTCGCGGGGTTTACTTTTCCCCAAGCAGAGCACCACAGACACAGTCCTCTCTTTGCTAGCTCAAAGAACAGCAGGTGTAGTCCAGTGGTTGGTGCAGCCTCTCTTTGTCGGGTTCAGGGAACAGCAGGGTAGTCCTTTTTCAGTCCTCTCTCCAGTACAGACATGATGTGAGGTCTGGATGCCATGGGTGCCACTCTTATAACTTTTTTTAAAATTCTTTCTATCAATATTTGTATCGTACAACATATACGGCTTATTAAGGTACAATCAGCATTCCACAGATTAAATTTATGATAATATCTAATACATCAAAACTTAATGACCTTATCGTTTCGGCGCTCTTACGACCCATTCACCATTCCATTGATCTGCCCCTATACCGGGGGGATGCCAAATGTTTCTTTATCCTATGTGCCCTCTCTTGTCCCTCATCTTAGAAACCCTGAAAATCCCGCCAGTCCCCCGACACCTTCTACCATTTCTTGGGGCATCCCCTGTTCTGATACACCACTCGTTCTGCTCTCTGACACCAATCCATATCCGATATCCATTCCTTCTTGGTGGGGGGCCTCTCTGCCCCACGCCCCTGCTATATTTCACTTGGTAATCCCAGCTGCCAGTGTGAGTCAAATATTTTAGAATTTAAGACATGGATCCTCCTTGTTAATGTTTAAAAGGAGCCACTTGGCATCCACTGGGACTGATAGCGACATCACCCGGGCCATCTGTTATTTGTGCCCAATACTTTTGGATCTTTGGGCATTCCCAAAGAATATGGAAAAAAGTACCCTCTTGTTTACACCCTCGTAGGCACAGCGATGTCGCCACCCTTCCCATCTTACATAAGACTGTCCTCGAGTAGTAGAATCTATGAAGGATCCACAACTGTACCAAGCGGAATCGTGTCATAATGGTGACCTGCCTCGGGCTTTGTATTGCTTCTATCCATTCGTCATCCTCTATCCTCCCCAGATCCCCAGTCCACGTTTCTCTTAACTTCACTAGTGGGTCTGGGAAGTTGTTGAGCAGCTTTTTATAGATGTTAAAAATACCCTTATCTGGCATAGGGCCTTCCAGCAGGCGGTCCTCCAAGGGGGTGCCTCGGGCAGTTGTTCCCCCTCTGTGATATGCTTTTGGAGGGCATGGCCCAATTACATATATTTAAAATGTTCTGTATCTGCGAAGTTGAATTCCTGGCGAAGTTCAGCAAAGGATATCATCATCAAAAAACTTTATTCCGGTCATTTTGACCATAAAAGTACACATGCATAATTCAATTAAAAAAAAACAGTCCACCAGAACGCAGGCCAAAGTTGCTCGTAAATCTGTATATGCATCACATTAATGTTCCATAAAAACAATCTATAATGGCACATGCCCAGGCCCAGTGACCTGGGATTGACTTGCCAAGACAGGGGTCATTAGTTAGACAGGGGTTAAAGTGCGTGTGCAATACATGTGCAAAATAATAACAATAACAAAAATAGTCAATGTGGGCACGAGCCCAAACCCCATGACCCTCGGTTACAGTTGCTCGTGAAAAGTGTATGTGCCTTAAAATAACATTTCATGTAAACAAACTATATAAGCATACGCCTATACCCATAAACCAAGGTTTGGATTAATAACACAGAGGCCATCGCCCCCATGTCAAATTCAGAAGAATATACCTATATGAGACATTCCTAAAACCAAATATACATAATATTATAGTCGCTAAAAAACATGTAAATAAATCGGAAAAGTTAAAAACAGGTTAAAATATTCCAATCCAATTAAAAAATATTATAAATTAATCAGTTAATGCCTATGGACTAGTCTTCAGGAATGCTCTACGTACACACCATATGGAATGTAAAAAGCGTGATACTGAAAATACAATGGGCAGATGGGTGTTATATTTCAGTATCCTAAAAGCCTCTACACAACGCTTGGTTCCCAGGTTTCTGCACTAGCTGGATCAACCATCGATATCTCGCCTTCTTATAGCTTGGACAGAAAAACATTACATGATATTCCGTCTCTGCTGCATTGCTACAGGCCGGACAGCCCAAAGGGGGTGAGCCCACCCATTTGTTTGTAAAAGCACACAGTGGGAGTACCCCATGCCTAGTACAGACTCTAGTCTATACTCATCTTTGATTTCCAAAAACACTGTGGTGAGCGTGCCGGTAGTAGAACTCCCCCGGAGGAAGGTAAGTTTTCTCTCCCTATAGCTCCCTATCAAGTCCTTCCGGGATAATGTAGGGCAGGTTACTTCTGCGTTACACCATAGGTTGGCCCTTCCCATGGCCACTAGTGAGTCCCTGACAAAGGCCAGCCATGGTAGTTTTCTCGCACCCTGGAGGCTCAACACCTCTCTCAGCTCTGCCCTGTATTCAACCAGTTGTGGGGTAGTCCACAGGCAACGCCAGAATGTAAGGGGTCTAAGGGCAACTTCATCTGCAATTCGTCTTAAACAAGGCCCATGCGAAGCGGTGTAAGAGGGGAGCTAGGTGGAAGGCCAAATAGCTGTCTGGCAAAGTTATTCTCAATTTTTGCTATATTGCCAGATGGGCAGGGGCCCCAGATTTTGGCCCCATACAGGACAGCACCCCTGGCTTGCACTTTATATATTTCAACCACCGGGCCAACAGGTTTATGGGTGGAGTTCCTGAATACCTTTGTCAGGTCCCCTGTTGTCTGGGCCAACTTTAAGCTGGCTTTCTTGATTTGAGCACCCCAGTCCATGTTTTCCGTGAGCGTGATCCCAAGATATTCAAATATGGACACCCTCTCCAGGGGACTGCCTTCTAAACAATGGTTTGGCCGGGTGCTACTACCTGCATTGAACACCATAAATTTGGTCTTCTGAATGTTAATCTCGAGCCCCCTACATTTACAAGCGTTGAAGTTGTCGAGGACCCTCTGTATGCCCATAGGAGTTTTTGAAAGCAAAAGAGTGTCGTCGGCAAACATCATAGCCGGAACTTTGCGATTAGCTAGCTTGGGTGCATCTATGTTCTTCCCCGCAGTCAAAGTCTCAACAAGTCCATTTATGAAAAGACAAAAAAGGGTGGGGGCAAGGACACAGCCTTATCGGACACCTCTGTCTACAGGTATGGGGGCAGTGAGTTCTCCATGTTTGCCAAATCTGATTTGGGCAAAGTTTCCTTCATGTAACGGTTTCAACAGGTGGCAAAGGTAAGCTGGGGCCCCCAGGTCCTTTAAAGTTGCCCATAGTTTGTCTCTCGGCACCAGATCAAATGCGGATCTTAGGTCCACGAAAATTGATTAGAGGCTGCCACCCTCTATAGACACTGTTTTCCAATGCAAAAGTTGGAGCCTGACGATTTGGTCTGTTGTGGACATCTCCCTAAAGCCGGATTAAAATGGGCTAAGGACATTGTGCTCCTCCATCCAGCTCTGGGGTAGTCCAAACAGTACTTGGGCAAATATTTTTTGGCTAACATCGATGAGACTTATAGGTCTATAATTTATAGGGAGGAGTGGCGAACCCTTTTTATAGATTGGAAGAATTTCTGCGCCAGCCCAAGTAGCAGGAATCGCCATACCTTGTAAGATTGCGTTAAACAGGATCCACAAATAGGGGGCCAAGATTGTAAGTTCACAGTGAAAAAGGTCCCCGGGGATCTTGCCTAACCCTGGAGCTTTAGATGGTGCTACTTTGCTCAGGGCGTCAGTTATCTCCTTGACGGTTATCACGGGGACATCGATGCAGTTCGTCTGGGGGGAGGGAAACTCATTAGCTATCACGCTACCCTTATCCTCTGCCCTTAAATAGAGTGTCTCAAAGTGTATCTTCCATGCATCTGTTCAATAGCCTATTTTCCTTCATAGCAGCCTGAATTTACCACATTCCAACAGGTCCTTATAGCATGAGTAGATAGGGCCCTTCTCAGGTTATCCCACTTGTCACATTCCCACCTTTTTTTGGCCTCGATCACAGTGCTTTTGTTGGCCACCCTTTTTTCTCTAATTAAAAGTCTATCCTTAGCTTTGATGGCAGAGATAAGTGCTAGCTTGACCATACAGCAGCCATCGCTAAACCATGAGTGTCGGGTTTTTTTGTGTTTTTGTGCTCCCTTATTCTTTTGTTGGGGTAGAAGATATTGACCATTGTAGTCGTTAGTGCTTTGTGGTTCTCAGCAACTTGCATAAGGGAGATAGTTGTGCCATTAACCGAAATAGAATGCTCCGCAGCCATTAGAAACCGGATGATAGTTTGATATAAAGAGGACAGCTTATCCTGAGATTGGTGAATGTCCGTTCATCGGACTCTCTTCCTTCAGTTAGTAAGTGTTAATCTAACGTCAGGCGAAGATTTTGAATCTGGTACATTCTCAGCACTTGGCAAAGCCGCCTCTGAAATCAAAGCATGTGGTCGCTATTGTGGCGGGGCACAATCCTAAAACCAATCACCCTATGGCAAAATCTTGTGTCTATCAGGATATAGTCTAGGATGGAGGTATGTCCTATTCTATTAAAAGTGTGGGTCCCGGTTGTGTCCGATTTAGTTCGGCCATTGCATGCCCTTAGTGAATGTTTCAGGGTGAGGGAATTCATCTGGAGCACAAATGGAATCTAAGCCCTAGTAAATGGAATATAAGGCTCGGGGATGACCAGTATACATCCTCTTCACTGGGGTTACCTCCCTTCAGGCCATCCAAGGGCCCGAACTGGCAAATGAAATCACCACCAATAATCACAAAAAGTTGTTGGGGATGGTGGATAAAAAAGTGGTCAACTGATCAAGGGTCGCTGACTCTTGACTAAAACCAACCGGCCGAGAGTAAACATTAACCAGGGCAATTCTAACCCTTGATGGAAAGGTGAGAAAGATACATAAAATGTAATTGGAAAATGTCTCAATCTGTTTTGCTTTGCAACCCAGGTATGAACCAACCCAGATACAAAGCCCCCCGGAAGGCTGTCCCTTTCCCCCAAAGGTGGCGACTGCACTGAATGACGCGTATCCCAGCCTATGCGGATCCATCCTAGCCCATGTTTCTTGAAACATGCAAATCTCATGCTGGTCTATAAATACCCCCCAGTCAGGGTTATCCAGTTTAGCGGTGAGTCCAGCAACATTCCAAGATAGTACCCGCAACCTGGGTGGGCCCGGACAACCACCCGAACTTGTGGGCTGACTATCTCTCTTCAGTGGACCTACTTCCTGCTGGGAGTTACCATGTGCGAGGAGTGGGGATTGTGAAGCCATCAGTAAGGATAGGTCAATAGACTTTGCTATCTCATGGGATGGGTTTGACGGGAGTGGGCTTGTTAAAGCCTTATGCCATTGATCCCTGTCGGCTCCATCCACCATTACATCAGGGTGCACCCTCCCACCGACCCCTTTTATCCTAGGTAGCACACTCCACTGATGGATCTCCCTCGATTGCATGTCTGTCCCCCGGTGCTCCCTCTGACGATGGAATTTCTCTATCTGCTGCCCCGGGGGTTTGAGTCAATCAACTGTCTCTAGGGCCCCATATCTGTTTGCTATTGGTACGTTACAAATAAAGAACTCGGCTGTTCCTGACACAGGCTTGTAGGTTGACAATTCTGCTTCCATATCCCCATCGCCCGTCTATTTTTCTCTCTAGTTTGCAGAGCTCGCCCTGGAGAATAAAAATATCCAAATGGAAGGACCTTATGCCCCCTTCCTGCCTATGGTAGTTCCTGTCTAGAAGAACTTGGGCGACCGATGGATTCCTAAAATTGATCACAATACAGTTGCCTTGCACGTCTTTCGCTCTATAACCCACCCAGCCGACCCTGCGTCTTTATAGGAGAATTGCCTCTGTTTGGCCAGCCAGAACATACATTTATTCTTTAGTTCGTGGTGTGATTCTCTTTGCCCACTTTTGAGTTCAGGTACGCCTGTTCGAACAATGACATACGGGGTTGAGGCTGGCGGTAGATTAATACATGGCAACGCTGCCCTTTCTTCGATAGCTTCTGTGCATGGGACGGGACCCTCCCCCTCCAGGTAGCTAAGCCCCTGGCGATGCATATAGTCTTGCTCTATTGGCATATTGGGGTGAGCTCTCCTTTTGTTTATAGCTTCATGATTAGCCTGATTTGGAGCAGTAATGGATGCCAATTTTTGTGCAGGTGGGGGGTCCAATCTTGTTCTAGGGAGAGCAGCCTGTGCTGCCTGACAACTAACATTCTCGCCCCCCCCTTGTAGTTACTTCTGGGTTGCCTGCCCTTGCCTCTAACAGCGGTGCCAGCTTATCCACCCGTGCTATCAAGGAGATGAGCTCATCCTTCACAATAGCCCTAACTTGGGGCTGAAGATCCACCACCAAGTTTGTCACCCATGCTGGGTAATCTGTAGCTACGGGTGAACAACCATCCAATCCCCCCTCCCCAATGTCACCAGTGACCGGTGACCCATCTGCAAAACCTTTTCCGTTTAGCTCCAGACCTCACTACTGGTTTAGATTTCCCTTTTTTAGCAGGTCCTGGGACAACAGCCCCCTGGTGCGAATCGACGTTGGATACTTCGTGAGCCGTTACACATCCCCTCAGCTGATCCTTGAGAGAATTATTGGCCGAGGCAAGTGAAGTACATAGGGCATCGGGGCCCGTCAAGGAAATGTCTAGATCCGGTGTTAAGGACAACCGCCTCTCAGTCAGTTCTATTTCGTTGGCCACCGTGCCTATAGCCCTCTGGAGCATCCTGTCAATAGAGGTTGGATGCAGTGATGAAGAGGTTTGAGGGAGGGGCTCTCGCTTTTTTTCCAACACAGGTTTACTTCCCCATTGTTAGATTCAAATGCAGCACTTTAAGGTGTATAGGTTCTGCTTGTGTCTGGCACTCTTGTGCTGCCATCCACTCACTGCAGATATGGAAAGGAACCCAGATTGGAGGAAAGGATAACATCGGCCACAGAAAAAGAAAAACGCGGCAAAAGAGTCTTAACAGCAGTGTGAGCGCTCACCTGAAAGGAGAAACACTAACCTCGGATCGAGCGATGGCTTGAGCTTATCATCAGATTTCTCCAGTGGCAGATCTCAGAGGGGTGGCCCAGCCCAGCCTCCTCCGGGCTGTGATGGGTGCAGACGGGCCGCCCTTGGCCCGGGCTTTGCCCGAGCGCGTCCGCACGTGTCCCGCACTGCGGGAGCCCTGGGCATGTTTTAGCGCCCGCAGTGTCACTGCCTCGATGGTGAGTGGGGACTGGAGACCTGCTCCCCCGGTTACTGGTGCTCAGAATCGGTCTCCCGTGCTGCGGAAGCCCTAGGCGTGTTTTAGCACCTCCTGGAGCGGCGACGGCGGCGTCACTGCCGCGATGGTCAGTGGGGGATAGAGTCCTGCTCACCCGGTTACCTCTGCTCAGTTTTGATCTCCCGTGCTGTGGGAGTCCTGGGCGTCTTTTAGCGCCACCTGGCGCGGCGTCGGCGGCGTCACTGCCGCGATGGTGAGTGGGGTCTGGAGTCCTGCTCCCCCGGTTACTGCTGCTCAGTTTCGGTCTCCCGCAGCGCGGGAGCCCCCGGCGTGTTTTAGCGTCTCCTGGCGCGGCGGCGTCACTGCCGCGATGGTGAGTGGGGGCTGGAGTCCTGTTCCCCCGGTTACTGCTGCTCAGTTTCGGTCTCTGCTGCGATCCATGGGAATTTGCCGCGTGGAGGAGGTTGCGCTTCAAGTGCCAACATGAACCCTAGGCGGGCAGTGTGTGTCTGGGGTTGTCCGGTCCGCATGCCGCCGTCTTCACCACCAGTGCTGTGCCCTGGAGAGGCACCGTGAATGACCCGCCAGTGCTGCAGGAGCTGAAGGATATCAGGGCCTGCCCTCTCCAGACATCCTCCTGATGCTCTGTCCTGATTAGTTCCCATCCGGAAAACCCCACTAAGCTACCCACTTCACTCTGCAAGTCATTATACCACAGTGGAGTTCGGTCCATTAAACTGCCAGTCCACCCTAAAAAATATGTTGCCTCCCTCCAAGCCTAAACTATGGTCCGATTATGTGTTGGTAGGCCCTGTTATACAACCTTTCGGTACAGGATATCTTCATATTGTCCCTAGATCATTGCATATCTGTCCATTTAATCGACCGGCTCCTGTTGATCAGAGAAGGCCCAGTCGCTCACCACCAGCCGTTGCTTAGCCCAATAGTATAATTTAATATCGGGAACCCACAAACCTCCCTCATACACTCCCCTTTGTAGATTGTGCAGTGCAATTCTTGAAGTCGAGCCCTGCCATAGCAATGTACAATCCTCCTGGTTTATTTTCTTGAAAGTCCCTGGGGGAATCTTGAAAGGGGTTGTTAGATTTGGGGGTCTCTAGTTGGCATAGGTAGGTACCTGTGACAAATAGGGACCCTTGCGTCTAGTCAGGGTGAGGGGCTACACTCCTAAAATAACCCCTGCTCACCCCCTTGGTAGCTTGGCACGAGCAGGCAGGCTTATCTCAGAGGCAGTGTGTAAAGCATTTGTGAACACATACAGTAATACAGTGTCAACACTACAGATGGACACCACACAAGTTGTATTATAAAAATAGTATTTTTATATAGACTTAACACAAGACCAAACGACAAAAATCCACAATACTGTACTCAAAAATAGACTTGAAAAGGTTATAAAATAGTTCAGTTCTCTCAAGTTGTAGATGCGACACTTTACTCTCAATGTACCTTGAATGCGTAACGCAAAGAAAACAAAAGGGTCGCAGGGAAGGTGATGCGTCGGTTCCAAACACTCAGGGGAGTGGATGCGTCGGTTCCTTACTACTGCGCAGGGGAGTTGATGCTCGCTTCCTTACTGTGTGGGGAGTTGATGCGTCGGTTTCTTACTGCTCTCCGGTGCGATGCGACAGATGGCACCTCGATGCGATACTCTTCTCCGGTGCGATGCGATAAAAATGGCGTCTTGGCTGCGATGCGACAACGTTGGTGCGATGCGTGCACGCCCGACGGCCGTTCGGCGACTCGATGATCTTGGGAGCCGAGTCAGGCCCTGCGACGCGCTTCTCCGGTGATGCGACGATGTCCTCTGTGGCAGCGTCCCGCTTCTCCGGCGATGCGCCGCGCTTCGGCGATGCGATGATGACAGCGGCAGCGGCGTCTCGCTTCCTCAGCGATGCGATGACAGCGGCGACACGCTTCTCGTTGTTGCGTCGCGCTTCCAGCTCCCAGCGACACGCAGTCTCTCAGAAGGCCCATCACAGCAGCAGGCACTTCAATTCCCAGCAAGGGAATTCAGGGGGGAGCTGGTTGGTGAAGTCTTGTATCCCTGAGACTTCAGGCAGGAGGCAAGCTCTAGTTCAAGCCCTTGGAGATTCTTCTTCAAGTTGATGGAAAGCACACTCAGTCCTTTTCTCCTTTCTTTGGCAATGAAGCAACCACTGCAGGCCAACCCCCAAACACACAGCACAGGGGTAGTCTCCTCCTTCAGCTTCCTGGTTCTTCTCCTCAGCAAAGGTTCGTCTTGATTCCCAGAAGTGATCTAAAGTTCTTGGGTCTGGGTCCCAATATTTATACTACTTTTCTCTTTGTTCTCTGAAGGCAGAGAGGCCTTTGCCTAGTCCAAAACCAGTTCTGGTCAGTCCTGGAGCACTTTGTTGACAAGACTCCTTCTTTCCTTTCACAGTGTAGGCCAGGGACATCAGACACACCACAGGAGGTGGAGCCAGCATTGTGGAGGAAAGGCACAGCCCTATTCAGGTCCCAGGTGCAACTCCTCCCTCCTATCTGCATGCAGATCTCTCTATTCAGCCCTGTGCTGACTCACCCTGTCTCCTGGAAGCCCCCAGCCCCTGTCACTCAAACTCCAGACAAGGAATACACAACCTAGCAGAGGCAGGCTTGGATAGTTAGGCAAGAAAATACCTACTTTCTAAAAGTGGTATTTTCAAACACAGAATGTTAAAACCAACTTCACTAAAAGATGTATTTTATCATTCTGAGTTCAGGCGTACTAAACTCTAATTTCTACCTGGTTCCCTGAGTCAGTTAGGATTATAAGATGTAATAATCTAACTGCCCATTCTGGCCTATGGGGAGCAGGTAGCCTTGCAATAGTGAAAAACGAAAATGGCTGTAATTCACTATTAGGACATGCCACACACACCAGGGCATGTCCTACCTTTACCTACAATGCACCCTGCCCTTGGGCCTACCTTAGGGGTGACTAATATGTATAAAAGGGAAGGTTTAGGGACTGGCAAGTGGGTACACTTGCCCAGTCAACATGGCAGTACCAGACTGCCCACAGGCTCTGCAATGGCAGGCCTGAGACACACTTTACAAGCTGCTCCGGTGGGTGGCACAACCAGTGCTGCAAGCCCACCAGCAGCATTTGATTTACAAGCCCTGGGCACACGCAGTGCACTGTACTAGGGTCTGACAGTAAGCCAAACAAGCCAATCATGGAGTCACTAATCCATACATCAATTTACCATAGGGAGCACTTGCACTGTGGCACTGAACAGCAGTGGCACAGTGCCCAAAAGCATCTAAAACCAGCAAAAACATAAGAGGCAACAGCAAAAAATGGAAGGGAGACCCACGCCAATGGTGCCAGGTCTAACACGTGTCCCCTCCAGCTGAAATGTGGGGAGAACTACCCTACCTCCGGGGAGTTCTCATCACTAAGGCGGAAAAATCTGGACAGACCATCAGCATTGGCGTGTTCTGTACCAGGGCGGTGTTCCACCGTAAAGTCCATCCCCTGTAGGGATATGGACCACCTCAACAGCTTTGGATTCTCACCCCTCATCTGCATCAGCCATCTGAGGGGCCTGTGGTCTGTCTGAACCCGGAAGTGAGTCCCAAACAAGTATGGTCTCAACTTCTTCAGTGCCCAGACCACAGCAAATGCCTCACGCTCAATTGCACTCCACCTCTGTTCCCGTGGAAGTAACCTCCTACTGAGGAAGGCTACAGGTTGGTCTAGGCCCTCCTCATTAATCTGTGATAGAACAGCCCCCACACCATGCTCTGAAGCATCTGTTTGCACAATAAACTCTTTTGAGAAGTTGGGTGCCAGGAGCACGGGCGCCGTGCACATGGCAGTCTTCAGGGCATCAAAAGCTCTCTGACAGGTGTCAGTCCAAACCACTCTCTTGGGCTGCTTCCTGGAAGTTAGCTCTGTCAAGGGTGCAACAATGCTGCCATACCCCTTGACAAACCTCCTGTAATACCCAGTGAGTCCTAAAAAGGCTCTCACCTCTGTCTGGGTCTTGAGGGGTTCCCAAGTCAGGATGGTCTCAATCTTGGACTGTAGGGGCGCCACCTGGCCGCTCCCAACCTGGTGTCGCAAGTACACCACGGAACCCTGCCCGATCTGGCACTTACTCGCCTTGATTGTGAGGCCTGCTCTCCGCAGCGCCATCAACACTTCCCAGAGGTGGCGCAGATGTTCTTCCCAACTGGCGCTGAACACTGCAATGTCATCCAGGTAGGCGGCACTGAACTCTTCCAGTCCAGCCAACACCTGGTTGACCAACCTCTGAAAGGTGGCAGGGGCATTCTTCATCCCAAAGGGCATAACCCGGAATTGGTAGTGCCCATCTGGTGTGGAGAATGCTGACCTCTCTCTTGCCCCATCAGTCAAGGCGATCTGCCAGTACCCAGACGTTAAGTCAAACGTGCTGAGGTACCGGGCAGCCCCTAACCGATCAATGAGCTCATCAGCTCTGGGGATGGGGTGCGCGTCAGTCCTGGGGACTGAATTGAGCCCTCGGTAGACCACACAGAACCGCAGTTCTGGTGAGACACCCGGTGCGGCAGCCTTTGGGACCAAGACCACTGGGCTGGCCCAAGGACTGTTAGAGGACTCCTTGATGCATGCTCTCACCCTGTCAGTCACCCTGTAAGTTTTGTGCTTGACAGGAGGACTGTCCCCAGTGTCTACATCATGGACGCACCAATCAGTGACACTGGGAATCAGGGAGAACAGGTCAGAAAACTGTCCCAGCAACTGGTGACAGTCATTCTGCTGCTCAGGGGTCAGGGTGGAAGAGAGGTTCACTCCATCCACTGACCCATCTTGCTCTGTTGCAGACAGGAGGTCAGGAAAAGGCTCAGTCTCCTCCTCCATTCCAGCATCTGTTGCTAGGAGCATGCCCACTTCGGACCTCTCTAAGTGGGGCTTCAGGCGGTTGACATGCAGGACCCGCAAGGGGTTCCTGGGAGACCGCAAGTCCACCAAGTAGGTAACCGGACTCTTGCGCTCCACCACCTCAAATGGTCCGGTCCACTTATCCTGGAGCGCACAGGGCTCCACTGGGGCCATGACCCACACTTTCTGACCAGGCTGAAGCTCAACCAGAGTGGCATTCTGGTCGTACCACCGCTTCATCTCCTCCTGGCTGGCTTCCAGATTCGCCTCAGCGAGTTTTCTGAATCGCCTAGTTTGGTTCCTAAAGGCCAGCATGTAGCTATATACATCCTGGGGAGGTTTCCTGGGAGATTGCTCCCAGCATTCCTTGACCAAACTCAAAGGTCCTCTCACGGGGTGTCCATAGAGAAGCTCAAAGGGACTGAACCCTAGAGATTTCTGTGGCACCTCACGGTAAGCAAAGAGAAGGCATGGTAAGAGGACGTCCCACTTACGCCTCATGAGTTCCTCAAGACCCATAATCATGCCTTTGAGGGTCCGGTTGAATCTCTCAACCAGCCCATTACCTTGGGGGTGGTAAGGAGTGGTGAACTTGTAGGTTACACCACACTCCTGCCACAGGGACTTCATATACTTGGAAATGAAGTTGGTACCTCGGTCTGACAACACCTCTCTGGGAAACCCTACGTGGGAGAAAATCCCCATCAGTGCACGTCCCACCACGGGGGCCGTCACTGTCCTGAGAGGGATGGCTTCCGGGTACCGGGTGGCATGGTCCACCAAGACCAGGATGAACCTGTTGCCCATGGCTGTCTTGGGATCCAGAGGCCCCACTATGTCAATGCCCACCCTTTCAAAGGGGGTGCTGACCACAGGGAATGGCTGGAGAGGAGCCTTGCGCTCCCTCCCACTCTTTCCACTTGCCTGGCAAGTCTGACAGGTCCTGCAATGAGTGTCTGAACTCTTGCGCATTTGGGCCAATAAAAATGGGCGACAAGCCTTTCAAAGGTCTTGTCCTGCCCCAAATGTCCTGCTAAAGGCACATCATGAGCCAGCCCCAGTAGGAAGGCTCTGAAGCGCTGGGGTACCACCAGCACACGGGCTGACCCAGGCTAAGCAACCTTAGGCTCACTATACAGGAGACCATTCTCCCAGTAGATCCAATGTGATCCAGACTGATCACCTGCTGCCTGGTTTGCAGCCTGCTGCCGCAAACCCACAAGAGAAGGGCACTTGTTCTGCTCCTCACAGAACTCTTCCCTGGAGGGACCTCCTTCCTGCTGCCAATGGGTCAGCTCAGGCAGGTCTCCCAGTTCAGCAATCTCTTCCCCGGTAGGCTCCAGGGCATCCCCCTCAGGGTCCGCCTCCTCCTGGGCCGTGGGAATCTCAGGGGCCGGTTTCCCGCGCCCCCTACCTCTTCTCTTTAAGGCAGGCACCTGGGCCATTTTCTCAGGCTCCAGGTCCTCTTGAACACCTTTACTGGCTGCCATAGACCGAGTGGTCACGCAGGCCCACTCAGGCAAACCCAACATCTCTAAATGAGCTCTCCGCTCCACCTTATCCCAAGGGGAGCTCTCCAAATCGTTACCTAACAGACATTCAACAGGCATGGCTGGCCTCACAGCTACTTGAAGAGTCCCTGAGACCCCCCACTCAAAGGGAACCTGTGCCACCTTGCAGTGGCTCTCTGTGTTGTCAGCGGCAACAACTGGGTAAAATGCATTTGGGACTACCTGCTCTTCAGACACCAACCGACAACTGACAGCTGTCACACTGGCTCCGGTGTCTCTAAGAGCTTCCACCCTCTTGCCATTGATGGTCACCCACTGCCTGTATTTTTAGTGTTATCAGGCAGCTGGGTCCTGGGGACCACCTCACAGTCTCCTAAAGAGACAAGGGACATCTCTGCGGGACCCCACCCACCCTGGGCACCCATCTCCTCCCCCAGGGCTACACTAGCCAACTGCCGGGGTGGTGCACCAGTGGGTGCTGTCTTCCCATACAAGGGACATCTAGCATCATAAGAACAGTGGCCTACTAGACCACACTTAAAACAGGTCTTGGGCCCCTTGTGAACAGGCTTATCTGTCTGGGCCACTGCCTTCTCCTCAGGGGGAGGCTGGGAACCTTTCCCTTGGTTCCCTTGGGGATTACTTTGGGGCCCTTTCTGGAACTCCCTCTGTTTACCCTTGTCCCCCCCACTCTTCCGCTGGGGACCCTGCCCACCTTTGGCGAAGTCTCCCACATGACCCTTCTGGACCCGGGTGCTCACCCAGCGGTCCGCCTCCTCAGCAAGCTTCCTAGGGTTAGTTAGCTTGCTATCAATAAGATGCTGGCGTAGCTCTGGAAAACAGTTATTTGACAAGTGCTCCCATGCAAGCAAATCATAGAGCGCCTCAAAATTATCCACTTTGCTACCCTTCACCCAACCATCCAATGCTCTGCAAAAGAAAGACACATATTCCACCCAAGTGGTAGACTCCAGTTTTCTGCAATTTCTAAACCTTTGTCTATATAGCTCTGGGGTCAAACCAAATCTGGACATTAGGGCTCCCTTCATGTGGGTATAGGACATCTGCTCCTCTGTAGGCAAATCCAACAAAGTGTCCCTCCCATCACTAACAAAGCGGCCCCACAACCCCGCTCCCCAATCCTTCTCAGGGACCCGGTGGGCCAACATTGCAGCTTCATAAGCTCTAAACCACTGACCAATATCCTCATTCTTGTGGAAATCTTTAACTACATCTTTGGGAATGTAGGTTCTTGCTTCTACATGCACTGGCCTTGAGTTCCAATTCCCTCAATCCTCTCTCATGCTCAAAATGCATTCTCTTTTCCTCTAAGGCTAACTTCTTCATTTCTAACTCCATCCCAAGCTCTATTTTCTTGCTCTCTATGTCTTTCTGACCATCCATTTTGAGCCTGGCTAGCTCCAATTTATGCATACTCTCCCTTGCTCTGTCCTCCAGCTCTCCTGGGGACAACCCTTTGGAAGACACACTGCTGCCCGCCCCTGAAGGTGCTTTCCCTCCAGTTGGGCCCACTGGCCCCTCAAGGTGCTCATTTAAATCCTCTGCCTCCATTACTGGCTCCTCAGGATAATCACTGGCATTCCTAGATTCTACCCAGGCCCTCAGCGCCTTTTGGTATTCCTCTTTCCTGGTGAGGCCTTTCACAGAGATTTTAAATTTCTTGCACAAAGCTTTGAGATAAGGCACAGTGTAAGTATCAATTCTCTCTTCTTCCAAAACAATGTCTACAGATACTATGGATGCTGTCTTGCTCATGGTAGCAAAAAGACTGGCAGTTCTCAAGAATCAAAAATAGAAAAGAAGTTCCAAGGAAAAGAATTCTCAAAAATTATGTGGTTGCGTTATGGTCTGCACTCACTAGTAGTGTACACCAATCACTGTATATGAATCACAAATGCAAGTCCAAATCCTCACCGCTGACCACCAATGTTAGATTTGGGGGTCTCTAGTTGGCATAGGTAGGTACCTGTGACAAATAGGGACCCTTGCGTCTAGTCAGGGTGAGGGGCTACACTCCTAAAATAACCCCTGCTCGCCCCCTTGGTAGCTTGACACGAGCAGGCAGGCTTATCTCAGAGGCAGTGTGTAAAGCATTTGTGAACACATACAGTAATACAGTGACAACACTACAGATGGACACCACACAGGTTGTATTATAAAAATAGTATTTTTATATAGACTTAACACAAGACCAAACGACAAAAATCCACAATACTGTACTCAAAAATAGACTTGAAAAAGTTATAAAATAGTTCAGTTCTCTCAAGTTGTAGATGCGACACTTTACTCTCAATGTAACTTGAATGCGTAACGCAAAGAAAACAAAAGGGTCGCAGGGAAGGTGATGCGTCGGTTCCGTACACTCAGGGAGTGGATGCGTCGGTTCCTTACTGCTGCGCAGGGAGTTGATGCTCGCTTCCTTACTGTGTGGGGAGTTGATGCGTCGGTTTCTTACTGCTCTCCGGTGTGATGCGACAGATGGCACCTCGATGCGATACTCTTCTCCGGTGCGATGCGATAAAAATGGCGTCTTGGCTGCGATGCGACAACGTTGGTGCGATGCGTGCACGCCCGACGGCCGTGCGGCGACTCGATGATCTTGGGAGCCGCGACAGGCCCTGCGACGCGCTTCTCCGGTGATGCGACGATGTTCTCTGTGGCAGCGTCCCGCTTCTCCGGCGATGCGCCGCGCTTCGGCGATGCGATGATGACAGAGGCAGCGGCGTCTCGCTTCCTCAGCGATGCGATGACAGCGGCTGCAGCGGCGACATGCTTCTCGTTGTTGCGTCGCGCTTCCAGCTCCCAGCGACACGCAGTCTCTCAGAAGGCCCAGCACAGCAGCAGGCACTTCAATTCCCAGCAAGGGAATTCAGGGGGAGCTGGTTGGTGAAGTCTTGTATCCCTGAGACTTCAGGCAGGAGGCAAGCTCTAGTTCAAGCCCTTGGAGATTCTTCTTCAAGTTGATGGAAAGCACACTCAGTCCTTTTCTCCTTTCTTTGGCAATGAAGCAACCACTGCAGGCCAACCCCCAAACACACAGCACAGGGGTAGTCTCCTCCTTCAGCTTCCTGGTTCTTCTCCTCAGCAAAGGTTCGTCTTGATTCCCAGAAGTGATCTAAAGTTCTTGGGTCTGGGTCCCAATATTTATACTACTTTTCTCTTTGTTCTCTGAAGGCAGAGAGGCCTTTGCCTAGTCCAAAACCAGTTCTGGTCAGTCCTGGAGCACTTTGTTGACAAGACTCCTTCTTTCCTTTCACAGTGTAGGCCAGGGACATCAGACACACCACAGGAGGTGGAGCCAGCATTGTGGAGGAAAGGCACAGCCCTATTCAGGTCCCAGGTGCAACTCCTCCCTCCTATCTGCATGCAGATCTCTCTATTCAGCCCTGTGCTGACTCACCCTGTCTCCTGGAAGCCCCCAGCCCCTGTCACTCAAACTCCAGACAAGGAATACACAACCTAGCAGAGGCAGGCTTGGATAGTTAGGCAAGAAAATACCTACTTTCTAAAAGTGGTATTTTCAAACACAGAATGTTAAAACCAACTTCACTAAAAGATGTATTTTATCATTCTGAGTTCAGGCGTACTAAACTCTAATTTCTACCTGGTTCCCTGAGTCAGTTAGGATTATAAGATGTAATAATCTAACTGCCCATTCTGGCCTATGGGGAGCAGGTAGCCTTGCAATAGTGAAAAACGAAAATGGCTGTAATTCACTATTAGGACATGCCACACACACCAGGGCATGTCCTACCTTTTACCTACAATGCACCCTGCCCTTGGGCCTACCTTAGGGGTGACTAATATGTATAAAAGGGAAGGTTTAGGGACTGGCAAGTGGGTACACTTGCCCAGTCAACATGGCAGTACCAGACTGCCCACAGGCTCTGCAATGGCAGGCCTGAGACACACTTTACAAGCTGCTCCGGTGGGTGGCACAACCAGTGCTGCAAGCCCATCAGCAGCATTTGATTTACAAGCCCTGGGCACACGCAGTGCACTGTACTAGGTTCTGACAGTAAGCCAAACAAGCCAATCATGGAGTCACTAATCCATACATCAATTTACCATAGGGAGCACTTGCACTGTGGCACTGAACAGCAGTGGCACAGTGCCCAAAAGCATCTAAAACCAGCAAAAACATAAGAGGCAACAGCAAAAAATGGAAGGGAGACCCACGCCAATGGTGCCAGGTCTAACAGGGGTGTTTTGGAACACATACAATAGACGTAGAAGGGACATAATTTTGTAGAGAGGCGCCCTCCCCATTAACGAGAGAGGTAACGATCACCAGTGGGCTACATCACCCCTCAACCTATCAAGCTGCGGGGCCATATTCAGGCAAAGAAAATCTTGTGGGTCTCTAGTGTCGTATATACCCAAATATTTGAAGTTGTTGTACACTACCTCGGCCATACAGTCAGACGGAAGCCTAGGCTCTCCTAGTGCAAGGGGAAAACCACTGACTTGGACCAATTTATACTATATCCAGGATAGGTTCCGAACAACTCGAAGACTTGCAGTATTCTGCTGATGGAGCGGTATTGCCGCGAAACGTATAGAAAGATGTCAGCCACATAAAGTTATATATCCTCCACCCGGCCACCAGGTGCCTGTAATCCTTTTATATGGGGGTCTCCACACACCCACTCCGCCAGTGGTTACAGAGCCAATGAAAAAATCATAGGCAAGAGGGGGCAACCCTGCCTCGTCCCCTCGTGCAGTGCAAGTTCCCGGGAGTCCACTCCATTGACCCGGACACGCGCCAGGGGAGACCGATAAAGGAGGCGAACCAACACGCAGTATTTTGGCCCAAAACCTATCCTGGACAGTACCACAAAGATGAAATTCCATTCAATATTATCGAAAGCCATCCTGACATCTAAGGCCATCAAGAACACCGTCCCCTGTTGGCTAATTCCGTCATTTGGAGCACCCCATAAAGGCACCGCAAGTTCAGACGAGTGCTTCTGTGAGGCATGAAACCAGACTGGTCTGGATGCACCAGGGAGGTAATCACCTTGAAAAAATCTAGTCGCCAGGATCTTAGTTAGAACCTTAGCTTCGACATTAAGGAGTGAGATCGGTCTATAAGAGCTGCACTCCAGTGGTGGTTTACCAGTCTTATGAAGCACCACAATAGTGGCCATTCTCTGATCTTTGGGTAGGCAACCCACTGTGCCCGCTGCTTGGAACATGTCCAGCATTGGTTTGGCCACTCTGGTCGCGCAAAGTTTGTATAATTCTATGAGTATGTCACCTTGCCGGATTGCAAGTTACGGATAGTGGCTATCACGCTCTTCTTCCGTTAGATCTAAGTCCAACCTCTCCCGGTCATCACCTGCGAGTGAACGTAGATCTACATTATGGAGAAAGGCCACGCACTCTTCCTCTGTCTTAGCTGTATTCGAGGTATATACCCCTTCATATTAATTGGTGAATGTTTCTGCTATTTCAGCGTTAGATGTCCGCTTTACTCCCTCTTGGTAAGTCACCCCAAGCACCCAGGAGCTGGACTGATCTCTCCTTTATAACCAGGCCAGTAATTTACCAACCTT
This sequence comes from Calotriton arnoldi, assembly GCA_963921515.1. Taxonomy (NCBI): domain Eukaryota; kingdom Metazoa; phylum Chordata; class Amphibia; order Caudata; family Salamandridae; genus Calotriton; species Calotriton arnoldi. The sequence goes on along the minus strand of CAWUFW010004608.1, from coordinate 950,256 downwards.
GTCGTCCACATCGTACAGTCGGCATTGCATTGCCAAAGCGTGACTCCTTGCCCTATTCTCTGCCAGGGCTCTGAGTTCATACTGTTTAAGCCTCAGTAGGTGGGCGAGGGCCGGCGTACCATCTGTTATCACCCTTTCCTCCAAGCCAACACTTCTTTCTCAACCGACTCACACTCCAGCCTTTGTTAATTCTTTTTCCCTCTTATCAAGGACTGAACCTGGCCTTGTAGGACAGTCTGAAATGCTTCCCAGAGATCACTGGCCGAATCCACGGAACCTTGCTTTTCTTTACAGTAAAGATCAGTCCCTTTCCGTATTTTGTCACCCATACCCTTGTTTCAAAGATACCAGGTATCTATTCAAGGAACCCGTGGAAATTCCCTGTGAGGCCCCTATAGGAGAACTCCAATGGGAGAGTGATCAGAGATGCCTCTTGCATAGTGCGTTGCCTGCCTGAATTTGGCAGCAGTAGTAGTATGCATAAAAATGTAGTCAAGACGAGGAAAGCAATTGTGTGCTGATGAAAGGTGTGTGTATTGCCTTTGAGCCAGATTGAGTAGTCGCCAAAGATCGACCAGTCCCAACGCACTACAAAGGAACACAGTGGGCCTCTCCCTCCCCCGAGTGCCGCCCCACCCGCTCTGTCTGCCTCAGGATCAATAACTTTGTTCATGTCTCCACCTAAGTCCAGTGTTCCAGGTGGCATTGCTAATAGCAGAGATCTCACATCTGGAAGGGTTGCCGCATACAGACGAGGTGGGACATAAAAAGAACAAAAATGGATCGTCTGACCCTCCTAGCTGCCGGTAACTGCCACATATTTGCCCTGCGGATCATTTCATGTGGAGTGTACAGTAATGGGCACCGACTTCTTGAGCAGTATGCCCACCCCTCTGGAGTCAGTGGTGTACCCGGAGTGAGCTGTCATCATATATCCAAATCGGTCAAGAGCCTTGTATCGTGTGCCCCTAAGGTGTGTCTCCCGAATCAGGACCACGTCCGAGGAGTGCAGCTTCAGTAGCTGCAGCACTAGCCAGTTTGATCCGTGGGGGGTGCTCACAAACGCCCTCTCCTCCTCCCCCCTCCCCCCTCCCCTCCAGTGTTGTGCTGTGGTGATACATTAAGATACCTAAAAACTCAAACATCTGTATTGTTCCCTTAACCTCCCCCTCCCTGCTACCCTGTTGAGTGGGTGTGAAACCGCCCACCACCCAAACCTGCACGTTTAACTAGCATAGTTAAACGTGGGTAGGCTTCAATTGCCCCCACCGCCAAAAAGGTGAGGATTGCACTATGAATTAATCCCCTGTTAAAGGACTCCCTGAGGAGGCCTCATGAATCTGTCAACATATTCAGCCCTACTAGTAGTTCCATCCCTCCATCCCCAGCAAGCGAATGTATACAGTACCCCATGTCCATGCAGACCGTCCAACGATGAGGTAACTGCTTTGCCCCAGGGTACGAACAAGAATCGCTCATATGTACCTTGGGGAGTCTATAGAGAGGAGTCTATCAGCCGGGCTCCGTGATCTGTCCTCCGAGCCCAGGCCCCTGACACCTTTGTTCTTTATCCCTTTCCTACTCACTGGCTGCCAGCCCTTCACCCAATTCCACGCCTCTTCTGGGGAGGTGAAATGTCAGGTCTTGCCTTCAGATATAATTGGCAGCTTAGCTGGAAACATCATCATATACTTTATGTCTTTTTTCACAGTTGTTTTTGATGTGTCTCCATCTTTGCTGTCTTGTTGTTGCTTTCACTGCTTGCATTGTGTCGTCCTTTTCCGTCTCCTGTTCTAGTTCAGCCAGCGTTATCGGCGCTGGCTTGTTCTGTCTTAGTACGAAGTTGAGATATTCTTCTGCCATTGTGGTCTTCTCTGGTGCCTGTGGTAAGGGGTGTCGAGACATGTAGTCAGCCGGGTTGTGCTCTTTGCCCGGCTTGTGCACTATCTTGAAATCGTAGTCCATCAGTCTTCTGCCCCAGCGATCAATGCGAGGCGGCATCTTTGCATTCGGATTGCCATATATTGTCACCAGAGCCTGATGATCAGTGGCGATGGTAAATGGTTTTCCGTAAATGAACATGTGATAGTGTTCGCACGCCCAGACCACTGCTAAGCTCTCCTTTTCCGGTTGGGAGTATGCTCTTTCAACGTCAGACAGACTTTTGCTTGCGTATGCAACAATTTTTCTTGGTGAGTCTCTCCCTGGCAGGTGTTGTGCTAAGATTGCCCGTAGTCCTACCGGGCTGGCATCTACGGTCAGCTCGGTGCATAATAGCGGATCAAAGTAGGCAAGGTGGTCTACGGCCATCACGGCCTGTCTGATGGCTTCAAATGCCCAGCCACACTCTTGTGACCAGATGAACTTCTGACCCTGCTTTGTTAGGTCCCGCAGTGGTGTGCTCACCGTGGCAAAGTCTTTTATGTAGCGGGCACAGTAACTAGCAAGACCAAGAAACGACCTCACTTCTGCAACATCTATTGGAGGATTCGCCTTTTTTAATGTCTCTACCTTGCTGGGGTCTGGCCTCATTCCTTTTTTAGAGAAGATATGCCCAAAGAACACCAGTCATGTGCTTCATCGGACCGACCGAACACCAGGATGTCGTCGCTGTAGTTTAGACTGTTCTTTACCTGCCTGATCACCTGCCTTATTGTTTCCTGAAATATCTCCGCAGCTGATGATATGCCGAAACTCAGTCGCTTGTAGCGGAACAGGCCCATGTGCGTGGAGAACGTGGTGATGTATCTCGATTGCTCGTCGAGCTCCAGTTGATGGTACCCTTTGCACATGTCCAGCTTCGAGAATCAGCAAGCTCCAGTGAGACAGCTTATCATGTCGTTTAGGTGTGGCCCAGGGTGTCGTTCTCTTTCAATGGCTGGTATCCTCATGTCCACGCATATGCGGATCTTTGAGGTGTTCTTTTTTGGAACTGCCACTATGGGAGACACCCAGGGAGTCGGCCCTTCTGCAGGCTCAATGATGTCTTGTGCCAGCAGACTCTGTATTTCCTCTTCAACCTGAGGTTGTAGGTGTATGGGCACTCGTCGGTGATGCTACGCCACAGGTTTGACTGCCTCGTTGATGTGCAATGTTATTTGTTTCCCTTTTAGCCTCCCTAGGCCTTGTAGTATAGCTGGATGTTCATGTAGAATGTTCCGTTTCTCTGACATGTGGTATGTCATGGCCAGGAGGCCCATTACCTGCGCCGTGACATTGCTCAGTAGGCATGGTGCTGGGATGTCTCCCCGTAACACATGTATCTCTTCTCTGCATGACCGGTCCTTGTATGTTAGTGTTTCTATGAACTTCCCTATGTTTTCCACCGGCTTCTTCGAGCCCCAGGTGAAAACATCGACGGTCGATGGTGATAGTGGCGGTCTTATTTTCATCTTCTCGTACTCCGACGTACACATGATGTTGCACGTGGCCCCACTATCAAGCACGAAGCGCGTGCTGTGGCATCCTACTTCAATCTCCACCGTTGCTGTTTTCTTTATTTGTTGCTTCTCCACAGCGTTGATGTGCTCTGGCCTTCGTTCTTCCTTGGGTGCATCTGACATCAAATACAGTCGTTCCGCCCTTTCCGACGCGACTGTTCCTCCCAATTCACCTGAGGAGCTGCGATTTGCCGTCTCCATGTGCCTTGCATGCCTGCTCGTTACTGCTCGCGGTCTTGCCGGTCTTCCCCGCTCATTTTTAAACTGTCTACTCATGCAGGCACTCGCAAAGTGATTGTCTCTGTTGCACTTTCTGCATTTCTGGCCCATTGCCGGGCACGCACCGACGTGTGGGAAGTCAAGCCCGCACCGGTAGCACGTTCTTTCTTGTCTCTTCGTTGGCGGTGTGCTGTCCTTTTTCTTGCTGCTTCCCATTATGCGATTCGCTTGTTCTGCCCTTCTATCTTTGCCCTGCTCCATCTCTTTGGCTTGTGTCGTTGCTCTTGCTTCTGCTCGGGCCATTGTCAGTATTTTCTCCAGCGTCGTTGGTTCCTTCAGAATACATGCGCGGAACTCCACGGACTGGCAACCCTCGATGATGCGCAGTCGTATCGCTTGTTCATTGTCGAACTTGTCAAATTCGCAATACGTTACTAGCTTTCGCAGTCTTGTCGCTAAATCGTCAAGGGACTCCTCTGCTCGTTGACACGCAGTGTTGAATGTGTATCTCTCGAAGTCAATGTGTCTTTGCGGGTCGAACTTCTCTGTGAGACACTGTATCAGTCCCTTGTACGTCGCTGTTTTGTCGTTGGGGAATGTTGTGAGCAGGTCTTCTACTTCATCTCCCGCGAGATTCAAGAAGAGGTCAACGTGTTTGGCCTCTGCGATGTCTGTGGCACGCATGTAGCGCTCGAATTGCCGAATCCAGCGTTCCCACCTGATGCCAGTCTGGGGTTCCGATATGCTGAATGGTAGTGGTCTGCAAAATATTGCCTGTGCGCTGGGTTTGTCACTTTCGTTGGCCATTGTTCTTCCTTTCCTTTGTCTTCCTTTTGTGATGCTGTGTGCCTTATTTCCTTTACTTGCTGCAATTTCCTTTTAGTTCTTTATTTTCACCTTTTTTCTGGCTTTTTTGTTAATGCCTGTCTTCAAAATGGCCGCCTGGCCTTCTTCAGCCTCTCATTCGCCGACCAGCCTGACTCTAAGATGGCCGCCGGTACTTTGATGGGCGATATTTGCTATCTATTGCATTGCCTGACTTCAAAATGGCCACCGGCCCTTCCTCAGCTCTTCATTGGCTGTCCCGCCTGACTTCAAAATGGCTGCCGAGCTCTCGCGAGATTTCCATTTGAATCTCAACGCGGGATGCTCAGGCTCTCGTTTAGTTGGTGGGCGGCTTTTCCACGATCGGGCGCTTGATTTGCACTTCCCTCACCTCACTCTCCTTGGTGTGGCCGGGGTGGGCTCCCGATGTCGGCGTGGATGCCGTACACGGACCAGGGTGGGCCCCTGGCTCCGTTTCTGTTGTGATCAGGGTGGGCTCCCGATTTCGCGTCTTCTCTTCTTTGAGGCCCGACGGACCAGGGTAGGCTCCTGGTTTTCTTCTTCCTCTGTGCTCCCGACATCGTCTCGTCGATCGGCGGACCAGGGTGGGCTCCTGGTTCCGCGTGGACGTGTTGGCGAGGTGGTTTCTTGTGGTGGCTCCGGATCCCACCTGCTCGTTGCCAGTTGTCGTGTCGTGCTTGTGACCCACGCCGAGACTGGTAAGCGTTTGGTATATTCTTTATTCTCTTGATTGCCTCGTGCCCACATGCACGTCCGTTCCCTCTGCCCTCGTCCAGTCAAGTGCCCGCCCCACTCCCTGACCGGAAGTGGTGTCCGGTCTCTGTCCCCTCCCCTAGGTCCGAGTGCAGGGTCCTAGTGCCCCTGACCCCAGGTCACTACAAAGGGTAAGCCCTGAAGGGCTTAAAACTCGTCAGTGGTGGGCCTTAGGCAACGGGGTAAAAAAGAGGGTCGACACCTGGGTCCTGAGCAATTGAAAAGACGGCTTGAATGAGCAGAGGCCAAGCGGAGGGCCCGCCCAGCAAAGGTCAGAACAGGTGGCCTGATCCCAAGGTTGTGCTCACACCGGGCCCCCAGTGAAACCTGGGAGAGACAGGGCCCCAGAGGGGCGGTCACGCATGGCGGACATGGTGAGAAATCGTGGGATCAAACCCACACAAACAAATAAGCCTGATAAATACACCGTGGCCATGGCAACACCTGGAGGTGCATCCCAAACTCTGGCAGAAAGTGGGGGACAAAGCTCTCAGCCTGGAGAGGAACCTTCCCTGCGCAACATAATGGCAGACATTAAAGAATTGCATGGTACCCTGGAGTCAAAACCGGATGCTGTAACAATAGATGTCAACCTCCTGAGAGCAGATGTCCGTAACAACTCAGACAAAGTTAAATCTGCAGAATACTCAGATTGCCGGCCTCCAGCCTACGTCCAAGAGGCTGGAAGAGCAGGTTCAGACACTAACGAGGCAAAATGCAACTCTCACCGCGAGGATCGAAGCTCAAGAGGGGAGAAACAACATCAGGGTGGTGGGAGTCCCTGAGGGATTGGAGGGTCCTAGCGTAGACCTGTTTTTTGAATACTTGATTCTAAACACCCTGCGCCAAAAGAGACTGTCCAAATTCTTTTAGATTGAAAGGGCACATCGGGCGCTGGGCCCACTCCAAAAACCAGGTGCTCCCAGCGTACGATAATTGCTAGAGTGTTCAACTACAGAAATCGAAACGCGATCCTTCAGGCAGCGCAAGCACATGGTGACCTGCATATAGACAATGCGACCGTCCGACTGTTCCTGGATTTAACTCTGCAAGTGCAGAAACAACAGCAGAGCTTTGAAGCAGTACACTGACTGCCGACCGGACGATAATAACAGGACTGTGTCCCCAGAGATACAACCATCAGGCACTTATCATGGTAGCCTTTAAAATTTAAATACTTGTGCGTCGACAGCAGGAATTTGAAATATCTCAGATCAAGGGCTCTTCATTGCCTCTGTGTTCCTGCGTCTTCTTCACATCACCATTTGCCCTGAAGAAGTTCATTTTATGTATGAACGAAACGCGTTGACTGGAATTTGCACATTTTGATATTGAAAATAAAGGATTGATAAACCACTATACAAAATGAACATTTGGATTTATTGAAGAAAACTCTTTGGTAGTGCACCGCTCCACTATTTTCACAGTTTTCTCTCTGCTTGGCAGCTGGCATCCAACAACGGCAGGTGCAGGAGCTGTATGTGCACACCCAATCATACTATCCATTACAATTTCTTAAACAAGAAAAGGAATAAAGCAGGGAGGTGCGGTTACTCAGATCCGCCGTTGCTCATTCATTCTCTATAGTAGAGAAGGTTGTGGGGATGCTGTCCGCCTCTGCATGTATTCCTCTTCTCAACTATACAAGTACCAGATCACAAAGGAGCTAAATGACTCACTCTGCAACCACCCGGGGGAGCATATGCCATTCACACTGTAAGGGTCCCCTGGCCTATGTTATACAACCAACGCTGCAGGGTCAGGATTCTCTGGGCGAGAGCCACATAAAGTGTGACAGGAAGTGTATAGCAAAACAAAGCACAACCAATGGTCACCACCAGCGCTGCCGCACCTTTCCTCGGGGTGTAGCAGTGGCTACTGTGTCCGCAGGTCACCATTCCCCCATTCCACTATGCCTACATTATATGTTGGTTGGAGTGGCTCAGCAATATGCAGAGCAAGGCAGCAAGCCAACATTCATCTCAGGGTGGTGGCCCCTTCTCTCTTTAGCCTTGTTATGTGCAGAGCAACAACGTGTCGAAGGCACCCGGTCAGGGCATCAACAATGAAGGCTGTGGACCTACAAATTCACTGCACAACTGCCTCCGATAAAGTCTCCCCCCCAAAAGGTTGTACACCATGCTAGCGCATGCACAAGGCCTTTAGCAACGATCCCCCCTTCAATCATTAAATTAGTTTTCCCTCATCGGCCCACCTGTGGTAGAGTGGAGAAGTTTTGTTCCGGCTACAGGGGTTGCTTTTAAATCCTCATTGTCCAGTCAGCCTTGGCCACGCCCCCCCCCCCCCATTTATGGGCACTTTTATACAAGACTCATTTTGGATTGTTACTAGCTAACAAGACAAATCCAATTATATTAGATTCAGAAATTACCTATATTATTTTCAACAATGACACTACTGACTGTTACCTCTCACTCCTATACACAAGTGTCATTTCTGAATCTAATATAACTAGATTTGTCTTGGGGGGGCGTGGCTTGGCAGCCAGCAATGGCGGACGCGTGAGCGAATGGCTCCGCACCGACCCAACAGTTATCCGGCCTTAAAATCTGTAACCGGTAACCTAGCACTCTCCAGAAAGCGATTGCTGTTTCCCGGGAATCCTGCTGCCTTTGGAGACAGCTCGCAACAGCGGGAACTGCATGAGAGCGAGGCTGGGCCCTGCAGGAGAAAGCCCGCTGCGACGGACGCTGGATTGGGGGCTGGGCAGCGCCGCTGCCGAGGGAAGCTGACGGTTTGCAGAGGCAGAATCCTGTCCCTGGCGGGTGAGCATATACCTGCTGTGAGCTTGTGACGACTGCCGTGGGGGCGGCGTGGGCAGGACGTGACCAGTGGAGCTGTGGCCCATGCGGGCGGACAGATGGCTGGGCCTAGACCCGGGGGGGACCGCCGTGTCGGAGGCGGACCCGGGGGCGTACCTGTGGAGCTGCTTGCTTGGGTTGCGCCTGCGGCCCTCCTCTTGCCTCACCTTGCCAGGGAAGTTTGTCATCTACAACGGTGGATGGCTGCCACTGCTGAGAGTGGGCCTGGCTGCTGTGGGCCTGTGGAAGCGACCTGGCATGCAGAGTAGGCTCGCAGAAACTGGAGGCACCGCGAACTTGGTGGAGCAGAAGATTGACCCTGGGCTGCGGCGCGAGGGACGAGAGCTGACGGAGGCTTCCGGCCTGGGTCATGGACTTGGGAAGCACGGTTGGACGCGGCTGGCTGTAACTGGGCACGGTGAAGTGTTCCCCGCCAGAGTAAGGCCCTGTCCCGCTATATCTCCTGGATCCTGTTGCCGTGGTGGGAAGACCTGAGGCCACGTGGCGCGGTGGATGGCGTCCTGGAGGGGCTCCATTACGACGCCTGGTGATTGCGAGGTAGCACCCTCGAGACCACCCGGATTGAGCGGACCGGGGATGGAATGGTGTAGTGGAGAGGCCCCAGGCAGCAGCACAGTGATTTCTGCGAGGCAGGTGAGAGTCATCTAACTCCCTGTACTGGGGGAACTTCACAGAGGCCATAGACTTTAGAGCCCCCCCTTGATACTGCAGTACAGCGCAGGTGGGCCTGGCCATTGCGTGGGTGAGGCCTGTCATTTGGGACACAGGAGCCACGTGAGAGAAGGGACGGTGAACTCTGCGGGGACTGCGATACACCATACTGGGACCCCATTTACTACTGATTGCTGATTGGGGGGGGGCCCCTGCATGAGATCGTCGAAAGCAGTGCGCCGCATACCTGTGGCTTAGCGGTAGACACCCCTGAGGGGGCCAAATCAGGGTGACCCTAGGGATATTCCAAGATACCATTGCATCCGAGTGGCAAAGATGGGTAAATCCAGAACAAAGCCAACAGAGATTGCCCCAGAGCAGGAGGAGGGCCAGCGTGAGCAGGCTCAGAGTAATTTGGGGGTGCTACAGCTTGAGGACCCCAGACAGCAACAGCTGGCTAAGATCCTGGAGGCAATCTCGGACACAAAAGAGACACTGCACCAAGATATAAGCACAGTGTTGGTGGGGTTAGGTCTCCTCCATGCGGAACACCAGAAACTCAACGAAAGGGTGAAAGTGGTGGAGTCGAGTCTTGAGGCGTTGTCCCCAGCCCACCAGGCGATGGTCAACCAAGTGGCAGAGTTAACGGGCAAGGTCAAAACATTGGAGTGCAGGGCAGAAGATGGTGAAGGGCATAGTCGAAGGAACAATATTCGCATTCTAGGCCTGCCGGGGGGGGGGGGTTGAAAATGGCAACATGATGGCCTATTTGAAACCATGGCTCCGCACAGTGGTTGCACCGGAAGGACTAACACATTTCTATACCCTGGAGAGAGCGCACCGGGTCCCAGCAAGTCCGCCGGCACCGGGTCGACCCCCGAGACCGCTGGTGGCTAGACTCTTGCACTATAGAGATAGGGACATTTTACTGCATAGAGCTCGATCAGATGGCCCGTTTGAAGTAAATAATAGTAAAGTTTCCACATTCCCGGACTATACCCTCGAAGTGCAGCGGAACCATGCCTCCTTCCTTGAGGTTAAAAAGACGCTGAGATCAGAGGGCCTCCAATACTCCCTCATCTTCCCTGCCCGGCTTCGCATAATAGTAGATGGTAAGACGCACTTCTGTGAAGATGCCTCAACGGCATGGGACTGGTTGGAGGCGTATAAGACTGAGACCCCCCGGGTGGCGCGAGAGCAGGCACTGACCCGCCAGAACCGACGGACTGGAAAACGATCCAGGAAGCGACCCGCGAGAAGCATCTCAAAGAAGCCAAGTCCCTCCCAAACGGAGCGAGAAAGGGCAGCGGCACTACAAGCAGTGGCTGAGATAATACGGGAGGACAAATCCCAATCGGAGGCAGGATCACGCTCTCTGAAGGGCACGGAGGGCTCGGACTCAGACTCCTCCAATGGAGACAGCCTCAATATGCCACAAGTAACCCCGAAGACTGCGGATGAGATCATATAGATGGGATTGTAATGGGGAACAGGTTTGGCTCGGTACCATACCCCTATGGAAACAGCAGACTCACACTGGACTAAAGAGGTAAAATGGTTCAGGTTTGACTATTATGGAGGTCGGTGCATGACACGGACCCTGATATCTCTCACACTCCTGTGAGACATTGAACGAAGCCACGACCCCCTGAAGGACCTTACTGGTTTGGACCTTGATTGACTATTGAAGATGTATGAAGGGTTTGGGCTGGCGGCCGTTGCCACACTGCCCTGGGATTGGGGAGTTGGTCCATGTTGGGATCCCCTTTTGTTTTCTTTTCGTTTCCTTTTGTGTGAGACTTGGCTTGTTTACAGTGCGGAGAGCGGATTGCTTTTCCTTCTTGTGGGATTGGTGGGGGGGTGGGGGTGGTGGTGGGGGGGATGGACTGCCTAGCTTGTGATGCCGACACACTACCAAACACTGAAGCTCCTCATGTGGAACATTAAAGGGATGGGGTCCATGTCCAAGCGCCACAATATACATAACTTTCTGAGGAGACGGGGAGTGCAAATAGCTCTCCTACAGGAGATGCATCTACTCCAAACAGAGGCGGAAAGGCTGCATAGGCGCTGGAGGGGACAAGTCTATGCTACATCTTTCTTGGCATATGCCCGTGGGACGTTAATCTGGATCAGATCGGGAGTGCCCTTTGAATTAGTACGGTCCGTAATAGATTAAGAGGGCAGGTATGTCTTTCTCATGGGAGGCTATATGGGCGTGAAATCACATTAGGCTCGGTGTATGCGCCCAACCAGGACCAAATGGCCTTTATGGCTGACCTTTCCACCCGCATAGCAGATATGATGGTGGGTCAGGTAATAATGGGCGGAGATTTTAATGGAGTGACAGATGTGGAACTGGACCGCTGCCATCCTCCCCTACATGGGGCTCAGACCCGCCAAGTGGCAGCTGGACTGAGGGAGTGGATGACCCATTGGGGATTGAAAGATATTTGGAGAATCCAGCACAGGGAAGCACGAGAATACTCCTTTTACTCCCCAATGCATCAGCTGCATACACGACTAGATGCCTTTTGGTGTTCCCCCACCCTCAGCGATTCAGTTACACATACGGAATATCTGGGACGGACCCTGTCTGATCATAGCCCACTGCTGCTGACATACCGGCCACACGGAGACAGACCCCCAATACCCACATGGCGTCTTAACCCTATGTCTTTAGAGGACATGCCATTCGCAGATGCCCTGCACTCCCTCATTAGCGAGTATTTTGTTGAAAATGAGCGCTCCGCTTCCTCGGCATTGATAGAGTGGGAAGCGTTTAAGGTGGTGGTGCGGGGACACTGCATGGGGAAAACTGTAAGCGTGCGTAGGGATCTCCACTGGGACTTGTTGCCTAGGGAGAGAGAAATACGGGCATTGGACAATCTCCAGGGACAGGACATACAGGCCCACACACGTCTTCTGGATAAACGCACACAATACACCGACACCTTGGAGCGGCTCAGGTCCTACGACTATAACCCATACATGAACAAGGTACAGGGGGAGGAGGGAAAAGCTGGCCGCCTGCTGGCCTGGTTAATTAGACCGGAAACGCATGGGTCTCCGATTATGCGCGTACGGACCGTAGCTGGCCTAACCGTACATGACCCAGGAGAGATCAATGGTTTATTTAGGAGCTACTATAGGACCCTCTATGCCGCCCTCCCGGGGCCCCCGGTGCACATGTTGGCGCCTTCCTACACCCGTTAAATCTCCGCACTTTGGATGCGGATGCAAGTGAGGAATTGGGAGGACCTGTGACCCTACAGGAGGTTCAGGGAGCCATCGCCTCTATGGCCAGTGGGAAAACTCCCGGCCCAGATCGCCTTCCAGCGAACTTTTATAGAAAGTATGGATCTGAATTGGTTCCGAGACTGGTGACCTTGTATGTGGAGTCAATTCAATTGGGCTATCTGCCAGAAACCATGCGAGATGCGTTGGTGATCCCGCTCCCCAAGACTACATCCCCTGACGCTGAGGTAAAAGATTATAGGCCCCTCTCTATGCTCAATACTGATTTTAAAATACTTAGCAAGGTATTGGCGCTTAGACTACTCCCGCATATGCAGAGCCTAATCCATGTTGATCAAAATGGGTTTATCCCCTCCTGCAATACCTCGTACAACCTCAGACGGTTGTACTCTGTGCTGTCCCATCCAGAGATGTGGGCCCTCTGATAGGCCGCCATCCTGTCAATTGACCTGGAAAAGGCCTTTGACACTGTGGGATGGGACTACCTGCTGGCGGTTTTGAGGCGCTTGGGTATGGGCGACGGCTGGGTGGCATGGGTGCGACTGCTGTACACGCGCCCCACAGCCAGGGTCAAAACTGGTAAAACCATCTCATCACAATATCAGATAGCACAAGGCACCTGACAGGAAAACCCCCTGTCACCGCTTTTATTGGCATTGGCGATAGAACCCCTGGCCGAGCTATTTCGACAGGGGGGAAAGGTATGGGATTAACAATAGGGGAGAGGACGTATATCATCTCTCTTTATGCGGATGACCTATTGGTTTACCTTTGTGATGCCAATACAGGCGTAGAGACTGCCCTACAACACTTGGAGGCATTTGGGGAGCTGTCGGGCCTAAGGGTCAATAAGCGTAAAACATACCTGTTCCCGGTGGCTGGACCATTGGCGCGCCCTTCCGATCTACCTGCAGATCTTAATTGGGCAGCAGACACATTTAAATATCTAGGTATCCAGGTTTTTCATTCACTGGACGATCTAAGTGATGGTAATTTGGATAAAGTGCTTAGATCGCTTAGGTCCAACGTCCTGTTTTGGGGTACACTGCGCCTTCCCATAATGGCTAGAATCTCCCGAGCGAAAATGGTCATGTTACCCTGTCTGCTATACCATTTCGCCAACCTGCCAGTACTAATGCCCGCGGGATGGTTTCGTAATCTAGATTCCCTGACGAGAGATTTAATCTGGGGAGACGGTAGGTGTAGAGTGTCGCTCCAAACTCTGAGATGTTCTATAGAAGCAGGAGGCTTGGGGGTGTCAGATTTTGTGCTCTACCAACTAGCTGCCCAGCTGCAATGGCTGGAAGGAGTGAGTGCTGAGGGGACTTTTTTGATGGAACCCGGCCAAAGGCCCAGGCTACTGCTGGCAAAGCTCTTGGACCATACAACAAAGGTTCCATATACCTCGATACTACAGACTACAGCACTACAGTGCTGGAGACGCTGCATTAAAGAAAAACCTGATACCCCGAAATACTCCCCGGAGCTGCCTCTGGTGGGGTTGCCACACAGGGAACCACAGAAGACCACCACTGCGGAGCAGATGGCACCCTGGGCGGTGGTGGGACTCGAAAATGTGGGGGACTGCTATCAAGAGAAAACTTTGCTTCCCTTTGCGGAACTAGTGGAGGGGTGCGGTTTGCCCCCCGGGCCTGTTCCTTGCATATGAGGCATCGCAGCAAGCATTTGGGCAGTTATGGGGTCGGAATACAGAGGAACCCGAGACACCACTAATATTCATACTCTGAGTCGTAGACCTCCCTGTCACAGTCCTGGATCCTATCACTCCCTCCCTGTTCGGCTTCTTGTGCTTGGTGGTACAGGATGTGCTGCAGTAGGTCATGGAGTTATGTGACACAGGATGTGGGAGTGACCTGGAGGGTAGGGATGGGGCCAAGGGAGTTTTTTCGCTTGGAATTTCTGTGTGGAGGAGCTATTGCTCATGTGTTAAGGACTGTGACAGGGAGGTCTGACGGGGAGGTAATGCAACTATATTACTTATCTGTGTGCATTCTGAAGGTCTCACTGTTTTATTGACAGTAAGACAGACAAGAAGGTTTATACAGCCACTGCAGATGTTTGTCGAGAACTGCCTGTGGCAGATTCCCATACCAGTAAAATTGCTTAGGGGTTAATTTGTCCAATATAAAATGTAGGTGTAATCTACAGGTCACATTTTTTTTTTTTTGTAGTACAAAAAGGTTTATTAAAGTTTAAATAAACATATAAACCTTCATGATAACAAAAAATAAAATAATCAATGGGTATCTATATAAATCATTAAAATCAGTTAAGTCAATTACACATTTGCAGATGGACATTCGATCTGGAGTCGGAAAGCACTGAACGTTCAGCTTCATTGTCCGTTTTGAATCCAGCTCCATGTTCTATCAAATATTTGTTCTTAAGTTTTACTGAACCTTAACAGTAAAATATATATATTTTTTAAATATTTTCTTTATTAGCATTTTTAAAGCGCTACAATTGCAGGATGATATGATGATTAATAAACTCCAAAATGTACACATGTATAGTTATAACATAACAGTTACAAACCCCCTTTAGGACAATACACCATCATTTACCTGTAACAACGTCATGCCTCCATACATAATACAGTTTAAGCCTGTCGTGTCTACAACCTCTTCCAATTGTTGAACCCTTGATCCACGCATCATAACTCAGTTTCGATTTAATTTCCTCTAACTGCGGGGGGGGTATTACAGGTGGCTGCTTCCTCGGACTATACAACCTCTGTTTGATCATGTTGTTGTGCTCTCAACCAATCCAAAACACGCCCCCAGATATCCTTAGGCCTGGACGCTGTAGGCATAAGCTCCCAAAACACTGAAAGCTGAGTTTGGCAAAATGTAACATCTTTTAACCATTCTTTCGTGGATGGGACATTTGATTTCCTCCAATGCATGGCTACTCTACGTTTGGCAAGTAGTAGTAACATGGCATGCACTTTCCTAGAGTTTGCAGGTGTCTCACATAACCCAATAGACCTATCAGTGGGGAGGGTGTTTTCTGTACACTAAGTATGTAACCAATGATGTTGAATATTTCTGTCCAATATTTAGCTATGAGAGGACAGTGCCAGGCTACATGCAAAAACGTTGCAGGGTCATTCTGCATCTCCAACATTCCGAAGTGTGCCGCAGACCCATACGATGAAGCTGGGCTGGGGTTCTGTAGTATCTGTGTAAATATTTAAAATGAATCAATCTCAATTTATAATTCGGGGATAACATCCTTAATTGGTCGCAGCAAAATTTCCACTGCTCCTCTGAGAGTGGTGGGTTTAGCTCCGTGTTCCAGAGCTGGAGGGACTTGGGCTTCAGTATGGGACAAGAGGTCTGCATTGATCTGTATAACTTGGTAATGAGTCTCCGAGGAGAGGGGCAAGTTAGCAGTTGTTCCAGGGCCTGCAGTGTGGGTGGTGAGTTGGGGAAGGTAGCATGAAGCTGACGGCAAGTTGCTTTAATATGGTAATATAGGAATGAGGCTGAGACTGAGGGTGCAACGCCCGACTCTCCTTCCGGCGTAGAGCGAAAAGTGTCGGCAGGGTATAGATCTGCATATGTATTTATGCCTAGTTTTTTTGCCAGAATAACATTACCCCTATCTTCCTTCACCGGCAATTGGGGGTTGTGTGCCAGCACGACCGAGGGGGCAAATAGGACCTCAACTCCAGCTCTCCTCCTTAGACCGTCCCAACTCCATCTTAGCCTTTCAACAGTGTCTATCTCATCACGTGGCCTTGTTAACCGCTTATATATCGAAACTGAGAGTGGGATCGGAGCCGCCCAATCCAAGTCAATTGCCACATGTGGCTGAAATGGTATGGGATGAACCCAATAATGTAGGAACTGCGCCTCTGCGCAGTATGCATAGAGTTGTATATCTGGCGCACCTAGTCCACCCTGAGCCAATGGGAGGGTCAACAGCTCCCACGACACCCTGGCCTGTTTACCAGCCCATACCAGCGATATCATCAAGGACCGCAAGGTCTTGAAGAAGGCCGGACTGAGCGGAAGAGAAATTTTGATGAATAAATATAAGAATTTAGGGAGAACTATCATTTTTGCAATGGCTATACGCCCTGCTAGGGAGAGAGGAAGTCTGGACCATGTCTTTATTTTGCTTTCCAACCAGGATACCGCCCTGCCATAGTTTTCATCCCATAATTCTTGCACCTTGGTGCTGAGCTGGATTCCCAAGTATCGTACAGGGCCAGCTGCCCATTGAAGGGGGTAATCTAGTGGAAATGGCTGCATGCAGGCTGTCAGTGGGAAAAGCACCGATTTCGACCAGTTAATTTGGATGCCAGATAGTCCGCCAAATTTTAGGATCTCACGAAATACTGGGTTTAGATTAACCACCGGATCATTAATATATAGGGTAATATCATCGGCATATAGCGAAACTATAATTCCACAGGTAGTTAAGCCGAGTCCTCTTTCAGCATGATGTTGCCGGAGCGCCGCAGCTAGTGGCTCCATAGCTATAGCAAAAAGCAAGGGAGAGAGCGGGCAGCCTTGTCTCATGCCTCTGGTGATAGTCAGCTGGGGGGAAATCAGACCATTCAGACGAAGTCTCGCCATGGGCAGGGAGTAGAGTAGTTTTATTTGTCCTATGAATAATGGACTAAGGCCCAGCCTAGCAAGGATAGTGAACAGATAGTCCCACTCAAGTGAGTCGAACGCTTTAGTAGCGTCCAATAACGCCGCCAAAGCTGGGTATTGAGGGTTGAGATAATGTAACACCGAGAAAAAGGTACAGAGATTGTGTGAAGTGGACCTGCCAGGGATAAAGTCAGATTGGTCTGGTCGTGCGATAAGGGCTAACAGTGGCTGTATTCTAATAGCCAACAATTTGGCATATATTTTGGTATCGACATTTAATAGTGAAAGTGGCCTGTAAGAATCTCTATCATCCGGGGCTTTCCCGGGTTTTAGTAGTGATAGTATTATGGCTTCTCTAATTGTGGGGGGAAATTTCCCCAGCTCCTGCGCCTCTTCATATACTGCCAGAAGTTGGGGCGCTAATTGATCTGCATAGGTCTTATAAAATGCCACTGTCAGGCCATCAGATCCGGGAGCCTTACCAGCGGGAAGACTATTTATGACCTGCCTAATGTCATCAACTGTGAATGGCTCGTCCAGATAATTTCTGTGGCCCCTGCTCAACCACAACAATTCAAGCGTGTCAAAGTAGGACTGAAATTCCTCCTGTGTAGCGTGAGAAGCGGAGGTGTAAAGGTTAGAATAGTGCCGTGTGAACTGTTCCAGAATTTCCTGTGGGCCTCTTACCACTTCCCAGTTATCATCTAGAATTTCAGAGATGAACGTCTCTGTATTTGGTGTGCGTAGTGTGTTGGCCAAAGTCCTACCAGGTCTGTCCCCCTCACCAAATCTGCGTGCACTGGCATATTTCCCCAAGAATTTCACTTCCCTGTCGGCTTCCTCCTCATATTCCGATATTTTCCCCCTAATAGTACACAATATATCTGTGTCTCCTGTGCTATAATATAGTGCCTCAAGATCCTTAATACTGTCCTCAAGTTTCTTCAATGTTAGTCTAATCGATCTCAGTACCCCCGCCTGTCTCGAGATACATTTCCCCCTAATAACCACCTTGAATGCATCCCATAGCATAGCTTGTGTCTGAACTGAGCCTGTATTTGTGGAGAAATATTCTGAAATGTCCCTTCTAATCTCCTCACTAAACAGCGCGTCCAGCAGGGCATGTGGTGGTAGCCTCCAACAGACTGTTCTAGGCGGGTCTGCCGGCACAGACAATTTTAACAGGACCGGTGCATGATCTGACAGTGTCCTGGGCAGATGCCTTGTCGAGTTGGACCAAGCTGCTATGTCAGGCGTTACTAAATAAAAGTCAATTCTCGACCAATAATTATGCTGGGTGGAGATGCAGGTACCCTCATGTATTGTTGGGTGTCTTTGGCGCCAAACGTCAATGAGCCCTTCTGTCGTGCCCACAGGATGGCACCAAGACCCTGGGGCTCAGGGTCAAAGGGGAACAGGGGACACCGGACACTACATCCGGTCAGGGGCGGGGGGATGCGCACACTCGCCTGCAGGACCTCGAGGCGAGAGGTCAGATCCGGGGGAGCGCAATTGTACATAACAATAAAGAGTTGATGCTGCTCACCCTGCCGCGTCCTTGGTGTTCTGCAAGCCGCGCGACGCGACAACTGGCGACGAGGGCGGGATCGTGACCTCCGTGAGCCTGCACGGCTCGGTGAAAAGGATCCTTTCCAGGGACCGTGACCAGGAGTTTTGTCGTGCCCACACAAGAAAAGAAAACGGAGCGCAGCGACGCGGGAGCCCACCCCGGCCGCTGCGAGGAAAGACTGCCTGCACCGGTAAGCGCTGTAACTGAAAGCGTGAAGATATAGAATTTGCCGCGAGCTCTCGCGAGAGTCTCGGCGGCCATTGTACAGTCAGGCGAGAGGGCAAATCAGCGAGCGGAAAAGACTCTGCGGCCATTTTGAAGTCAGGCAAGGCTTCCATTGCCCGCGAAGTCTCGCGAGACTATCGGCGGCCATCTTAGAATCAGGCGAATAAGCCAATCGGAAGCAAGAGTGACTCGGCGGCCATTTTAAGGCCAGAAAAATCGATCTGACCAGAAAAGGGCAGAATTTCAAAAGAAAAAGAGGCAAAAGTGCACAACAAGCACTAGTAAAGGAAATAAAAGAGAAAAAGAGACAAAAGGAAAGAAATAAAGGAAATAAAAGGGGCAGAAATAAAGGAAAAAGAGAAGAATCAAATCAAAGAACGAAATAAAGAAAATAAAGGCAACAGAACAAAGGAAGACAAGGAGCAATGGCAGACCAGAAACAAAGTGCGCAATACAGGAGACCACTGCCGTTCAGCCTATCTGAACCACAAACTGGGATAAGATGGGAGAAATGGCTCAGACGTTTTGAAAATTATGTTGAAGCAACAGATGTCATAGAGGCCAAAAACGGGGACTGTTCATAAACCTAGTGGGCGACGAGATCGAAGACCTATTGGTGACACTGCCAACTGCAGACACTGACACCTACGACAAATTAACAAAGTGCCTGACGAATAAGTTTGATCCGCAACGAAATACTGATTTTGAGAGGTACAGCTTCATGATTTCCTTCCAACAGGCCGAGGAGTCACTAGATGACTTCGCAACAAGGCTAAGGAAACTAGTGACTCACTGTGAATTTGATAAATTTGACAACGAGCAGGCCATTCGACTACTAATCATCGCAGGCTGTCGGGACATAGACTTCCGAACAAGAATACTTAAAGAACCGATAGCGCTGGAGAACATCCTTGCACTAGGAAGAGCGGAAGCACGAGCCACAACACACGCGAAAGAAATGGAACGTGGAAAAGGAAGAGGCGGAGAACAAATTAATCGGATGGCAAGCAACAACAAAACAGGAAACTGGAGACAAGACAGAGGCGGCCAGACTGGGAAGAAGCAGCAAGAAGGAACGTGCTACAGATGTGGACTCGAGTTCCCACACCGAGGGCCATGCCCAGCATTTGGCCAGACGTGCCGAAAATGCAACGGACGAGACCATTACGCAAGTGTATGTCAAGGGGCACAGTTCAGAAATGACCGTGGAAGAACAAGCAGAGGGAGGATGCCGACACACAGACACATCAGGCATGTCGAGACTGGAGTGAGGAATTCGTCCGCAGAATCAAGGGAAGAGGGTGAAGAAGACAAGACTTCGCAACAAGAAGAAAAACGGGGCGGTTATACCTCATGACAGAGGTCAACACAGACTCAGAAGAAGATGAAGAAGAGCGAGATGAAACAATATGCCTGGTGGACAAGAAGAAGATAAAGAGAACGGAGTCCGTAACAATAAAAGTGGGGCCACACGATACCACGTTTGTGTTGGACAGTGGCGCAACGTGCAATATCATGTGCGTCTCCGAATATGAGAAAATGAAAGTGAAGCCGACTCTAAAGCCATCCAGAGTGAAAGTATTCACATGGGGGGCAAAGCGACCAGTGATCAACTTGGGGAAATTCAAAGAGGAATTACGATACAAAGATCAAAGGCTAACGGAACAGATACATGTGCTCAAAGGAGACATCCCAGCGCCATGCTTGTTGAGCAACGTCACGGCACAAGTGATGGGGCTGATGGAAATGACGTATCAGATGTCAGAAGAGAAAAACATTCTAAAAGAATACCCCAAACTGATAGAAGGGTTAGGGAAGCTGAAAGGACGGCAGATCACGTTACACATAGACGAAACTATAAGACCAGTTGCGCAACATCACAGAAGGGTACCCATACACCTACAGCCACAAGTTGAGGAAGAACTAGAGGCCCTGATGAGACAGGACATCATAGAACGAGCAGATGGGCCGACACCATGGGTGTCACCCATTGTGGCCGTCCCAAAAAGGACAAATCAAAGATAAGAATATGTGTGGACATGAGGATCCCAAACAAGGCGATTGAACGTGAGCGACACCCAGGCCCACATCTAGACGACATGATCAGCTGTCTCACAGGCACGAGAAGATTCTCAAAACTGGATCTCTGCAAGGGGTACCACCAACTTGAACTAGACCCACAGTCCCGATACATCACGACGTTCTCCACCCACCTCGGACTATTTAGGTACAAACGTTTGAGCTTCGGGATCTCATCGGCCGCAGAAATATTTCAGGAGACAATTCGTCAAGTCATCAGACCGGTCAAGAACAGCCTAAATTACAGTGACGATATCCTGGTGTTCGGCAAGTCGGACGAAGAACATGACACGGCGTTAAGAGAGGTATGTTCACATCTAGAAGAAGCAGGTCTAACGTTAAATGAAGAAAAGTGCGAACTGGGGCGGAATGAGCTAGTGTTTTTCGGTCACATCTTTTCCAAAAAAGGAATGCGGCCAGACCGCAGCAAGGTAGAAACACTGGAAAAAGCAAAGAAACCGACTGATGTGGCAGAAGTGAGGTCATTTCAGGGGTTGGCAAGTTACTGCGCACGCTACATTAAGGATTTCGCCACTGTCAGCGCGCCACTGAGAGAGCTGACGAAACAAGGACACAAGTTTCAATGGACCAACGAGTGTGACAAAGGGTTTGAAGAGATAAGAAAGGCAGTGACAGCAGTGGATCATCTGGCCTACTTTGACCCGGAATTATGCACAGAGCTGACAGTGGATGCAACCCCCGTGGGTTTGGGAGCAATTCTAGCACAACATCAACCGGGGAGAGATTCCCCAAGACACATCGTTGCGTATGGGAGCAAGAGCCTGACAGACATCGAGAAAGGATATTCACAACCAGAAAAGGAGAGTCTGGCAGTAGTATGGGCCTGTGAACATTACCACATGTTCGTATACGGGAAACCATTCACAATCGTGACTGACCATCAGGCCCTGATAACAATATATGGCAACCCGAATGCAAAGATACCGCCAAGAATAGAAAGGTGGGGAATCAGACTGATGGACTACAATTTCAAAATCATTCACAAGCCAGGAAAAGAGCAAAACCCAGCAGACTATGTGTCAAGGCACCCCCTGCCACAAAACTCTCAAGCAACCACAATGGCAGAAGAGTACCTGAACTTCGCACTGAAACTAAGCACACCGGCAACAATAACAGAGAGTGAACTAAATAAAGAAACGAAACAGGACGCCACCATGCAGGAGGCAATGAGGATCAACAAGGCGCAACGATGGAGGCATGTAAACAACAACATGCACGTAGGAAGAGGAATAGACAAAGAAGAACTGCTGGCACTGAAAAGAATAAATGAGGAACTGTCAGAATGCGAAAACGGAACAATAATGAGGGGCACAAGAATAGTGATGCCCCAAACGTTAAGACTGAGAACAGTGGAGTTGGCACACGAGTCACACCGGGGCATGGTAGCGACAAAAAAGATGCTGCGAGAAAAAGTGTGGTTCCCGGGACTTGACAGCATGGTGGAAAAGATGGTGACAAAGTGCCACGTATGTCAAATAATAGGACCACCGTCCAAACCAGAACCATTGCAAATGTCCCCGCTACCACAGGCGGTGTGGACCGAGCTGGCAGCAGATTTCTACGGGCCATTAGAAACAGGAAGCTATTTTCTGGTCGTGATAGACGAATACTCAAGATTCCCCTTAGTAACGCCAGTGTCATCAACGTCGGCAAACGCTACGCTACCAGTGTTGGACGACATTTTTGCTGCATGGGGCTCGCCACAGACATTGAAAACAGACAATGGACCACCATTCTCAGGGGAGGAATTCAAAGGTTCATGGCGTACCTAGGCATAAATCACAGACGAATAACGCCACTGTGGCCACAAGCAAATGGGATGGCTGAGCGGTTCATGGGGACCATCAAAAAGGCGGTGCAAAGAGCAAAGCTAACACAAGTATCGATCGGACAAGCCCTGTGCCAGGTACTGAGGGACTATCGGAACACACCACACAGCTCCACGGGGAGATGCCCCGCTGAACTGGTACTAGGGCGAGTGAGCAGGACAAGACTGCCGCAGACAAAAGAAAAAAAAACAGACCAGGAGGACGTCGTCATCAGAGATAAGGGACAGAAAGCAAAAATGAAAGAATACGCTGATCAAAGAAGACGTGCAACGCCTCACGAGCTAGAGGAAGGAGACATGGTGCTCGTAAAACAACGGCAGGTGAGGAAGTCAGACAGCGCGTTCGCAAAGGATCCGCTGAAGGTGGTGAAAGTGAACGGGCCCATGATTACAGCTACCGCCGGCCAGCACCAGGTCACAAGAAACAGCTCCCACTTCAAGGAGGTGAAAACGGAAGAAGAAGGAGACATGCCAAAGAAGGAACTGACCAGAGAGATTTGGCAGGAAGATACATCACCAGCTGCCGGAGAACAGCGACCAAAGAGGGAGTGTAAAAAGACCAAGAGACTAATCGAAGAGATGTGAAGAGACCACCAGTTCACAGAGATGTCTCTCTCTCTCTCTCTCTCTCTCTCTCTCTCTCTCTCTCTCTCTCTGATCACCATCACGAGTCGACAGGACAAGTGGCAAGAAACTTTTGTTTGCAACAAAGGGGGAGATGTCGTGCCCACAGGATGGCACCAAGACCCTGGGGCTCAGGGTCAAAGGGGAACAGGGGACACCGGACACTACATCCGGTCAGGGGCGGGGGATGCGCACACTCGCCTGCAGGACCTCGAGGCGAGAGGTCAGATCCGGGGGAGCGCAATTGTACATAACAATAAAGAGTTGATGCTGCTCACCCTGCCGCGTCCTTGGTGTTCTGCAAGCCGCGCGACGCGACACCTTCCTCTGCAACTATCTCATTGATAGCGATATTCGACCGTGGGTGAAGTTTCTGGGACCCACCCTTTCTGTCTTTGACATCATCGATCAAGGCATTGAAGTCGCCTCCCCATATAATTGAGTCATATCCCATTGGTTTTATCTTAGCCCAAACATCCCTAAAGAAATCTGGCTCGTCTACATTTGGGCCATATACGGCAGCCAAAGTGATGCCAATTGTCCCCAATGTCCCCCCAAGGATCACATAGCGGCCTTCCGGATCAATCTGTGTATCTACAGGTCACATTTAAAATCCCAGTAAGGTTCCTCAGGTTGTCACTATGACTACTGCTCGATCTGTTTTCAGGTGACAAGTTCCAAGCCCTTTAGGACGGCTTGGATGGGGTGCCAAATGCATAGATCTGCCAGTAATCTGCAGGTCACAAATTCCAATTCAATTAAAACAGCTGTGGGGTTTTTCTTGTTGATATCCGTGTGTACTTTGCAGAACCATCTCAGCATTTCATCCCTTCAAGGCTGTCAAATGATTACAATTGGATGTGGCAAGACATAATAATAGCGCTTTCTCAAATTTTGGATATAGTACTCCAAAGTCTTTTGGTATTTTGCCCACTCCACTAAATGAGAAAGTTAAAGAAAAATATACATTCCCTAGGCCACCCTTAAAGAAATAAAAACTGCAAGAAGTACTGTCAAGTATTTTTGATACGCTCTCTCACTGAACCACTCGAAAATAGAGGAGCTGTAGGGTGCAGAGTGTTATTGGTATTCCTCAGCTTTCCACTTTTGAACCACAACAAAATATGTTGTAATTGTGTGCGAACCTCCAACTAGCTGACCTCTCAGGGAACAAAGTTTTAAAACCTCAAAACCATCCCTTCAGTAGCTCCTCAGTGACAAATTAACCAATGTGCATAATTACTCCCTTTGTTTTACCCGCCCTGCTCGAACCACAGACGTCTTGATGGTCCAAACAGGATCGAGTTCCTAAACCAGACCACCAACCAGAGTATGTTCCAACCCACTGCTTGTTGGTACACCCATGGCAATTTTATTTATATAGCGCTTACTACTCCTTACAAGGCGTTGATAAACATCTCATCCCCGCCTCTCCAAAGCTCTTTAGAGCAAAGAGCATCGCTACTAAACTAAACTGTACTGTTTTCCCTTGGAGCTCAATATACGTTTTAAAAAATAAATAAATATATGCTTCTTCCCTTGGGGCAGAACACATTTATTCCAACCAACAGTCCCGTAAATTCCATCTGAATGAAAGTATTCCTTCTCTCCAGATGTGTCTTCATCCCGTGATTTCTGTTACCAAAGCATACTACTCTTAACAGCCGCTCGAGTAAATTAGCGCGGAAACGAGGCGTCATCCAGCTCTGGAGCCGCGAGGTATGACAGGCCCACTCAAGGTACAGTTACCCATCATGCTTCGAGCGTGATCTCTCATTACGGCCAGAGCAGGCATGCACGGGGCACGGGCGCGAGCAGCCAGCACCGGATGTGCGTTCCGTGTCCCAAGTACGCCAGGCCTTCTTTCCAGTCACTGCAGCTGGCTAGTGGCTACACCTGAGAGCTGATTAGCACCCAGACCTTGTCGTCTCATTATAGGAATGGACGGTCTAATTGACTGCGCCTTTGGCATGCAGCGCCCCTTCCTAAGCCTGACATTTCCCAAGCGGTGTCGAGTGGAACGTCGACATTTTGATATTGACATTAAGAGGGCATCTAATGCAGAGAAAAACACAATTTTCCGAGTCCTGCATCGCGAACCGTCACTAAAAATGGACATTCTAGAATATTCGTTTGATGGCGTCTTCTTGCATTTTAGAGGCACACTCTGGGTCTTAAACACGTTTTCATTTTACAACACGATTTTTATTCCCATGTTTATGTTTAATTGAGCATTATTCAGCACTAAAACTGGCTTGGAGACTACTGTGGTTCTACAAACAGAAACAAGTGTATTATTTTGCTATCAGAATGGCTTGAGCTGCTGCTGGTTGAGTGTGGATGTCTCATTATGTGATTCCAGGGTTTTCATCACAGACCGGAGTCATCATGTGATGATGCTTTCTGAGTACTGTGTTCTGGTCTACCTCTGAGTAGGTGAGATGAGCTAGGGTTGTGTGCTTCAGGGTCGGATTGGGAGTAAAAATAGTCCCGAGCAACCCAAAAAGAAGTGGCCCACATTCGAGGAGTGCAAACTTTCACAAAACATTCCTTGGTTAGTATCAGTGGGCTAATGTTTGGAGAAATGTGTGGTATACTAAGCATTTTAAATTACGGCGATTGAGTAGCATTGGTGAAGACTGGAAACACTGTAGTTGTAAAAACGGAAAATTACTTACAGTCAGTGGCGTAACACAGGCCCCCGCAGCCCCAGCGGTGCGGGGGACCCCCAGGCAGCCCCCTCAACACAGTATTCTGGCCAGGGAGCTCCCAATTGAGTCTAGTGGGGGCACCTCCACGTACCTTGCAGGGGGGCCCCCTCAAGTTTTGTTATACCAGTGCTTTCAGTGTCAATGTTGTGAGCATCCCGCTCCCAATCAACTGTGTCCTTGACCCCGATTATCACAAAAATCCTTAATTTTCAGTGGCGGCTTGCTCTTGTTTCTTCCCCCTTTTTTGTAATACCAGCAGTAAATTATAATTAGGGCTCCCGGTTTTATGGTATTTATTTTTTTGCCATTTCCGTCTGTATTTATCCATATTTATTTTTTGGGCATTTTATCTGTATTTATCCACATTTATTTTTCACACAAGTAAAAGACGACGCTGCAGCTAGTATTTTTCCACATTTATTTAAATTGACAAGAAGTGTATTTGTGAGGGGGTGGGGCAAATTTTACTATTTTCGTTGGTGCATTGAAAACGACTTTTCTTGAGAAGCTATCACCAACAGGTGTGTGTGTGTGTGTGTGTGTGGGGGGGGGGGCAGTTCATGGGACTTTATTTCTTGTTTACTTATTTAAAAATGTATCTATTTAAAAATTATATAGACCGTATAATTGTAATTTTAAGTTTGTTTTGCCATGTCGGCATAATATCCAACTTAATTAACTAAACTGAAACTGCACGCTCAATAAAACATTAATAAATCCTGCTGTAGTGTGGGAAAAAAAACTAGGGAAAACGTATTGGCTTTTCTAGACAAAGTATATATGAGATAAATAATTTTATGTATGGTTCAGTGTGCATTTGAGATGTAATACAGTCCTGCACTGCAATGCAAGTGATCTACAGGAGGTGGAATGATACAAAATAACAGCCTATGGCCAGAGGTGAGAAGGAAATGGTCTTCTGTGAGCAGCCAGACCCCAGTCTGTCTAGATTTTAAATATTTGGTAACAATAGGTGTATAATTGGGGCACTGTTAAGCCGGGCCTAAAAAGAGCATATCTGAGCTTACTAACTGCATAATGTCTTCTGTACATAGGTAAGGGTGTCATAGCATAACCACCTACAGGGATCAGCGTTCATACTTAGGACAAGTACTGAGAACAGAATGATAATGATTGCTAGGGGTGTCCTTCCCTCAGAACACCTCATCACAGTAGAAACAAGAGACTTTGGTACTAATCCCGGCTTCCCAACTAGGCCGTATTTCCGTGCTCCTGGGCAAGTCACTTCGGCTCCATACCTCCCCTGACGAAACTCAGTTAATCTATTGTAAAGGGCACTTAAAAAAAATCTTTTCCTTTTGGATAATTTGGATATGGGAACTGGAGTACGGAGGAAAATAACGCTATGTCTGTCGTGATGTCACCAGACCTGTAACTAATTAAACATCTGTTTTTTCAAAACTCCCCATGAGGCTGAATGCATGCTTCGCAGCACATCTTAGGCATGGCGATCTTTCTCTTTCACAATACCTCCCCCCTACGTTGTGTGTGTGTGTGGCAGCCCGGGCTGAGACAGCTTCCCGGGCACACACACAGCCGCCCCCGAGTACTTCACAGGTCTTTAAAAGACCATTCACTTGTTAACGAGGCTTTGTTTAAATTCTGATAACACCAGAGGCGATTGCTCTGTGAGCAATCACCATACCATCCTGTTTTTCAACTCTGCTGGAGCACGGCAGCGCCGCAATATGTGCTAGTGTTTTCCCGTTTTTACATATAAATACAGACAAAGGAAAACTTGTTTTCCGTCTGTATTTATATGTAAAAATCCGTTTAAACGGAAAACCGGGAGCCCTAATTATAATCTATTATTCACTAGTGGTATAATATATTCTTAGAGCCTGCCGTAGCGGGCTCTACCGGCCATTAGAGGCCCGCTCCAGCGTTAAAGGCCCGAGCCGAAGGCGAGGGCCTTTAACAAGGGAGCGGGCCTTTAATGGCCAGTAGAGCCTGCTACGGAGGGCTCTAAGACTACTAGAACATTCCGCCCCTAGAGGGCAGAATGTTCTAATTTGTAAAACAAAGGTCTCACAGGACCCCGAGGAGATTGAAATTTCCTCGGGCTCCGTGATGCCATTTGTTCACAGCAACAGCTGTGAACAAACATTGAAATGTTGGAGCTCCGGGTTTCTTCCTGCCATTAGAAGCCCGGGGCACTCCATTGTTTTCAATGGAGCTCCCAACATTCCAATATTCTAATAAAAAATAGACCTACTCTCGCAGCAGCCTGAGTCAGCAAATCTGTCTAATGGCTGGCAGAGACACGCAGAGGCACCCGCACCAGCCATCTGAGAGATTTGCCAGGATTGGTGGAGTCCTATCCTTGGTCTCAGGGTCTTGTCAAGGTTCAGGTCCTCACAATTAGTGACACGCTGTAGCAACACTGGTATGGTAGCTTGGCATGCTTTTGCTTTAAACCCTATAGTGCCAAGCACTACCCGTCAATCATTGTCACCTCATCCTCTCCCATCTCATCACAGGGGAGTGGGGTTGGCAAGAGTCTAACTCATCGTACCCCATCTTATAACAAAGTGGAAGAAGGTGAGGTGAAAAGGCTAGAAACTGACAGCTGGAGCCTATGCATGACTGTGCAGCCTCCAGTTTTCTGCTTCAGTTCTCGAGGCTGGTAGAAGCTGTGTTTCTGCCCTGAAAGTCGACCCTGTACAGTCAGCTGAAGCACAAAGGCCCAGGAATTAAGTAAAATAAAACCCTGAGAAATAGTGTGTGTATGTGAGTAATAGTGCAACTTAATGAGAATGAGTGAGTCAAAGTGAATGAGAATAATTGAGATTAAGTTAGAATTAGAGAGTGAGTATAACCAAATATGTGTGAGTGTAAGCTATAGTGACTAAGTGAGTGAGAATGAATAGGAGTGCGGGAGATCATTCTTGGCATATAAGGTGCCTGGACAAAATGTAGGCATATAGGATTTAATTCTTTGCATATGGGACACTTGTGGCAAAATGCTGGTACTTATATTCTGGTCATAATTCTTGGTAAAAGGGAAAACAATGGGGAATGCTGGCACTGGAATATTGGAGGTAATTCTTGGTATATGGGGTGAGGCACCCATTGAAAAGTGCATGCTTTAGTACACACTAGTAGTAACTTGTGGTTTATGGGACAACTGTGGTAAAATGCTGGCACTGGCATATTGGAGATCATTCTTGGCACTTTGGAGAACTGTGCAAAATGTTGGTGCTACCTTACCCAAGATAATTCTTGGCATTAGGGAGGGCAACCATGGCATATTGAGCGGTGGGACGCAGGCAACCATGACTAATTTCTGGCGTTGACATATTAGTGGTAATTTTGACCTATGGGTCACCCATGGTATATGGGATGCATTCATACCAAAATTCTTGCCCTGGCACAATGGAGATAATTATTGGCATGCAGGGGCACAGACAGCACATTTTGACTTATATGGGGATGACTCCTGGGTCTTATCCAGCTTCGTTGACTTGGCACACGTTTAAAGGGTTTCAGCATTTAGTAAGTGTCCTTTCAGAGGCAGTGTTTTTGAGCAAATTTAGATGACTATGGTGCTGTATAATTTACTATTTGACCTAGTTTAAAAAAAAATGTTTTAGGGGGAGAAATCCCCGGAACCTTCCAAGAAGTTGGGTGTGCTGTCTTTGCTCGCTCTCTGGAACTCAAAGGAAGTATTACTCCCCTCCCACATCCCCTCCACTTTCAAAACCACTAGACGCTACTGTATTTTTTTACAAACCCTAATGCTGCTTAAAGGTGATTTAAAATTGGGAGTAGGAGAGATTATTTGGAATTCTTTCCATACTACATGCTCAGTGTCTGTAAGTAAGACTTTACAAATCAGTCATTAATGAATATATATCTATTAAACTCTTGCAAACAGTCTAACCTTTTTTCAAGTTCTCAGGAATAGGCCAGCAGGGTGAGGGGGTGCCTTGCTGGTGAAAATGGTCATGTCACCATCCAGGGAAAACAACAACAAAAGAAGCCGGCGGGCTTTCTTAGAGACAGGTGAAACTGGCAGACAGTACGTGGCTCAACAGGTAGGGACATCAGTTGTGCAGACAGAGTGCCTGATGTCTGTGGGGATTTCTGGCTGAACGTAGCAAAACGTAGCAAAATGTGGATGCATTGCAGACTGACAAACTGCAATTGAGCATTGGCCATACTTGAGTACAGGTTGATAGCTTTCTTCCCTGTCTCCAGTCCTGCTTAGCTGGTGAAGATGGCAACTAAGGGGCTGGGCAGAACATGTAATGCTAGGTAAGAGTTGCTAGGAGGAAAGGCTTGGGGAGGTACCGGCTGAGCAACAAAGTGTGAGCTGGTGGTGTGTGAAAAGCAGGCTGCAGGTGAGGTGTGAAGGCACTGGGTAGTAGGCAGGCATGGACTCCAGCCTCCAGCAGGTCACTGAGACAATGGGTGGGCCAGGTAAGTCCATTTCAGGCGACAGGCAGTGAGTGGCAGACAGGCTTCTGCTCTTTCCTGGTTTGACCTGCGCCGCGTACCAACTACACTTTAATGCGCAGAGCAATCTTTACTTTAAAGACACCGTCGCAGCATGAGCAGAGTCTCATGATGAGAAGCATGGTCTGGTGATGCAGTGGGCTAATGCATCCACTGCAGGTTGACCTCATGGTCACAGATTAAAACTACGGCCGATACACTCAGCCTTTCATAGTACTAAGGTTGATAAAATGACTACCACTGAGGTGGGTACATTGCAGGAAAATAGGGAATCCAGCTGGATCTGCGATCCGGGCTGGCCCCAGTGAAATACGATGACTTTGTTATGGTGTAATTTACCAATGTTGAAAAACAATCAGCAGTGCTTGCAGGTTTTTTGATTTCTGTTCAGAGCAGCAACCTGCAGCAGTGAGTGAAGGAGGTTTCTTATTTTCATGTCCAGCATGGCCCATCAGAATGCTCACTTTAATACCCATCACCTCTCCTTTTATTGGCATCTCATCGTGGCTGGGAGATACCTGCACCCTAACACCTAGATGCCAATGCAATAATGGGAAATAAAGGTGCTCATGTATGTAAGCAACATGCAGGGCCGACTTTAGGGCAGTGCGATTGGTGCAGCCGCACTGGGCGCTGACATGTGGAGGGTGCGCTGTGTTTAGCAATCACTTATGATTAGAGAGATGAGGGGTACCTTTGTCTGGTGGTAGTGAGAGAATCAGAGTGGGCGGTCATAGGGTGTGGGGGCGCCAAAAATGTTTGTCGCACCGGGCGCCATCAGCGCTAAAGATGGCCCTGGCAACATGCATAATATTTTATTTTATTTTATTTCATTTATATAGCTACTTGTCCCAGTGTAGACAGTCGGAGAGATTTACATCACACTCATATATTGTACCCAGACAATGAATCATTCAAGTGTGTAAATCAATATATAGGAAATTACATTAAAAAATGAGGGTTACAAGGTGTTGGAGTCAGATATCTTCCATATTGGTTGGCCCCATATGTTAAGAGTGCTCAGTCTGGAGAAACAGAGCCAACTTTTAAAGTTATTGGGACTGTCTGCACTAATAAGACATTATTACTACCCAAAAGCTCTTTTTGTGGTAATCTCAGAATAAAGAAAGATTGATAAAAAAACAATAAGTTTCTAAATCCATGCGTTGCACTTTGCATGCAGGTTCTTGATGCTGGAATTATGTGATTTAGTGGCCGATGTGTTTTTCTCATAATTATGGATTTGCCACATTTGCCACTTAATCCATCATCCACTGCATAATCTTCAGATTTTACATTAAAAAAATTGTTTCTAACTCAATTGCTTCAGAAGGTACTAAAAATGTGCCAACACGTGTTCCTGCACATCAGAAGGCTCTTCGCAAAGGCTGAATGGTCATCTTTCAGTTGTTTATTGCTGTATTTGGATGTTAAACTGATACTAATGAGGTGAGACATTTGCCCAGACATGGTTGCAATTTTCAAAAATGAGAAAATAATGAAGCAATACTATCGCAAAATGTGCCGCGTTACGCTGCATGATTTGCATTTTCTTGCCGCATAATTTGGTCCTCCCCTGCCACATAATTGCAGTGGCCCTGACTATAACTTACGTGCTGCAAGTAACTTTTGGACCTTGGTGACAAAAAAGTAACTCACTGACCTATCTACATAAAATATAACTCTGTGATCTGCAAGCTACACATTGTGCTTTGCAGCAGGCACTCTAACTCTATGTGCTCACTTATGATGAGTCAAAACTGTGACTAGACAGAACACAGATCTCTCTAGCAAGTAGGTGTGAAAGTAGCCTCAATACCTGACCTTCCAGCGAGACCTCTCAGCCTTAGTGCACCGCCCCCGCCCCCACCCCCTGTTACCTAAACGTAAAGGCCTAGTGGAGGAGTGAAATAGATGAAGAAGAAATTACTTTAGGTCTGGGTAGGATTGCCCCAGGGGGGCTGAGGTGAGACCGGCTCAGCAGGAGCACAGCAACACCTGGCCTCTCAGTGAGACCTCTGCACACTATCCCCTCTCCCCACTCACCATGTGCTGAACGTGAAGCCCCAGTGGGGTTGGGATCACGTAAATGACAGAAGCTTCTAGACCGACCTGGGGGGCAGTGGGGTAGGTGAAAAGGGGGCGAGGAGAAATGGTGGAAAGGACACAACATCACCTGGCCTCTTCACACTCCTCCCTCCTTCACTCATCATGGCCTCAGCGTAATGGCTGGTGGCGGAGGGGTTGACTGCTTCTCGGACGGGAGCCGGCCCCACATGGGCGATGGTGAAAATGCCACAACACTGGCTGCCTAATGACATCACTGCAAGCCCAAGCATCCCTACCACACCTGGAGAACAGTAGAACACTGTGAGCAGTTGGCAGAGGCCCTAAGAAAAAACGGCCCACAGCTGGTTTCGATTTTCTTAAAAATATCTTGAATACATATCGGGAGTTGCTGGGGAAAAAAACTACTTTGGT
Organism: Calotriton arnoldi; assembly: GCA_963921515.1. NCBI lineage: Eukaryota > Metazoa > Chordata > Amphibia > Caudata > Salamandridae > Calotriton > Calotriton arnoldi. Next base: position 917,600 of record CAWUFW010004608.1, on the reverse strand, counting down.
AAGATAACCATTTTATATAATTGGTTCTACCAACTACTGGCAAAAGTGAGATCTTTGTTCTGATCTAAAACTTTCTTAACTTCTGCCCATTTATTACAATAGAAGTCGTTAATTTTCTGTGAAATTTGTACCTCAAGATATCTAATTTGTTCTGTAACTACTCTGTTCTAGGCCATCAACTCAATCTTAGCTGTTTTCATTTTATAATCTGAGAATTCTCCAAAATCTTGTAATGGCTTCATAATTTTACCAACAGCATATGGATCTTATGTTATAGCCAAATGAGCATTTTTATTTACTAGCATCCCCATATAATTTAACATTTTGAACTGTAGCCCCAAGTTTATAGACCCTTATTTTTTGGTTTTAGCTTATTGACATTGTAAGTGGTTCAATCAACATGAAAAACAATAATGGAGGCAACTTGTTCCGGTATGTAGCCAAAATTTCCCTTAACTATGAGGAATGCTTGAGAATCTTTATATAATGCCTGGACTGCTTTCACAAAGATCTCATGTAATGTAAACTATAGCATAACTTTCCATAAATACTTCCAACATACTAGATCAAATGCCTTTCTTGCATCTGTTAAGATCATCACTAATGGTGCAGAAGTAATATTCGTTCTGTCTCTGCATGCAGATACTTCTATTACATTATTTTTTTAACATTATGCCCTTTTATGAAACATTATTGATTTCTATATTATCAATGGAAGAATAATCGATGGAAGAATATTTTGTAGTCGTTCTACATGTATTTTTGCATTGACTTGGCTTTCTGTATTAAAGAAAAAAATAGGCTTATATAAGAAACAACAGGCTGAATCTTTGTTTTGGATTTTGAAAATATTATAATAGCAACTTCTTTCCACAAACCTGGAATAGTCCTGACTACAAAAAATTATTTGCAGAGTTCTTGAAATGAATTACAAATACATTTGATTCAGTACTTCCAAAGCTCTACTGGTATTTCATTGGGACCAGATGCTTTTCCATTCTTCAACCCATGTATTGTTATTTATATATCTTCCAGTGAAATGGGAGCTGCAAGTTCATCTTGAACTAATGGCATAACAGAAGAGTTATATGATGTGTAAAAGCTCTGTGTGGATTTTTTTGTTAAGCCTGTGTCATATAATTCTCCAAATAAATTAATATATGCTACTTGAATTGAAGAATCCGTATTATAATTTTTACCTTTCTTTTTTATAGGGTTGGTCTTCCTATTAACCTTCTGCGCAGTTTGCGAGGCTAAAAGTGTACCACTTTTATCACTCACCTCATGTGATCGTTCTTTTTAAAATATATTTTTTTTGAAGAAAGACATCAGCACAACAACAGAAAGCGTAAGAACATAAATCATCAAAATAAAAGCAGACACTTGTTAAATTTGGAGTATTTCACATATCAAAGTATATGGCATCTACGATGACATTCCAGTGGAGGACACCCTGTCTCCCTGAGTTCTGTAGAGGCAACTTCATTTTATGTACCACAGGCATTCCAACATTAAATCTGTCTAACCAGATAGCATCAGGTGTACGCACCAATACCCAATATTCTCTATATACACGTTTAGGGCTGGACTCTGGGATAGCAGATATGCCCGCAGTGGCCCCCAAATGTCTTCAAGTCTAGAGTGAACCAGCTGAAGTGCCTCGCATGACTCAGTATAATGACTACACATCGCCATATCCTCGAGCCAATCTGTGCATGTGGGGCAGGACCTTTTACCTTGCCATTCCAACTTTTCCCTTGGCCATCCACATGGCCATCAGCACCACTAGTGTTCTACATGATTTTGGAAACTGACACACACACAAGCAGAGCTCACATTACATTGAACACAGGCAAGTCCATGCGGTAGTAGGCATCTTCATGCTAACTACTGGAAGTCAGCATGTGGTGCGTTACATCTCTGGCATGTATGACTGACCTCTGGGCTCAACTTGTGCAGTCTTTCAGGAATGCAATATACCCAGTACAGGCATATAAAGAGGATGACTCTGAGTCTATAATTCATACAGATCTTATCAGTTTGCTCACTGCAATACAGTAAATATTTTATGTCTATCACAGCATTCAGACCTCATTCCCACTCACTCCGACTGTGTACAGTCTCTCCCTGTTTACCAACTCCGCAACATAATATATAATTAAGGTTCCCAGTTTTCAGTTTTTACTAATTTTTTTAGATAAATGCAGACAGAAAACAATATATTTTCCTGTCTGCATATATTTTTAAATATGGAAAATACTGGAAATATGTTTTTTCCCGACCATTCTGACGTGTGTCAATCATGCGTGCTAGGCCAATAGCTGTGCAGAATGACAGGTAGGGGAATTAAAAAAGAAAAACGATTTCCTGTTGAAGGTAAAATCATAGAAGCAGTACAACTGTTCAAGCTGTTCTACAATGCAATTTATTTCAGATGGCTGCATTGCCCTGTAAATGGGTAACACTAATTGGACATTCAAACATGAGTAAACATTTGCTGCTTAAATAAATGTGGAAATATACCAATTGCAGCTTCATTTTCTACACTACACATAAAATAAATATGGATAAATACAGATAAAATGAGTACAAAAAATTTGGATAAATACAGACAGAAATGTCAAAAACATAAATACCATAAAACCCGGAGCCGAGCTCTATATATAATCTAGAGAGCCAACGCCTCAAATTTATTGAAATGATCATCAGAGTCAATGGCTCAAAGCCTGGGGGTTCAGAAAATTAGCAACTCTAGCTTGCGCTGTGCCACAACCTTTAATATGTGAAGACATCCAATGATGTGGTCAGCTAAACTTGCTTATATTGTTCAAGAAATAGAAATTGACCTTCTCTAAAACTAAAAAACAGAGCCATATCATTTCCCTTTTTTCCACCAAGTAATATTAAAAGTATACAAAAAAGTAAGGGATGGAATGTTTGAATTAATCTCAGCCACTGGTAATTACTCGGGCCGCATCCCAATCCATCGTTATTTTGCACACCATGTCACCTCAGTTTGGACCCAGCTATATGCAAATCAGACTTGACCCTGCTCCATTCGGACAGTCTAGCTTGAACTGACAAGCCAGGTCCTCCCTGAACCGGAATACAGGCAACTCAGGACTGGTTTTGCCATAGTTATAGGCTCATCAGTCGGGTACAGCTTGGTTACAGTGACAGTTTGCATTGGACCCACATCTGACATACCCATTCCACCTAGGGGGCACACTAAAAGTATACAAAAAAAGTGATGGATGGAATGCTTGGATTAAGGGTACAGCTTGGTTCCAGTGACACAGTGTGCATGGGCCCCACGTCTGGGCATAACCTCATCTCAAGCCATCATTATTTTGCATACCAAATCACCTCAGTTTGGACCCAGATACATGCATATCAGTCTTGACCCTGCTCCAATCGGAACAGTTGAGCCCAAACTGCCAGACCAGGTCTTCCCTGAACTAGAACACAAGCAACCCAGGACAATGTCGTCCTACTTATGGGTTCGTCAGCCGGGTACAACTTGGTTCCAGTGACACAGTGCGCACGGGACCCACGATTCGACATACCCGTCCCGCTTATGGCAACACACTAAAAGTATATAAAAAAGTGATGGATGGAATGCTTGAATTAATCTCAGCCACTGGTAACTAGTTGGGCCGCACCCCAATCCATCGTTATTTTGCACAGCATGTCATCTCAGTTTGTACCCTGGTCTATGCAAATCAGTCTCCTGCTCCAAACCAAGTCCTCCCTGAACCAGAACACAAGCAACCCCGGACCAATGGCTTGGGAGTGCTACCCCGAGCTATTGCCAGTGGTTAGACTTATTGCAAGCAGCCTCCCATCACCATTTGTGTGCACCAAGTAATATTGTCTGAATATATCTAGGATTCTGTTTTAAAACTATGTTTCCTAATTTTCCTGAATTTGTGCAACCCTGTGTAACTTACTGACCCCTCTATTCCTCCTCACCCCCTTTCAGCTACCTTTAGTAGGCATTCCCCATTTCTCACAGGGGAACCCTCTATTTGTTTATGTGACTAAATCATTTACTTCCACTTTGATATATTTACTTTCCATTTATTTTATTTTGAGTGGAAAGTACTTCTAATTGTTTCTCAGCTTCTGCTTTAGAGAATGCAACTTAGAAGCACATTGATCATGACCTTCAGTCTAGAAGGCAACTGAAGATATGCTCTGCGAGATGAGTGATGAATTGTGTTAACTCCCAATAGCGTTGATATTTTTTGCTGATATCAGGTCTGATGTATACATATTTTCATTTAGAATGAATAGAATATCGGGAATTTGTGAGAATATTCTCCACTATAGAATATGTCTGCAGAGTTAATATAATTTTTCTTTGTTTGGAAGGATCTTTTTGTTTATCATAAGATGGCTTCCTGTTGAATTTCTGTTTCAAAATCAATTGCATAGGATATTGCTTTTACATATTTCTTAAGACATTTAATTGTAAATGCTTTTAACACTTAATTAATTTCTGCAGCATCAGGAATCTCATTTACTCAATATTATTTTCCGTGACTGTTTTTCTTCTGTTCTATAAAACAGAACTGATTTCAGTTTCTTTATTGACTATAGCTCACTTGAGAGTGTCTTCACAGTATTTTTGATAGAATTCATTTGATCATCTAGCTTACCACCTATATCTATAATGTCTGCAATTTTCTCATCTTGATGACGAAACTATTTCTTCATTCTGCTAATTCTGAGTTAATTTTGTGTTAACAAATATTTGTTTTAGAAGTGGCCTGTTCTACAATCTCTTGGATGTGTTTTAATTAGGGGTGAGCAGAATGTTCCGTCCCACCCGTGGAATTGGCACTGAACTGCAGCGTGAGCTACATATTTTCACCCCTTGGCAGAATTCCACAAAACCACGTAGAGTGTTTCTGTAACTCCACGGAATTCGGATTTCGTCCACCACTAGTTTAAATGCTTGCATGATTTCAGCTAATAAGACTGGTTATTCAACTTAATTTACTTAAACAAAAGCTGAATCTTTCTGACAGCCTGCATTGTAAAATTGCTCATTTGTTTAAACTGATTCCTTGATTGTCTTGCATCATATCTAATTCTTCACAGCTTATAAACTGTTGAAGGTTCTTATCAGAGTTCTTAGTTATCGCATACAGAGGTTATACATAAAATGTGTTGTTTTTTTTTTGGATGTTGTCTTAACACCTTCCATGTGATTTTTGATGACTCTAACAATGTTTCTTTGCTGGTTCCAGCCCTACTACTTGTTCTGAATTAAAAGAGACATCAGGATCTTCTACCACAACGAGTCGCAATCCCTGAGTTATATTCTGGGACAGTTTGGTAATATCATTTGCTTTATTTAAAATATCTTCTACCCCTACTTTTACTTTTTCCTTACTTATTAGCGTATCCTGAGGTGCTTCCTCTTAGATTTCCATGTTTTTAGATTTTAGGTCTCTAGATTTATTGTCAGCGATTACGTCAAAAAACTTTGAAATAGGATCAGGATGAAATACATAAGATTCATCTAGTCTTTACACTGGGAATTCCCTTCTAGGACCTTACCTTCTTACTGTCATAGAACTATAATATCTAAATTATTAGGAATCTAATCCTAATCTTGCCTAGTATTCCTACTTTTTTATTGTTGCAGTCTTAATATTGCCCGTTGTTTTCTTTTTTCTTTCTGTATAGGTCCAAGAAATTGAGTATCTAGTAGTTTTGCCTGCTCTTGTGCTTGGGGAGTCTTACTTCTCTTGGACCTAGGCTGAACATCAACATATCTGCAGTGCTCCATTCCCAAAGACCCAGCATCAGATGTTCATCTCATAAGTCACTTAGGCATTTGCCATTACCACTACATACATATGTACATATACAAATTGTAGAACATAAAAGGCTCACCAATAATGTCTTAATTAAAACTTGCTTTACCTTCCTGGAGCTTTCTTTCTTTTATTTGTGCACTTTTGTTTACAACCATATTGTAATTTCCATCAGATCTTCCCTCCTACTGACTCTGACAATTATTCCACTAACTTCCAGTAGGCTTCCTCAAACAAATTAAAAGCTCCATCATCAAACAACTACAGCTGCCGAAGTCCAAGCGGCAATGCCGGATCTGCTGAGCAGCCAAGCTGTGCCGCACCTCGAGGTGTCTCTGTCAGAGCACAGATGGGAGACCGTGATGCCTACGCAGCTGGAGTGACTCTTTGACAACCTCAAGTATCTGGGAGTGAACATCTATCATCTTGATGCTGATTTGGTGAGCGGGAACCTGCACTGGACGGTTGCTTCAGCTTGCGGATCCCTTCCCTTCTGGCTTTCATTGCCCTTATCTCCGATGGACCAGGTTGCAATCGCAAAGATGCTGATTTTGCCTCGCTTGTTACATTTGTTCTTGGCTCTGCCTCTGCTTTTAGTGGGGTGTTTCTTTAGGGGCCTTAACGGGCTGCTGTCAGATTTGATCTGGGGGCATGGCAGGAAGCAGGCTGCACTGCCGACAACGCAGCGCCCTTTAGTAGATGGTGGCCTAGGAGCTCTCAACTATGAACTTTATTATGCTGCGGCTCAATTGCAATGGCCGATGCGCTGGCTGTGGTCGGTTCCATGTTCTGAGAGGAAGGAGGTTCAATGTGCCCTGCAGGGTGAGCTTCTTCAGACATGGTTGTGGTGGAATGCCCACCCGAGTAAACCCAAAAACTTGCTAATGCTGGTGGCCTGCAAATGCTGGCATATATATGTTCACAGAAGGGGAGGCACCCACCATTTGTGCCCCAGTTGCCAATTTCTCGCGGCGTTGTCCATAAACTAACAAAACGCATTTTTATGACGAAGCGCATTTATTCATCTCCACAGAGAAATGGCCCGCTAATTTGAAATATTGAATAATCGTCACCACTGGTTTCGTAGAGTGCACCTACGACACAGTAAGTGCAAGTGTTTACCTCACATTAGTTATAAGTCTAATTGTTCGCAGAGTCATTACATAATAACTAAAATGTTGCGTCTCCCTTTGTTACAGTCAGTACGGCATTGGTTCCGCATGGTGGAAGGTGCCACCGAAGGATTTTAAATTGAAATAACTTACTCGTCAGTTTTCCTCATTCTGCTGGTGTATACGTAAGTGACCAGAAAATCACATATGAGGGACACAATGTTTCAACAAAATGATGCCAACACCCCAGTCAAGCTAATATGAAATGACCTGGTCCTTTTAGGTAATGTTCCCGTGACATCTCACCTATGAAAAAGCACAACGAGTTCAACATCTAAATCTCAGGTATTATTTTATGAACATGAATTGAGCTGTATAAAGTGTATATAAGAGAAAGGGTTGAGTTTAGGTAATTTATTTTGATTTAATTTCAATTCGCAGGTTACACCGTGCTTTAGCCCTGATGAAAATCCCGCGATTGTTCTTCGGGATTGGAAACGCGTCGGCAATTTCCATGAGTCACAAAGGGTAGTCAGAAAAAATTCTTGATCTCTGAAGAGGGTAGTGATCAATGTACCCCTCGGAGCAGTATTTATCCCATGTGACGGCAGTTCTATAAATTTAACCGAGACTAATAGGTTTTTTGGAACTGCGTAGCTTCATTTGTACCACTATCTTGCTGGTGTAATGTTCGTAATAATTGTTGGTGTATTTTTTTTGGTATAATTTTGTAACATAAGTGCTGCACAATATTTGTTTTTGTGTATTTTGTCATAATTTGAATGTCATATTACTGTTGTGTGTAATTTATATGTATTGTATTTTTTTGTTTATTGGAAATGTATCTCACTCGGATTCGTGTAAAATGATGTACAGATGTATTGAACATTTCTTTAAAAAAGGTGATTATGACATTTAAAGCTTTGAACTGAACAGTCTTAGCTTTTTCCGCTTTGAATAAAATAGCGATATAAAAAAAACTGACAGCCAGGTTTAACTCCCCTTGTTTCCCAGTTGCCAATTTGGCAGCTGCCGATGGTAGAAGACTTAGTTGACCGGAGTGCCATGCGCACCTAGAGAGAGGCTGAGGCATTGCTCACCAATGATTTATACCAGGAGCTGCTGCTGAGGACGTTTCAGGTCTTGGAGGACCACCACGGGATACTGATGGGTCGCTTTCTAGAGAAAAGCGCTCTTCGTCATGTGCTCGCCACTCTCTAGGGGTGGGAGGTTGACAATCCACAGACATCAATCCTGTTGCAGGTCTTGCTCACACACAGGGATGCTAGGAAGGCCGTCACTGTGATTTATAGTACCCTTCATGCCCAGCGCTGTGAGGAGGAGGTGCCGGCCAGGGCCAAGTGGGCAGCCGCCTTGGGCACCGACATGTCCGATAAGCAATGGGCAAGTGTCAAGGCACATGTGAAGGAGGTATCCATGAACCCATGCTTCCGTTACACGCAATTGAACAACTTAGACCAGACCTAGCTGAAGCACAGCCACCAGATATTCCCGGATGCTCCATCCGAGTGTCCGTGTTGTCACACGCAAAAAGCTGACTTTTATCACATGTGGAATTGCCCTGTCCTTCAGGGGACGTGGGAGGAGGTGACGGATGTGTTGTCAGAAGTAGTGGAGTGAGTTGTGCCCTTACACCTGTCACCTGAAATTTGTTTTGTGTTTATGGTAATGCCTCGGAAAATGAAGTGGAGTAAACAAGAGATTTAATTTTTTATATAGTATGAGCCCAGCAGCACACGTCCAAGCACACCTGATCCAAGGCCCCAGCTGTCAATTTGCTTGGAAATTCAAAACCAGAATGTCATGCTGTTGCTAGGTGCGTAACAAAGATTTGCAGTGCAAGGGTAAAGCAAGAATATAGTAAGCACAAAAGTAAGAACATAGGATATGTCATGACACAATCACATATCTTCCTCTCCTAACAAATAATAAAACAAATGAAAACTTAACTTATGAGAACAAAAGTAACACTGAAATCATTTAACAACTGTTTCGCCTAGTGATATGACCACTGCGCGTAAACTGACTCTCCTGGAAAGCTTCACAACCTTTGATAAACCACGTGGCACACCACCATTGACAGCTTCATCAGACAAATCAACAGACATTGTTTCTGGCAAATCTTTGACCAAGTCAACTGCAGAATCAGCATTCACAGATTCCCTACTATGTCTCACCTCAACACCATCACCTGAATCAGAATGCATATTCCTTCCATCACAAGAAACTTTGCACCAAGGAAATTCATTCACATTCCTGCTCAGGACTAAAACATAAAGAGAAACAGGAAGTTTCCAAAAATGTACTGCAACTTTGGAGAAATATTCTTGTACTGTTTATCGGAAACATGCAGCAAATTACAAGCAGACCACCAAATACCATCCTCTAATAAGACAAAAACTACGAGCAGGCCTCTTCACCTTAAATGGTTCCTCAAATCTAAACTAGTTTTGTGTCCTTAAGAATTAATTTTCTTCAACAGCACCAATGAACCTCTTTTGATGATAATATGCTGTCTAATACTATGCCATTGATCGTGAAAATGCTTCATAATAGCCTGACGAGCAGGCACTCTTTGTCAATTTCCGTACCACATAGATCACTCCAAACAGACACACGAGTATCCATCCAAGACGGTAAAGGTTTTGTTCTTGAAATACAAATTCATTGGTTTGCGTAGCCCTAGATGGTCACTGAAATTTTTTTCTTAACAATTTCTGAGTCGCACCGCAACACAAATGTCAGGTGTGAGCCAACTTAATCAAGCATAACCTTAAATCTGTTGGTGGAACAAACTTTCCTGCCCTCAACAATATTCTGGACTCAATATGAAATTCAGATGAGACTTGGATCAAACTATGCAACTGCCCCTTCAATTTCTTCAAATCAAACCTTCCCACAACTATATACTTGCAAGCTTCCACTAACAATTTGTCAACCCTCTGAGCATCCACCCATTCATCTTCACTGACAGCTCTTTCCCAAACTTCAATAATATATATATATAGACACCAGGGGCATATATATATTCCCCGATAGGGCACAATAAAGGCGGTCAAAATTTGAAATTTCTTACCAAGACAGACCTGACTTCAAGTCTAATGTAGTAAAATACTTTGACTCTCCCAACAGTGCGAGCAGTTCCTAATCCTTGGGAAATGGTGGTACTGCTCTACAATTTTTCTGTTCAAGGATCTAAAGTCGACATTGGGGCTTTGGGGGGACGGCCGACCGGTAGAGAGGCTCGCACCCCCGGGGTTTTTGGGCCGGGTGGTGCGGCCGAGCCAATTGGGCTCGGGTTGGGCTGCATTTGGGCTTTGGGGTGGGGGTACATATGCGGCCATTTACAGGAGCCGGGTCACCATTTTGGAAGGTGACACGGCTGCCGACTGTACCGCAGACAGGGAAAGTTTTTTATTTGCTCTAAGGAAAGCTTTTGGGTAGTTAGAGGCCGGCATTTTTTAGCGGGCAATGGCACGTAACGACGCGCGTGTGCAGGAGGCCATGAGGCTCCTGGCAGAAGCCGACCGCATGGACCTCCTCCGAGGCCCGGAGGAGAACGCGGCCCGGCCGCCGCGCTGCACAGCGTGGGGCGTGGCCGCCGCGATTTTGGCGTGTTCCCCGCCAAGAGTCAATAATAAATGGGAAAGTGCGGAGGTACGTGTGGGGGGCCGCAGAGCTTAGGCAGCCCCCGCAAAACGGGGAAAACGTGGGGGGGGCGCCACGAGGCGCCCCCCGCTGGCTTTTATGGAGGGGAAGGGTGGGGCAGTGCGCGAGGACAAGCACCATGAGGGCCCCGCGGCGGTTTTCGCCGCGGGTGCCACGCACAAAATAGATTCTGTTAGAGAGCATGGGGGGCTCAGGCCTGTGGGAGGTGTCCCTGTTTTGGGAAGTCAGGAGAGCTTTGGGGAAAAGGCTGGGAGGGTCTCCAAGACAGCTGCTCGGCCTGCAGAGGGGGGGCTGGGGAGGAGCAGGGTTAAGGGCAGGCCGGTGGTTGCTGGGGGGGGGAGTCTGGGGTCCCACAGGCTTTTAAGGGTGTAGAAGAAAGGGAGGGGGGGGTCCAGGGAAGACGCTGTGGCGGCACTGGACATTAGAGGGTGGTTAGACAGGGCCCCCTGGGGGGTGAGGGACAAGTAGTCGGTGGAGGGGGGGTGGGTGCAAGGGCCCCCGGATGGGGCAGAGTGGTGCCTGGGGGGGGAGGGATGGAGGCCCCAGGGTCCAGTGCGGGAGGGGTGGCCAGTTTCACTGTTGGAATGGAGCGAGGGGAAGAGGAGGGGTCTGGGAGGAGGTGGGAGAGATCCCCGCCATCCCAGGTATACAGGCGTACGGGGATCAGGGGGGGTGGGCCCGGCAAAAAGGGGGGTCACTCGGGATAGGCAGGGGTGGGTCGGAGTGGGGGGGGTGGGGGACGCAGGGGGGTTTTCACAGGCACCCTTGGGGGTCTCAGGTATGGGGGGTATTGGCAATGGTGCCCGGATCAGGGGCAGGTAGGGACAGATAGGGACATTAACCTCGGCATGCCGGACCTTCCATTTGCTTTGCATGCGGCTCCTCACTACCGGGAAGAAGTGAAGGCAGGGTCCAGGGCGGCCAGCTGGAGCACGTCGAGGGACCATGGTGACAATGACGACCGGAGGTCTGAAAAGGTCACAGCGGGGCAACAGCCCAGTGGGGCGGAGGTGCCCACTAGGGCGGCGGTGACAATGGGCGGACAAAAAGGGACCGCTGCGGCGGGTTGCATTGCAAACAAAATGGTAGCAGGAAAGGTGGTACACAGTGAGATGGTCACGTCTGGGCGACAGCCCGGAGGGGCAGAGGGGCCCTCCAGGGTGGCGGCGACAGTTTACGGGCAGAAACAGAAAGCCGAGGCCACAATTGACAGGTTGTTGCAAGAGGCAAGGCACACATGGGTAACAAGATTAGAAGAGGAGGGGGAGGACATCCCATTAGATTATGAGGAGGACAGTCTAGAAGAGGGGGAGATAGTGGAGGACGAAAGGGTGGGGACAAGTAATTTTGTGCCTAGTGTGTTACAGGAGGCGGGACCGGATGCGGAATATAAGGCTATGCCTCAGATGACTCAACCCTCTGCGACACTGGTTAGGCGGTTGGATCCGGTGAGGACACCGACCTTGACGCCAGGTAAGAAAGGGGGACAAGGTAATGCGGCTAGCCCAAAACGGAGGGTTTCCACGGGGACGGATGTCAGAGGGGATGAGGGGGACAGTGGGCTAAAATTATGCAAGGGAAGATACGTGAGAGACACGGGGGTGGGTACAGAGGGGCAGAAGACGGAAAAGGAGGCAGAGAAGGGTAGTTCAGGGGGGACGACGGACGACAAGGCACAGGAGGGCTCTGACGCGACTAAGGGTTCCGGGGACGAGCAAAGCGACGGGAGGTCTGGTCAGTTGACGATGGGCAAAGAGAGTAAGGAAGTCCGATTGCCCAAACTGCCGTACATGGGGGTGACGAAACCATTGGGAGCACACCTCATGTTAGCCATGAAGGAAAAAATATGGAAGAGCGATTATTTAGACGTGTTGAAGCTGCTGCACAGGGAATTGCGATCCAAGGAGGGATCGAGAGAGGAGGAGCTAGAGTTATCCCGACGACCTAGGGTCCCCGTGACCATAGAGAACTGGACGGCAGCCTGTTTAATTTTCGCAAGTGTGTACTGCGAGAAATACCCAGATAGGTCTGTGGCATTGTTTAAATACATGGACGTAGTCAGGAGGGCACATCTGACGTATGGGGGTTACGCGTGGTCACACTATGACGAGGAGTTCCGTGCCAGACTAGCTTGGGACCCCGAGGCAAATTGGGGGGAGATCGACTCAAATCTCTATCAGCAGACAATGGGGGCAGTAAAATTTGGGAAGACAACGTACACGGCCAGTGGGTTGCCGTTAGTCTATCGCCCCTTTCAAAGCCGTCCCACCCGGGGGGGGGGGGATACACTCAGAAGCCCACAGGGGGAGGTCCAGGGGCCTGTTGGGACTATAACAAAGGCACTTGTGCCTGGGACTATTGCAGATTTAGGCACGAATGCTCAAAATGCTCTGGTAGGCACCTTCAGGTACAGTGCTTCGGGCCAGGGTACGCAGGGCAGGGCCAGACAGGGGGGCAGGGGCTGCAGCATCAGAATGCCAGCAGCGGACAGCAGGGGATGGGAGGCAGGGGAGGACAAGGGGTGCAGGGTTACATGGGCAAAGGCTCATACACCCATTAAGCTGGATAGCTTAGAGGACTGGCTAGCACACTACCCACGACAACAGGAAGCGCGAATTCTCAGTGCAGGTTTCAGAGAGGGCTTTAATTTGGGGTACGAAGGACCGAGGTTGGCAAGATGGGCGGAGAACCTGAAATCAGTGGCAGCTCACAAATCAGTTGTTTGGGAGAAATTGCAAAAAGAGGTCCGGGAAGGACGCATGGAGGGGCCATTTTCAGTTAGCCCGATAAAGGATTTGATTATTTCTCCTGTCGGGGTGGTCCCAAAGAAGGAGAGAGGCCAGTATCATCTAATTCAGCACTTGTCATGGCCGCAAGGTGGGTCGGTAAACAACTTCATTCCGGATGACTTGACGTCAGTGTCGTACTCTTCGGTGGACGTAGCCAGGGCACTAGTTGAAAGGGTTGGAAAAGGGGCTGAGACGGCAAAATGTGACATTAAGGCCGCTTTCCGGCTCTTGCCAGTTCATCCAGAGGACTTCCAGTTGCTGGGCATTCAAGTGGACAGAAACATCTTTGTGGATAAGGCCTTACCCATGGGGTGTTCCATATCATGTGCGCTGTTTGAGAAGTTCAGTTCATTCTTGCAGTGGGTTTTCTCTTGGAAAACGGGAAAAGAGACGGTGACACACTACCTTGACGACTTCTTCTTAGTGGGCCGACCTGGTTCGATGGACTGCCAGCAGCAGCTGGACAGTTTCCAGAAGCTCATGGGGACACTGGGTGTCCCTTTGGCACCGGAGAAGACACAAGGTCCAAGCACGGTGTTGTCATTTCTGGGGCTTGAACTTGATTCGGTGGCTATGGAAGCCAGGTTGCCGGAGGATAAAAAAGTGCACATGAGGTTGTTGATCAATGACATGCTGGCCAGAAAGAAAGTGACAGTAAGGATGGTACAAGTGTTACTGGGGTATTTGAATTTCGCATGCCGGGTAGTGAGAGCGGGACGGACATTTTGCAGGAGACTAAGCAGATCACTGGCAGGCCTCACGCTACCACACCACCACATGCGTTTGTCGGCAGGGACAAAGGAAGACTTGAGGATGTGGTGCAGGTTCTTGGAGGATTTCAATGGGATACCCATGTCCGCGCCGGAAGAGTGGGAATGGGAGGCGCAGATATTCTCAGACGCCGCCGGAGCAGGTGGGTTCGGGTTGTACTGGCAGGGAAAATGGTGTGCGGAAGAATGGCCGCCTCATTGGAAGAATGGGGGCAGGAACATTGCTTTCCTTGAATTGTTTCCACTAGTAGTTGCGGTCACACTGTGGGGGCAAACGCTAGCGCACAAAAGGGTCACTTTCAGGGTGGACAACATGGCAGTGGTGCAGGTGGTCAACAGGCAGTCCGCAAGGGATGAGCAGGTCTTAAAGTTATTGCGAGTATTCAAGTTGAGTTGCTTAAAGAATGACATTCAGTTCAGAGCAAAACATGTCCTGGGCGTAGACAAACACATTGCAGATGCTTGTCTCGTTTGCAGTGGGAGAGGTTCCATGGGCTGGCCACGGAGGCGGAAACTCGCAAGACGCCGGTGCCCGAAAGGATGTGGTCCGTAGGAGAAAAAGGATGCTGCAACTGGTGGTAGGGTCGTTAGCGCTTTCCACGAGGAAGGGCTACTGACTAGCGTGGCAGGAATTTCTGCAGGGAGGTGCGAAGAGGAGGCCTGGGACGTGGGCCAGAGAAGAGGACATCGTTCAGTTCATACTAACCTTGATTGAGAAGGGTTTGTTGAAGGTTACCATAGCGGCAAAGCTGGCAGAAATAGCTTTCATGGGCAAGTTATTTTGGGGTTATGCACCAACGGCAAGCGAGCTGGGTAAGAGGTTGCTAGAGGGTTGGGCCAGGGAGACAGGTAGAGGACAGCGGGCTAGGTTACCGGTGAATAATGTGCTGTTGGGCAGAATGATAGAGGTGTTACCTCATGTATGCTGCAGCCGGCAGGAGGCGATATTGTTTGCGGCGTTAATGTCTTGGTTATATTGCGGAGCTTTCCGGGTTTCGGAGCTGTTGGGAAGGAATGGGGTGCCAGGTCTGCAATGGAGGGAGGTACAGGGATGCGAAAAAGGGAGTGATGCAGTCTCCATTTTCCTCACGCGCTCTAAGACTGATCAAAGGGGGACGGGGAAGACAGCGGCGCTGTGGGCTAGAGAAGATCCCATGATCTGTCCGGTACGATGGGGGTGCCTTTTGCAGGGTGGAGCACTGAGGGAGGGGGGGACGTTTTTTACAGGACCTTGGGCGGAAAGTCACGGCGGCACAGCTTCTATAGGTCATGAGGCGGGTGTTAAAAGTACTAAGGGAGGTACCCGAGGCGTTTGGCCCTCATTCGTTCAGGATTGGGGTGACTTCTGACTCGGCGAACATGGGGTGGGGCTCAGAGAGGTTGAAGCAACTGGGACGTTGGGTATCAGATTGTTATAAGCGCTATATTAAAGCGGGAAAGGGGGGGGTTGGGAGGAAGGTGGATTTGTGAATCTTTCTCACGCATGTGTCTTTACAGGTGCAGTAGCAGGGCCAGAGTCAGAGGCGCTCACAATCTGGATTGTGGGGCATTCTTTTGTGAAATGGGCAGAAAGACACGAACAAGAAAAAGGAAAAGGCGTAAATCTAGGATTGGACCCGGGATTGTTTAAAGTCAGTTGGCACGGAAGGGGGGGCATGCGTTGGCACAAGCTTTTCCCCCTTTTAAATAAGTTACTGCGTCGACATGTTTGTCCAGATGTGCTGTTAATTCACTTGGGGGAGAATGATTTAGTAGTGTGTAAGGGGCTGTCTCTGTTGAAGCAGATGAAAAGGGATTTGCGGGAGATTAAGAGGCAGTGGTCTGGGTGTTTTGTGGTGTGGAATGAGTTTATTCCAAGAAGGCATTGGAGGGGGGCCAAGAGGCCTGTTGCCATTGATAAAGCCAGGAGGAAGGTAAACAGGGAGATGAGGGTGTTTTGCAGAGAGTCAGGTTTTGGCAGAGTAGATCATCCAGAACTAAAGTATTCGGCAGTGGATTACCCAGAGCGTAAGTATTCAGCAAAAAAAAAATTCAGGGATGATGGGGTGCATTTGTCTCGCTTCAGGATGGAGCTATACTTGATTCAAATAAAGGAGGTATTGGATTCAGCCCTGGATATAAGACGTTATCCTAGAAGGGGTCTAGAGGTTGGGGGGTCAGAAAAGTCATAAGGACTATTTCTGCGTGGCGTCGGTTACCTATTTTTGGCCAGTTGTTACTGTTTCATCTTATGGTTGGGGACAAGTAGGTAATGAGGTTAGGATAGGTTATACTTAGTAGATAGATTTGTAGACAGGTAGAGAAGAGGTTACAGGGTTTAAAGGGTTAACAGTTATTGATCAAGTAGATAGATCTTTAGATAGGTTGAGATGAGGTTACAAGGTTTTAAAGGGGCGAAAGTTATTGTTCAAGTTGGGGTCTGTTAAATAAATTGCAATTGTGTTTTGGGGAAACATTAGGGGTGGGGGGAGGAGGATACGTAGATGAAGTTTGTATAGTTAGCTATAGTTTTGTGAGGCAAAGGCCGAGGTTATGTTTTGTAAGGTGCACCTGTCTTCAATAAAGCGGCCTTTTTCACACTTATGGTGAGTCAATTGTGGTTCGTTCCATACACTGCGGCCCAAATAAACAAATATGCACCCTTTTTTTAAGCAAAACTATAGCTGATATTCATTCAGAGGTAGTCACTGGCTGTATAATTCCCTGATTACACATATTCTTGAGCACATTTTTAAGTCTTCCTTTTCCCCCAAAGGTACATCCCTAAACCATGTGAGCAATCGGAACACCACCCTTCTCCATAATGATTTTGGTCTCACAACCCTTCACACAATTAATACATAGTATATTTGCACAATACATTTTCTAAATCATTCACAGACCTCTCCATAAGCATCATAGGATTAACTGTCCAAGCACCATGCCCAAACAACCCCGATCCACTCATCCCATATTATTCTCGCCTTTTCTGGCTATTTAAATCCTGGTCCAAATCTGACGTCTCTTAACACTATGCAATCACCAAAAAAACAAAGGGCCTCATTACGATATCGGTCGGACCACTACGGACAGGCCGTTGGTGATGGTCCGACCGCCGACAGCTCTTCTCTCTGACCACAGCATTACAATGCTAGCGGTCGGACCCACATCTGTCCCACATCTTGCAGTCGGAGCAGCGCCCGATAATGGCGGCGGTGCTGAGGCAGGCACCGCCGCGGGATTTGGATATCCCTTTCCAAAAACCATTTCATGACGGGAACACCGCGATGTAAAGTTTGTCGGAAAAGGATGTTGGGGGCCCCAAACAGGGCCCCATCCATTGTAGGCCACTATAAAGGGGCCATCGGGACACATGTAGTGCACCCACTCTCCTCTGTGCACCGGGTGCCATGCACGACATGGTGTATGGCACACAGTGCACGGACGTACAGGATGTACCTTCTCAGTGTTGGCATGTGATGAGGCCCTTTCCCACGGTCGCAGCATGCTCCCGCCGTGTTGCCGACCGTCAGCCCGGCAGTCGCATCCCAATAGGGAGGTCAGACCGCCCGCATGCATGTCGGCGGTCTCCTGGTCAATGCAATAGCGGACAATATGATGCCCTAAATGTCACTGTTCTGCTCAACATACGCTACAACCGTAATGTCAGAATGTCTTGCACCCACAACTTATCAAATGTCAAATTAGAAGTCATAATGACAGGCGTTTCAGAATCAGCCATGAGTTTCGTGCCTACCTTACTAATCCTTATGTCACAAAATGATGTACACTTACTGGCTAGCACTGCAGCCTCAACCACACCCACACCCACACCCACATCAAATGTTAAAGCATGCCTAGAAACCTCTTCCTCCACAGTGTTCTATTTGCTAGAGACATGTCTAACCCTAAATAAACTGGAAGAATGACCCAGAACCAAAGATGATAAACATGCCCACAAGTTGTTGCTCTGGCCTGGTGCTTTTCATGAGCAAGATAGCGATGTCATGGAAGGCCAGCTCTCCACCGCACCTGGGGCGCTGGCTACACAACCTTTTGAAATGGGCTAAGGCGGAAGAGGTTGTCGTTGCTAGGCTTTGGCGCTAGGGTGGTGGGAGACCTAATTGCACAATGTGGGACACGTATATCTTGGAGCTAGGGGTGAAGACTGGTGAGAGGCCGCCCTGAGAGGATAATTGTTTATAGCAATGTTGTTGACACAAGACATTATCAATGTTCTATTATTCTACATATTATGATATGTATATGGTGCACTGTGGCGCCTGGGACTTGTCACTGTCTGTGAACTGTACCCCAGTTTGATTCTTTTGTATATGCACCCTACTGTTGATGTCAGTGCCTTTGATTGTTGATTGGTGCCGGGTGGGGAGGCGCGATGGCCGCCCTGTGATAAGTAAAGCCCGGTTTGGGGGAACTCCAGCATTGTGAAACACTCACAAAGTGGCCCATTAGTGCAGAAATTGCACTTTCTGTTTAGAGTAGGGCAATCAGAGCTATTACCTAATTAAAATGTAACTCATTCTATAGCAAGATGATGCACTTGAATGAACATGGTTTCTGGACCTCTATACATCCTTATATTCTTTTTTCTTTTTGCTTCGAGCACTCACAGAAGCGCAGACAGCAGTTTTACCTTCATTAACAAGCACACACGCTGCAACAAGAGACCCCTCAATACCCCTTGCAATTCTAATTATTTTTTTCCGAAGAAGGTTTGCTGAAACATAATAAATATTAATGCGCCTTCTTAGAAAGGCATTTAGTTACAATTTGGTCAAGAATATATTGCTTCACACAGTTTTCAAACCCGCAGCAACCATCTAAAATGTGAAAGATGTGCTCTTGCAATTGGGAATGTCCAACAGGCTATGAACACTTCCTACTTAAACAGGGCTGCAGCACGACACATATTGGACACGCGCAGCAGGCACGCCACTGGTGCACCAAAGGCAAGCCCGTCTGTGTCTTATCTGCACCCAAAGGGGGGCAGGGGACCCTATTGGTTTCTTATCATACTCGAGGGCTGAATTGGGTGCTATGAAACTGGTGAGTACTGACATTTGCCCTTCTCTTGAGAGACCTCTCCACAGTTATCGAAGCATTTTCTGATACACTGGTAATTAATCGGAATTCTCAAACATTATCTGTAGGACGAGAATTGATTAGTAACTCTGTAGACTTGCTCCAGGTAACTTACCTTAATCACACGTTCACTTGGTAAACATGAGGTTGAAATCTTCACCTTTTTAGAGCATTGTAAACCTATATATTGCTGTTAATGGAAACCTGGCTGAACGATGTATGTCTGCTGGATATATTGCCATCTACACCTAATGACTATGAGGTGTTGAATATGAATAGACTCTCTAAGAAGAGAGGCGTGCGTGGCTGCAATTGTACATCAACACCTCCAGATTTCTTTAGCTTCTCTTAAATCTGTCCCCGATATTGATTTAATCTGTTTAACGATTGACTTTGATAATAACTCCTTGATATGTTTACTATTATATGGCCTCCCTGAATACATGGCGTCCTTTCCCAACACCTTTTATGAATTGGTCAGCTCTATGATGATGCTATTCCAAAATTGTTGTGATTGGTGACTTTAAATATTGGATAGATGACCTTTGAACACAGCCGCGGCCGCTGCAGGTAAGAGCGGTGGGGCCGGCTGGGGGTGGGGATTTCGAGAGACGACCACAAGGGAAAATTAAATAAATAATTAATTTTCCCTTGTGGTCGTCTCTCGATATCCCCCCCTCTGCCGGCCACACTGCCCTACTGCTCTTACCTGTAGCGGCCGCGGCTGTTTAAACAGGATCAAAGGATTATGAGTTCTGGGAATTGATGTCATCCTTAAACCTTCAACAACATATTATCGATCCCACCCATGTTAAAGGGCATACCTTTGACTTGGTGTGGACCTCTAACACAGAGGTACCTGACCTCAATGTGACCCCCTGCTTATGGTCAGATCACTAGTTTTTAAGGGCACTAATTGCACTTTTTGTTAAGAGTAGGGCAATCAGAGCTATTACCCAATTAAAATGTGTCTCCTTTCTATAGCAAGATGACGCACTTGAATGTACATGGTTTCTGTTTCTGAACCTCTATACATCCTTACATTCTTTTTTCTCTCTGCTTAGAGCACTCACGGAAGCGCAGACAGCAGCTTTACCTTCATCAACAAGCACACAGCTGCAACAAGAGACCTCTCAATACCCCTTGCAATTCTAATTATTTCTTCCGAAGAAGGTTTGCTGAAACAAAATAAATATCCATATGCCTTCTTGGAAAAGCATTTAGTTACAATTTGGTCATGAATATACAGATTGACACACTTTTCAAACTCGTAGCAAACTTCTCAAATGTGAAAGATGCGCTCTCGCAGTTCAGGGTGTCTTAATAAAATTGTTGAACCACTATCCTTCCTAACCCGGTCCCTTGGTATACTGCAGAGTTAAAAGTAGCAAAGCTACATCTATGTCGCTTGGAACGCCTTTGGTGTAAAGATTACAAAAGTAAAACAAGGTATAATTTAAAGCTGGGAAGGTAAAATATAAACTGACCTTACTCAAAGCCAAATTACTATTCTACTAAAATCCCAGAAGGAGATTTTTAGAATAATGAACTTTGTTCCCCAAATAGAGTTACCATAAGTTTAGCGCCTTCTCAGGATTCTTGTGATACTTTGAATGCATTTTTTAAAATAAATAAAATTGATCTAACAAGACCTAGTATCACAAAATCTTGTCCTAATTTGATCTGTCTGGAGGAGGATAAGAACCCCTACCTTTCCTCCTCCTTTAGTTGTCTAGGGGAAACATGCCTTCATGAGTTAATGGGGAGGATCAAATCAGGATTTCCCACTGACCTCTGTCCCCCCACATCATGAGAAGTATAGAGAAAGCTATTGAAGCTCCACTGTTAGAGCTTTTGAACAATTCTATCCTCCTGTTCCCAAAACGTTTAAAAATGACAGGGTAATCCCCCTTTTAAACAAGCATTGGCATAGCCAATAGGTCTCGCTTTTGGGACCTTATAAGTATTTAGTTATGCAGCACAATATCCTTGGTGCAACAACATCAACTGTTGCATGGCTAAACACTTATAAGGTCCCAAAGGCGAGACCTATTGGCTATGCCAGTGCTTGTTTTTTAGAACCTTTCACACTAGCCCCTTTCTCTCTCTTTACCCTGTGCCTGTTACTCCACTCTTTGCAGTAAACGTGATCACCTCTACTCCCCTCTAACCTCCATCTCTCAACTTGTGTTATAATACTCAGTGCCGCTTACTTTTCTGCCCACTTCATTCCACAAGAGTAGCATATTCCCCTGACGCCATTCATCACATTGGTGATGAAATAAAGGCATGTCTGAAATTACACTCTTAAATATGCCGTAGGCTACTGTATGATAAATACTCTTATCCTATTGGCTCCTTTTTTTGTCCTCATGCCTCAATTATAATGGGCGGAACCGATTGCTACTCGCATCTAAAACGCATCTGAGCGCTCACCGTGTTAATCGCGGTAGGTGTGGCCATTGGAAAGTGCCCTTCTTATTGGTTGTTCTTACTATCGCTCATGTTCGAGGCTAAAGGGGCAGGACCGATTGCGGTCCGAGCAGGCTGCACCCCGCTATCCCTAGTTTAACATCTCGTGGTGGGCGTGGTCTTAAAAGAGAGTCCAGCCCCTAGCCATTGGCCATAGCTACTGCCCGTCAACTACTAATTACCAATCGATATGTCCAATCGGTGCCGGGGGAGGAGCATAGGCCTGTGGTATCAGATTCTGCTTTCAGTCGGGGGAAATCGAAGTCAGGGTGGCTTAAGGCGGCGGTTAAATTATAAAATAGGAAATAAAACCACCGGGGAACAGAGGGCTGGGGCCCGCCCAAGCCACCAGTCGATACCGCGAACAGCAGGTGAGTGAGAGCCGATATCAGCCGGCAGCCCACCAGATTGGGTTTTAATCGATTGCACAGTTAGTATCGCCACCGATACCAAAGTTGAATGATGCACAATCGATTAATCGGTTTCATTGTTTAGCGGAGTGATGAAAAGGGGGTGGGGCTGCAAAATGGCAACCGCGAGAAGGTCACACATTTGTTGTCAACTCGTGAAACAAGGACGGCACAAGAGCAACCAAGTCATGTAAGGGTGGAGTCTTCATGCTGCCGCGTTAGAAAACGAGTGGTGCGCGCGAAAGTGATCGCGTGCTGTTAGGGTGCCGCGAGCGCTTAATGAGCCATGAGTGACGGAAAGCCGTCAGCAGCGTGAGAGAGGAGCGGGGGCGAGCGCGGCAGCGTGCAGAGCTGACCACACGCTCGTGCACCATGGCCTTTTGCTCGCGCGTAACCGCCCGAAAAAGGCCACGACGCACGAGCGTGTGGTCAGCTTCTGAAACCCCCTTACATAAAGTCTCGCCAGAGCAGCGCTTGCGCGCTACTCGAGGTTCGACCTAAAAACACAAGGAGACGACCCTAAGGTACTAAAAATGATTACTCCCTTATCCAGCAAAACTGTTGGAGGCACATGTGGCACAGGAACTCTGTGACCATCTACAAAAATCACATTACTTGATGCCACAGAAAGCAGGTTTTCGTACAGGATATACAGGCACATGCATCAACCTTTTTTGCGAGCGCAAACTGTGCGATTCGCAAAAATCGGCCGTTTGCGCCCGCAAAAAGGGCTTCTGCGATGCATCAAACTGTAAGCCTCTCGCAATTTAAGAAATGGCAGTTTTTTGCGATTTCTTAAATTGCGATTGCATTTAAGGAATCGCAACTTGCGATTCTTTAATTGCAATGCATGATGAAATCGCAAATAGCGATTTCGCTAATAGGGGCCGCAAATTACCATCAATTTGAACTTGATGGTAATTTGCAAAAACTTTGAAAAATGCACTAAAGTGCATTTTTCAAAGTTGTAGGTTACACACACACATACCCTTGGGGCATGTGTGTGCGCAACATGTGTGCACAGATCAATTTCAGGGGTGCAACAGGGTGTCCTTTTGACACCCTTGAAATTGCATTCGCAATTTGCGAGTACCTAATGGGTACTCGCAAATTGCGAATGTCTGCCCATTCATTCCTATGGTCCACTAGGCCCATAGGAATGAATGGGAAGGTATTCCTTAATTGCGAATTGCAATTTGCTACTCGCAATTAAGGAATACTAAGGAATCACAATTATTATTGCGATTCCTACATACATTCCATTTTGCGAGTCCTTAATAGCAATTCGCTATAAATTGCTATTAAGGACTCTCAAAACGGTTTGTTCATACATATGCCCCATAGTACCGAATCGGTTACTATTGCCGCCATAGATGATCTCAGGTGTGATTTGCATCGCACATTTGGGCCTATCTGCTGCCTTTGACATGGTCAACCAGGGGATTTCCTGTTTACTTGGAGGCAGCAGGGCGCAGGGATGCTGCCTTGAATTGGATGACATCCTTCCTGCAGGATCGCATCCAAGCAGTTATGCTGGGTCCATTTGTTGGCGCTTCCTCTCTGATAACATGTGGAGTTCTGCAAGGATCTTCCCTCTCTCCCCATCTATTCAATGTATATGCACGACCCCTAATTAAGGATCTTGTAGGCAGGGGTTGCAGAGTGTACAACTATGGAGACGACTTTCATCTTCTTGCTTGCCTAGATAATATCTTGGCCTCAAAGCTGGAATTATAAAAAAAATATGAGATTCATTTCGTACTGGATGGGAAATAATCAGCTTAAGCTAAGTGCAGACAAAACAGAGATAATTAGCCCAAATAATAAAACCAACCTTTGGAATGGCCTCGACTGGCCTGTGCAAATGGGCAACCCTCTGCAGCCTAAGATGCCGGTTAAAAGTCTGGACGTACTGTTAGACAGTGGACTAATGATGACATCTTAAATTGGGGCAGTTGCATCTAAATGCATTTTTACCTTGAAACTGATAAGGAACAAATTCTCCATTCTTCCTATGGAAGCCTTGAAAACGATAATGGCTACTCTTATCTCTCAACCAGATTATGCCAATTCCATTTACTTAGATCTCCCAGATAATGCGATCCAAAGGATTCAGTTTGCCTAAAATGAAGCAGCCTGCCTCATATTTAAACTTCAGAGATATTCTCATGCATCTTCTATCTGAAAACAACTACACTGGGTACCCGTCAAGCAAAGGGTGCAGTTTCAAATTTATTGTATAATATTTAAAGCTCTGCAAGATTTGGCCCCACTTTTTTTAGTAAAAAGCCTTATTAAATATACACCCTCCTGTAGATTAAGGTCTTCCAGCACCCATCTCCTCCAGGTTCCGAGATACAAGAAGCAACACATGAGAGGTTGCAGTTTCTCAGTACAGGACCCCTTCTGTGGTACTCCTTACCTGATTTCTTGAGGCTAGAAAGCAGCTACCTGACTTTCAGGAAAATGCTAAAACCCTTGCTGTTTAGACAGATCTACATCTGTTAGCTCATCTCTAGGGAGTTTTTTTTCGTTTTTTAGACAGGTCTTCAAGCTAGGTTTGTCCCTCAGGCTCTTTTTGTTCCCTTGTCTTACAGCACCAAGAAACCTCTGGTGAACATGCGATTTAACAAGTACAATAACCATAACATATACCCACAACATTAGCCTGCTTCGTGGGATAAACAGCGGCGGCCCCTGCATTAGGGCGAAGGAGCGCCACCCCCCCCTGCCACCACCCTCAAATTAAACAATAATAAAACGGGTTTTAAACCCGTTTTTTTATCGTTTTATTTTAATCCCCCTGGAACCACCCCCAGGACTCTGACGAGTCTTGGGGGCGGGTCCAGGGGGATGACACTGCTGGTGGGGGAGTGGTGGGCACTGTTACAGTGCGCATGACGGTTTGGCCAGCCGTCTCAGCCCGGCCAAACCGTGATGCACACTGAAGCTCTCTCCTGCCCCAGCTGCGTTGCTGGGGCTGGAGAGAGCAGTCATAGGCTCCCACTCTGCCTGGGAGTGCAAGTTGGCAGCGATCAGGCCAATCCTGATGTTGCTTTCATGCAGCGTCAGTATTGGCCGCAGTGCAGTCTGGGAGCCTGTGCCCTGAAGAAGAGCGGAAAAGCGCAGTGTGGCGGGTGGTGGCGGTAGCAGCGTTGTTCAGGTAAATTAATTATTTATTTATTTTTGTCCCCCCCAAGCCCCACCCCTACTCCCTCCCCACCTCCCTCCTCCCAGCCGCCCCACCACTTTGGCAGGGGACGGGCTGCTACTGGGAATAAAAATGATATTTTTCAATGACAATATTTGGTTCATCCATGAAATTTCTATCTAATCTAGTGGCTTCATTATACTTATCCCAATGGCCAAGCCAAGATGGCGGTATGCAAGCTATGCACTCCGTGTCATTGCGAATGCATGGCACTGCGGAGGGGTATGTGCAAATGTTAATGTTCTCATTACATATAACCTCACGGCTGGAATGGCACATCTAACCATCAAAGCACCACAAGACCATGTGCCTGAGTGCTGGATAAAATGTCGTGACAGGGCGCTCCAAATCTGAAATACTCTGTAATTCTGGACTGTGCATGGGCTCTCCAATGTACCAGAATTAATAGTAGGTGATCCTTTTTCAGAAGAAGCTTGTCACAAAATATTTGGTGATCACTTTGATGCACATGCACCAGACAGAAGTGAAAGTGGAGTAAACAGGAGATTTAATTATATATATATATAGTAAAAACCCATCAGCGCATGTCAAAGCACACCAGATCCAAGGCTCCAACTATCTCCTGCAAGGTATCTTCAGAACTGGAATGCATGAGTCTGCTAAGTGCATAACGCAGAATAAAGCAAAAATATGGTAAGTGCAGAGGTAAGTAAATATGATATGGCATGACATCACAACAGTGGGCCTTTGAGCAGATCAATTGTTTAACAGACCCGTGAGATAAGAGGAAGTCAGGACATTCAGAAACTATGTAATGAAGCAGTTCACAGATATTATGCAGTTAACTCTGGAATTGCAGGTTTGATTGGTGTGCCCACGTCAAGTCTATAACCCTCACACCAAGTAATGGTTTAATCTTCAAGTTTGGAAAATCCATGTTCCCAACTGAGGGCCTAGTGATATCCTGAGGAGTACACACCACCCCTGATAAAAGGAAGGACAGGAAATCTTGGAATGGGCAAGTTCTCGATATATTGGTTTAGGATATTAAAGACAAACGTGTTTTTTTTTAAATCCGTCAGCTATTGTAAAGCATACATTTCTCATTGTTAGCAGTTGTTAGCACCAAAAACAAGAAACAAAATGTCCCATGCAACAGCGAGACATTTAGACCAAATCTGAAAAGAGCACACACAATCTATCCTTGTAGTTTTGTAAGTATAAAGCAAAAACAAATGCTAAGATACTGCTCGTTGCTAACCCGTTGTACCAACATAACTTTGAATTTTATTTCGCTTTTCATAAAGCTTTTTAAAGTTCATTTAATGTAATATTAATATGCTCTTTAAGAAGCGTAATATAGTACAACTATTGGTTTAAATGCAGTGTCTTTTAAAGACTATAGGTGGGGGGCTGTAGGTCTTGTGGACTGTAGTGATCACAAGCATTACCCACTTTGCCTATATAGCTGCCTCCTGGGCTCAGAATCTGTCCTTTTCTATGTCACCCACACACCATGGCAGTGGGATTTTGGGATCTCTCATCCGCATGCTGTCTGTGCTGCTATCACAATATGGCCTTTTTAGGTCTCGGCTCCAGACAGCGCAGGCGCTGGCTCGAAAGAGACATGTTGTATATACTTTGTGGGCTTCAGCCCGCTCATAGGCTTCCCATTTGCTGGCTCCATTGTTGCTTTCATATTCTTTCTCTCCATTTGTCCATGGCATGCATGCGTCATGCCTCTTCTTTTGTTTAGCTCTCACCAAGGGCATGGACCAATTACTACTATCCATACACAGCGTCCATTTTAAGAAATGATTTTGGGACTAATTCTTTCTTTGTTTAACAGTGTTTTCACTCGCTCCCTTCTCTGTTTGCTGTTCTTGTATGTCTGCACATGCCCTAATGCACATGAAGCCACAGTTGTCTTAGCACTAAAAGGTCGCGTGGTGGCATTGCCAGCTCAAAGTTGTGACCTGGGGTGATGCCAACAGCAGGCTGGTTCAACACAATGCCCCCTCCCTGGCCATGGCGGCTCCTGCCAGGCTGGTAATGTTTCACGAGACGTGTGTTTCCAAGAGCATTGCTAGATTGCGGCTCCCAGGACCAGCTTCAGCACTGGTGGTGCCCAATGCGACAATCTTTGTTGGCACCCTCCCCCCAAAAACCTCCTTCTCCACAAATTCCCCCACTACCATGCTCCACCAGTGCCCCTTATCTCTCCAGAGCCCCTCTCTCACATGCATTATATTTGTTTTTGAATGCTACTCACATCAGTGTAGGATGTCAGAGCACTTTACATCACAGACACATTATACAGATTCAACAAATCATACGTGTGTAAATCATTCTATAGGAAATATTATGTAAAAAAAAATGAGGATTGCAAGCTGCCGCGGACTGTGAGGGTAAGAGCAGTGGGGCCGGGTTGGGGGGGGGGATTCGACAGATGACCACAAGAGATAATTAAATAAATAATACATTTTCCCTCATCGTCTGTCGAAATCCCCCCCCCCCCCAACCTGGTCCCACCGCTTACCTGCACGGGCCGCAGCTGATTACAAGATGTAGAACTCACATGTCACCAGTACTACTAGGCAGTATATTTTAAGAGTGTTTGGTCTGGAGAAGCACACACTCAGGATTTTAATGCATTCCTATCCAAATGATCCCTTTTTAGCAACATTAGTATAATGAAAAACTGGGAAAAATCATAATATTCTAAACTAAACAATGCAGTTTGCATGCCGCTTTTTGATGACAGTTTATAGCTCGCTGTGCTACATTAGGGTTGTAACTTATGAACTGCAAGTCACAAAAGGATCTCTGTGACAAAGCAGTAACCTACTGAGTGACCCACATAAAATACAGTTCAGTGATTTGCGTGGTATACGTTTTTTGCAACATACATATTAACCCTCTGCGCTATTTTATCATGAGAAACTGCCATTAGACAAAGTTCTGATGTCTCTCCAGCAAGAAAATCAACGGCCAGAGTTATCTTGACACTTTTGTGGTTGCTTCAGAACTGCTAAACACAAGGAATTCTGCAGCAGGTGCTTTTAAAACCCGTGTTATTTCTAAACACAGCACCCTTCAAGGTCAGTGCCAGGTGCGGCTGCACTGGTCGCACCGCCCTAGAGCCGACCATGGTGGCACCTCCCCTCCACGCCTATAATCAACCTCTGGCCGGCCCAGTGCTCGCACTGTGAAGTGTCTCCTCCGTCAGGTGGCATCCCGCCCTCATGCAATGCTGTAAGACTGTCCTTTGAGCCATTTCATCCCTTGCTTGTGGCCTTGCCCCTCACTTCTTGTCCGCCTTGTGTTGTAATAATATTAACCCTTGGATTGCCAGTGCATTTGGCTGCAATAACAATTGATTACAGGTATTTGCCTGAGGGTTACAGCAACATCCCTTATATCCTTTGCCTGAACCAGCTTGATTAGCCTATATACTATATTGACCTTCCTTATCAACTAATGAATATGTGCCTCGCCAGGGTTATTTGATATTTGATATTTATTAATTTATATAGCGCCCGAATCACCCCGTCAGGGGTATCTCAGCGCTGAGGCCACTGATTACAGTCAAAAAGGTGAATCTTAGAAGAGATGGGGTTTTAGTAGTTTCCTAAACAGGGGAAAGCTCTGGCAGTCACGTAGATCGCAGGGGAGTTCGTTCCAGACGGTCGGGGCAAGGTAAGAAAAAGCTTTGCCGCCCGACCGAGCCCTTCTAATTCTTGGAGTGCAGAGAAGTAGCTTGGAACCAGATCGGAGAGGCTGGGAAGGGATATATTTTCGCAGTTTATCCGATAGGTAGGTGGGCCCCTGGCCATTTAGGGCTTTGAAGACTGCGCAGCAGATCTTAAACTTTACCTGCTTTCTCACAGGAAGCCAATGAAGTTTATTTAATAGTGGTGCAGAGGCTGTTCTGGGGGGGGCATTTTCTACCAGTCGGGCTGCCGTATTCTGGACTACCTGCAGCTTGTTTAGGGAAGCTTCGCTAGCAGAGACTAATAGTGCATTGCAGTAGTCCAGACGGCTTAGCACAAGAGCTTGCATCAGTGTTTTCCTCGTAGAGGATGGTAACAAGGGGAACACTCTTCTAAGCAGGCTGAGTGTATGATAGCAGGTGCCAGCGATGGTAGTGGCATGTGCTTCAAATGTAATATTCTGGTAGATCCGAATTCCCAGGTTCTTGACCGCTCCTTTTGGAGTCGGAGCAGAACCCAGCTCCTCCGGCCACCAGCTGGGAGAGCAGCTTATTGCTGCATCTCCAAACAGCATGACCTCCGACTTCTCGGCATTAAGTTGCAAGAAGTTAGCTCTCATCCAGGCAGCAATGGTTTTCATGCCCTCCGAGAAGATGAGTTGTATATTTGGATTGGACTTGTCAAAAGTAAGTAGGAGCTGGGTATCATCCGCGTAAGAGATGGGGCTAAACCCCAGGGTCCTCATTAGTTTGGCCAAGGGAGTAACATAGATGTTAAAAAGGGTAGGGCTCAAACAGGAGCCCTGAGGTACTCCCTTGGTAACTTTGGTGGTCTTGGATCTGAAAGTACCCAGAGAGACTGTCTGGGTCCTATCTGTGAGGAAGTCTGTCAGCCATTTCAGAGCAACTCCTTGAACCCCAATGTCCTGCAGTCTCCGTAGAAGGATTTTATGAGAGATGGTGTCAAACGCCGCAGATAGGTCGAGCAGCACTAAAAGTGCTGCCTGACCCTTATCCAGGGCCATTCTGATGTTATCAGTTACCTCTATCAGGGCGGACTCGGTACTGTGCTTGGCCCGGAAACCAGACTGGGAGACATCCAGGCAATTCGAGGATTCCACAAAGTCAGACAGATGCTTGTTTATATGTTTTTCAAGGAGTTTACTCTGAAGGGGGAGCAGAGAGATAGGGCGATAGTTAGACAGCTCAGATGCGGGAATTTTGGGGTTTTTGCGAATGGGGACGACTTGCGCTGCTTTCCATTCTTGGGGGAGTCTGCCAGCTCTCAAAGAGCTGTTAAGGATGGTGCAAATGGGTGTGGCTAGCTGTTGTGCTAATCTGGAGGAAATTTTTGCGGGAATTACATCTAGGGGAGACCCAGATTTGACTTTGGTAAGAAGGGATTCGACCTCTTCCGGCGTTAATGAGGGAAAAAAATGTATCTACGTAGTGTAGATGGGGGTAATGGGGCGTTCTATGGGAAAGTTGTTAGGAGTTGTGATGGAAGAGATAATTTTATGATAGATAGTATCAATTTTCAAGGTGAGAAAAGATGCTATATTATCACATAGCAGCTGCGAGGGAGTTTCTGCGGTATCGCAAGCCTTAGGATTAGTAAAGGTTTTCAAGATTTGATAGAGGGTCCTAGAGTCGTTCCCAGCTTGTTCTAGTTGGTTTACAATATGTCGTTTCCGTGCGGACTTTATGTTTTTATGATAGGAAGACAGTGCGGCTTTAAATCTCTCTTTGTCCTGTGCATAATGTGAGTTTCGCCATGTCCGTTCCAATTTTTTGCAGTGGCTCTTTTCCTTCCGAAGGCTGGAGGAGTACCAACTAGTTGAGGAGAATTTGGAAGGGTGGGTCTGCAGTTTCCGTGGTGCTACGTAGTCTGCAGTAGATTGAACTATACAGTTAAAATGAATGAGCTGTTCTTCTACACCATATGTGGCTGTATCAGTTATCCAAGAATTAAAAGGGGTCTCGAATTGATCAGGTGTGAGTTTATGCCATGGTCTATACCAATGCGTGGAGTGAGATTTAGAAGTAGGGTGGATTCTGGGGCTCATAAGTTGGAAATCCACCATAGAGTGATCCGACCACGTCAAAGGACGAGTTTCCCCACAGCTGATATGAGGGGAATTTGTTAAGATGAGGTCTAGAGTATGCCCTGCAGAATGGGTAGGGGCGTTGTTGATCTTCAAGAGATCAAGTGTGCTTAGATCTGTTAGGCAAGCTGTGGCATCAGGATTGGAAGCGTTTTCACTGTGGATGTTAAAATCCCCTAAGAGTAGAAAGTTAGGGGTAGAAATAACATGGGGGGAGATGAATTCCATTAGTAAGTTATTAAAGCCTAATAGAGGGCCAGGGGGTCTATAAACAAGAGCCCCTTTCCAGCTGAATTGTGGGTGCATATCGAGTCTAAAAACAAAGCATTCTAAAGTGTCCTTACACATTTGATCTAGAATAGTAATAGATAGGGATTCCTTATGTATTATGGCTATGCCTCCCCCTGCCCTGTCTGGCCTATCAAGTTTTTGGATTCGATAACCATCCGGTAGGGCCATTGCAATGGCAGGGTTGGAAGAGGGTTTAATCCAGGTTTCAGTAAGAAACCCAATATGGGGATCGTTTTCTGTCAGGAGATCCCAAAGATTTACAGCGTGTTTGGGAAGGGATCTTACATTGGCCAGAAAACAGTTCCAGCCAATATTTATATTTAGGGGCTGTACATTACTTTGTGGATTATTCCTATATGGTCCCACTCCCTTTATCTGGTTGGGGAGCGCACTGTGGGAAAAAATGTGTTGGGGAGCAAAGCTCTGAAATTTGCAAAATCTACAAGAGAAAGGCCCTTCTAGCAAAGTAAGTGAGTGTGCAGAATGTACGCAGGGGTTAAACCTAACCTTTAGTAGTGCTTCCCGTGTGTAGGAGCAGCGATAACTTATAGGATTGGCAGTATCTGTAGGGGAACCAGCAGGGGTCCCGGCTCCAGGCGACGGCCAGGCGCGGACGGGCGCAGACGGGCTTGCCTTCGGCGCGCCAGCGGCGCGCCCGCTGCGCGCGTCCGCTGCGCGTCGGATCAGGCATCTATTTGAGTAGGGAGTATGCCGCTAGACCGCTAACCTTTCGACTCGTAGCGGGCGGAAGTGGTCTTTCCTCCCTTCCGGTATGAGGCGCCTCCCTCCAGGCAATCGGAACAATCCGTGCTGGATCGGGGAGGAGCGCCGTTTGTAGGTGTTTGCAGGTAAAGTTAGCTAAATATAATTGTCATCATTTCTTTAAAACACATAAAAAGTAAGCTAAAAAACGTGTGAGCAGAGAGCTAAGAGCTTTTTTAGCTCAGAGTCTGAACAAAGAAGGATAAAAGTGAGCCCTTTACCAGGCGCTCCGCAAGAGTGCAATGCTGATTACCTTGAAGACTCTAAACGCGTCCGCTGCGCGTCGGATCAGGCATCTATTTGAGTAGGGAGTAGGCCGCTAGACCGCTAACCTTTCGACTCGTAGCGGGCGGAAGTGGTCTTTCCTCCCTTCCGGTATGAGGCGCCTCCCTCCAGGCAATCGGAACAATCCGTGCTGGACCGGGGAGGAGCGCCGTTTGTAGGTGTTTGCAGGTAAAGTTAGCTAAATATAATTGTCATCATTTCTTTAAAACACATGAAAAGTAAGCTAAAAAACGTGTGAGCAAAGAGCTAAGAGCTTTTTTAGCTCAGAGTCTGAACAAAGAAGGATAAAAGTGAGCCCTTTACCAGGCGCTCCGCAAGAGTGCAATGCTGATTACCTTGAAGACTCTAAACGCGTCTTATCCAACCAACCCCCTTATTTACGAGTCTGTGCTGTGACAGAAGTGGGCACTACCTTTCAATAACACAAGGGTGATCTTTTCTGAGGACTTTAATTGATTCTGCCAAATTCTGAGCGTATCTAACGATGTTTCAATGAAATCCAGTCGATGAGCCTATTGACTTGACCTTTGAGGTTGTTGTAGATTTTGTGTTGGGCCCGGATAGACCTGACCTAGTTCAAGCCCTTCAAAATTACATGCACAGAATATTCACAGCCTTGCTGGGCCCTATGGCTGAACAGTTTCAATCTTTTTTGGCTTGTTTTCCTACTTGCCCTCACAGTTACCTTCCCGCCCTTCTGCATCGACTGCGTTTGGTTCAAAACAGTAATGCAAATCGGCTTCTAGAATGGACGCTCTGGAGAACTTAAAACAGGCGTATTTAGATTCATTTACACCCTTTCTAGAGGGAGATGATGATGATGAGGCTACAGAAATTATTGCCTCCCTCCTTGACTTTAAGAACCTAGAAGCGGATACTGACGCCTCGGATAATGAGAAAGTTAGATCCTGGCTTCCTGCCCTGAAAAAGAGACGCTCAGAAGACTTTGATGTAGGGGAAGGTCACTCTGATTCTCATTCTTCCCTATTACAAGATACCTTTGATCCGGAGGATATCATACATCATTATTCATCTGAATGGACTCCATGCCCCAAGATGGCTGCCTATATGCAAAACAGACTCCGTAAATCTTTCCCCAAAGATATCAGAAACCGCTTATGGGTGGAAGCCACCGACCGGCCCTCCCGGGCAATGTTGCATTGACACATGATAATTCGCCCTAACTTGTCCACTTTTCTGGGGAAATTTGTGATACACCCCAAGAAAGTATAGACTGATCCTGGAAAGCATGCCATGACAAACTTCTTGACATCTCTGATCTTTTGGCTAACATCTTAGATGTGACATTTTCTGCAAGACCAAAATACGCCCATTGATCCTGAGTTGTGGGTGGTTGGGATCAATGAACCATATGTTTACTGGGCAATGCATATTGTGCACTGTCCTCAGAATGCAGAAGATCTATTCTCCTATTGATAGAGCCCAAATTATGTGAACTAGCAACCCATGAGGCCGATCCATCAGCTGAAGGACTACTTTTTGAAGACCCTTTTGTAAAGGAAATGGTGCACTTTTTAAATACCTTTACATCCCTAAACAAAGCATAGACAGTGCTTAAAAAGGTCTTTCAATCTCACCTTTTTAGTAGGGCTGGTCGAGGCAGGGGCCCCTCTGGCAGCATTTTCTTTTACCAAGGCTCCTTTCGAGCCAATCCAGGCACCACTGTTCAAAATGAAAGACTTGCGGAAGGAATCTCCCTTTTTCCCTTCTCGAGTGAGAGAATTCAGAGACCGATTCCAACGGGGAACTCCAGCCGAACACCATCCAGTTCCAATTTCCCAGGTAAGACATCTCCCTTTTTCCCATCCATAAATTGTGGTCAGGATTTACCTTGTTTTACACAATTGGATGCTGATTATGCATGGATCCTGCAGACAGTCTAAGGTTTTCGCTTGGAATTCTATGCAACTCCTTACCAAGCCTCTGTCCCAAATCA
Source organism: Calotriton arnoldi (assembly GCA_963921515.1). Classification (NCBI taxonomy): domain Eukaryota; kingdom Metazoa; phylum Chordata; class Amphibia; order Caudata; family Salamandridae; genus Calotriton; species Calotriton arnoldi. Next base: position 883,163 of record CAWUFW010004608.1, on the reverse strand, counting down.
ACTTCATTTCCCAGTTCCTGAGCAATGATTCATAGACTAAGAGATCAATTCCCTTCTTCAGAAGCAAGCGGTTATACTATGCACTCCACACAACAACAGTTTCATAAGCAACATTTTTCTAGTGAACCAAAAAGGCAGAGGCTTCTGTCTGGTTAGAAATCTTAAAGACTTTATCACTTGGATCCTCTAACGTCATTTCAAGATGGAAGGGACACATTTGGTGTGACACCTTGTAAGAGAAGGCAATTTCATGGTCCGTCTCAACTTGAAAGACACCTATCTTTCAGTCCCAATATTCCCACCACACAGTTGATTTCTGCAGTTTGAGTGGAAGAACACCTTTTATGAATTCTGTGCAATGCCCTTTCGACTGTCCTCTGCTGCTTGATGTTTTACGAAGCTGCTCAAAGCGGTAGTGGAATATCTCAGAGCCAGTGGCATTGAGTTGATGGTCTATCTAGACAACTTCCTGCTAATGTCACAGAGTCCAGATACTCTCACTCAACACTTGGAGCTAACGCCTTCACTCCTCGAAGTCTTAGGATTTATCATTAAATGCAACAAATCAGACTTAATCCAAGTCCAACAGATGATCTTTCCAGCCTTTGCCATAGATTCAGTCACAGCCACCCTAGCTGTTCCAATCCAGAAGATCGGTGCAATCCAGAAAGAGATACACAGAACACTCTTGAAAGAGACTTTGACCCTTTCTTGGTTAGCATGACTAGTTAGGCTCCTGGAGTCTTCTATTCAGGCCATATTTCCCACCGCTCCGCCACTGTTGGGCTCTTCAACTTCTCAAGATCTCATATTTGCAAAATTCCTTTCTTACTTAGACCAAATTTAATTGACTCCAGAAGTACATCAGGAATTGCAACGGCAGCTCGATCACATAGACGCATGGAACGGGAAAGCCTCAGTCTGGACATAGTGATTAAATCTGATGCCAGCTGCCACGGTTGAGGGGCTTGTTGTGGGAATCTGACCACTGGTGGCAGATGGTCCCAATCAGAAATTCCCTTTCACACCAATTGCCTGGAATTGCTCACAGGTTCTTTTGCGATTCGATCTTTCTCCCCCAACACGTTCAGTGTTGTATCTTACTCAAGATGGACAGCGTTTCAGTGGCCCAATCCATCAATCGCCTGTGAGGGACACAATTGTGTCTTCTGACAGAGATTGCCAAGGAATTATTGCCTACACCATCAGATCCTGGTCATGGCGTTTCATCTTCTAAGCACCCAGAATACAGTAGCCAACTGGAATTATCGCTACCTCAAAGATTCCAGTGAGTGGAAACTGGATCCATCCCTTTTTCCAAGATCATGCAAGTGTGGAATCCTTGTCAGACAGATCTCTTTGCATCTCGACTGTCCTTTCAGTTACCATCCTTCTTCAGTTGGAGACCAGATCCTTTAGCACAAGTGACGGATGTCTTCTTGCAGACGTAGACTGGCTTGAACTTTGCTTTTTCCCCTTCTTGATGATCCTGCGAGTAGCCCTTAACATCCAGAGACAATCTGTGAATTTGGTTCCGATTACCCCTCTTATGGAGAACCCAGGCTAACTTCCCTCTTCTTCTGGAGCTGTCTTGTGATTTCCATCTTTTACCACTATGGCTCCCGAAACTCCTCCTGGACCCTATAGGGCAACGACATCCTCTAGTACGTCTCATCAATTGAATCAATTGAGATTGATAGGTTGGAGACTTTCCAGAGACGTTGGCAGGTGCCAGGACTTTCGGAGCAAGCTCTCGGCCTCATTGACAAGGCTTGGGCAGACTCCACTCACAAGAGATATCAAGCAGCTTGGAAAAGATGGTCATGCTGATTCTTGGACCTGGATTTGGATCCCGTGGCAGCTGATATACTTTATATCACAAGTTTTTTTTTAGCTTCCCTTGTATCAGATGTCTTCTCCTACAGAATGGTGAATTCTTATAGATCTACGATTTCCACTAGTCATCTTCCTGTGGCTAACAGACATGTTGGAGAACATCCGTTAGTGTCCAAGCTTTAGAGGGGAATAAGTTTAGTGCTCTTCCTCAACCTAAATATTCCAATCTCTGAGATGTTTCCTTGATTCTTAAGTTTCTTCCGTTTTAGTCAGAGAACTCCCTTCTATCAAGCAAACAACTGTCTGCCAAGTTAAGCCTTCTTCTTTGCCTGGTTTCCTGTACATGGCTGCTGTTAAAATAAAACAAAGAGGAGAATACATAATCTGAAACCTCTGTTCCCGTCATAGAATTCTCCCCAAAAGGCTGACGGTGGTAACCGCCTCCATGCAAAATATCAATTTGTGCCCGTGCCACTCAACAAGAATAGGCAGATGAAATCTCCACAGTTATACTGCATGGGGGAGGTCGTAATGCAGCAATGACATGTGACGTATGCCGAATGATGATGATGGCCGGGACACCAGCCTGCTGAAGCCTTATGTGCATGGGCTGATGCCATGGCTGCCATCATAAGGTGGACAACAGGGACGTAGCAGCAGCCCATTGCTGCTCGCTCTTCCTACCCATGCAATGATCCCATCAAACCTTCACCGGATTAAAGGAGCTCTACTATTCTTTACACACAAGCCTTCCCCTCCTCTCAGCACACTTATATCTTTGCTGCACACCTTTCTCGCTTTAATTAAAGTGTTACAGTCTGCTTGTGTGTACAAATACTCTTTTTACTTCTTCCACTTTGTTCTCAATACCAATCAGTGCAGTTATTTTTTGATTGAGCCAAGGTGCTCTATAAAAACATTACTTTCTCTCTTCAACAACCCACTCATCTCCTGGACTTCTGTCACTACTTCTCCTGCCAACTATGGCCTGTGCTGCTTGTGAATATTTTCCTTTCCCTTCTCCTGCCTTCAGAAACCCTTTTGTCTTCCTCACCACTTAAGTCTTTCATATTTGCTCATGTCATAGCTCCTCTTAAAACGCACCTGCGGCCTCTCATGCTCTGCCCGCCCACTCCTTGTAAACAGCCGCTCGTCTGCGCCTCTTTCATGCATGCAATTAGGTCTGAAAGATTCCATTAATGGACGGAGTGCACTTTGGGTAAAACGTTATTTACATGTGCAATGATAAAAGGCGCCCACCACACAATCTGCACTCTAATTTACTGTCTGAGCCCACTCACTTTATCCAGTTGGGCGAGTTTTTTTCTCTTCTTTGTTAAAGACGTTGTTTTGAAATGTCGGTGTGATTATGCAGACATGGAGGCCGCCGGCGACATGGATAGAAGGAGGGTACACAGTTGTCCTCGTTTTTGGCCACATTGCCACCTGCTTTAGGGCCATTTAGCCATCCTGATTTTTGGACCACCAGCAGTACACTTCGGGTTACTGAGTACATTTTCTTAAGATCTCTGCATCACTGATTTGGTGCATTAGTGCTTTATCAGTATTTATTCAATTGCAGCCTGGTGCCAGGAAATATCACTTCACAGCACTACTTAGGTCACGGGACTGAGTGCAGGTGGAAACAGAGGGGCAGATTTACAAGCCCCTTGCGACACTTTTGTGCTGCTGTTGCATCACTTTTGTGATGCAGCAGTGGCGTAAACAATGCGTCCAATTTACAATGTGACGCATCTAGGGAGATGCGTCACACTGTAAAGCCCTGCGTAACATTATACCTGCGTCAGGTATAATGTATGCAGGGTGGGCGTTCCCACACAGGAAAGCCTCATGAAAGTGAAGCAGTGAAATCTACAACATTTCACTGCGCCACTTCTAGGATGCCACTGCGTCAAAACCTTACGCCTGCTTGAAGCAGACGTAAGGAGTGACGCAGTACAATAAGTTTAGGCCTCAAAATGCATTGCTGGAGTTGCATCGTGCTTGCGACACGACTCCAGCAAAGCGTGACTTTTAGTCCAACAGATGCGTCAGAATTTCTGATGCATCTGTCAATCCTTGCGCCATTGTGCGCCGTATTGTAAATACGGCGCATCCATGGTGGCGCAAGGGTATCGCAGGCTGGCGCATGGAAACTGACGCATCTCTACAGATGCCTCAGTTTCTTGTAAATCTGGCCCTCTGTCTTCACCAATGTTTGGTCGGAGCACGTCTCAATGTTGGCTGCTGCGGGGGCACCGTGGAGGGTGGTCTATCTACTTGGTCTGCATTAGATAGAAGCCTTCTATTGAGGTACATGCTGCCAATGCGGTGGGTTTTAGGTTGACAGGGGGTTTGGTCCCATGATCTGCGTGGCAGATTCATGTTCTGCCGCCCTTGTTGAAAAGGAGGGGTTCAGGGCTTAAGTTGCTGCCAGCTTGCTCCATAGTCGGGCATTGATGGATTTAATGTTTCTGCCGGCATGTTTCTGCTGTCTAGTTGTGCACAAACACGTGGTCAGGTTGTAGAGGCACTGGGAACATTCTTGAATTCAAAGCTTGTCCAGAAGTGGGCAATAACACGTTTCCATCGCACATTTTAAAGATACACTGGCAGCAAGAACTGTATTCTGCAATTGATTAGCTGGTTTGATTGTACCAGCCCACCAGCTATGACATCATCGCAACTTTCAACCTATCGCACTAAAAAGCTCCAAATGGGTCAAAAAGCAAACATGGCTGAATCCTGAACATCTCTGAGAGAAGTTTGTCTTTGCAGATAAGACCCTGTTTACCCTGTGCAGTTGTGGGCATGGTTAAGATAGATCAGCAAACTAAATCCATTGACAATCTGAAAAGGGAAGCCCAAGTTAGAATTTTGGGTACACTCCAGTGCTCAAAGAGGATTGTCTTACTACAGTGATCCATTGTTTTGCAATCTGTTGGAGCTCCAGTGTGAAGGAATCAGCCAGGGTAGTGTAAAGATTACAAGCTGCCCTCAATGACAAAAGGAAGTCACCCCCAAAATTTGGGGTACCATGATGCTCTCCCTGTCACCAGCAGGCCTCCACCATCATGGACGTCAATTCACCAAAATGCCAGGGGTAGCGGAAGGGACTTCACATGCCCCTTGACCTTCACTTTCACTCGCACATACATATGCTTATACATACTCACATTCACACATACACATACACACACACACATACACCCACACTCTGCCTACACATGCACACACATTCAGACATACACACACTCTGTCTTACATAAACACACTCAAATGGCAAGCACGCACACAGCATACATACTTTTAAAAACATTTTTTTTCTTACTTCAGCTGTCAGGGAAAGTCATATTCCAGCTATTTGTAGTCCATGTTTTACTAAACTAATTGCAAATAATGTAATTTTATTCACTATTAATATAAGAAAATGACAAAAAAAACGAGGTGAGTGAAGCCCCCACCAATGTCGACGAGCTGCTTCTGTTCCTGCCACTGATTTGGCCACTGCTTACGCTAGGGGTCGCAAAGACAGTGCAAGGGGTCACAAGGGGAATGGCAGAGGCGCAGTAGCAACCCCTGGTGACCCCTAAAAGACGTCCATGTCCACCACTGGGTGCTGCAGGTGGCTCGATACAAGAAGCCGTTCTGGAGGGTGGTCAGCTTCTGCATATGTTCTGATCATCTCATGTGGAAAAGCGAGATGATGGAGATCAAAAGAGAGCTTGCATGACTGTTTCTAGGATTTCAGTTGGTTTCCGCGGTGGAATGAAAGTGACTCTTCAGGGTAAGAAACATGTATTCTCGCAGGTGAAGGGAGAACAAGACAGCAGGCCTTCTTAGATCGAGCCTGGGCAGCGCATGCGCTGCTCTGCGAGCCATGCTGTATTGAGTTAGGGATTAGAAGCTCCGCCCACTCCTTGCCCATCTTTTACATTGGCTTGTGTCGTTGTCCTTTGTATATGCTGGCTTCTGATTCCTTAATGATCTTGTTAGTCCCTTCTTAGTACCGCCTTGTCTTCATTTGAAACCTCCCATGGGGACTGGCCCTTTTACTTCGGTTGCGACACAGAATGTTTATTTTGGTCTTTAAGCACTATTTTCTTTAATGAGTTTCAGGTCCTGCAGGCACTACGTGCAGAATGCTATGTGCGCTTTCACTTTCAAAGCAGCCCAGGACAATGTTTGTTGTGATCGTGTTTGAACAACAATTAGACCCATTAGTGAAACCCAAAAAGCCGAAACAGCATGCAGCTCGAAGTACTGCTTTTTGTCGGACAGTAGTTTCATCGGCTTCCTGCCCCCTCAAACTTTCTAAGGCTCCTTGAGGAGCCTGGCGATGGGCGAATGTCTCCTGTGCAGCACCGGCAGTCCGTTGCTCACGAGGACCCTCTGCGGACCCCCTCGCTGGTCTTGTTCATCGTATATTTCTGGGATTTTAATAGGCTGGACACAGACATGGTGAGTGTTTATATGCCTGCTCTATCAGGATGTGTCTATGACTTTCAATATCCTGTATATATTTATAGTGCTTCCATACTCTGTGTGTTTATAGTGCTTTTTACAGACTGGATATGTTCATTCTCGCCTGCCTTTGGCAGCTTTTATGTGTGCTCGAGGTTGGTTGCCCAAGATCACATGTCGAGTCTCAGAGCGCCTGCATTTCATCGCCTTCCCAGCTGCAACCTCTTCTTGTGAATTAAGTTCTCGCTCTTTCCAGAAGCTGCTCATATTCTCGAGTGGGGAGAGGGCAGGGTCAGCAGCTCCTGGAGGGTCTTGATGGGTTTAGGGTGTAGGAGCAGAGGGGTCTGTTTTTATTTTAAAATCTGTTGTTTGGAGCAGACACCGTTGGCACTTTTACAAACCAGACTCAAGCCGTGCAGACTCCAGTAGCCCGCAGCAGTCTCTGAGACGAAGCTGGCTCCTGTGGCGCTTGCTAAGAACATATCCTTGAAAAACACTTATAAATCTATACAGCAGATGGTGCAATGCACGCGTTACTGCAGACAAAGAGGGGTGTAATCCACACTACACACTGAGAACAGCAGGCTGTAGGAGAACGAATCTGGAACAAAAACGTGAGTATCCATAACCGAGTAAGAGCTGTCCTATGCCTTCCCAAGCCACCGACATTCAAAACAACCTAAAACAATAACTTTTTGTGTGAGTGTGCCGTCGTGGTACAATTTTTAGGTCGAGCCTAGCGGCATCGCGCATGCGCTGCTCACTCTGCAAGGCATGCTGTAGTAGAGTATTCACTGGAAGCCCCGCCCCCTCTCCGCCCACATTTCAAATTGGCTTGTGTAATTGTCCACATTTCAAATTGGCTTGTGTAATTGTCCACTGTAAACTGTGGCTGTTCATTGGTGAAACGGCTTCATAGTCCAGCCTTAGTACTGCCTTGTCGCATTTTGTAGCCTCCCATGGCGACACCCCCTGTTACGTGTGTTGTTGCTCGGTAGGCTTTAATTACAGCCTCCAAGCACTATTTTCTCAAATACCGTAGAAAATCCTTCTGTTCTTTACAAGACGTCACTGTAGTGGGAGGTTGGCCACATTCCATCCGCCTGCAAAGGCTACGTTGAAACGACTGACCGTCACAAACACGTATAGTCCTTTGTACACCACTTCCGGGCAGGGTCCAGCCACGACAGCTGCGGGAGGTAGGCGAGACAGGGGTTGCTAGGGGTTTCTTTGCCACAATATACATCCTCTCCTATCCAGGCGCGGTGCGTCCATTGGGGCGCTTGGGCGTTGCCCTACCGAGCGTTGCCGTCACTAACTCTCACACAATGCAATCCTGGCGGCTGGCCTGTATCCGGACCGATTCCCAGGCCGCCAGAGGCAGTCGGCTTAGAAGGGGGCGGGGCAGCACTAGAGTTCAGCTGCAAGTCACAGAGTGTCTGATTGACATCCACAGATTCCACACTATCACAGGTGGTCGGCGGAGCGCACAGCAAGAGTGCACATGTTCTGTTTTGGGCTTAAACATTTTGCGACCAGCCCTGAACATGCGCACACTAGGCTGCTCATTAGAAGAGCGAGGGTTGTTCCATGCCGCTCTTCTAATGAGCAGCCTAGTGCGCATGTTCGGGCTGGTCGCAAAAATTTTTAAGCCCTAAACAGAACATGCGCACTACTGCTCAAGCCAATCCTGGCGCTGCTGCTGGAGCAGCGTCTGGATTGGCTGAGAGCAGGCGGTACTTGCCAAGGCGCCAACCGGACCCCGGCCCAGGAGGACTTGCAGCAGAGGCGGCGCGGATCCGGAAAGTTTAGTTTTCTTAATAATGGTGGTGCTTAATTTTAATCTTCCACGCCGCGCGCGACCCCTAACACCTCCCCCCCTCCCCGCGAGTATTGGAGCACGAGCCGCGACTGTAGGTACAGCGCTTAAAAATGGTAGCCGTGTGGGGGTGAAGCGCTGTATATTATTATCAGAACCAGTAGTTGTATATTCTACTTCAGGAGACTGGTTATTCCTCCAATAACGCTCGTTATTGGCCCGTGCCCACTGTCTAGGTGTGGGGGAAGGGTAAAGCTGTGTGAGGAGAGCTACGGGCTTTAACTAGTATTATTGACTCGGTCTACCGTCAATGCATGCAAATTGGCTTGAAATGGCGAACCATACATTGCACAAAGTACCACAATTAACTGCATGTCAAATAACCTAATAATTGCCTGGATTGTTAGCACGATGGCTGGCCCCTCATGAACAAAAGTTTCCACGAGTTAAAAGTGGGTCGCATACGAACTGTTCACCTCTTACTTCCTATCTCTGCTCCACAGTTTCAAAGATCCTAAAATGCAGTCAAAGAAAATCAGTTAATCCCCCCCCACGCACCTCTTCTCATTGTATGAACCACTCCCAGTGTTGCCCACGAGCACGAGGTGCATTCGCATACCTCCTGCTCATAATTCGGATGATTTTGGTTTTCTCCAGGTTCCAGCATAGTCCGTTTTTCTTCATTCAACGATGGGCTTGAAATAAAGCACTTAAGAGGATTAGTGCGTTGCTCGAGTCTGAGGTGTGGCTGCATTTTGTTAGTGTAATTTCGATATTTGGTGTCTCATGTGTTTGACAACCTATCGAGATGAGTCACATAGCTCTTCAATGACCTTGGTCATTGCAATAGCGCCGCTGTGCGTGTTGTAGGCACAACTTTACATGCCCTGTATGTTCACACTGAGGGCGCCCAGCAAAAGCTACCATTATCTATAAAGTGCTACAGGTTGCAGTAACATCGTAGTTTTTGCTAGTCATTCAAGGAGCAAGTGTTCGCCAGCAAATATGACACTTGCCACAGAGGGATCGACCCTTTTATTAGGCGATCATCCGGCACCTTACGTCAGGAAGCTGGGCATGGCCATGCTGCAATGATGATGACGTTTACAATCTCTGCCGAGTCACAAAAGCACAAGTTATGTTAGCACCATTCACATAGCTCCTTACTGGTATTTCTGTGGCCTGTGAGCTCTCTTGGCTGCCTTTAGGTGCCTCTCCGCACAATCCTGTGCTTTCTCATTAATCTTGCCAGATTTTTTAATCTAGACGAATGGATTTGTTAATGGATGGTGCGTTACTGGACGGATGCGGACACGCCACGAATACTGGATTAACTCATATGGGAGTTCACATGAATAGAAAATAAAGTGAAGGATACCGACCCTCTTGAAGTGATCCCTTTGTTCAGGGTGAGGACAACCTTCCCCGATCCTGGTGTGTTTAAAGAACCCACATATACCACATATTACATCGAACCGTAATCTTGTCTGACTCAACCTTGTGGAGTGGTGGCGCTCTGACATCGAACGTAGCATGTGAAACTTTCATGCAATTAAGCAAATATCGGATAACGACAAGCACTGATAGGTATCAGCAAGAAAACGATGCAGTTTTAAGTCTCCTTCTAATTCATGTGATGTCCATCTAAGTGGGACACCACTATTAGAATATACGTCCCCCTGGCTCAGTTGACTGTGTGACTCTGTACCCCATTTGGACAAGGTCCTGATGAAGGTGGTTCACAAATTGTGTTAGCCCACCGAAACGCGCGTCGATCTCGTGTGTCCAGACCTCTAAAATTGTTCAGCTGTGAAAACTAGTTATATCTGTTTGTTTTCCCATTTATCCGGATGAGTACATGTGTCTTGTATGATTGTGAACGATTGTGTAGAGTGAATGCTTGGGGTATAAGTTTAGGTGTGTTGTGCAGCGGCTATTAAATGCATTTATTTTTTCATTTCATGTTTTATTTTTAACAAAAAGAAAAAAGAAATTAAAAATATTGATGTAGGTTTTGTTAATACATGTAAAATATTATGTTCAAAAGAATTTTGCTTTATAAAGGAATAAGATGCTATTAAGAACAATAAATCAATTTCAATAACCACATGCATTTTTGATATATTCTGTTTGGTTGTTTACCCAGAGTGGATTAATTCTTTTTAGAAGAAATACAGGTCAAAGGGGAGTATTTTCTAGTAAAAATACATGGTTGCTTTTCCCCTCTTACTCCCAGACCTTATTGTTTGATAGAGGGGGTCCCTTGTTTTCACATTTTGTTAATGGATGTGTCACATGATCCTTTCTATTGGTTTAAAGGAATATCAGTGATGTGGCTCTTTTGGAGAATGTGTGATTTGTATTTTTGCCAGTAGGACTGGGTGGTGGGATTGATTTTGCGTCTATCACGTTTCCATTTCTAGGTGACGTTGCATGCATAGGATTGACAAGTGCACAGAGGCGCTTTATAAAAAATAATTCGTTGTTGGCATCGTGTGTGCTTGGAAGTTGGGGGCAGCAGGGGATTGCCAGCTCCTTGTGGGACTGCAAGTGTATTCAAGGCGCCCCCTAGAAGTCTAGTGTAAGGTGAGGGGATCCAACCCCCAAGGCTGAAGGGGTGGGAGTAGAAGTCTGCCTTCAACTGTGTAGGAATAGGACTAAGGCAGAGCAGCACCAGAAAGAAACTCCATCTGGCAGGCTCGTGTTAAGTAATTATGTTTGGGGGATTGTGAGTGATCTGCAGTGCTGACCTGTGAGTTGTGAGTATGTATTCGTTTTTGTGTATATGAGTGCATATCAGCCTTGAAGCAAATCGCACCGGTAAACGTGAGTCGATGAAGAGTTGCAAATTTTTAAGGTTTTAGTCCTGCTGCAGTAAGAGTGATTATGGTGTGCTCCCTACTCCCTGTGCTTTATAAGAGCTAGTGTGAAACATTTTGTGAAGCGGAGTTTAAAACCTGCTTGGCAGCATGCAATATTGCTATCAGCCGACGGACAGCCTTGTCGGTGGGAGGCATGAGACATGCATCTGGGGCTACCCCAACAAAAACAAACAATTTAGCCATTATGCTTACTCTTTTGTGTCGGAGGGAAGCGCCGGGATCCTCTCCTGTCAATTAGTAACTGGGGCACATTACACTTGTGAAAGAATAGCACACAGTGGCACAGGTGGACAGAGCACACGTGGTAGGTTGGCGTCTGATATGCATCTGATTAGACTGACAGTTTAGCCAGTCATTGTCTTTGTTAGAACAGATTCACAATTGCTTTATTAACCTTCCTGCTTTCTCAAATTTGCTTGAAAATGCACCATTTGCCCACTCTTTTTTCAAAATTTTCTCAGGGGGAGAACCCCCCCCGAACCCCCTGTAGGTGGATCAGGCTCGCTTGCTACGCTCGCTCACCGCAGTGCAATACAATAATTGTTTTACGCCCCACCACTTTCAAATGTCACCAGCCACCACTGCTCCTATCACTTGGCGCTGACGCATGGCATTTCCTTCTCATATGCGCGTCCCTCCAGGCTGTGCCAGTAGGCCCACGCCACTGCCAGCTTCGTGTCAACGCCACATAGGCCGTAATCTCTGGTAAATCCTGCGGCTCTTCAGAAAACATCCTCCCTTCACACTGAAACATTAATGGACCGCTTCCCGAGCCCAGGCTCCCCTACCACTACCAACTGCAGAAACTCTTGCCCCCTCCCACCGTGGGAAAACTCCCAGTAATAAGTATTTAGGAGCAACGGAATTCCTTTCTACGGGGATTTCTGAGGCGGGACCCTAAAAGGCCCACCGAGCCAGGACGCCTTTCTTCCCACAACAAGGCACTAATTGCTAAAAACAGAAACAGGAGGAGGAGCCGTCGGGCAGCCTACCGCTGCCAACGCAACGCTGCTCCGGTCACTCTAATTGTACATCTCGCCTCTCTCGCTGTTTATTGTTTGTAAACAAGCTTCGAGGCAGGGACCCGAGCGCTGAACTGTGAGTGTGACACAGAAGTATACACAGTGGCGTAACGAAAGTGTAAGGGGCCCCCCTGCAATGTACACGGAGGGGCCCCCGCTCCGGATTTTATCCGGAGCGCTCAGAACTGAGTGCTGTGCTGAGGGGGCCCCCTGCAGCTGGGGGCCCCCCGCACCGCGGGGGATGCGGGGGCCTGTGTTACGCACCTGAGTATACATGCTAATGTGTACTAGAGTAACCAAGCGCACTGGTTAATCCCGGTGTTCACCATCTGTCCCGGTTTCCAGATAGGGTGACCAACAGTCCATAATTTTCACGGACAGTCCGTAAATTAGCCCTTACGTGCGTTGTCCATGATGAATGTCTTCACGGACAGCATTTGTCCGTAATTTCAGCCTCTCAGCTTAAGTACAAACGTTAATTTACACAATTTAGATTCCCCAGCTACAGTGCAAGGGAGTCTCCTGTGCTCATTCCGGTGGGGAGGGCAGGCGGCTGAAAAGAAATAAACCCAGGTGTCTGCTTCCCCAAAGAAATGCAAATGTGTGAAAGGTTCTTGGGAGGCGTTAATTGCTGCAATCCTTGGAGCTTCCTGATGACACAATATTTTGTTTTTGCGAGGTAGTTTGTAGACAGAGTTCATGAACTCCAAAATCTATTGAAAGACCAAGAGACTAGGACAGAGCTGTGAAAGAGGAGTTCAAGCGACAGAGAGAAGCATAAAGCAAACTTGAGAAATAAAAGGTACAGAGATCGAACTGCTAAATACCAGCTGATGTCCGATTTGTTTTCAACTGCTGTATGGCAAGCCGTGGGATAGCCACCCAGGAGTTTGGCAAAGAGAATATGGTCCTCTAAGTATACATTTTCTACTTTATGAAATAGTATGCAAAAGTGTGCAATAGCACCGTAAACTGTAGGATGACTCAGTGAGTTACATTCCCGTTGCTGACTTCCATATATCCTACAGCACACAGGTCTGAATCCCGTCAGGGCTCGCTCAGCTATTCATCCTTCCAAGTCTGATAAACTGTTTACAACTCAGTTCGGCAAAAAAGAATCCCTGTAAATAGGAAGTTATTCTTGTTCTCTGTTCCTCTGGGACATAAAAAACTTATTTTGGTTGTCTATTTACTTACTTATATACTATTGCGCGACCTTCTCTGATGTGTGTGTAAAACGTACCTTTTGCCCTGAATTTTTGTCCTGAATTTTGACCTGCTGTCCTGAATTTTTGTCCTGAATTTTGACCTTTTGTCCTGAATTTTTACACTCACCGTCCTGAATTTGCACCCATGCCAGTTGGTCACCCTATTTCCAGAGACGGTCGACTGTCGCATTGGAAGGCACTTTTTCATGTGTTCAATGCAGGACGGGTTAGCAGCTCTTATGAGAAAAGCAATTTAATTAATGCAGCTGATACTGTAACGTTTCTTTTAATTCCCTTTATTTATTCCTCAGTTTCTGCTCTTTTTGTATTGTGAGCACAGCCAATTAAGTCCCTCTGTGCCCTTCGGTGGATGAAACATTGTAGACCTACGTCTATGTTTATGCATTGCCCCAGCTTTAGATTTTTAACATCTGCCCACTCTGTTTTGCAAGCAAGCAGAACTCGCCAGCAGCTCTTCCAGGGCACCTTGCTACACCGTGACATCACCCAGTTTACTTGTGAGCCAGCGATGGAGCCACGTGATGCTGCTCAAACAGTACTTATTCAGAGATTTACAGGCACAGAAGATCAGGTAGGTTTCACTGTGTCGACTCTTTCACCTCCAAGGCACCGAATCGGCATCACTTAACTATTAGAGTGGCTAAAACTTTCTCTGTCACATAGGCTGCGTTGTGTGAATATTTTCAACTCATTAAATGTGTTGCGAAGTTTATGGTTTTCACCTTTCATGAAGGTTGTAAAGTTTCAATTTCTACCATCCACAGTGCAAAGTTTTTTTGGCATTACAGAATAATTTTCCATGCACAGTGAGATAATTTTTCATTTCAATGAATACTGCCAAGTTGAAAAAGGTTTACAGAATTTCCTCTGCAAGTTTACCTTTTGAAAAGTTTTGTATGCATTTTGCTACTGCCAAGATTAACAATACTACCTGTTTTCTGCAGTATATTTTATACAGAAACATTTTGTTAGCGTTAATAAAAATTATATATGTGACACATTGTTGCAAAAGTCACAATATCCAAGCATTTGTAGCAAAGTGTAAAATATTAAACATTAGCAAAGCTGCAGCATTTTTCATAGAACTTCGTGAAGGTTGCAAAAAAGTAAACCCTGCACAGACTAATAGCCTCCAATGCCTGGAAATACTGATTCAGGAAGCTAGTGGCAATTCAGTTATCCTTCCCTGGATATCTGTACATAGCCCAGTTTTTTCCAGCTTCTGTTATTGTCCTTGTGAACCGTGCAGTAACTACAGGGGTGTGCCGGAAGGAATGGAAATTATAGAGCGCAGAACCATTTGTGTTGCCCCATATGGTGCTGTGACACATTGAAGGGATAACGAAGGATAGACACACAAAATGGTACCATGCGAGGCATGCTGTATTGAGGTAGGAACTTAAAGCTCCGTCCACTCTCCACCCACAGTTTTCATTGGCTTCTGTCATTGTCCACTGTAAACTGTGGCTGTTCATTGGTCAAAAGGCTTAGTAGTCCCACCTTAGTACCGCCTTGTCTCATTTTGTAACCTCCCATGGCAACTCCCCCTGTTACTTGTGTTTTTGCTCAGTAGGATTTAATTACTGCCTCCGAGCACTATTATCTGTTTTAAAAACAACACATAAATAAAAGGCATTGTGATTTACAATGCCAATAGTTCAAACTCATAAATGCAAAACCTATTGCATTGCAAATGCTTGTTTAATGTGTACGTTGTCTCCCTCTCGCTGCAGTTTCACTTTCATCACTTCTAACTGGAATTCTTTTTTTTTCTTTGTATTTAATAAACATGGTCTAACTCTGTCCTCAACACACAATGGGTGGTCGAAATTCCCAACTTTGACACTGTTGTTGCTGTGACCTCCTCAAAGTTCAGCGGAAGTATGTTTACCTCATTGAGTATAATATAAGCCAGGGCCAGGAGCCTCTGTGCCTGTCAGTTGTTACTAGAGGGCTTCTCCAAACACAGTGTACACTTCCCTTGTGTCTTCTTCTACATCCTGCTGTTCTCAGTGTGTATGGTACGCACTTTAAGACAGGCTGATGCCCTGCCAGCGAAACAGTTAATTACAGACCTGGAAGTGTTTCCCAATGGTGTTTAAGGACTAGAAAAGTGATTCCTTTATTCCAAAGATGGTTGGCCAGGGTACTATGCCTCATGATGTGGACAGCAGAGAGGCTTGGGGAAACGGTGGGTGTGATACAATCTGCGTTGGTAGGGCACGCATGTGCACTTGACTAAGCACAGTGATTGCCTGTCTTGTTTATTCCCTCACACCCAGAGTCTTTACCCAACTGCTATATATAGTTGTTAAGCTGTAAGTCTCCTGCATCAATGCATTACTTTAATTATTGTGTTATCCATGAATGTGCCGGTTGGTACATGACTGATGCCTACTTTTGTATACCACCCTCTTCAATTCGCCACTGCTTTATTTGATAACTTGAAATAAACCTCTGTTGTGCAGCGCTCTCTTACCCTCATGGTTTTATTTGGCGCTATTGCAAAAACTATTAACTAAAAATAAAACAACATGAGGGTACATAAGTACATACGTCGAGGAGCCCACATCCATTTATTAAAGCTGTTCCACTGGAAACCAGAGGCAGCATGGATGTCACATTTCCTTTTTCTCTCTTTTATGATGGATTGTTCCTTTTTTTGGTTCAGATGCAGCTAAGAGCTTGCATCTGAGACCCTCCCAGCACCTTTAATCCACACTGCAATTAACATTCACTTTCAAACCTTGCAGAGACAAAACAAGGTCCGAATCTTTTCTTCTGTTCCTCACAAAGGAAATCTCCCTATAACACGTCCTACTTGGGAGTGTTCGGGGGGTAGAGGATAATCCTTAGAGTTTAACAATATGTATGTTCAGCAACGACAAGCAGGGCCAGACGTAAGAAATACATACACACTGGTAATGGGCACGGGAGACAGGCAACTCAAGGGCCTTTGTCCCTCCATCTCGTCATTTGACATAACAATTACTGTGCATGGAAACCACGTTTAAAGTGCTCTACTTGCTTTTTAGAAAGCACCTGGTGTTGGTGAACTAAAGCAGTTGTAGTACACATATCATATTCAGCAAAATGCCAGAGAACCAAAGAAGCCTAAAATAGTTTTAAAATACACACATATTTTATTTAATGGTTGTTCAGAATGTTATGCTGATCCTTAAGTCTCCAAGTCACTCAGGCCTTCCAAACCAAACTGTTTAGTGCGCCCAGTGTTTCGTGATGTGCTAAGATTTTGCACTAAGGTGATGACACTGCGGCTGCTTTCAATATTGTTTTATTGTACAAGAGAAGCGTTCCTTTTAGACTGCTCTATTTCTTTTGGAAAAAGGAAAGAAGGGGAACTTTCTGAATGCAATGTTCTGTCACAAAAGTATTGTTACTTAGCCAGTATGTTACGTTTCAACACTGTGAAATGTGTACATAAATGTTTCCGGAGGTAAGCTTGTATTCCTGAATCAGAGTGCATTACCCAGTGTGTAGCAATTGTATAGCTCTTCAATCCCTGGTGGCACAGCACTCAGGATAATGTGCTGTATGGCTAAACACTTATAAAGTCCCATCGGCGAAACCTATTGACTATGCCAATGCTTGTTCATCTATGCTCCCTTGGTCTGGAAAACATCCCCATATCCATCTGTACTGCTTGCAAAGCTGTTTCAAATTAGGAAAGAGTTGATGTTTCACCTCTTTAAAGAACACAACATCACAATGCATTATCCAGCCACAACCCAGCTTCCTCTCCTCTTACTCATTGACTTTATGTTCGTCTTTGACCATTTCCAGTGATCCACTGTCAGTTTTGGACAATATGGAACTAAACATTACACCTAAGGGTAACATATCTAGACATCGCAGAGGGTTAATGGGATTGTAAAATATGTTTATTTAGCCATTTATTGAATATGAATACATGATTACATTTTGGCATTTTTGGGTTGCTTCATCTCACGAAACAACTGTATGTCCATGGTGTTGATAAATATATCTTATATTTCCCTCTTTTATTCTCCCAGATCGTTCGCAGTCTTCGCATATGGATTGATGACAATTGGGGAACAGATCACTAAAGTTGCCAGATACTGCTTCTTCCAGATGAAGTCTGCTTCACATTCTTCTGCGTGTCTCTATTGTCCGTGCCCATGTTCAGTCATGACTGCACTATGGTAATGCTATGTATCTGCAGCAGCGGCCCTTGCAGGTAAGAGCGGTGGGGCGGTGGGGGATTTCAACAGAAGACGATGAGGGAAAATTAATTATTTATTTCATTTTCCCTCATGGTCGTCTGTCGAATCACCCCCAAACCCGGCCCTACCGCTCTTACCTGCACAGGCCGCTGCTGTGTATCTGCCTCTGAAAGAACCTTTTCCTCAGCTGATGTAGAATCAATCAATCAATCAATCAATCAGGGGTTTGTATAGCATGGCTACTCACCCGTGAGGGTCTCAAGGCGTTGGGGGGGGGGGGGAGGGCTGGGGGAAGCTGCTGATCCGTCTGGGTGTGAAGGTTCAGTTCAAGAGCCAGGTCTTGAGGTGCAGAATGCAGCTGCCGACCCCAATAAAATGCTCCAAAATGACAGCATGTTATTCAAGCTTTAAAACAACTTCACTGGCTCCCCATTGCAAACCACGTGACGGTTAGGTCCTTGGCCCCAGTTGATAGAGCCTGTACCACAGTCTTCCTGAAATCATCGCCACTCAGTTTAGCTGGCATGGATCCCTTAGGACATGACGGTCTTCCTCACACCATGGTCTAGAGGTGCCCAGAGTTAAACAGCTTGCTCTGTTGCACGTGCCCTTTATGTTGCAGCAGCCAATGCTTGGAATTCCTTGTCATTACCTCTGCACCAAGAACTTCCCCTCATTCCTTTCACAAAGTTGTTAAAGATATTTTTGTTTAACAGATAAGGTGACGAGTACTGTTATCCCCAGTTAGTTTAGTGTCATGAGACTTTGGTGTCCGTGTGCTGCACAAATAGCTGCTAACATAACATAACATTCAAAAGGCATGTTTTTTTTTAATGACTACTTTATTTATTTATTTTTGCAGTTTTATATAGAGCGACCTTGACCGGGACGTGCTGGGGCGATTTATAAGAGCACCAGCTCGATTTCACAAGCTCAAACGTTTTTTTAAGTCGGGGAGAGATTAAGTTATTTGCCCAGAATCACAACATGTTGATTCGACGCCGAGACTTGAATCTAGTTCCCCAGTTCCAAAGTCGGCAGCTCTGGCCCTTAGGCCAAATCCTCTTTCCAATGATATGCATGATATGGGTGAAGATGCAGGACGCTTTTTGTTCGAAAGAATACTGTGATTTTTTATTTTACAGTTGGTCTGAAGAAATCACAGAGACCATCGAGTTTGGCACACTATGTAGCAAGCGGGACTTGACAGAGACACGTCCTGTGTGAAGTAGGAATCTTGGGTGCGCCTCATTACCTCCCGTCCCTCCCTCGCCTTCCTTCAATACCAATGAGGCCCCGCCTCCCACCCAGACCCACCCCCAGCATAAAAACTCTGCCCGCCCCCACCTCCACCTGTTTTTTTCTGTCTCCCTAGTGAGACTTACCTTCAGTTCCTCCTTGTGGCGGTGCCGGGGAGTCTTCGTGTTGGTTCTCTGCGACGGCGGTGCCCTCGACGGAGTTCTCCTGGCGATGCCTCCTCTCCTCGTCTCCCTCGTGGATGGGGGCGGAGCGGTGGCTCAGGATGCTGCTGCGTTGTTTGGCGGTCCTCCTGTGGCTGGGGCTGTGTTTCCGGGTCGGGCTGTTTTGGATGCCTCCTCTCGGACTGCACTCTTCTGGGAGACCTGGTAGGACGGGTTTGTGCCCGGTCTTTTATTTTAGATGGCGTTTTTGTGGTTTTATCCTGTTTTTGGCCGTTTCCTAGCCTGGGCTTTCATTGGAGGGTTCCTGCTGGGTTTTTCTCTACTTTAGGGGTCGGGATGTGCTTCTCCATTCCTCTGCTGCCATGGGTCGCAAAAGGGTGTTCAAGCGGAACAACCTGGTTTCTTCTTCCTCTTCTTCCTCTACTGATGGTTCTCCTGTTCCCCCCAAGCGCCCTCGGGGTCGGGGCCTTTCTGGGGGTGATGTGCCTCTCATGTCCAAGGATGAAGTGCAGGGCATGATTGAGGCTGCGGTGGCTAAGGCTCTTTTGGCTCGTCCGGTGCCTGCTGCTCCTTCGCGTCCTCGCTCGCTGGATCCTGCTGGGGCTGTTTCCCTGTCGGACGAGGAGGGTCCTTCTACCTCCTCGGGGGGGAAGTATATCTCCAGGGAGGAACGCTGGGATGTTCTGGCTCATGTGCGGGACAATTTGGGGTTCCCTCCGTTCCAGCTGGGAGAGGGGGATGGTAGTCTTTTTCCTCAGTATGCTTCTCCCTCCAAGTTGGGCATGCCCTTTCAGGGTTCGGTCAAAGACATGGTGTTGCGGGAGTGGCGTGAGGTGGATAAGTTGCAGGTCCCTCGCTTCCTTCAGAAACTGTATCTTTTGGAGGGGAGGATCCCTTGCCTCACAGTTTGAAGCTTGACTCTATCCTGGCCACTCTGATTGGCAAGACTGCGATTCTGCCTGAGGATTGTACCCCGACGGATGCTACTGATCGGAAGGTGGACTCTGGCCTTAAGCGCTCCTTTGCTGCTGGGAACCTGGCGCTGCGGGCTAGCCTTTTCTCTGCCTACTCAGCGCAGTCTCTGGTGCAGGATTTCGGAAAGTTGGCTGCCGCGGTTCAGGAGGGATCTGACTGCTCTGACCTCCTGGCTGCTATGGAGCAGCAGGCTCGGCTGCTGGCGGACATTTCATCTGACGTGATCAAGTCTTCCGCTATGTCCACTGGAGCTTTGGTGGCTGCGCGTCGTTCCCTCTGGCTCCGGTCCTGGAAGGCTGATCCTGGTGAGAAGGCGGCTCTGTTGAAGTTGCCTTTTGATGGGCTGGCGCTGTTTGGGGAACAATTGCCTGCCCTGATTTCGAAAGCTTTCAAGGAGCGGAAGCATGCCTTGCCCTATAAGGGCGGTTCAACTCCATCTGGCAGGCCTTGGAATAGGGCCCCTCGTTCTTCCCCTAAGCGTGATTCTCGTCAGTCTTTCCGCAGGCGGAGGTTTCAGCCCCGTTTTCTCCCAAGCACGCTGCCTCCGCGTCTAAAGGCCCTGCCAAGAAGGGTCCCTGACAACTACTGTCTGGCCGCTTCCCTGCCGGTGGGTGGTCGTCTTCGGAGTTTTCTTCCTCGGTGGCAGCAGGACGTTTCGGACGGCTGGGTCCTGAGCACTGTGGGTCTTGGGTACGTGATCGACTTTGTGCTGGTCCCGCCGGATTCGGGGGTTTGGCTGACTCCGGTGCCTGTCTCCGGTCCCCGCAGGGTGGCTCTGCTGGACGGGGTGTCCTGTTTGCTTGCCAAGAATGCCATCTGCCGGGTTCCTGTCGCGGAGGTGGGGACGGGGACCTACTCCATTCTGTTTCTGGTGCGGAAGGTGACCGGCGGCTTTCGGCCTGTCCTGGATCTCAAGTGGGTCAACTCCTGGATTCGGCCCGTTCACTTCCGCATGTTGACCCTTCAGGCCATCATTCCTCTGGTTCAACCTGGCGACTTCCTGGCTTCCTTGGACCTCGAGGACGCCTATCTCCACGTCCCTGTGGCCGCTTCTTCTCAGCGTTTCCTGAGGTTCGCTGTGGGAGACGCCCATTTTCAGTTTTGCGTGCTTCCCTTCGGCCTCAGGTCCGCGCCCAGGAGTTTTCACGAAGGTCCTGGCGCCTCTCATGGCTCTCCTTCATGCGGAGGGGGTTTTCATTCACCCTTATCTGGACGACCTCTTGCTGCATGCTGCGGGGAGTCTCCTTTGCTCGCTCACATTGGGAGGGCCTTGGAGGTTCTTCAGGGGCACGGGTTCTTGGTGAACTGGGGAAAGTCTTCTTTGGTCCCCTCTCAAGACATGGTGTTCATCGGGGCTCGTTTTCAGACTTTACTCGGCCTTGTTACCTTGTCCGACAAGCGCTTGCTCTCTCTTCAGTCCCAGGTTCGGGCCCTGTTGTCCCGGGAGGCTTCTCCGGCGGTCCAGTGGCTGCGGGTGCAGGGGCACATGGCTTCCGTGGTGTTTCTGGTTCCTTGGGCTCGTTTTCATCTCCTTCGATTGGCCAACTGGATCCTGTTGGGGTGGTCTCCGAGGTCTCAGAGTCTCCTGTCCCTGCTGCCCATGTCGGACCGGATTCGGGGGAGCTCTCCTGGTGGCTCTGCCGGCGTCATCTTCTGGCCGGGGTTTCCCTGGCTCCTCCGGCTCCGCTTGTGGTGACTACGGACGCCAGCCTGTCCGGTTGGGGTGCTTGGCTGGGGTCGGATCAGGTTCAGGGGTGCTGGTCCCTGCTGGACTCTCGGAGGTCCTCCAACTGGCGGGAGTTGAGGGCGATTTGGCTTGCCCTGGTGCACTTTCAGGACTCTCTGCATGGTCGTTGGGTGTTGATTCAGACGGACAATCTGGTGGCGAAGTCCTATGTCAACCGTCAGGGGGGACCCGGTCCCGGTCCTTGAACTTGATTGCCAGCGTCATCTTTCAGTGGGCTCAGGTCTGGGTGCTGGGTCTGTCGGCTCTCTACATTCGGGGGTGGACAATGTGAGGGCGGATCTGTTGAGCAGGGAGATTCCGTCCTCTCGGGAGTTCTCTCTCCTTCCCGGTGTGTTCGTCCAGTTGGTGAGTCGTTGGGGCCTCCCTGTGGTAGACCTGTTTGCGGATCCGGGGAATGCCAAGGTGGTCCGGTTCTGTTCTCTGGGCAGGTGTCCCGGGTCTCTGGGGGTCGACGGCTTGACCTGTCCTTGGCCTCGGGGTCTGCTGTATGCCTTCCCCCTTTCCGCTGCTCCGCTCCTTTCTGGTGCGGGTCCGCAGGGACTGTGCTCAGGTGTTGTTGGTGGCTCCCCGCTGGCCGCGGGCGAGTGGTTTCCTCTCCTGTCCGGGCTGTGTTGCGACCAGGAGTGGGTCCTTCCTCTGGTTCTGTCCCCTTTGGAGTTTCCGGCCCTTCCTCTGGATTCTCTGCGGAGGTTGCACCTGACGGCCTGGCGGTTGAACGGCAGGGCTTAGCTGGGTTGGGGGTTCCTGCTCCTTTGGCTGTTACTTTGCAGGCTTCCCGTAGATCCTCTACTCTGCTTTCCTATGCTAGGCATTGGCGTGTCTTTTCGGCCTGGTGTGCTGGCAAGGGTGTTGATCCCACGGTTGCTGACCTCTTTGTGGTGATGCAGTTCCTTCAGGATGGGGCTCTTCTGGGGTTGTCGGTGGCTTCTCTGCGGGTGCAGTGGGCGGCTATTCAGGCTTTTCGGGGCTCCTGGCGTAATTTGCGGGATGACGGGGCTCTGATGCCTCGTTTTTTTCAGGGACTGTTGAATTTGTTTCCCCGCCCTGTTCGGTCCTTCCCTTCGTGGGATTTGCATTTGGTGTTGGATGTCCTGTCTGGTCCTCCCTTTGAGCCCCTTGAGGGTCTTGAGTTGCGTCTCTTGACCTTTAAGACCTGTTTTTTGGTGGCTATCACCTCGGCGCGGCGCTTAGGGGAGTTGGGGGCCTTGTCTTGTAAGTTTCCCTTCTGTAAGGTCTTTTCCGATCGGGTGGTTCTGGTTCCGGTTCCGTCCTTTGTCCCTAAGGTCAGTTCGGCTTTTCACCTCGGGCAGGAGGTGATTTTGCCTGAATTCTGTCCTGCTCCTTCCTCGGCTGAGGATTGTCGCTTGCATTGTTTGGATGTCCGTCGGGCATTGCTGTGGTACCTGCAGGTTGTCGAATCCTTCCGGGTGGGGGACTCTTTGTTTGTTAACTTCGGTCCGGCTCGGAAGGGTGTTAAGCCTTCCACGGCTACTTTGAGTCGTTGGATTCGGTCCACGGTCTTGATGGCTTACCATCTTAAGGGGGTGGCTCCTCCTGTGGGGGTTCAGGGGCGTTCCACTCGCAGTATGGCGGCTACGGTGGCTGAGTTGCAGGGGGCTTCTGTGGTGGAGATCTGTAGGGCGGCGACCTGGTCTTCTCCCTCTACGTTTGTCCGTCACTATCGTATTGCGAGCCTGGAGCGTTTGGATACTGTTCTGGGCCACAGGGTTTTGTCCTCTATGTATTAAATTTTGGTGTTTCTTTCTCACTCAGTTGTCCGTCTCTGTTTTCTTCTGCTTGCTATGTCCTCATTGGTATTGAAGGAAGGCAAGGGAGGGACGGGAGGTAATGCTTCCATTTCTAACGATAATGGCATTACTCCTAGTCCTACTCCCTCGCCTTCCTTCGAGGACCCTCCCTCCCTCCCGGTGCGGTTCAACTGAGTGCTAGCTCGGCTTGTTTACGTACAGGTGGAGGTGGGGGCGGGCAGAGTTTTTATGCTGGGGGTGGGTCTGGGTGGGAGGCGGGGCCTCATTGGTATTGAAGGAAGGCGAGGGAGTAGGACTAGGAGTAATGCCATTATCGTTAGAAATGGAAGCATTACAGCAGTGATGAGCATATGCAGGTTTCAGCATAATGCAGCAGCACCACCCGGTACTGGCTGGGCAGGGACAGGAGTGGGAGTTATGTTTTGAGGGAAAGGATAAAAGCACAAATAGATTACTTTAGAATATTTTGCTTGCAGTGAACTTCAATGATGAGAAATGGAGGTGGCTGGTCAGTGCTTGTGACAGCGCCCCCTCTTGTGGTGCTCCTGAGAGGTGTTCTCTTTTACGTTTTTGTGCACACTTATCATATGATTTGCTTCTCTATATTTGAGCGTGATTAGGAATGGTTCACACGTATATTCCCTCTTTTTAACAGTTGGCTGCAGCAGTGCATAGCTATTGGTTCTGGATATCTTACATTAGATTAAGAGGAGAGGGTTCGTTTTCCATAAGTAAGAATTGATGGTATTTCTCATGACTGTGCTAGGGACTATACATTTGTGTGTAATTTGAGAAGAGGGGTATCGACATTAACTCTTTTAGATAATGTCAATATGTAATTCTAGCTGCTGTGCAGGAGCATTTTAAATATCGTGTGTGTTGTTTATCCCTGGACCCCTCCATCGACACGCACAGAGTTGCTGTTCATCACTGAGCGGCTGCACCCACGGGCAGAGAGGCAGCCACAAGTCACACGTGGGCTACCCCAACAAAGTGCGAAGTCATTGTTAAAGCTGATCCTAAGTGCCAGCAAGAGCATTGCATGTATTTGCTAGCTTCCACGTCTAAAAGAACCGAGCAGAATGACAAGCATTGCCATGGAGCTGCAACAGAAGACAGGCTCCTGGGCTCCAATACTCATAACCAAGGCCAAATGACTGCGAGATGCATTCCTCCCTGTAAGATAGCTCCTGCGCCTCAGATGAAACCGGGCTCCTGTACTCTACTCTAGATCAAGGACCTCTCTAACTCGGACCCGACGAAGGGAGGTCGAAACATGTCTACATCATGTGCTTAAGAGGTGCTAGTAAACATGTCTACATCATGTGCTTAAGAGGTGGTAGTAAAAAAGACTAACTCGGGGCAAGGAACATGCGTACTAAACGGACTAGGACATACATTTTTTGACAGCTCCCTCGCCCTTATTGACCTCACCTGAGACAATATTCATTTTAGTTATATTGACTTTAAAAGGAAAGCAATTAAAAACAAGCATTGGCAAAGCCAATAGGTTTTGTCTATGTGAATTCTATTGCCTTTGTCAATGTTTTTTTCCATGTTGGACAGCAGTGGAGCTGCTGGGCAACATAGCTTAAAGTAAAAAAAAAAAAGGGGCTATGATGCGGCCAGCTTTGTCCCAGCCATAGCACTTTGGGGGATAGGTACAATAGAAGTGGCAGAGTGAGGCGTTAGCCGTCATGGCTTAACGCCTCACTCCGCCACTTCTGAAACGCAAGGCTGCACCATATTTACAACGATATGGTGCAGCCTTGCATTTCCCCCTGCGATGGCGCTAGACTTAGCAGTGTAGCGCCAACGCAGGGTGTATGAGTGCAGGGGAGTATTGTTTATGTGTAGGAAGGTGTCCCTTCCTGCACATCAACAATCCTGAAATGCCATTTTGTCACTTTCATGTGTGCTGCTTAATGCAGCACACATGAAAGTCACAAAATGGCTTTTTTTTTAAACAAATTGTTTATGTACAGGAATGGGACCTTCCTGTACATAAACAATCCATGGCATTTTGCTTTTTCCATGTGTGCTGCACAAGGCAGCACACATGGAAAAAGCAAAAACGAGGAGAAATAATGCATTTCTCCTCGTTTCTCCAACTTAGGACCAGGTTTTACCTGGTCTTAATTTTGGCGCTGCCTCCTATGTATGCTGCCCCTGTACATAGGGGGCAGCGTCAAAATCAATGGGTGTTGCGGTGGAACGTGCACCGCAACACCCACTGCCCACCCCTTTCACCCTAACCATAGCGTGAAAGGGGGCCTTATTTACAAGGCAGCGTTAAGCCACATATAAGTGGCTTAACGCTGCCTTGTAAATAAGGCGAAGCCCCCATCGCCACCACAACGTCGATAAAAGTGACGTTGTGGTGGCGATAGGGGCTTGTACATATGCCCCTTTGTTTTTTACTATAAGCCATGTTGCACAGCAGCTTCACTGCTGTGTAGCGTGTAAAAAAACATTGACAAAGTCAATAGATTTCTTATAGGTGAAACCTATTGGCTTTGCCAATGCTAGTTCATTGATTTTCTCTCTGCTGTGTCTAATGATATTTCAATGTGAGGCGATGAAGTAAAAGAAGGAATCGAAATGAAATCAAATTAAAGAAAACATGAGTTATACCTAGGCCTCTCGCACCACCACCTGCTCCACCCCCATACAGAATTGCACTTGACAGACTGGCACAGTCTGTATGCCCATCTCTTCTTAGCCATAAGGCCATGCCAGCTGTCTGCATGCCATACCCACTCTCATCACCCATGCCCACTTCAGTGGGAGGGGTCTTACTTCTACCAACTGAAGAAACAGGAATGCGGGTTTGATCAGTTTCACTGTGCTTTTTGGATCTACATGTATCGGTGACATTATTAGCCAGTCTGAGAACGATTCTGAACGTGGGGGTGCCAGCAGTTTATGGTTATGTCGTAAAATCAATTTCGGCCGAATTGAAGGTCACATGAAAGCCAACTCTGATGCCTCAAGGTCCGGCGGGCCTGTACACCGTCCTCGTTCGCCATGGTAAACTCGGGTCGATAGTTCGGATGCCTTTAAAATCAGGGATTGCACTTCAACAAAAACATGGGGGCATATTTACAAGCCCCTATCGCCACCACAATGTCACTTTTAGTGACGTTGTGGTGGAGATAGGAGCTTCGCCTTATTTACAAGGCAGCGTTAAGTCACTTAACGTGGCTTAATGCTGCCTTGTAAATAAGGCCCCCTTTTACGCTACACTTGAAAGCGTGAAAGGGGCGGGCAATGGGTGTTGTGGTGGGCGTTCCACCGCAACACCCATTGATTTTGACGCTGCCCCCTTTTTACAAGAGCAGCGTAAGTAGGAGGCAGCACTAAAATTAAGACCAGGGAAAACCTGGTCTTAAACGGGCGAAATGAGGAGAAATGTTTAATTTCTCCTCATTTTTGCTTTTGTTTCCATGTGTGCTGCATTGTGCAGCATACATAGAAACAACAAAACGCCAATGATTGTTTATGTGCAGGAAGGGGGACCTTCCTCCACATAAACAATCATTTTAAAAAAATGCTGTTTTGCAACTTCTATGTGTTCTGCTTTAAAGCATTTAAAGATTGTTTATGTGCAGGAAGGGGGATCTTCCTGCACATAAACAATCTTCCCCTCAGCACAGGCATCCTTGCACTATGGTGCAAGGGTGCCTGCTTTGGCGCTAGGTAGCTAAAGTTAGCGCCAACGCAGGGGGAAACGCAGGGCTGCACCATATTCTAGTAAATATGATGCAGCCCTTCATTTCTAAAGTGACGAAGCGTGTCATTAGCCTTCTTGGCTTAACGACACGCTTTGCCACTTTATTATAAATATGCCATTTGGTGTGTTAGAAATATGCGTATGTTATCCCTTATGTCAGGTTTTCAAGAGAGGTGAGAGAATAGCTCAGTAGGCACTGTCCCTCCTGCAAAGAATGGAGAGTGAACTGCAGGTTGCACGTTCCATCCTTCTGAAGTCGCTACTTTCAGTCCCAGTGAGAGAGAAAATATCAACACTCATTACGATATGAAGTAATTTAGCTTGGGCTGTGCGCCACATTAATAATCAGAATATATGTTTATTTATTACTATACAAGTAATACAATTTGCCGTTTTACGTTATTATTCAAAATTAAAACTATAAAATACTGAAGAAAAAAAACAAATGACCGTGTGCTGCTAGGGTAGCATGGACTGGAGCCCAACACGGGCTGGAACAGTTACAGCCTCGGCATCCCTTCGCATCACATCAGAGCAGTGATTGGCGTATGAATGAGGAAGGGTGGACGTTTCCTGTCAGTTAATACCCCACCAGAGGAATCCAGACCGCCTCGGGCTTTACCCACAAATGCATTGGAAGAACAGGAAGTATCAGAGCTCGAGCTCCATTCCTGCAATAATGAACAGTAAAACATGCAAACTAACTAACTGTCAGAAAGCAGACATTGCCTACTTACGAGTATGGCTTACATTTTTTTTTAAAAGTGCTATGACGCTGGCGTGTCTTAGCGTTTTAAAAAAAAGCTTCTTTACTTTAACCTGGGGTGAAGGAGCGAGACTGCAAAGACACACACTCAAGGAGTGCATGTCAAAAAGTCCCTGCAGTGCAGAAGCCTGCAGTGGAAGAACACTGGCCACCGGAAGTAGTACTTGGTCCAGGCTCTATGCCAGAATGGCAAGATGAAGACACGACTCGAAGCCCGGGAGGTAGACAGAGGTGAGGAGGAGGTGCTGACCAACAGTAAGCAAGGAAACAAGAGTGACCTGGGAGCCAGCCAATAGTAAGTAATGGTAAGGGTGGGCTCTAAGCCCCTTTTGAGATTTTTTTTTTAAAATGCAAGAGAGTCCGCAAGCACAGCGCAAGCGCTGTGCAGGTGAAACCTAAAAAATGGGGAGACTGCTCACAATGGCGGGTGCTACCATATAAAGTGGAGGGGAAATAAAAATGAAATAAAAAAGACCTATCTGACTCTGCCTACCGCCTCAGTGCTCCTCTGTCATGCAGCACACAGAAGAGGCTCCCAGACTCCCCCACCCAATTACGATGCTGCTCTCATGCTATACCAAAGCGATACAAAAGGGGATGATGGACGGAACGTTTGAGCCAATCAAACACTCACCCCCAGTCAACTGATCTGGGTTTAATCCATCATCATTCTTTAGCTCACCCCACCACCCCAGTTCAGACATGGCCATATGCAAATCAGTCTGACCCTGTGCCTCATGGGAACAGTCCAGCCCGAACTGCCAAGCCATGTCTTCCCTGGACCGGAAACAAGCATCCTAGGACCGGTTTCTGGCATTTCAGCCGTCATCAGCCAGGCTTGCTTGAATCCAGTGGCAAAGTGAGCAAGGGACCCACGTCTGGGCATACCCCCGCCAACTTAGGGCGACCAAAGCGATACAAAAGGGGATGATGGACGGAACGTTTGAGCCAATCAAACACTCACCCCCAGTCAACTGATCTGGGTTTAATCCATCATCATTCTTTAGCTCACTCCACCACCCCAGTTCAGACATGGCCATATGCAAATCAGTCTGACCCTGTGCCTCATGGGAACAGTCCAGCCCGAACTGCCAAGCCATGTCTTCCCTGGACCGGAAACAAGCATCCTAGGACCGGTTTCTGGCATTTCAGCCGTCATCAGCCAGGCTTGCTTGAATCCAGTGGCAAAGTGAGCAAGGGACCCACGTCTATCTCTCACGTATACCAAGCATGAGAGAAGCACAGGGATTGGCCTGAGTGGGCTGGTCTAACACTTGCTCAGGCACAGGGAGTCTGTGCCGTTTCTCCACCCGGCTGTGGAATACAGCTGGGTTGGAGAAACCTAAGTGCGCATGTTGGTTTGGCTGTCCTACGACGGCCGGCCAAACCAACATGCGCACTTACGGTGCCATTCACTCCTCCTCCCTGCCATGGTCCGGCCCCGCCCTAGACTGGCATTGGCTCAGTCAGTAAAACAAAATGATAATAAAAGTATTTTATTATCATTGTATTCTTGCTGGCTCACAGTGGGATGACATCTTAGGGAAGGGCACTGCAGTTGCACTGAGCAGAACATTCCCACAATCACCAGTGCTTTCCGTGAAATGAGATCTATTTTAGCAAACATGTCTCACATTCACGTTCCCAAAAGTGGACATCCTATATCCAGCATGGGAACACCTTTGATGAATAGCGTTCTTCTAAAAATTGATTCTGATTACAGGTTCAAGATTTCCCTCAGGATGTCTTCAATTTGGGCCTTTCAGTTTCTTCCTTAACATGTCAGTTAGCAGCCTTTTGTTCCCCTGGGCGATTGACAGACACTATACTTCCTTTCGTTGACCATCTGTTGAATAGTTTTGAGTTATCCAGAACAAAAGTCACACATAGGTTCTACTTGGGACTTAGCTCTTGTATTTAAAGCTCTTCAGTCTCCTCCCTTTGAACCCATAGAGGTGAGGTATTGTTTAAAGTTCTTACTGCCATGATCCTATTTCTTGTTGCAATCACAAAAGCACGTAGAATTGGAGAAATTGGTACTATATGGGTCTCAGATCCCTTTCTTAATTTTCCTTTCTGGTGATTTATTACTTCAGCTTCCCTTGGTGTTTTACCAAAGGTGGTATTTACCTTTAATTGTCAACAAGATATTGTTTTGCTTTCTCCCTGCACTAACTCTTCTCTTCATCTGAAAATGAAATTGCTTCACAAATCCGAAATGTTAGTTTAGAGGTACACATTTATTGCCAAAGAACACCTGAGCTTAATGGAGTTTGATTCTGTTTTATGGTATGAATAGTCTGGGTCAGAAAACCTCTGCAGCTACTTTAAGAAGATGTGTTTGGTATGCAAACTCCATGAGTTATGATGTTTCAAATGCATCTCTACCTGGGTCACTTTTGGGTTAATCCACTAGGGGTTCGGAAGTCCCTTGGGTGGTTCTACAGCGGTGTCTACTTAGGTCTCGCCTATCGGACAGATTTTAGCTGTTTTCGAAAGACCACTTGTGGACCATACCAAACACTCACAGTGGCCTTAGAGCCCACTATGTCATGCTCATTCACTTGCTTCTTATTAAATGGCTTACCTTCCTCATCTTGTATTTGTACCTCACTTGAAGCATTGTCTCTTTACCATTCTTTTAATTGGATATCTTCTATTCTATTACTGCTCACATTCAAGGAACAAACCTTTTTCTTTTTCTTTCAGCAGACCATGAGAATAAACATATTTTCTTTCTTTCTTGTGTGCCGCTTTCTCTACCAAACAGGCACCCCGCATGTTCCTTGCTGCGCCCTCACCCTAACCCCAAGATTGTCCTTTATTCTTCCCACACCCTCCCTACCCTTAAGCCTCTGTTGCTCCCTCCCCCCTCCCATTTTCCATTGCTTCTTTTCCACCTGCTCCTTCACTGCTCCTCAAATTTCTTGCAATCTTTTACACATATTGTTTTTAGTTTTATTTTTTTGGATGGCCCAGCAGCTGACATCTACTGCCAAGCTGCTCTGAGATGCAAAAAAGTGCTTTGTGCAACTAGATTTTCTTTTTTTTAATTTACTGGTCCACATGACATCTGCTACTTCAGATCAGCAAATAAAAAAGAGGTACTTTAGTCATTCCATAGGCGTGTGCGTTAGTGGTGACACATGCTTACGCATTGAGGCATCTGTCAGCAGTGTCCACATCATCGCACCTTTCTTTTTCCATCTTTTTTGTTGATACTCCAGAGCATCGGCAAAAAACATTAGTAAAGCCTATAGTTCAAAAGGTGAGTGTTACACTTAGCCCTTTCTACAGGGTCATATCCAAACTTTTTGCCTTCACCCTCCTGTTTTCTAAACCCGTTTTTGTTGGATTTTAGGACTCAACTTTACCACTGCTACCCAGTCCTGAAGCACTTCTGCTTGCGCCTTAAAACATGATAGAATTGGCTTATGACCAATTGGCATATTTAATGTACTTGTAAGTCCATAGTAAAGTGGCCCTACCTGTGCCCAGGGCCTGTACATTAAATGCTATTAGTGGGCCTGCTGCACTGATTGTGCCACCCACTTAAGTAGCCCTGTAAACATGTCTCAGGCCTGCCATTTCAGCCTGTGTGTGGAGTTTTAAACTGCCATTTGGGTCTGCCTAAAGAAAGCTTTTGTCAGGCCCAAACCGTTCTTTTTAATACATATAAGTCGCCCCTAAGGTAGGCCTTGGACAGCCCAGATGGCAGGGTGCAGTGTATTTAAAAAGTTGGACAGAATTGTTTAAGTTTTACATGTCCTGGGAGTGAAAAACTCTTAAATTCGTATTTCACTACTGGAAGGCCAACCTCTCACATTAGATAACATTGGAGTTACCTTATTACATTTAATAAGCTGTAACTTCCAAATGGAAACAGGTAACCAGTTCATGTTTGGTGTCTTTGGAATTGTCATGGAAAATCCTCTCTAATGGTAACGTCGGATTATAAATTACAATTTTGAAAATGCCACTTTTAGAAAGTTGACATTTTTCTGCCTTAGCCATTTAGTGCTTGTTGCCTGTCTCTGGGTCACATGACTGGGTGTAGCTGACAGTTGGGCTTTGTGTATTCATCCTAGACAGCCACAAACAATAGAGGGCTTAGGTGTGCCTGGATGAGCCTTCACTGGCAACTTTGACCACTTGTAGGGAGCACCATCGTGAAGCTCCGGCACAACCGCCCGCAACAACAGGATCATTGCGCTACAGTGATGACCTTCTGCAATGTACGGCCTGCACTTTGCACTGCAACGATAACCATCTGCACCGTTTCCCTGCTCCTGGCGGCCCCCTTCACTGTGAACGGGGCTCTTTGCACTGAACTGAGAAGGTAACTTTTCACTGGGACTAACCTGATCCTTGAATCTGGCCCGCACTTTATTGCAGTTTGCCTAAACATATGACTTTCTCCCAGTCTCGAATGACCAGATAGCCACGAGTGGCGCTTTGGGTTTTGTGGCGCTATTTTTATTTAAATCCGGTTCTACTGACTGGGGGTTTGTTGTTGTGGTCGTGTTTTATTTATTAGAATCTACTCTATTTAGCTAATCTGGTGTGGGATCCCTTTTGTGGTGTATTTTCACTGTGTTACTGTTAGAAGTGTTGCACAAATACTTTACACATTCTTTCTAAGTTAAGCCTGACTACTTTGTGCCAAGCTACTAGAGGGTTGAACACAGGTTAATTTGGGGTTTGCTTGTGTCTCACCCTGAAAAGGATTTTGGTTGCTGCTTGAGTAGGGTTTCACCCCCTCTACTAGTAACCCAATTTCTTACATTGAGGCATACTGACTTTGCCAATGCTTCTTAATGTATGTTTAGCAGCAAACGTGGCCTTGTCAAACACATTTATTACACTAAATCCTACTCTTCCCCATCCCATTCCTACTTCCCACCCACTTTCCTGGGAAAAGAGGCATACATTCTTTCTTTCTTGCCTGATGTAACAGGAAGTGCAAGAGAGATTCTGTTCTCTTATTCTCTCCGGGTGGGGGATAAGTTAAAAAATGTTTTAAATAAACATTTAGATGTGCGTCTCCATGATGGGTAATCCTCAAGGTTTCTGCAGACACTATTACTATTCAATGCTGGTGGAATTTGGTGTGCCATCATCATAGACTGTTATGAGCTACAAACAGTTCTGTCGGGTGAACGAAGTCTCCTCAAGGGGAATTGCAAAATAATGTTTTTCATTAAACATTAAATACTAAAAGGGCCTATAAATGATCCCTCAAGCATGTATGAAACTTCTACTCACAAAACACAAATCTTTAAAGAAAAATGATTTACACAAACCACTGACACAACACAACCATTAAATTGTTTTAAATATATTATTTTTCATATATCAAAACATGTATATCTAAATCTTTTCATATTTATCTTTTCAACGGCTGTCCAGAGAACACAAAGAACAATACATCATATTCACATATACATAGTGAAAATTACAAATCTCCCGGTGATCACACGCAGGAAGACAGCAGACAAGACAGGAGCTGCTGCTGTTCGTTTTAAATGAAGCCACGATTGGGCCAAGAGGACTACAAATGAAGGAGGGTAATAATAACCCCATCCCCACATCGAGTGAACCCCGGCTGGGATGTCATGTTACATAACTAATGAATACCATTTGGGACACCCCATATGTGTCTTTCTTTGAATACATTTAAGGCTGCCCTTTGGTCTGTTTTAGTCCTGAGGAAGACCCGCCATGATGTATAGTGAATAACACTTAATCACAGGGTCGAAACGTTGACGAAATTATGTTATGTCTTATATCAGCTATCCTTGGAATATGTAAAGAAGATATAAGGATACACTGAACAAAACATTTTTGGGACATTTTGATTATTTGTGGTTCCAAGCTCTCATGTTTGTGTATGTGATCACCGGGAGATTTGCAATTTTCACTATGTATATGTGAATGTGATGTATTGTTCTTTGTGTTCTCTAATCAGCCGTTGAAAAGATAAATATGAAAAGAGTGAGATATACATCTTTTGATATTTGAAAAATAATATATTTAAAACAAGTTAATGGTTGTGTTGTGTCAGTGGTTTGTGTAAATCATTTTTCTTTAAAGATTTGTGTTTTTTGAGTGGAGAAGTTCCACACATGCTTGAGGGATCATTTATAGGCCCTTTTAGTATTTAATGTTTAATGAAAAACATTATTTTTCAATTCCCCTTGAGGAGATTTCGTTCACCCGACAGAACTGTTTGTAGCTCATAAGTGCATTCCTAGGTTCTGAGGGACACGGGGTAACCCCATTATATTTAATGGGATATTCATAGACTGGACAGATTTAATCTCAGTTCTCTACAATTATCAGTCAAGCACAACAGAATATGGTCACCACTTACTGAATATCTGTCTCGTATTGCTATGACTAATGCCGCTTCGCATTCCAGCTAATAGAAATGCCTAAAAATGATTAAAAATGAATAAGATAACTAAGTTGTATTTATTTTATTTGGAATGTTTTAAGCTCAACTATATTTTCTTGCTGTTTCTATCTGTTGTTTTATTATACATTCAGCTCATTTTTTCTCTCCCCTCTTTCTCTCCCCTTCCCCCTTACTCTTTCCTTCTACTATCTTTTATCTACAAAAAACCTAATTTGTATAACCTTCAGTATTGCCTATACTCCATTGATTTCAGTTTTATAACATAAGAAATAGCTTAAATCTCTTTTTCATTTACATTTCCGAGCACCTCCTTTATGATACAGAAATGTTGTATTTAACCTACTATCGTTCTTCAATAAAAATCTTTATCTTAAAAAAACCCTCAATATTTAGGAATGGGACAAGGAAGAGTAGGACTCAGCGTAATAAAGATTACCAGTAAGTAGTCAGGATATACTATTACAATCTCACAGTTGGTAACTTCACTCTAATTGCCACTTGGTAAAGAACACACTTCAAATGTTTGAAGCGAAGGTTCCTCTGGTGCTAAGCAGAAAAACAACTTTTAAAATATGTAGGAGATCAAATGGACAAAACAAATCAATACACTTGGTGATGCACAAATGAAATATTCGCTGAAACCCAATTTCCACACACTATCACTTGTGTACTGTATAGTTGTATCAGTAAAACTGCATGTCTGTGCAAATTTATTGGCCATTTGATTGGAACATATGTTGTCTGTAAATGTCAGTGCGCTACCACACCATGCTTTTGTAATATATTTGCAAAAGTATGCTTCAAAATATACCTCCAGCTACATGCTATATCCTTAGCAGTCTTCTGCTGAATAAATGTGCTATACTTGTTTTATGTGTGGCACATGGATTTTTCACAATCCCTATGACTTCAGTGATCTAATATTAATGGCAGCACCCCATCTCTGAATATTGTTCAAGAACCAGTGGCGCATGCCAATTGTAAAATGTTGTTAATGCATGAGCCCTTGTTAGTACACTTCTTTTCAAATATCCTGTTTCTACACAGGTCTTGAAGGAAGCAGCACACTTTAATTTAAATAACATTTGCTCAAATATCTGGCACACATTTCTCAGCTTTTACGTCAGCAAAAGTGCTGAAAATCTGTAATTCACATCTCAGCAAAACATTATAACATTTGTTATTAGGATCCACTGAAAACAGTGTATGGACACATTCAGATGACTTTCACAAGAATCTAAAACTACACAGTGATATTATCAAAAGTAATAAAGGAAGGGGGCGTGGCTTGCTGCCGCAGAAGATGGCCGCAGGTTGATCGTGCTGCGCTTGCGATCGGCGATTTAGCCCAGACATCCGGCAGAATCCGGCAATTGGCAGGGCTCCAGACGACTGCATCGTGCACCGGAATAGTGGCGCTACACCCAGAGGGGTTTTGAGGCCGAAGCAGCACCGTCTAACGGCAGGAGGGCCCGGTGACCGACGGCGGCAGAGCTGACCCTAAGATGGCGGCCGACACTGTGTAAGCACTAGACCCCTTGAACTCCCTCCGGCGCTCAGGCAGTGGGACGGATGCACAGGGAGGAGCAGCGGTAAACGCACGCACCGCGGGCTCGGACAGCAGAGCGACGCTACAGGCAGCGCCTAGAACACGGGAAGTGGAACAGCTACGAGTGCTGCAGAGGTACGCCAGATCACAGTGGAGCCGCACAGTACGGCGGATCCGGTCCACAGTTGACACCGTGAGGCTTGGCTGCAGTGCGTGAGTACGGCGAGGGCCCGAGTACACCGGACCGTTCCCAGCGCCCTAGTGGTGGACTGAAGACGGAGTGTGGGGGCACAGCGGGTGAGAGTGCTGCGGACCCCGTGGGCCGAGGGACGCTGCGGGTGACACCAGGCCGTCCGATAATTGAGGAGGGGCGGGAGATTAGGCGGACTGCTTGATCCACCGCAAGACCGGCAGCAAGGGGCACGCAAGCGTAGTGCAGGCACGTGCAACAGCGAAACACCGTGCTACCTGGACCCCCTGGCCGCCGGAGGGAGACGGGGCTGTTGAGGTTTCTCGCCCGGGGGGGCTGCTCTGTTTCCTGGAAGCCGGGGGCAGCCAGCGAGGTCTCAGACAGGGGCCGCTTGGACCTTCCGGTCGCCCCGGGGAAGGTGGGCCTCGGAGTAGAAGACTACGCACGAGTGGTGTGGGCAGTGGCGGCTGGGGACCGGACGCTCTCAGACCTCACGACCACGCAGCTGGGGGTGCAGCAGTAGAAAGCGGCAGGCGGTGGTGCAGCTCTCCGGCCGGACACCAGTAGACGAGACCTGGGTGTGCAGACATGGGTCGCACCAAATCATCGGGCCCAGGCCAGGCGAACCAGATCGATAAGTATACGGTCGCCATGGGTCGCGAAGACGAAGCGGTGGGAGGAGGCCCACACGAGATAGACAATGACCCGGACCCTTCCCTCAAGGATATAATGTGGGCCATCAGAGACTTTAGAGGCACCCTTGAGCCAAAATTGGACTCCGTGACAGAGGAGGTGAACCTCCTACGAGCCGACTTCAGGAATATGTCGGAGAAGGTTTCAGTGGCGGAAACGGGCATTGGGAGCCTCCAGGCCAAAACTAAGCGACTGGAGGAGCAAGTGGCCTCCCTCACTAAAAACCAGGAAACCATCTATGCCCGCCTTGAAGACCAGGAAGGTAGGGCCCGGCGCAATAACATACGCGTCGTGGGGGTCCCGGAGGGAATGGAAGGACAGTCGGCGGACTGGTTCATCGAAGATCTGGTACTCAAGCACCTGAAGCCCAAAAGACTGTCAAATTTCTTCTCCGTGGAGAGGGCACACCGGGCGCTGGGTGGAAAACCAAGACCGGGAGCCCCCCCGCGCACCATCATCGCCCGCATCCTAAATTTCCGGGACAGAGACGCCATCCTGCAGGCTGCACGCACAACCGGGGACCTGCACATCGAGAATGCCACCATTCGCTTTTTCCCGGACTTCACCCTTCGGGTCCAGCGTCAGAGGCGCTCCTTCGATGGAGTGAAGAGGGCCCTCCGAGAACAGGGGGTAAAGTACATGATGCTGTTCCCTGCCAGGTTCAAGATCCTAGACGACGGAAAAGCATACTTCTTCGACACGCCGGAAGAGGCGGGTGACTGGCTCGAGGGCTGGCGAGCAGTGGGTCGGAGAGGCAGACAGGAACGTCCTGACCCACACCAGCAGCCTACTGAGGCTGAAACCGAGGACTGGAGGCGACCTAACGGCCAGAGACCGGATCAGCGGCCAGATAAGTGACTATGGGAAGGGGCAAATCGCAGACTGGGAACTGGCCTCTGCGGGAGAGGAGCTTCACTGGTCACACTGCGGGGTAATGGGGGATGAGGTAGCTCCCTATTAGCAGAGGAGAGCGGGTTGGTGCCCCTTGTAAATAGTTGGATGTACCGAGCCAGACTCCTCCCGACTGGGACACTCCAGGGGCGCAGCCCGGGCGGACAGAGGGGCCTTGGATATTGGGGGTCCTGCTGAGTTCTAAACAAATGGGCACTTGTTGTAGTTATTTGATAAGTACATCTTCATGCTGTCTGCAGGCGCGCAGCCCTGTTTCTTCGTTTGTGTTTGATTCTATGGGGCGACAGGCACTCTGCCAGTTTCAAGGGTGGGTGGTTGGGGACTCACCTAGCAGGGATGCAGGGAGGGGGTTGTGTGGGGAGGGGCTTTTTTTTTCTTTCTTGGGGGTAGGGGGGGCGTTAGCTCGAGACCACAATAGCAATCCACAGAGGCAGTTCATGGCTGGCGACAAGACAGGGGGTAGGAGGGGAGAAGTGCGACTGTTACTGCTCCAGGAAAATGGGGGACCCAGTTAGCCTGCGGGTATGGACCTGGAATGTCAATGGGTTGGGCAACAAAATAAAGCGCACACTGGTGCTACAACACCTAAAGAGGCACGCCCCAGACGTAGTCCTGATCCAAGAGTCGCATTTGCGGGGGAATAGGTGTAAGGCCCTGGATCGCTTTGGTTATAAAATGATTGCACACGCAGGGTACACTTCCGGGGCCCGAGGAGTGGGTATCCTAGTGCGCAGTGCCCTACCCCTGGTGATAACTGACACGTGGGAGGATGACACTGGATGTCTAGTAGCGGCACTGGGTGCCTGGGAGGGGCGCTCGGTGGTACTCTGTTCCTGTTACCTCCCACCAGGCCTACATTCCACTTTTCTACCGAAGCTGGGTGCCTTTCTAGCGGATCTCCCGTCGGGTACTCTCCTCCTGGGAGGGGACAAAAACGCTGCAATTAACCCATCCCTAGATCGATCTAACTCTCCAACGGGTGCACGGGATGAGCGAGGCCTGGCGGGCTTCATCGAGGCCCTCGGCAAGTGCGACATATGGCGGGCACACCACCCTCAGCTCAGGGAATACACGTTTTACTCGGCTAGGCACGGGTCCTTTTCCAGAATTGACCATTTTTTTACCCGACTCACGCATATGGGGGACTTCACGGATACCAGGCACATGGTGCGTGTGATCTCAGACCACTCACCAGTATGCGTTACTCTCCGAGGCCCAGAGGTGCATAGGGCTGCATATCCGAGAATAGACCCCTGGCGCCTCCGAGATCCGGTCATAAGTGACAAGCTTCGCGAGGGGTCCCAGTTATACTTTGAGGAGAATCGGGGCTCTGTGGACTCCCAGGTCACTATGTGGGAGGCATACAAGGCAGTTCTGCGGGGACAGGCGCAAGCATTAGTTGGGGGCAGAAAAAGAGGAATCCCTACAGATTCGACGGCTTGAGCAGGAGGTAGAGACACTAACCCGTGATCCCGCATTGACGGGGTCGGCGGAGCTGAGACACAACTTGGCTCTGAAGCAAAGGGACCTCAAGGCACTGGCGGAGGGAGAAGCGCGAGCATATGCACTGGCCACGCAACATCGGTTGTACGATGTTGGGGATAAGGGGCTGAAGCTCCTAGCGTGGCTGGAGCGCCGAGACAGAGAGCGCTCCTGGGTATCCGGGGTGCGAGATGAATCAGGGACCTTGTGTTCCACCAGTGGGGAGATGGCCGAAGCGTTCGCGGCCCACTTCGAGAGGGTTTACTCGCCGGTCTGCACAAGGACCGAATCGGACTGCGAGGAATTCCTGCGCGACTTCGCGCTGCCCATGCTGTCCTCGGAGGCAAGAGAGAGACTCGAGGCCGATATCACGGAGGAGGAACTAGGAATAGCTCTGAGCGCTCTACAGTCCGGTAAAGCGGCCGGGCCCAACGGGCTCCCGATCGAGATTTACCAACGCCAGGCGGCGGTGATACGAGCTCCCCTGCTGCGGATGTTCACTGAGGCACGCGAAGTGGGGCGGCTCCCCCCAGACCAGAGGGAAGCCATGATAGTGACAATCCATAAAGCAGGGAAGCCCCCAGACCGGTGTGACTCATACCGTCCGATCTAACTAATAAACGCGGAGGCTAAGGTCCTAGCCAAAGTCCTGGCAGAGCGGTTGGTGTCAGTTATAACAGACCTAGTGCACATAGATCAATCCGGGATCATGCCCCGGAGGAGCACCCGCCATAACCTACGAAGGCTGTACGGGGTACTCCACTTGACAGAAGGAGTCGGGTCCACCCAGGCGGCGGCGGTGGCCTTGGACGCCTCTATGGCCTTCGACAGTATTGAATGGCCTTACCTATTCATGGTTCTACAGCGGCTGGGATGCGGGCCGGTCTTTTGTAACTGGGTGAAATTGTTATATGTACTACCAGTGGCCAGAGTAAGAGTCAATGGGGCGGTGTCTAGATCCTTTCCCCTGAGGAGGGGCACTAGACAGGGTTGCCCCCTGTCCCCTCTCCTGTTTGCCCTAGCTCTGGAACCGCTAGCACACTGGATAAGGAGAGACCCCATGATATGGGGCATTGTTACACCGGGGGCTGGGAAGAGCGCGTGTCTCTATACGCGGATGATATTGTACTGTACCTGGCTCGGCCGTACCACTCGTTGGCCCGTGTACTGCATATCTTCGAATTGTTCGGCAGCTACTCCGGCTACACCATAAACTGGGCGAAGTCGGTGGTCTTTCCACTCTCTGGCCCTCCCCCGCGACTCCCATCTTGCTGCTCGGCTCCGGTAGTTACTGACGGGTTTAAATACTTGGGGATCCATGTTACCCGAAATAAGGCTGAGTTCCTGACTAAGAACCTCGAGCCCCAACTGTCTCGCCTGGACACAGATGTGAGCCACTGGCGATCCCTCCCGCTTACGCTTATGGGCCGCGCGGCTCTATTCAAAATGCTAACTCTGTCGAGACTGCTTTACATTTTACAAAACACGCCATTTCCGGTCCCCCCGCACTCTTTTAAACGGATCGCACAGGCAGTTCGCACACTGCTGTGGGATGGAGGGTCCCCGCGGATTGCGCTTCACAAACTGCAAAGGGGGGTGTTTGATGGTGGCCTGGCAATCCCGGACGTAAAGTTGTACTACTGGGCGTCGCAACTACAGGTTGTAAACGACTGGGTATACGCCGACTGTAATGAGCCGGCATACCGGGTGGACAGGATGGTCATGACCGGCAGCAACTGTGAGTCCCTTCTCTACGCCAGGAAGCCATTGCTGGGTTGGCCGGAGCACACTAGGGTGGTGGTGCAATGCTGGAAGGATGCCAATAGATTCCTTGGGTGGGAAAGTAAGCTGACCGGTAGGACCCCGCTATGGTTGGGAGCCCAGCTTCGAGAGGTGACCGCTTTGACGGGTTTCGGGGGGTGGCGGTCAATAGGCATCGAGTATTTGGGAGACATCTGGAAGGGCGATTCCCCCCGCTCGTTCGAATACATGCAGAAGGAATATGATATGCACCAGTCACAACGGTACCACTACATCAGATTAGTTCACGCCCTCAGGGTACACGTGCAGAGGGGCGCATCCATACCGGAGTACTCCCCATTGGAGGACCGGTTACTACTTGATCCTATTGAGGGGAAGCCCACATCCACGATTTACCGGAAGCTGCTCAACAACAGCCCAGACCCATTGATCTCTCTAAGAACAGCGTGGTCTATTGACCTGGGCAGTATCACTGACGAAAGTTGGCAAGAGGCGCTACAAAGCCCCAGAGAGGTAGCAATACGAGCCAGATTCCGACTGGTACAGTTGAAAATCCTGCATCGCACATACTATCCCCGCACACTCCTTCACAAATGGGGTAGAACTCAATCGGGGCTTTGCCTGAGGGGGTGCCACCAAGAGGGATCCTTCTTCCATATCCTGTGGGAATGCCCTGAGATAGCATCATTCTGGGCTGGGGTTACAGACACTCTGTCCAGAGTGATGGGGAAAGTGGTCCCAATCGACCCGAAGTGGCTGCTTTTAATGATCAAGGGCGAAGAAGCCTGGCCCCGCTAGGCGGAAATCTGGCTGGTCCTGGCGGTGGCAAAACGTAACATTGCCCGATGTTGGGGGAAGCAGGCACCCCCGCAATTAGAAGACTGGAAGCGAGACCTAGACTGGTGCCAAAGGGCCGAAGCAGTTGTGTACAAAAGCAGGGGGTGTGCCAAAAAATGGGGAAAGGTCTGGGCGCCCTGGAAGCAAAATAGAAATCCTGGGGCAACCGGAGATGAGTGAGAGGAAATGTCATTGGTACTCCCCAGAGCGGGGCTCCCATGCTTTTACCCCCTGTGGATATATGTATTCGGCGTAATAATGAACTGTTACTGTAAATACATGTTGTATGGTCTCATGAGCTGTGTTAATAAAAAGTTAAAAAAAAAAAAAAAAAGTAATAAAGGAAGTGTGTGCAGAGGCATTACAAATGACAATCAGAAGAACCACCCAATATGGGTCTTTTAACAGAACACTTATAGTGCTAGTCTCGACAAAGACTGTCAAAATGTTTGCACCTGTTTCTAAGCATTCCTAATGTTTGCAGATAAGAGACTAAAGGAATAAGGAATTGTGAATCCTAAGGTTGTATTTAATTCCATTTCAATAATCAAGTTATTTACTGTGCACAATTGACTAGCTAATGGCAGCGCAACAAGTGGGGAAGGCTTACCCCAGGGTGCCATAGAAGGATAGCGACTAAGATACAGCATAGCACAGTATGTCAAATCGGTGTCTCTTCTAGAGACAATGGGCATAATGTAGAGGGCAATTTTGAATGAAACCCTCAAATAACACAACAGCTCACAGCCCACACCAGGTACATGCTTCTCTTCTCCTACGCTCACCGTACATCCCTTACCAACACCCTGCTGGCATCAATGTGGCCTCTAAACAAACCACATACCATAATGTTTGCCTCTACCCATGGTGTACAGCATCAGTAACAATCACTGGCATAGCCAATAAGTCCCAAAGGAGAGACCTATTTGCTTTGCCAATGATTTTCTATCTTGCAGTCAATATTTTGCATTTGTCTTTTGGACCGAGAAAAGAGGTATAACAACCTAGTTGCCAACCCGCCACAAAAATACTTTCAGCCGATAGGCAACGTGCTTTATCTATTGGAAAGTTACACGTATTTTCCTATCTAGGTTCTACGAAATTGATGATGAAATTCTACGTTTTTTTTGCCTCAAGTGCCACTCTAGGGAAGTAACTGCCACAATTGCTATTTTGCATTCCAATCCTAAAATATTTGGAGACTTTTTAACGTCCCCATAGTATTCCAGGTTAGGTGGTAAAATAGTAAATGAGCCTTCTCTGTATATACAAAAATATCAATTAACATGATTAATTTTGCATTCATTTGTGAATAAAGAATAAGTTACTTACATTCGATTACAATCTTTCTAATGGATACTAAACCTAACCGATGTATTCCTTGCCTTGTGAATATTCCCCAGGTAGGCGTCAGCCTGGATCCAGAAACTTTAAAGCAGTACTCCCATACCCTGCACACAAGTAGGTGGCGTCATGCTGCTCCACAAGGTTATTCTGCTTATAAGCGCCACTCCTGCATGCTGACATCAGTTGCTTTCTTAGGATGTTTGTGCGCTCATATCCAGAGCCTATTGCCAGATTGGTATGACCAGTGTGCAAATCTGTAAATTGGGACTTTTTTTGGATGGAAAAAGAGACCAGTTCATAAAATAGAGTTTGGGAGAGTCGGTGAGGAATCTACAGTTATACTGAGTGCCCACTTGAAAGAGCATTGCTGAAAGTATGTAACAAGTTCTTCTCATGGACACGTCTAACTGCAGATTCTTCACTTGTGAATAAATACCATAACAGTACCAGTGGTGGGGCTATGAACTGACTCAGATCAAAAAATCTTGCAGGACCAAGCAGGGAAAATGCCCTTCTTGACGGACCAGACTGTTGAGGTAATAGTGCTTTGTGTGAACTGTGAATGTGTGTATCGACACCCACGTATCTGCCTAACAAATGTCCAGGGCAGGTATTCTGCATGCTAGCACAGCTGTAGCAACCTTAGCTCTGGTGGAATGAGTCCATAAGCCTTTTGAAGGCTGCTTCTTCACCACTACATGGCAGACTTTAATACAGAGAACAATCCATCTTGAGATGGTACATTTTTGCACTGCCCTGCCCCTTCTTTGCCCCAGAGAATCTCAAAAAGAGCTGATCGTCTACCTGATAGTCTATGGTACAATTCATATAAAAGTGGAGTACCCTTTTAGGATTCAGATGATAGACTCTCTCTTCCTCCTTAGAGAGATGAGGTGGGGAAAATAATGCCAGAAGTGTTATAATCTGTCCAAAATGAAATGGAGTGACCACTTTTGACAGAAAGGAAGTTCAGATTCTCAATACCAACTTATCTGGGAAGAGTGTTGTCTAAGGCGGGTTGACAGAACGAGGCTGCAGTTCTCTCACATGCCGAGCCAATGTTATGGAGTTAAGAAAGACCATTTTCAACATTGGAAGCCTTAATGGACAACTGTGCTTTGGCTCAAAAGGGGTGCACATCAAAAAGGTCAGAACTAAGTTGAAGTCCTACTGTGCCATCACAAAGGGTGTTGGTGGAAACAAGTGCTGCAAACCTTTAAAAAATCTCATCACATCAGGTGATTTAAATAAAGAAGGCTGATCCAGCAAACACAAAAAACCTGAAAGAGCCGATATATAGCTTTTAACAGTGCCCTGAGAAAGTCCT
Organism: Calotriton arnoldi; assembly: GCA_963921515.1. NCBI lineage: Eukaryota > Metazoa > Chordata > Amphibia > Caudata > Salamandridae > Calotriton > Calotriton arnoldi. Next base: position 838,779 of record CAWUFW010004608.1, on the reverse strand, counting down.
AGTTGGGCCAGGGACAAACTAAATAACAAAATGTCAGACAACCTGGTTGTAGTGGGTCAATTTGTCAAGTGCCACACCAAGCCCCAAATTTGTGCCAATGACTGGCATACACCGGGAGGACAATCAAAGAGGGTTAAATGCTGCCGCGGACATCTCCAAGCTTGGAGGTGTAAATTGTGTAGGCCCTGGGTTCCCTGCCCTGCTGCTGAGACAGAATATCCTCCTGATGTGGTAGCTTGATCGGAGAACAGATGCTTATGATGAGGAGTTCCTGGTACCACAATCTCCTGGCCCATCCTGGTGCCTTAGGATGACTTGGGCTGGGTTGTTTCTGATCTTTTTCAGAAATCAGGGCAAAAGAGACAGTGGCGGGAAGGAATACAGGAGTCCTGAGATCTACTCTAGACAGACTGTGTCTTAGAGAGAGAGCCGCTTTGGAAACTCCAACGTGTAAAAGTGCTGAAATTGCGCATTCTCAGTGGTGGTGAAAAGATGGACCCAGGGTTCTCCTCAAAGGTGGAAGACACCCTGAGCCACTTCTGTGTGTTAATGCCATTCGTGATCCATTAAGCGTCAGCTGTTGAGTTTTTCCATCATGACATTTAGAGATCCAGCCAGGCCCGTTTACGACCAAAGAAATTCCCTGGCAGTCCACCCACTTCCAGAGGCACATAGCCTACTGGCACAGGATCCAAGACCCCACCCCGCGCCCTGCTTGTTGCAGTCCCACATGGTAGTGGTGTTTTGTTTGTGATTACCTGCACATTTGAGACAGACATTTGATACCAAGCGAATTACCCTCAACTCCAGATTTATGTGGAATTTAGTCTCCAATGGAGACCAGAGCCCTCTGATCTCCACCTTTCCCCGATGGCCTTCCCAAACTAGAAAGTCACCACTGTCAAATCTAGGTGGGTAAGGGAGAATAGTCTGCCTCGAAATCACGGTTCAGCAGCCACCACTGCAGATTTTTTACTGTCTCTTCCAAAATCTGGACCCAATCCAACATTTCCCTGGTGCTGTGCCCACTAGGATTTAAGGTCCCACTGCAGAGCCCGCTTGTGCCATCTGGCATGGTTGACCAGCAGGATGCAGGATGCCAATCGAATCATCCACACTGAGCTCTTGGACAGAGGCTGAAGCATAGGGATCATAGACTGAATCTACTGGAGTTTCTGCTCTCCACTCTGCAGGAAAAGCATCAAACCGTACAATATGCAGAATGGCTTTGTTGAAAGGGGGCATCTGCAAAGAATGTCAAATGTGACATTGGCACATTGAAAGGGAATGCAAACGTTAGGAAGTTCACCACAATCTGAAGGTGGTTGACGATTGCCTGGGGTAAGCCTGCCTTCAACAGCCAGTCATTGAGGTAGGGGACGACTGGTACCCCACCAAGAAGGTGTATTACGACGACCGCCATTTCTTTTGTGAACACCCTAGGGTCGTTGATGAGGCCAAAATAGAGCATGTAAAATGCTACTGGCCTACTGTGAACCACAGGTAGCACCTGTGAGCTGGTAGTACAGGAGTATGGATGTTAATAAGGAAATAAGCATCCTGCAGGTCCAACGCCAACATACAGTCTCCGGAGTCTCGTGCAGAGAGCCTCTGGGCTAGCACGAGCATCTTGAATTTGTCCACCTGCAGGAAGGTGTTGATTGTGTGCAGATCTAAGATAGGATGTAGGCCTTTTTGGGCATTTGGAAGTAGCAGGAGTAACACCCGGTCCCTAATTCAAAAGCTAAACCCTCACCAAAGCCACTTTGGACAAAAGCACTTCCTGCTGCAATACAGACACCTGCTCTGGTGGGGGTGGAAGGTGTGGTGAAGTCGTAAGGAAGGGAAAGGCATAGTACTGATGCACAGTTTGGAGGATCCAATTGTTTGAAGTGAAGGCTTGCTACCCTGGGAGGTAATAGCAGATCCTTGCTCCGACAGGGTGGCAGTGTGCCCGCAAGGACATACTAAATCAGTTTTGCGGCTGTAGAAGCTGTGGGGGTGTGGGGAGGGGCGGACCAAGCTGAACATTGTCCTTGCCGTCCTGGGTGTTGTGTTTGTGAGTCGCGTCCTTTGCTTCAAAAAGGCTGAAAGGCATGCTGGGCTGGTGGAAGAGTGTGACGCTGTCGAAACTGAAAACCCTTGCCATAGCAAAATAGGGGGTAACATTTTTGGAATAATGCTGTGGTCCTGCTTTCCTTAAATCGTTCTAAGGCCAAATCTGCCATGTTGCCAAAAAGGTGAGACCCATCGAACTACATGTCCATCAAAGATGCCTCGTCATCCCCGAAGAAGCCTGTAGACGTCATCCAGGTGTGGTGCCAAAATGCCACACTCGTACCGATAGCGCAACCTAAGCAGTCGGTCATGTCCAAATCAGACTGAATTACAAACTTTGCTGCATCTCAGGCATCCTGGACAGCTTGAGTCAGGGGCACCCTGTGGTCAACCAGAACTGCAGGTAATACTTGAGCCACAGTGTCCGATAGACCATAGGAGTGGCAGCCTATGAGACAACTGGCATTTACTTAAGGTAGAGCACAGCTTGTAGCGCCAAGCAACATGCCAATTAACTGGTGATCCTGGACATGGTTTCGCCCAGAGGTTATCCACAAGGGTTTCATTAAAAGGCAATAGAGGTTCTGGTGGCTCTGTCAAAACATTAGTCTTCACTTCCATAGTAGGAAGTTGTAGGTCCAATACTTCTGCCCAATACCAGCAAAGGAGGCACTTTTCTCAGTGGCATGGCAGGGAGGAGAAAACGCCAATATCTGGAGAAATATCCAGGCCACTAGCATCTTGGAAGTTCTTCATACTAATTGTACTCATCATATTGTGAGACACATTCATCCCCTTAATCAAAACTGTCATTGTCTGAATCAATTTGTAACAGGCCCTGCGCACACGCTTTTAAGTGTTTACAACACAAAGTAAACGTTGTATACAAAAGATGACAGGAAATCCTTTCTTTCAGTTTTCATTTAATGAAGTGTTGTTTCATATGCCACCCAACACGTGTTTCGTCATTGGGTATATAACCCTTGACTTCTTCAGGGCTCAAATGGAATATGGTAGGACTTCAGACCTTGCAACTGGTGTTAATTCCGACCCAGCGGGTCCTAAACTTCCATCCAAAGTAAATATTCACTTCTTCTCAGTAGTAAATCTTTCAGTTTAGGCGTTTTCAATTCCAAATTGGCATCACATATAATTATATTTGCCACTGGTAATTAATCATCAGCTTCAAAGTATATAAGCCTCATTGCCGTATTATAAACACGCGGCGCCTTCCACCGCAAGCCAGCTTAGGCGAGTACACCCGTGGCTTCTCATTCCGGCAAAGAGTAGACCGGAAAGACCTTGTCTGAATCAATGCTGAAAAGATTGTGCAAAGTCGGGGCCCTACGGCATGGTAAGGGCAAAGTATCAGAATCTACATTCAGGAGGGAACCGGGAGTAGTTTCAGTCAAGGTAGTAGTGGATTCTGCTTGCAGTCAGAAAGCACAATGGAATGCAAGTCCTCTTCTGGCATCGGCTCCAGTGTCGACGCAAAGGGAACTGGAGCAGTAGGTTGCGCCAGACCCGAAGTCAGCGCCAAAGCTGGTGGTGAACCCAATGTGGGTTTGAAGGGCACAGACAGTGCCAAGGGAGGACTAGCCTGCAGAGGCTCAACTGGAGGCCCCTGCGGATCCTTGGGGTGGAAGGTGCAATAGAGGGGACTGGTAAAGTAACAAAAATGCACAGAATGGCCTCTCAAACTTGCTGCGATGTTGCAGACAGTCCTGGGATTCTGAATGCATCAGGACTAGACACAGAATCGACTCTGATGGAGATCGGGAGTGAGACCGGGAGGCATATTTATAACCTTGCACCCTCTCTGGAGTTTGAAAGTGGCAGGAAGGGGCCGATTCCTCCTTCGATTTGCTATGCCTCTTTTTGGTCTTACCAGAAGCCTTCAACCACTACCATGATCTGCCCTGAAAATGGTACCTTCCTTTTGACTACAACCGGTCACAGAATGGTCAGGGGACATACAGCTTCACCTTGTGGTCTCATATGGCCTTCAGATTCATCTGGGTGCCCTGGCTACTTCAGCTAATGCTCTTACTTTTGACTTCCAGCATCTTTTTAAGAACCTTTCAGGTCTGGATATGTCGGCAATCCAGAAAATCATCAAATGTAAACTGATGCCCACGCGTGCATACGATCATTTGTTTACCTTAATTGTACATCAAGCTGGCTTGACCCAGCCAATTGCCACTGTATAGGCATCTCTTCAAGGTACAAGCCTGCACAGTACAGGCTCAGATACACTGGAGTTCAACCTGGCCCGTCAAGAGTATGTTTTCAATGCCAGCTTTGTAGCTTCGTGTGCCAAGCTTTCCACAGCCGAGTTGGGATCTCTAAAACAGCTCTTGTGGGACAAAGTTCAAGACCCTAAATAGGGTCTTCACTCACTCTATCTCGTGGCCATGGATCTACTTGTTGCGAAAGACCTCATGCAAGCCACGTGACCTCCAAAAAGTCTTTCAAACCTATAGTTGAAGCAAACCAGGCTATTGTCAGCCCAGAGGATTTACAAATGATCCGGACAAAAAAGATCGCTAATCTAGCTTCCGTTCTATATCAATCAATAGCACTCCCGGCATATTTATCACTTCCAATCAATCTTAACATCAAGTTACAACTTTTGCGCTTGGTTTAATCCCGCTTAAAGCGTACAAGTATGGCCGTCTGACTGGCATTCAGGATGTCTAATTTAGGGGCTTATGTTTCACTCAGGAATCACTTCCACATATTCTATGCTTGGGCCCCTTTCTGTCCTCGCTTAGACGTTATTGGTTTGTACCAATTTTCAGGCAATTGAACTTCAGGGCCTGCAAAACTGCAGTTGTAGAATGCTTGAAAGGGAACTTGAGCCAACTAACTGCAAGATTTGTAACGTTTTTGACGATTGCTTCATTGATGCTCAACAATGTAACACCATAAATTCAAAGCAGAAGCCCAGGGCCCGCACTCCTGAGTATCAGGGTATCAGCCCTGATGGGTATGTCCTCCTTTTGACTCCATGAGCGGCCCAGACACTCATTGACAACAGAACCTTTTGCACCTCATTCCTGGACAATGCAGGTTGCAGGGCTGCTCTTTTGATTATTTTTGCAGAAGGTATTGAATTACACTAGCACTTTCTCCTTTTTGAGGGTTCTTCCACACGACAGCTTGCAATTTGCAGTGCACAGAAGGGTCTGCACTGGACCTAATTTTCTGTCCCCATGCCCACTTTTTCATCGAGGGGGGGCATTGGGCGTTTATTAATTTTTATGGTCAACGGATTGAGACTGAACTGGTTATCCCTTAAACCCTGAGGCTTTCTCTCTGCTGTTTCGGTTTGGTGCTATAAGGTAGTTTGCATTTGAGATACCTACGCTGGCATGGGGTCAACACAAACGGTATCGTCGTTATTTTAACTTTTAGTCTATGCATGGCTATGTCGTTTCTTACTTTAGCAGAGACTTATATGGCTTGTTTTAGACATTATAGAGGTTGGGACTTATTTTTTTTTAACTGTATTTTCAGTATATATTGTGTGCTTTTACTTTAATGTATAAAGATAAAGTTGCTTGCAAAGATTTTAAGTAATTGTGCAACAGAATAAACTTTGACTTCCTCTCTGGGTGCAGTGGTCACGGGCCCGGGAATCATATTCCAACCCCAGGCACCATAAGTATACTTAGGGAGGGTTTGTCATAGACATCTGTTTGCGAGAGTCCCTATATGGCTTGAATCCTGTTGTTTTTAGCAGGAGTCTCCAACCTTTTCTGTGTTAGGAGCTACTTATGTTGAATGAAAATCATCCCGAGCTACTGATATAATTAGTGCTAGAATGGTGACCACAACAGACACAATTACATTAGTGGCCACCATATGCAAGATTGCCAGCAGTTCATCAAGCTTGGTTGTCTGGAGAGATGTAAAAAAAAGCTTTATCAATGTGGAATAGCTCTACATGGATAATACAAAAAAGTGCCCCTGGTACCAAGGTCATAATAATAATAATAAATCTCCCCAATGTCACGATTTGTCACTGAGATATCAGCTTCAAATATATTTAAATTGAAATTTAACCATTTTTCTCCAAACATCAGTTTACGAGTTCTGAGAATACATACATTTTCATCTCAACCATATGCTTTTCAATTTTGGTACACATATTTATTAATTGAACCCAACAAAAGCTTCTAAATCCGTAGGTTGGGCTCGACACAGGTGAGCTACTTACAGGTAGCTGGAGAGCTACCAATAGCTCACGAGTGACTCGTTGGAGAAGCCAGTTTTAGGAGGTGACATTTTCCCTTGCACATTGTGTCAAATTTTCGAAACAAGGATCTGGGAAGACCAAGGGGTAGCTCCGGACCCGTGTCTGAAGGTGCAGAAAGAAGGGAACTGACTTCAGCACACATGGGTGGTGCTCATATGTTGCTCTGCTCATCACTTCCGGAACGACATCGCAGAGCCACCCGACGCTTCCTACCGGCTCACTAATTCACTACTTCTCCACAGCCTTTTTATTGCACCAAAGTGTGAGTGAAAAATAGATTGAAAACAATTCTGGCAAAAAATGAGGCAAAATTACAAATCTTACATTTTATGCACCCATAACAGCTGCTTAAAGTTGCAAAACTGGTCGTTTGATTTGCTTTTTTGGGGTTATTTTAGTTGTGGAACAGTGCATGAATCAGCAAAAAGACTGAAATTCTCAATTCTCGGTTAGAAGATCACAGATCATCCATTATTTATTTTTGCATTAAATCTTTCCTGTTCCATCATTTATGCGTTGCAACATTAAAATGATTTAAAAGTCTTCTCAGGACAGGTAGATGGTGACATAAGAATAGATTAAAAAAATAATCAGAGGCATTGCGAGAGATGTGGCAGTGAACATTCTGGTGATAGAAAATCTGCACCTGCAGGTGTGCATTGCTTGTGCAAGAGCAAAAAGAGGAATGTATCCAGAAATGAGGAACATTTGCATATATGAGGCAGATGAGATGGTATGATTAGTTTCAATTGATCTAGCCCAGTATAAAAAAAAGTCTTACTAAAATTTATACAGGCGTCATACTGTAAGCACAGGTTCTTCTCAGATCATTTCAGATGGTCATTTATTATTTCCAATGGGGTTTCTCAAAGCGAGCAGAAAGGAAATCTGGTAAATAGCCAGATATGTCCATTGTTTAGTCCTCTGTTATTGTGGGCCAGTGTTCGTGGTTCCTCTTTTCCTCTAAGTGCTGGCATCTGACAGGTCTTGCAGTGTATCTGCAAAAATGCTTGTACAGTGTTTTACCATGGTGATGTGTCTCTGTTTAAATAGCTTAGATTTTATTTTTAACAGCAATATAACGTTATGTCCGTTGGACCCTTCTGGTTACAGGGATATATAGGGCTTGTAGGTTTACCAAGAACCCGAGGTACCCAGAGCCAATAACTGAGCTGCACCTTGCAATGGTTTTTCATTGTGTACCGGGTATACAGCAATTCATTTGGTAAAATATAAAGAGTGAAAAATAGGTTTCAAGGAAACCTATGTATTTCCAGCATGGGAACAAGATATGGAGTTTAGAAGCAGTGGTTATTTGCACATCTCAGAATTTGTGGGTGCCCATACTAGCATGTGAATTAGAGGGCATTTTTCAAAATGACTTCTTTTTACACACTGTCTTACATTTGGAAGGCACATATGCAGATAAAGACAATGTGTTATAACACTTGTTCTACTATTCTGTGTTCCCCTAAGCCTCCCGATAAAAATGGTACCTCACTTGTGTGGGTATGCCTAGTGCCTGTTACAGGAAATGGCCAAAAACGCAACGTGGACACATCACATTTTTCCACTGAAAACACCCTTTTTTTGCAATGTGCCTAGCTGTGGATTTTGGGCCCTAGCTCAGCCGGCACCTAAGGAAACCTAGCAAACCTGCACATTTTTTAAAACTAAACATCCAGAGAATCCAGGATGGGGTGACTTGTGTGGCTCTCACCAGGTTCTGTTACCCAGATTCCCCTGCAAACCTCAAACTTTGTCTTAAAAACACATTATCCTCACATTTCTGTAATGGACAGTTCTGGAATTTGAGGGGAGCCACAAACTTCCTTCCACCCAGCATTCCCTTAAGTCTCCCGATACAAATGTTACCTTGCTTGTGTGGGTAAGCCTTGTGCCCCCGACAGGAAACGGCCCAAAACGCAATGTGGATACATCACATTTTTCCAGTGAAAACGAACCCTTTTTACAATGTGCCTAGCTGTGGATTTTAGGCACTAGCTCAGCTGGCATCTAAGGAAACCTAGTAAACCTGTACATTTTTCAAAATTAAACATCCAGGGAATCCAGGATGGGGTGACGTGTGTGGCTCTCACCAAGTTCTGTTACCCAGAAACACTTGCAAACCTCAAAATGTGTCTAAAACCAAATTTTCCTCTCATTTCTGTGATGGAAAGTTCTGGAATCTGTGAGGAGCCACAAACTTCAATACACCTGGCATTCCTCCAAGTCTCTCAATAAAAATGGTACCTCACTTGTGTAGGTAGGCCTAGTGCCCGCAACAGGAAACGGCCCAAAATGTATTGTGGAGACACTCAAAATTATCTATTACAAAATGACCTGGATTTACAAAGGGGGTAACCTGCATTTCTGGTCCCGGGATCGGTGGCCATTAGGGAAACCTACCAAACCAAGACATTTCTGAAAACTAGACATCATGAGGAGTCTAGGGAGGACTGGCTTGCATGGATTCCCTAATGTTTTCTTACCCAGAATCCCCTGCAAACCTCAAATTTAGCTAAAAGAAAATCACATTTTCCTCACATTTCTGTGTGGGAAAGTTGTGGGATCACCGGGCCGGCACAAATTTCCTACCACCAAGCGTTCCCCCAGGTCTCCCGATAAAAATGCTACTTCACTTGTGTGGGTGGGCCGAGTGCCCGCTAAAGGGAAGGGCCCAAAATGTATTGTGGAGACATCAAAATTATCTATCACAAAACAACCTGGTTTTGCAAGGGGGTCACCTTCATTTTTGGTCCCGGGTACAGCAGCCATCTAGGGAAACCTACTGTAGGAGGCTGGCTTAGTATATGGTGCTCGCTTATATAAGTGTAGCACCCTGCACTAATCCAGACAACCCTTACGGTGATTTAAGTGGTCTTAGACAACCTTAGAAAACTCTCTAAGTGGTAGCTGTGGAGAGCAGCTTTCAGGCTTAGTCCAGAAGGAGTGTAAAGCAGCTTGTTTTACCAGTACTAATCATATTGTGTAGGTTAAGTGAAAAAGAACCACACAGTGTAGGTATAAAAATATATATTTATTATAAACACTCACTAACACATTGCAATATCTCCTACCCGGAGCTATAACCACAATACACACAATACTTTAGTAATAGAACACGTAAGTAGCACAACTACACAGTGGTCTCCAAAGGGAGACCAAACCATATGCTAATAAAGTGGGAGTCGAACCACGACCTAAGACGAGACTGGACCCAGAAGACGTAGAAGAGCTGGGGACCCAAGGAACCACCCATGGTAAGTACCCAGGAACCCCACGGAGGCCGTGTGCAGTGGGAACACGACTGTGTGCTCAATTCAAGTCAATGGGTAAGTCGCGGTTGCAGTTTTTAAGAAGAAGGACCCTTCCCAGAGGACCCTGAAGAAACCCCGTGGAAGATGGAAGGTTGGAGTGTCACCCCACACGTGGATACCCCGGGAACCAGGATACCTACACCAGGGAAGCCGGGTGCATAGGTGCGAAGTGACGGCGGAAACCGCCGTAGACCACAATGGAGGACTCCAGTGAAGATGCCGCTGGCGAAAAAGGTGAAAGAGTCCGGTGGAACCCAAAGGTGATTTCAAGATGATTGAGGAACTATCCAGATGTGTGGTGAACAGTACAGAAAACATAGCTTACATTTAGTATAAGAAGTTGGTTATCCGTTTATTCCATTTAGCAACTTTCAATGCTTTTGTTGTATTTAAGGATTGTTCTGCAGAGTCAAAGATGACATTTGTTTGGTCTTCTGTTTTTTTGCTGATCGGAAGACTGAGGGGAATGCTGGGTGGTTGGAAATTTGTGCCAGCGCGGTGATCCTATACAGAAATCTGAGGAAAATTTGATTTTTTAGCTAAATTTGAGGTTTACAGGGGATTCTGGGTAAGAAAACATTGGGGGATCCACACAAGCTACACCTTCCTGGACTCCCCCGGGTATCTAGTTTTAAGAAATGTCTGTCTTTGGTAGGTTTTTGAAAATAGGATCTGCTCTCATGGTCACCCCCACTTTGTGCTGGTGTCATTATGTTTTTCTGACTAGTCTGACTGGGATCCTGCTAATCAGGACCCCAGTCTCTGTGCTTCTTCCCTAAATTGGACATGGTGAGTACTTAGGTACACCTCGATTGGCTACTGATGTACCCTTATAAGTCCCTAGTATATGGTACTAAGGTACCCAGGGCATAGGTACACAAGTGGTCACCGCCATGGGCTGAAGCATGTATAATGCCACCCATGGGATACCACTCAAATTGTGACTACAGGCCTGCAATTGCAGCCTGTGTAAGCTGGTGCTAGCACCATTTACGACAGATATATGTCTACTTATATCTGAAGTCACTGCACTTACAACCTATAAGTCACCCCAAGGCAGGCCTTTCAATCCTGAAGGCAGGGTGCTCGGTTATAAGTGTGCGGGTGCCCCTGTATGAGCATGACACCCCTACAATCCATGGAGTCCATTCTCCCAGGTTGTAAGTGAATCAGCCATTACAACATATATTACAACCTGGGAGAATGGACTCCATGGATTGTAGGGATGTCATGCTCATACAGGGGCACCCTCACACTTATAACTGAGCACCCTGCCTTCAGGATTGAAAGGCCTGCCTTGGGGTGACTTATAGGTTGTAAGTGCAGTGACTTCAGATATAAGGAGACATATATCTGTCGTAAATGGTGCTAGCACCAGCTTACACAGGCTGCAATTGCAGGCCTGTAGTCACAATTTGAGTGGTCTCCCATGGGTGGCATTATACATGCTTCAGCCCATGGCGGTGACCACTTGTGTACCTATGCCCTGGGTACCTTAGTACCATATACTAGGGACTTATAAGGGTACATCAGTAGCCAATCGGGGTGTACCTAAGTACTCACCATGTCCAATTTAGGGAAGATGCACAGAGACTGGGGTCCTGATTAGCAGGATCCCAGTCAGACTAGTCAGAAAAACATAATGACCCCAGCAAAAAGTGGGGGTGACCATGAAAGCAGATCCTACTTTCAAAAACCTACCAAAGACAGACATTTCTGAAAACTAGACACCCGGGGGTGTCCAAGACGGTGTGGCTTGTGTGGATCCCCCAATGTTTTCTTACCCAGAATCCCCTGTAAACCTCAAATGTAGCTAACAAATCACATTTTCCTCACATTTCTGTATAGGATCACCGCGCTGGCACAAATTTCCAACCACCCAGCATTCCCCTCAGTCTTCCGATCAGCAAAAAAACAGAAGACCAAACAAATGTCATCTTTGACTCTGCAGAACAATCCTTAAATACAACAAAAGCATTGAAAGTTGCTAAATGGAATAAATGGATAACCAACTTCTTATACTAAATGTAAGCCTTACGAAGAGAGGTGTAAGGTTCCAACCTCTGACCTACTCTATCTACACCACCCCTGTTCTTATTGTGGTAAAAAAAAAAAAAACAGAGGTTTGCGCACTTCAGCAACCTGGCCCCAAACAGTCACTGATGAAGGTACTTTCCTCATGGATGGTAGTCAGCATATTGACATCTCTCCTGTCAGAAAAAGTCACAGATAGACGTTCATCACTATGCCAGGCACTGCATTGTCCCTTCTCAAGTTTTTTTTACAAACAAGCTCTTTTGGGTAACTTTTACGTTTAGAGCGGATTGTGCACAAGCAACAGTTTCCACTTTGAACAATTCACTGAACAATTGCACAACAGTGTAGAAGTTATCTACGAATAAATATTGTGTTAATACCTTTGCTAAAAAGTCCTCTATCAAGTTCCCACACAATATTCTCACTAACTCCGAAAGTGGATGGACAATCAGGGGGGTCAATACTGGAATCCCTACCGGTGTACACCCAGAAATTGTAGACATATCCAGTACTACTCTCAGACATCATATATATCTTAATTCCGTAATGTGGCCTCTTGCTAGAAATGTACTGTCAAAAACCAAACAAGCCCTTGAACATGGGCAAAGACTCATCCACAGCTATTTCTCTCCCTGGCACATAGATCTCTGAAAATCGATCTACAAAGTGATCAACGACAGGCCAAATCTTAAAAAGACTGTCACAATCAGGGTGATCTCGTGGCAACGCTGAAGCATTATCAACAATATGCAGCATCCGAAAAAGAAACACATACCAATCATGACTCATGCTTGTAGGAAATATAGCTGTTGCCATCAAGGGACTGGTAGACCAATATGAAGACAGCGACAGCTTCCTTATCAAGCCCATCAAAAAAGTTAAACCCAAGAACTTCTTCAACTCATCCAGATTTGTGAGAGTCCACTGGGTGGCTCTAGAGTCTGACTTAACTCTGGCACTGCTGTCCCTCAAATACTGTTCAACATACAAATTAGTCTGGTCAACAATCTCATCCAAAAATACATTGTCCATAAACAAGTGAAAGAAATTTATAGACAAAAAGTTTTCAGCATTCAGTCAACACCCTGCGACACCACTAAAGGCAGGCTGCGCCATGTTTGTGGCAACCCATAGTTCAGCTCCTCCAATGGGAAGCCTTTCAGCCCCAGGCTGCAATCCAGATGCCTCTTGCTGCACTATTAGCACATCAGTGTCTTCCTCTAAAAGTGGAACTTCATCCACACTGAGAGTGGCTTCATCATCAGATGATTCCTCTCCGACAGAAAATTCACTGCCCGAATCCTGGACTTCCTCCTCTGCCTCAAATGCAGAGTCAGTCTCATAATAATGGTCAGAGGAAGACTCAAAAAGCATATCAACAACCTGCTGAGTGGTAATCCTGCGGCTAGCCATAATCCTTACTAAGAAAAGTAACTTGTCAATAATACCCAACACTTTGTAGCAAAAGTAATAAACAAAGTGTGGCTTTCACAAATAGAAAGTGAAACTACTGGCATATAGTTTTTGCAAAGTAAAGTCAATCAATATAAAGCACACAAAGAACTATATACTGTACAATGATACCACTCACTTGCCAGAGCCAGCTAGACTCACCAGCACCTACTCTGCGAAGACACAGCAAGCACCAACGATATCCCACTAGAAAGGAAAAACAAAAGAAAATTACACACAAGACAACACGATACCCATTGTGCACAAATCCAACGAGAATTTCACACACAATCAAACAGAAGCTAAATATGCTGCTATTATTACCGCATTTACAAAAAAAGCATTCCTGCAGGGCAATGATCCTCATTTGGAGTAAACAGTACAAAAAACCTTTTATTACCAAACACTTGCAACTACACAAACTGCAGATCTACCAGTGCCGAAACTGCAAGCAGGAGTCGCACCAAAGAAAACCAAAAGCTTTGCACTAGAATAAAAAGGAGAAATAAAACATTACAATCACAAATGGGGACATGATATAAAACCGTTAACATTATAAAACACTATGAAGTCTGCCCATCACCATTCAAATGCCTGCCACACATTGTCAGCCAAACTCCAGCCCACAAACCGCCAATCAAGTGCCACTTCACGCACACCGCCAGCCAAGCACCAGTCCACGTGCATCGCCAGCCAAGCACCAGTCCACGCTCACTGCCCGCCAAGCACCACCTCAAGCACACCGTCAGCCATGCGCCACTTCACACACACCAGCAGTCAAGCCTCTGTCCACACACACCGCCAGCAAAGCACCAGTCTACACACACCACCAGCCAAGTGCTAGTCTACACGCACCAAGTACACGCAGACCGTCAGACAAACTCCAGTTCACACACACACACACACACAGAAACTATCCCTGGTATCCAGTGATTTTCTGCGCCCGGGCCTAAAAATATGGCCGATCTGCAGAAACTGCCAAAATACATGCCCCAAAAAAGGGGAGCCACCCTTGCCAAAGGGGCCGCTCCCTGACATATAAATAAACTCCCTGGTGACTCGTGGCTTTCCGTCCCCTTTGGGGGCAGAAGGCCTAAAAATATGGCCGATCTGTCTTCAGGGTGGGCCGAAAATGGCCACAATATTGCCCCACTAAAAAGGTGAGCGGTCCTTGCCAAAGGGGCTGCTCTCCGACATATAATTGTAAAACTCCCTGGTGTCTAGTGGCTTTCTGCCCCCTCTGGGCCAGATGGGCCTAAAAATATGGCCAATCTCTCCCTACGGGGGGGCAGAAAATAGCAAAAACATTGTCCAAAAATAGAGGAGCGATCTTTGCCCAAGGGGCCGCTTCCAAACATATAAATCTAAAACTCCTTAGTGGCTCTCTGCCCCCTGTGAAGGCAGATGGGCCTAAAAATATGGCCGATCTGCTCTTGCCCAAGCGGCCACTCCCCAACATATATAAAATAAACTTTCCTGGTGTCTCGTGGGCTTCTGTCCTTTCCCTCCGAGATGGCAGATCGGCCCATCTTCAATCTCGGGGTGGGGGGGATTACCCAAAGGGAGTGAACCTTGCCCAAGGGGTCGCTCCTCGTAATCAGCCTTGTAAAAATGGCCCTAGCTTCTAGTGGGTTTCGATCCCACCCCCAGGGGGGGTCAGATCGGCCAAATAAATGGCTGGATCTGCCCCGGAAGTGCCGAAACATGGATATTTTTAACCCCCAACAACAACAAGAAAAATCCCTGGTGGTCTAGGGATATGGATTCCTGCTCTACGATCGCACTCCCACTCGTGATCGTGGAGCAGGAATCCACACTACACAGGAACAGGGGGAAAGGAAAAACTCTTCCCTTTCCCTCTGCATTTGCAATCTAAACCCTCCTCCCCCCGGGAGAAGGACGTACCTGCAAATACGTCCTCTCCTTGGACGCGCAAGAAACAAATGGCTTCCAGCGCGTCCCTGGCTGCACTTGATGACGCCTGCGTGCCATGAGCGTGCCAACCTCATCTGATCACCGAGGAGGGGTTTGGGGGTGGCAGTAGAAGCGCTTCCACTGCCATCCCTGGTGGTGGGTTAAAAGGGGTGGCGCACGGGGTAGTGCTAACACTTCCCCCATGGGTGGGTACTAGGACGGAATGGTTCCATCCTCAGCACAAGAGCACCATGGCTGAGGACGGTACCTTTCCGTCCATAGCACCCAAGGGGTTAAAGGTATTCCTAGGTCTCTAAAATGTATTTCAGGGGATCTTTGGCAAGATTTAAAAAAAACAAGGGGTGATGCTATGGAGTATCCCATGCACTCGAACATCACTAGGTCAACATGTTTCAGCCATATAATTTTGCCTTACTGGTCAAACAGCTTTCGGCACAATTTAAAACATGTCTAAAATCCCTAAGCGGATCCCTAATTTGGGTCATTATATTTGAAATTGCTGCATACTCTGAAACTACTCCATTACACTCGTTCAGTCACACTCATTGTAGCCTGTCATTCATACAAACTGTACTGAGAATTGTCCTCAGTCGCGTATCTTTTGGTCAGAGAAGAAACATCATTAAACAATGCAGTTACAGAATGTGTCCCAATCAGTGACAGCCCTTTGTGGCCATTGCACACATATTCTCATGATGTTAGCACACAGCTGTACATGTATTCTCTTCTTATCAGACCGTATTGCTATTATTCAGAAGGTATTGTGGAGATTTGTGACTTACCATTGTTTTTTAGCCATGTTAAGTTTGTCATGCATACACGCTCTTCAGTAGACTGTTGTGGAGCCTTATGAGTTGTCACTACTGTCTATCCATGTCCATCGTGCATACAGTTCATTTAATTTACCTTGTATGCATTCATTACATAATTTTAGAGGCTCCATAGCGCATTAGAGGTGGATGAGCCTTGTAGTCACACTCTAGAAATCAAGATGGGATAGACAAGTGAGAAACTGTAATGTCTAGAACAGGCAAATAAGAGAAAGTCAAAAATGCTCCCTTTTTTCCTGAGGACTTTTTCAAAGATACACACCAGCAAGAACCTATTCAGCTCCTCTATGCTCTGCATCTAGTAGACAAGTGCTGGCAAGATGCTAATTCTGAGCTGCCCATGTCACATGGTATGCGTCTCCATGTGACGTGTCACATGACAGCACATGATGAAGCATTATGACACAGGCGAGTATCAACATCATTTTATAGAAAATGCCCCGATTGTGTGAACAGTTGAGTTACTGTTGCTAGATTCTAGATAATAATTATATGATCCCTTGTTCTTGGGGCTTCCTTAAAGCATGTATTGCTGGCAAATTGCCTTTTAATAACTTACGCTGCTGTGAATGTGTGCTTGATAGCATTAACTGCATTTGTTTAAATACTGTAAAGACTGAAAATGCGCAGTTACCATTATTTACAACATCGGCATTCCATGGAATGTGGCTGCTGCCAGAGTTCGTCACAGCGCATCATAGTGTGCTGCTGCCGGAGTTCGCATTCCGACCCAAGCAGAGTGCTGCTACTTCATCACAGCGCATCACAGTGAATTGACGGCATTCACGTCACAGGCAACATCGCCTGATGTTACTGGGGTCACGCAACATGCCGCCATATTGGTTTCGCCAATCACTGATTAAGATTGTGGGAATTTCTTGTTAGAACGCGACAGTGGTGAGCGTGTTCCTTTTCATTTAACTCAATATAACGGCATTTCTTGTTATAACGCAGCAGCTGTGAGTGTGTTCCATGTCAATCGCAACACTGTTGCAGCACATGTGGTAATTTCTTTAAGCACTTGTTTTTTCTACAACGAAGCATATTTGGCTGGAGAAGTGCAAAGGCTGAAATTTTCGTAATAAGCCACAAGGCTACTGCGCACACAGTAGTTACTGGTGAGCACTAGTTTAATTGCCAGAGGAGCATTTTTGGCTGAACAGTGTGTAAAGGGTGATTTCCACAGCAAGACATAAACTATATTTGAGTAATATTTACAATGGCACAATACAATACTATTTAGCAGCCAGTGTTGTTTCTAAATAATCCTAGAAAGCCCACTATAAAGTGGGAAAACTGGTACAGGGCTTTTGAGAACTATTTGGTGGCCATTGACGGCAAGAAGTACGAACCGCAAAGGAAGAAAGCCTTGATGTTTGGTTTACTGGGCAACACAGGGCAAAAGATTTTTGATAATCTGCCTGAAGTTGAACGCCTTTACCTGTGCGTTTATTCCTCTTAATGAGCAGGGCCGGACTGAGGAAGCAGTTAAGCGCATGAAGAAGAAATTTACAGAAGAACCTAATGTAATGGTGGAGAGACATCGTTTTTTCATGCGCAAACAGTCAGAGCAAGAGAATATATAGGAACATATAGCTGCTTTAAGAGTTCTTGCTGCCTCATGTGAATTCAAAGACATGATTGATGTTTACATTGGAAACCAATTTGTTTTTCATTGCTACTCTAAAAAGTTTCAAGAAAGATCGGTGGCATGCAGGAACCTGACACTGCATGAAGTCATCAATATTGCTAAGGGTATCGAACGTTCAATGATTTCATCTACGGCATTAGCTAGTGACAGTACACAAGTACCTGCTGTTTATGTTATATATGATAAAAGGGTAGAAGGCAAGAAGGGCAGTGATATGTCTGTCGATAAATTAAAAAATAACAAATTAATTTAAAAAAACCCTTTCATGTGTTATAGGTGTGGTTCTAAGTCACATCTGGGACACTGCCCAGGATGTCCTGCTGTAGGCAAAAAGTGCCTAAAATGTCCTAAGAGACTGGTCACTCTGGTGCTGTATGTAAAAATATGACAGCAAATGCCTTCGCCAATGTCAAAGTTAATGCCATTGATAGTTTGATGATATTACTAGCAAATTCAGGGAACCTTTAGGAATAGTAAACATTGGTAAAGTCAATTGCTTATTTTGGCTGACTCAGGGTGCCTATTACTATTTTAGCTGACCAAACATTTTATAGTCTTTGGAAGAATATCAGGTTGGAGAAAACCGATGTCAACCCAAAAGCGTTCAGAGAATCCGATATTCATATGCTAGGTTATCTTGAAGACTCATTAGAGTTCGAAGGCAGATCTATCAATACTAAAACATATGTTGCGGTGATAAGTAGAAATATAGTTGGATGGAAAGATCTAGGAAGATTGGGTATAACTCTCAAACCAGGATCACCTGATCATATAGTGCTTGGTGATTTACCAATATCCTGTGTTTCTTATGAAATGGAGATGACCATTGATGATGTTTTAAGAAACAATCAGGAAGTTTTTGCCAATCATATAGGATGTGTCAAAGGGTTTGAACACGCTATAAAGCTGAAAGACAAAGCAAGACCAGTCATACATAAAGTGAGACCAGTACCACTTTCTGTGAAGAGTGAATTAAAGGATCTGTTAAGTAAACTATGCAATGAAGGTAACATAGAACCCACAAACTCACCCAAGTGAGTTTTGGCTGTAGGAATTACTAAAAAGAAGTCCGGGGAAATCAGACTTTGTGCTGACCTGAGAATACTCAATACAAATATTATGGTGGACTGCCATCCATTACCTACAATTCAAGAGATGCTGGCTGCAGCAAGTGGTTAAAAATATTTTTCACTGATTGATCTAAAGTCTGAGTATTATCAAGTGTGTTTATCCAATGAATCCAAGGACTACATTACCTTTGCACCTCTTTTGGCACTTACAGGTACGTACGCTTACCTTTTGGATTAGTGTCGGCTGCAAACGTCTTTCAAAAGTTAAAGGATGTTATGTTTAATGACGTAAAAGGGGTCCAGAAATTTCAGGATGACACTGAGAGGAATATAGCACGTTACAACGCATGCTTTTTCTACGCGGTAGGTAACAACGCGGTCGTTTCAACGACCGCGTTGTTACAACGCGATGCCATTACTACGCAAGTCATTACATCCACTTGCAGTACATGGCGCCGTAACATTAGGAATGTATAATTTACTATTCCAACTCCAGCCTACGCAACATTAGGGAAGGTGTTGGAATAGTAAATTATACAATTCCTTATGTTAGAGCGCCATCTACTGCAAGTCGATGTAATGACTTGTGTAGTAATGGCATCGCGTTGTAACAATGCGGTTGTTGTAACGTCCACGTTGTAAAGGCATCGCGGTCTAATGACCGCGATGTAAAGGTTGTTTCCCCACTGAGAGTATTCAGCAACACAATGACATCTTGAATAAGTTGTTAACAACTTTACACACAAGGGGAATGGCTGTTTCTAAGTCTAAGAGTACATTTCTGCAAACTAGGATAGAGTATTTAGGGCTCACCCTATCTGCAGATGGCAATAGACCAAAGGTTGATTTGGTCAAGGCTATTAGGGAGGCTCCGAGTCCAAAAGATAAAGACATGTTAAAATTATTTTTAGGGCTTAGTGAATACTATTCACATTTTATTTTGAGATGTGCTGTTATTGTTGAACCGCTAAGGAAACTATTGAGAAAAGGAACGAAATTTGTGTGAGGAAAGGAACAAGAGAGTGCTTGTAAAGAAATAACCTGCTCTTCTGCCATATGAGGCTGAAGGGAAGAATATTAAATAACAGTGGATGCCAGTGCAGTAGGAATAGGAGCGATGTTTAGTCAGGTGAAGTTTGGGAAGGAGCATGCTGCAGTTTTAATTTCTAGGAAGTTGAGAAAAGCTAAGCGTTTTTGATAGCACAATAGATATGGGATGTTGAGAAGCTAAAGACTTACTTGTGGGCTAGGGAATTTGAGCTGGTGGTTAAAACATGGAAAACTGAGGACAATAAGAGAGCAGCTTTAATAATCCAAGAGGTCGGCGATACATCAAGTTCATCACACACATTGAAGTTGGAGCGTAAAAATGGATTGTTTTGGGACCGTCAGCGGACAGATGACGCATGATTAACAAAAAACCATGGTCACTCAGTACACGATTTTAAACACTTGTAAGGAAAGTGCATTGGTTAATTGGATTACCGGCGAATTGCATTATGGGACACACAGTTTGTTTGATTCACATGCAGGAGCAACGTAGTTTGTTTAAATTAACACGCAGGTGTAATGGTGGGAGATGTTGCATATTGGGCCAATCGGGAGAAAGGAGGGAGGGTCAGAGTGTTGATAAGAGGGAGGAAGAAAGACAGTAGTGATTAACTACGGTTTTTTATGATGGCGAGAACGGAAGGCTTTTAACTTTCACAGCAGGTATGGAATGAGTTAGATTGTTTGTTGAAATGATGAGGATAATTAAGATTCAGGAAAAGGGAGTGAACGTAGGAGTCACAGTGATATGGGAGAAACGAGTGGAAAGGGCAAGGGTTAGAGTGGAAGGAGTCATGAGGTTCTGCGTTATTGCATAAAAAAACAGATGATGAGCTAAATGAGTCAGAAGGATCAGGTGGGGGTGAAGAGAGGAAAATATTAAGAAAGATAAAGGGTAACGAGGGTATATTGGGAACGGAGTGACATTTTCATACGAAGGGAGGGTGAATGATTGGTAAAGAGCTCGTCACATGGTGGGGTGGAGGAATTGATGCTTTATGTCAATAGCCTGTTTTGGGGATTGGTGCTGATAAAAGGTTGCACTGCGGGGGAATGAGGAATTCGATACCGTGTTTGTTGTTTAAAAATTCTTTCCCTTGTGTGATTAGATGAAGAAAAATGTATATTCGTGTTAAAAATATGAAGTGGTAATAACTTTTATTATTATCCATAGTGACCCCTGACGAAGGGCGCTTCGTGGCCCGAAATGCATTGGGACTTTTATTGAATAAAATACTGCTTGTGATGAACTTTGCATCATTCGTATTCTGTCAAGAGGTCCGGATGGGCACAGGTTGAATACTAGAAATTTGAAAAAAAGGCAACACTTTCCGAGCGTGGATTCGTATTAAAAGAAGAGAAATGGAGGTTTAAAGAAGATTATAATGGGTTTAAAATTGATTACATGGATAAAAAATAAGGTACATATGCGCCAATTAAGGCGACGTTTAGCTGTGCGTCTGGTTGGGGGCGAGAGGTCGCCCCTCTTCAAACAGTTGTTGTTAGTTTCAGTGGCATTTGGGCATGCCACATTACCATTCTGCACGCATTCTTGGAATACTTTGATAAATTTATAAAACCTTGAACATATGGTGTGCATCCCACCCCCCGTGATTGAAAGATAACAAGCCATTGCCATATATGGTGGTTCGGATGTGGAAGAGGCAATACCAAAGTATCATCAAGGCTTGTTAGATTAATCACTTTCAAAGGGCGTGCGCATCACACAAAGTTCAATAGTCAATTGTATTTGCAAAAATTATGATTTCTTTATTTTCATCAATATAAAAAGCATTGAACATTAATACTCCCGCCAACGCGTTTCATTCCCACACTGGGAACTTCATCAGGGCGAATTAAAAAAGAAGAAGAAAAAATCGTTTTAAGTCCGTGGTTTTTATATTCCTCGTGTAACTGATCACAGTTGAGGTGCAATCACCTCTGACGTGTATAAGTATACGTGTTTCAATGTGCCTCTTATCTTGATATTCTCAATCACTGAGCTTGCGGTTGTTTGAGGCACGATCCTGTGTATTCCACTAGGACCCAACAATATAGTCTTGAGTATGATAACTCCTCGCAATCGTACGTGTCGTACGATTGCGAGGAGTTATCATACTCAAGACTATATTGTTGGGTCCTAGTGGAATACACAGGATCGTGCCTCAAACAACCGCAAGCTCAGTGATTGAGAATATCAAGATAAGAGGCACATTGAAACACGTATACTTATACACGTCAGAGGTGATTGCACCTCAACTGTGATCAGTTACACGAGGAATATAAAACCACGGACTTAAAACGATTTTTTCTTCTTCTTTTTTAATTCGCTCTGATGAAGTTCCCAGTGTGGGAATGAAACGCGTTGGCTGGAGTATTAATGTTCAATGCTTTTTATATTGATGAAAATAAAGAAATCATAATTTTTGCAAATACAATTGACTATTGGACTTTGTGTGATGCGCACGCCTTTGAAAGTGATTAATTTTCTGATCTGGAGCACAGTGACGCCACGCAACGGTTGGCGTAGGGGCAGATTTGCGCATCAAAACTTTATTTTTTGGAACTGGCACGAGGTGCGGTACCTGTGGTCCGCCGTTGTTCAAACTGATACTTAGCTTGTTAGATTAATGTCTAAGTTACAAGATTATATTTTAAAAGTAAGACATATAGCTGGAGGTTTAATCAAGTGAGCTATTTGCTTATCCAGACTACCTTTGGATGATGCAGAGGAAGACATTTCAGAGGATTTTGATTATATGGTAGCAGCTTTGGATGCTGTTAGACATAGTGAGGAGGTGATTCAAGAGAGGGACTCATTGGATGCATTGAAGTATAACGTGGTCATTCAGCAGGCAATGACCTATAACTGAAGGGTGGCCACCTATCTGAAATTTGGACACGGCTCATAAAAATTACTTTCAAGTGGTGTGAGAGTTAACTATTGAGGATGGCCTACTATTGAGACATGTTTGTTTATACCACCAAGCCAATTACGGGGTAAATTATTGTGTTTAGCTCATAAGGGTCACCCTGGCACTACTGGCATGAGAAAAGTTGCTACGCAATTGTTATTGGTGGCCAGGCATAGATTCTGACTTTGATCTTTTTGTAGAAAAATGTGTTCAATGTGTGAAATCTGAGAAACACTTGAAAAGTAGTAAATGTGAGATGCATCTTGTAGACATACCAAATGGACCTCAGTCTAAAGTGGCCATAGATTTTTCTGATCCCCTCAATTTATTAGAAGCCGACAAATGTTATTTGGTAGTTCTTTCTGAATATTATTCTAAATGGATTCACTATGAGTTTATATCTAGTATTATGACAGATGAAGTAGTTTAATTTTTTAAGAAAATGTTTGCAATTGAAGGCTTGCCTCATATTGTAGTGTCATCTAATGACACACAACTAGTATCTGGTAAAATGTCAGCATTTTTTAGTCAACATGGTATTAGACAAGAGAAAATGCCACTTTACAGTCCTTCTTCCAATGGGCAAGTAGAATAAGTCAACAGATTTTTCAAAGAAGGAGTAAAAATGGCCATTGCATCTCAATTATCAGTGTTTGATTTTATATGTGAGAAAGTACATAGTTACAACAACACATCGAATGCTATTACAGGGTATTCTCCTTTTTATCTACTAAGAGGTAGAAAAGTAAACACAGTGCTTACACCTACGATTGGGGAAAAAGAACAATTTAAAAAACGAATTTACTGAGAACAATGACAGGATTTACATGTATGGCAAGGATTTGTCGAGAAACAAAAAAAAAACTAAAATGTATCATGATTCTATTAATAGAGTCAAGTCAAAATCACTCAAAGAAGGTGATTGGATGATTGTCAAAAAAAACCATGAAGGTACAAAAGGGAGAGCCTGTGTATTCTGCATCAGTACAGGTTTTGAAGGTTTCAAACAGCACTGTGTTGCTTCTGGACAAAGGATGATGGAGTAAAAGTGCTGTAGTTTTATTGAAACCTGGACAGGAAAAGTTACGGGAAGATAAAAATTTGTCAGCAACTCATTTTGAGGAGCGATGTTTTTTTGATTTGCCAAATAAAAATATTTCAGGAGAAGAGGGTGATGAGGTATACATTGGTGAAGAACACAAAAATGAAAATGGTGTAGGTTATGAAAATATTGTACAATGTAATGAAAATGATTTACAAGAAGATAATGGTCAATGTGGGTCACAAGATTTAAGTTCACAATCTGTACAGGATGTTAATTCACAATCTGATGTCAACGCTGAAATTTACAACAATTGCAGAGTGTTAATTACTGGTCGAAGAATAACAGTACCAAACAAATGCACAGACTTTATGATGTATTGATGTTATTTTATTCTTGATTTATTTGTGGAAAGGGAGAAATTGTATTTGTTATACTAGTATTACATGATCACACAACACATTTCAGTTACACACAAACATTCATATACACATCAATATAACACTCATACATTCACACATTGCACCTGCACACAAGTATTGTCCAATGAGTGTTAACTATTATGTTGACACATAGAATGTAGAATGTTATTACCATATTTATATGAGGTCATAGAATGTTCAAGTGAGTGTTGGAGAAGAATTGCATTGGAGCGGGTCGCTTTACTCTCATGATTGCATGTGGGCCTACTTGTTTTCTACTTGGACAATAAAGGTGCCTTTTGGAAGCGCATTCTGTCTACGACTCTCCATAACATGGGCACAAATGGGAAGGTCACAAATAGTGGCTGCAAATTGTGCACAGTCTTTTTGTGACCTGCCAGTAATTTTTGATGCAGCCAGGTACTAATAGATTACTCTGCAAAACAATTCCCTTTCGGAGGGGGTTTCAAAAACAATCTAATGAATATGAACTGGGTAGATGGTAAACAACGTTATTCTCCACTGGTTACTCGCTATGCTCATACCCGCCCACAGGTTGTGAGGAGGAGCAGCTGCTCCGATGTTGGAAGCTGAACGTTTGGCATAGAACGTGGATTGTGGAATGCTGTTCTTTGCTTTGTCGATTGACGATCGATGGTGGTAGCAGCAGCAGCTGTGCATGCTTTGAAAGAAAAACTGTTGAGTCTTTACCACCGTTGTAGTGAGAAGCCAGTGCCTTGCCCTTTTCCTCTCTGTTCTATTTCCAGAGTGTTTTGGGTGGCCACCAGCGTGTGAGCTGGGTCACCCCAGTCTGTTTTGCTCCCGGTAGTGTTGCCGGGGATGGTTCTCTGCCACAGTATTTTGTCCCAGGGAGCCAGGCTAAGCATGTAACAGTGTGGCCCACAGTCTTCGGGTAATAACTGAGGTGATGGGGGTGCCCGGGGGCTCAATAGGAACTAGCAGGGTGGACCTTGTTTCTGGGAAAACTGTTCTTTCTTTCTATCAGAAGAGACATTTTGTCCTGCTACTTACAGTGCTCTTGTGGAATTCTTTTGCCATTGACTAATTCTTGTATAAAATATGCGTTGAAATGATTAATAGATAGAAGCAGACAAAAGTGATTAGCAATATAAGGACAATGAAAAGAATGAACAATTCCACCATTGTGCTAAAGCAGTGTGTATATATGCTGGTATATAAGTACTGTGTATAGTGAACTCCTACTTATGCATTCCTTAATCTAGGTGACTAGGGTGGGTGTTCTGCCAAGAATCCCCTATTGGATGATCTATATCCCCATTACCTGAAGGCAAGGTATATAGGTCCCTGTCTTGGTCACAAATTGGACATCCCTCCTCGCAGAGGGTAAACAGCAATCATCTGTGCTGAAACGCCAACAATAGCGATGACCTTGCAATGACAGTAGAGTGCTCCTCTAATTAGAGTGCGGAAATGTGCGTGTATTTATAACAACAGCATTCATGCTTCCGTGTCTAGGCTTCAGCCGAGCTGACATTGTTTATTGTCTTTGTGATAGCACTGTCGCCTTATGGACGAATAATAAACGACAACATTTGCACAATTTATATTCAGGCCTTGTACCGAATGTTCAAGGTGTCGTGATAGTGTACTTACGAAGTGGAATTGTAAGCAATGTGAATTCAGAGAAACTAATCCTGCACAGTCACGTACGCAAATGTGTGTCAAATGACAGCGTGTGGAAAAGGAAGTCAACTTTAGACTTGCGTACATGTAAAATGGCAGTGTTTCTTCCTGGGCCTAACCTAGGCACGTGACAGAAGTGTAAGTACTAATTGCCCCAGGGTACCTGTGAGCTACTGAGAAGTCCCAGTACCCTCCCACTCCTCCACCACCATTACAAGCATTAAATGCCCACCGAGAAGTGCAGGTACTCAGTGCCTGTGAGTACCTGCAGATTTAAAGCACTGCGCCTGCTTCTTTCCCATAGTTTTCTCTTTTCTTTAGCCTTGCCTATATCTTACATGTTTGAGCTTCACACTTCCCATGACCCACAGTAACCTTCCAGCTCATCCCTTTCACCAAGTTTCTTATCTAGTTTCGAAATGGGACGTGAAATGGAGGGAAGGCCTTTTATGTGGTTTGGCAAGTACCTGCCCCGTTCAGTGCATGCTTATCTTATGCTGAGCTTTTAGATAAACAACCAAGGCGCTTCTTTCACACTAGTCGGATGCAAACAAATAGGACAGTTTTGCACTACCCAGTAGCACCAACGATGTTAGACCTACAGTGAACTTGATAACAGAGAAAAATCATGGGAACAGTGAAACTAACTCCCAGTCTAAGCCTATGATCTTTCAGAAGAACAAAGCAATTTTTTTGTTTGGATTTCAATGTTAGTAATCTGTCGCTGGTAACCGTGTCTGTTTCCAGGAAAGTATCTCTATGAACTGCGTTTTTTTCTGAAAGGCAGCCATTTCAGTTTGCATTTTAATTGTTTGGCCGCCAACACTGCTGCATCTGCTTGGGTTGGACTACATGTACCGAGGATGGTGTATATTCTCTTGCAGTAAGTAGTTCTTCTGTTTTATAACAAGTGAGGTGGTATCACAATATACGATTTGCATTGTTCAAAATGACTTTTTTTGCGTTTACATCTGTAATGATAACGAATATCTTTTAGGTAACTCTTCCACCAATGTATTCCTTAACCTATTTCCCCTATTCACTCCCCCGAATACCTTAATTTTTAGTGTCAAGTGTGTGTTGGCCTGTATAAGGTTATACGATTGCCACCTTTTATTGTATACACCACCTACAAAATAGAATTGTGCAAAAGCAACTTTTTTAATTGCATCTCCTTCACCGGCCTTCAAGTAACTGCGACAAAATAGATTGTCCATACAAATAATCTAAGAGAATGCAGAACCTAGAACATACTAGTGGTGGCTGCAATGGGGGAGTGATTAAAAGCAAGACAACCCACCTTTGACCATCTTATGCAACTGCATTTCTCCATTTACTAACTTTTATCAATAGCAGTTGAAGGAAAATAAAAAAGGTATTGTAACTGATACTGAATGCCATGTGGGCGGGGTCAGTGAATGTAGAGGCAGAGTCAAAGACGTCTAAAAAGGACAAAACTTTTTGTAACTATTGTATTGGTTTTTCACCTTAAGGTAGCGGCATATAAAATAACTTCCACAGCTTTAATGAAACATAATTGCAAGCTAAACTAATTGGTACTCTCTTACATTATCAAACGTCATTAACGTGAGCGCTGCCGATGTCTGCGCACGTGACCAGAGTCACAGAATTGTTGGCAAAGTGGGAAATAGTGACTTCTGCACTTATAATGCTATGAGTTCCCCACCTGTGCAGAAACCACTGAGAATATGCAAGTCCTTATTTTTTTTAATTGTATTACAGAGTATACGATTAAGCTATTTTTTTAAATATATCCATGGCTTTGCTTGCCTGAAAAACTAGCACTTACAAGCAGAATCTCTTCTGTTGTCAACATCTGCAGTATTATGTTTACAGTCAGGCCCAAACTAGGCATGCCAATTTTGATTGGCTTAGGGGAGTGAGCCTGGCTGCCTGCTTCCTGTTCCTGTCGGAGGGAGGAGAGCAGGAGCCGAGAAGACGCGGGACCCGGCAGAAAGGTAAGTTTAATTTTTTATTTTTTTTATTTCCCCACGAAACCCCCCACCCGCGCGACCCCTTGCGCCCCCCCACCCTCAAGCAATGCTGGCCACTACTGCTCCATTGGCTTAGCTAAAAGACATTCACATTGACAACGCCTATAGCTCACAAATTGCCAAGACCTATTGGCTTTGCCAATGCTTGTTCCTTTTTTGCTAGGGAGAGGGGAGTAATCTAGAAAAGTTTCGTTTCTGTTGAGTATTATGTGGCACATTTAAACCAGTGATTGCACATTTGCTATCGTTTGTGAAACTAGTTTTGAGTTTTATCATTAAAACAGTTATTCTCTTCCCGTTTCTTTTTTTTCTTACGAACTTTTCTGGCAATATGACAATTAAAAAGCTCAGGAACCACACCATCCATATGAAGAGACAACAGTTGCCACAAGGTGTAAAAGGTGGGAGGAGAAATAATCTCTGCAGGTTGGACCTCTAACTGGGCTACCTCCTATACCAACATTCTTTCCAAAATTAAGTATTCAGGAAAATGAATTATGAATTCACCTTAATGTGAATATGGAAGATCAACCTATGCAAAATGTCTCACAAAATGAGTCGCTTATGCTAATAACTGAAAAAGGACTCTCTATTAAAGCATCTCTTTCTTTTCATGATGATAGTAAATTAATCAAGTCTAAAAATCAAATAGGAAGACCTGTTATAGGTATAAATGGAGTTTACTCTTCCCAACATCGGCATGGGTAGTTTATCCCTCTCATCGAGGGTAGAAGAAGGAAAAGTGATATTAGAACCTTTGTTCAGCACAACAAGTAATGACTAACTGAATATTGATGAACTTTTTGTAAAAAAAATGAGTTTCCTTTAAACATCTCCTCGCATCCTACCAGAGAATACACCCAGCTCCTGGAAGCTCTACACATTCTTCAGAGAATTTTAGAACCAATTCTATCACTACTGGAGAAGACAACTATAAACTCACATCATTTGTCTGAAATGTTCAGTAATTTTAAAATCTCTTAACATCTCGAGTGTGCCACTAGGGTCATCTCAAGCTCAAAATAAGCATAAAAAAAGCAGAAGCTATTCCTCTTCATTTGAAAGGTGCTAACTCATCCTTGGTGGAAAGCAAAAATACTGATAAGAAAATTGTAGCTACTAAAGCGCGAAAACCAAATGTAAGGCACAGTAATTCTTTAAAAATATTTGATAAGGATGAAATATGTTCCTTAAAAAGATTTTTGTGGAAGAACATGCTATTCCACAAGCTTCACCAATTACCCAGACGAGCAATTCACGTTCCCTGTTTTCCAATCTTTAATAAAAAATTACTTAAGGATTCATGGCAAGTAGTAACCTCAGTCTAACCCTGTGAGGAAGTAGAATCTAAATCTAGAAGGAATCTTTCTAAGAAAAACAGGTAAAAAGAGTAAACGAAGATTTATAAAGAAGCATCCGCATCGTATAAGTTTTGATCTCCACTCAGTGGAAAAAGTCACTCTTTCTACTCAAGTAGAAAATGGGTCCAACCCAGACTGATTCGTAGTATTGCAACCACTGTTAAGTCAAACATCTCAAATTTTGTATACTGATAACTGCAATTTTGCAGGCTTAAAATGAACAGAGACAGAGCTTAAAACCAAAAGCTCGCTTTCCTCATTTGATGATACTTCAAGTAAGACTTAAAGAGCTTCATTAACTCCCATTTCCCTACAGAGCTTGCTGGACTGTGACACTTCAATTATTGAAGTTGTAGATACCTTTCACACTGATAGTGGTCCCTTAAACAGAAAAACAAAATCTGTCTACTGCCTATGTACCCGCAACTGCAAACCCTAACCTCTGCAGAAGTCAAGCTAGTCTCTTTTCCGAAGAAATCTGATTTGTTTACTATAAGAGTAGAATTTTGGTCATCGTTGGCTCCTTCAATAATTCTAAATGGCTGTGATTTGCATTGGAGAAATAGATTTGTTATCTCACGCACAGACCAGCCACACGAAGGAGAGAATTCAAGTGTACAGGCAGTATCTGACACTGACACTATGACCCTCAGTTCTGGCACAGTTAACCTCCTTGATTTATCTATCTCACTAATTATTCATGCGGACCCTACAGGCAGAGGAGTAGATTTCCATGAACCCTTAAGCTAGGAAACCCCCAATGATGATCAGTCTTGGTCCTTGCTACCTGTCCAAAGATCCAACCTCACGGTATAACTGGGCAGGTCGCAATTTGCGATCTCTGGCGGCAAATTCAGGGATGGAACTTGTAAGAAATAGCAGCCCTCCGTCCCTGCATGTTCATTCCCAAATGGGAAACTTAACGCAGCCTGCGCCCATTAAAGTGATAGGTGTTGCTTTAAATGATTTCCATTTGGAAAACTAGAGTGGAGGCAGGGAGAGCATGCAGAAGCCTTTAGGTCAGTTACCGGCTCCCCTTAACCTTCAGACTGCCGAATCTATTCCCAAAAGGGAAACATTTGCAATACAGTTGGTAACTGTCACGGGATCCCTATCGGGTGGTATACTGAGCCACAAGGAGACCAGGGATGAGGTGAAAAGCGTATTTATTGGCTTGAAGGTGAGTTTATGGGCAGCAGAGTCCTCCCCTTGGTAGGGCCGCTGTGAGAGTCACCTTGTGGTCCTGGATGACGATGGCCGCTGGTCCGTCTCGCCTTCTCTCCTCGTCCACGGTTCACCGGTCCAAAACACCCAAAGAGAAAGCATAGAGCGGGGTCAGTGGGGAAGCAGCGTCCTTCCCTATCTAAGGGATCGGGGAGTGAGGGAAGATGCACCACCAACACCGTGCGGATCCCTGACGTGACCTCCCTCTTGAGTTCCACCCCCCTGCCCGTGCCCTGAAAACCCCTGGATTGTCGCCCGTACCTTGTCAAGCCACCCTCCTCCTGGAGGGCGGCGGGGCGGAACGCGAATTCGTTGGCCTCCTGGCTTGACGTCTTCGTCGTCCGCAGGGCTCTGTCTTCCGATTCCTCTCCGACCGTCTGCATTCTCCGACCTCCACGCCTCCAGAGCTCCTGCCGGTTGGGATATTCCTTCCGCATACGTCTCGGGGCTCTCCTCTCTTGTTCCGACGTCTCTCCGCTCTGATTGGTCGGCGGACGCTGACGTCACGGGCCACTCCTCCGGGGACTCCTCCGACGGAGTTTCCTTAAAGGGTTCTACACCGGCGTGCGTAGAAGGCAACATCAGGCCGTTAACCGGGTCAGGGGGCCAATCAGGTCCACCGTTGTCAGCGGACTCCTGACAGTAACTGATCAATGGTGTGTAACCACAACTGAAGTCACAAACTGTTGAGACAGACATTTGGAACTCGTAATAGAATGAGTATGCCACTTTTACACCCTCTCCTATGTTGCGATTCAGAAAGGATCGCAAAAGCCCTTTTACGAGCCAAAAAGACTTATCATACTAGTAAAACAGCATTTGTACATTGTAAAAATCAATTCTGTTGTTGCAAATCCAGTGACTTTATGACTCACATAGTTTGCAACAACAATATGGTCTTGAACACCAGACACTAGCTGGCCTTATGTTCCAGATAAAGTTGGATGATTTGGACTGCTTCTTCTTGATGGATATTGGTATAGGGAGACAAGACTTATCATCCAGCATTAACAAAATTTGGTCAGTTTTGCTGAACATGGGAGAGGTGTGGCACATGGGAGAAGTGTGGGGCACTGGCCAGAGTGGCTGACTCCGGAGTGCGGTTTGATCAACAGCAGCAGCTCAGCTCAGCAACATGTGACTCTGGGCAATAGCTCACTTAATCTCCTCGACGGCCCCCAGCGCCTTGAAATCCTTAGGGGGGTGATATGTTCACACTTTACAAAAAAGAATTACAAAATGGACTCCTCTAGTTCCATGATGTCTACTGTGCCCAGGTATATGGCTGGATTAAATGTACATATTATTTTACAAACACATAAATATACTTTGAAATGGGATTAAACTGTCACAACTGAGACAAATACTTTGCCATGGAGATTTTTTCATTACTTATGCACTTAATGTATCAGGGAGAGTGCGGATAGACATGAGTCTGCATTTTTAAAGAATTTAAGTTCCTTTGAGCTGATCCAATCTTCAGACAGCTCTTCAGCCACCAATG
Organism: Calotriton arnoldi; assembly: GCA_963921515.1. Lineage (NCBI taxonomy): Eukaryota > Metazoa > Chordata > Amphibia > Caudata > Salamandridae > Calotriton > Calotriton arnoldi. The sequence continues at coordinate 806,967 of CAWUFW010004608.1, read as the reverse complement.
TTTTGAATTATTTCTTGTAATTGTGGTGTCATATCCTTTCGTAGTATGCAATAGTGGTCTTGTTTGAGCATTTGACATAGACCCACTTTTATGTAGTCATCCCTGTCCATGAAGAGTACACCTTCACCTTTGCCTGCAGATTTCTTTTTTTTGGTAAATTTGTTTATTGAGATTTTGATAAAGTTATGCAGAACACTGATACAACAACAAACAAAGCACATCGCCTGCAGGTACAGCGGATATGAACCAGGTTACATGGCCAGCCAGTCATAATGAGTATATTACAAAGAGAAGTGTTATATGCATAAGGCATAATCATCTAAGGCATTGTATACATGGAATTTGATACAAAGCTGGCATGGGCAGCAACACAAGCGTGGGAGGTAAAGAAGGGGTCAGTGTAACGTTCGGGCTAGGAGCAGTGGTTAATCTGGAGTGTCAGGTTCTAGAGCAAGAGCAAGAAAGTAATCGCTGAGCGGCTGCCAAAAATCAGTAGGCCTAGAGGTGGGAGGCTGCAACTGTGCATAGTACCCACTGACCCTGTCGCAGTATGTCATACTTTTGAGCCAGACTGAAGTGGAGGGGATGTAACTTCTACCCCAGTGGACTGCAATTTCACGTTTGGCCAGGAAAAGCACCAATGATATGAATCTACGTACAGATTTAGTGATATCGCCAGTGTACCCCAGGAGAGCTATGAGAGAGTCCGGTGTGACTGTTACGTTGGTCATGGTGGAGCTGAGGGAAAATATAGAGATTGTTGGACTTGGCCCTTTTGGCAGGTTCACCCCTGAACTTTTTGCCTGTCTCTTAGCCTTTTCCCTGTGTAGTGTTGGTGATTTTAGGCCTCTGGGCACTTTAGCACTGTGGCCCAGTGTAAAGTGCGTGCGCGCTGTGTGCGTGTGTGGTGAGACTGGCCGGCCCTCCCATAGGAATGCATTGAGGATGAGTGTGTCAGTGGTAATTCCTGTTATAAGAGTAGCAGCATGGTCAAGTCTGGTATGTATGAAATTGTGAGAATAAATGCTGCACAATGGTGTGCGCAGATTTATTATGACTATGTGAGAAATGCCACTTTTAGAAGTTGGCATTTCTGTGCGCTATGTGCCTGCCTGATGTGGATTGCATGTCTGGTTTTGGAGGGACAGGGCAGGCTGAGCCAGACGTGGGTTGAATAGAGAGATCTGCAGTTGGAGTATGGGGAGGGGACCCTTTGATCTGAGCAGGGCTGTGCCTGGCAAAGTGAGTGATGGCTCCACCTCCCACGGTGCGTCTGGTAGCAGACCCCTCTTCCTCAAAGGCAGGATGCCGCATCGTAAACAGAGTGCTCCAGATCCCCCTATACCAGTTCTGACTGGTATCCCCAGGCCCTGTGCTGTGACACAAAGGGAAATATGTGTATAAAAGAAGGGGCTGTGACCCCATGAAGATGTTCAGTTCTGGTGCTGTTCCTGCTGGGGCGTGCTGCTGCTGGGGCCCAGGGGGGGCTGCCATGAGGGCTTGCCTCCCTGGGCCCTGCATTGCCCCTTGATGCCTAAAGGACTTTTGGGACCTTTTGCTTTATTTTCTTTCTCCCTAAGGACTTTAATCTCAGCGCCTGGTGAGCGCTTTATTTCTATTTTCTACTTGCAGCGCTGGGCTGCGATCATCTTCGAGGGAATCCCGACGTAGGGATTCCCCCGCATTTCTGGCTTCCAGCGGGTGCCCACCCCGCATTTGCCGTTCTCTTAAGAGCGGGTGCCCACCCCGCTTATTGCCTAATTTACTAGCGGTTGCCCACCCCGCTTTTTGGCTATTTCTAAACAGCGGGTTCCCACCCCGCGTTTCACCGCCGCAGCCCCGGGGCCGCCGAAGAAATCCGTTCCCGGCCGCTGCAGAGCGACCAGGAAGTCAGGCACGTCTGCCTGGGACATGGGCGGAGCGAGGGGAGGAAGTCCCGCCCCGCCGCCAGAGATCCGGCCGGAGCCTCGCAGGCTCCGTGATGAAGTCCCGGGTCCCATGAGGGGGCCCAGGTGAAGAGAAGGGCTGAGGCGGTTTAGCGGGGCTCCCGTGGCCGAGGGAGAGTTCCGCATGTTGCCGCATTGGGTGACGGCGGAGGGGGCACGAGGCACATTGTCGGTGCCTGCCCCCGCCGCGCTTGAAGAGAGGCCTGACCGGAGCCTCGAGGGCTCCCTATCGTGAAGTTCCCGGGTGAGGCGAGGAGACCAGAGGAGGCGGAGAGAGAGAGGAGCCTGCCGACCGCAGCCCGGTGAGTGGGGCTGGGGGCTGGTCTTCCCTGTGTTGGTGCGCACGAAGCACCGAGGCAGTCCTGCTGGGCGGTCCCACAGGAGAGAGAGCGGGCCGCCCCACGATCGGGGCACAGTGTCGGTGCCCATTCCATTAGCGGCCCCGCCTGATTGCGGGCCGCTCCAACGCGTTTGGCATATTGTTATTAAAAGGGCAAGAGGGGCCCGTGCCCCTTCCCAGTTGGCCAGATTCTACAGCTGCCCCACTGGCTAGAGGGCAGCTGCATCTTGGGGCATATGTGTTGTTAGAGGGCCCAGAGGGGCCCGTGCTTTTCACAGTGTTGGTACTTGAGCGGTCCCGCCGTTGCGGGCCGCTCCAACAATGGGGGCAATTCTTTCCTACAGTCCCTGAGGGGAGGGGCGCATCGGGGCACATTGTCGGTGCCCGCCCGCCGAGGCCACATTGTTGTTGAGGGCCCAGAGGGGCCCGTGTTCTCCCCAGTTTGGCCAGTTTACAGCTGCCCCGCTTGATAGAGGGCAGCTGCACCAATGGGGGCAATTTGTTTACAGAGTCCCAGAGAGGGGCTCGGGTGGCACAGTGGTGCCAGGGCTAATTTCTGTTCCCAGCTGCACCGCACCAGCGCGGGCAGCTGCCACGATGGTGCGCATTGGTTGAGAAAGCCCCAGTGGGGGTCCAGAGGCACAGTGGTGCCCGTGTTAATTTCTTTGGGCATAATTGTTCAGAGGGCATAGTGAGTGCCCAGGCCTTTCTTTCCTTCACAGCTGCGCAGCAATTAGTGCCAGCTGCCACGTTTAGGCCACAGTTCTTTGGGGGCATGCCTTATGAGATAGGAGCGAGATGCCCTCCTCTGCCCCAGTACTTTCCCAGCAAGTAGTGGGCAGCTGCAACGTTTAGGTCTGCGCAAAGTGCGCTCCCTTGACTCCTGCTGCATTGGCAGCGCGCCCTGACTTTTGGACATAGGGCATTTGAGCCCCTTTTTGAGATGGCCAGTGGCCAGGGGACTATTAGGTTTGCAGGGCGCCAGGCCCTAATGTGATTCATGCCTCTGCTATGGTTTCTACTGTGAGGTATGTGCTAATGTGATTTCTGTCCTAAAATGTGGTGCTAGGAAATGTGATGCATTTACTATGGTTTACGCACCCTGTTTCATACCTCTAAATGTATTTCTAGGATTATGAGGTTTTGCATAATGTGTTTATGCTTGTGAGGTTATTATTTCCTAATGCGTTTAGGTTGTGAGTTATTCTCTACTGTGGGTTATGCCTAAAGTGATTTATGCTTAGGATGTTAGTGTCTAATAGGTTTAGACTTATGAGATGATTGCATAATGTATTTATGCTGGTGAGGTTGGCGTATAATGTATTTTGCGCCTAATGTGATACTGTGCATAATGTGGTTTATGTTACAGGCTGATGCTGAGTATAGTGGTTACCAGTGATTACTGGTTGTACAATTATGATATGTTCAGTAAGTGATAGTTCTGACAGTGGCCCACGTGGCCCTGTCATGTGTAAATAATCCCTTGTAGATATTGCCCAGTGCCAGTTGGCACCATGTGTATTATGTGAATACTATTCTAATGTATTATGAGAATACAAAGGCTATTTTTGATATACCCTTGTGTGGAGTTCCTTTTTGTGGTGTGCATAGTATGTTGTTGCTGGGTGTGTGTTGCGCAACCGCTTTACACATTGCCTCCGGGATAGGCCTGACTGCTCGTGCCAAACTACCAAGGGGGTGAGCAGGGGTTATCTTGGGTGTGTAACTCCCTTGCCCTGACTAAAGTGGTGGTTTCTGCTTGGCTTTGGCGCAAGCCTTAGCCAACCAGAAATTCCATTTCTAACATTGGTGATCAGCGGTGGGGACCGGACTTGCGCGTGCGCAATGCCACAGCGACAACTGGGTGCACTACAAGCTCTGCATTTAGATAGTAACATGTTTGGGGATTACTGTTTCTGATTTTGTCTAAGTATCATTTCTTTGAAATGTGGTTTTGTGTTGCACTATGAGTTGGGTGTCCTACCAAGGACAGAAACCAGAGAAGCTGAAGGAGTTTTGTACTGCCCTTGTGCAGACTGCTATTTCTTGGGTTGGCGTGAAGCTGAAGCAGTGTGACTGCCCTTGTGCCATCGTGCTATTTCTTGGGTTGGCCTGAAGCTGAAGGAGTTGTTACTGCCCCTGTGCTGTCTGCTATTTCTAGGGTTAGCCTGCAGTGGTTACCATTGGACTTGGAAGAAGAGGGAAAAGGTTCTCTCAATCACCCAAGGGCTAGGAGAGAGCTAGCCTCCTGTTGAAGTCTCAGGCACATCAGACTTCACCACCAGCCTCCTGATTCCTCCCAGCGAGGATTTCTATCTGCAGGTGAGGCTCCTGTGAGTTCCAGGGCCTCTAGTTCTACTACAGAGAAGAGAGTGCTGAGATCGTCGCTAATGCACGTTTGCGAGCCGCCGCAGCCGAGAGCGCCCGAAAAATAATCGCGCTGCCGCCGCCGAGCGCTCGCAACCAAAGAGATCATCGCTTCACGACATCGCAGCGCGGACGCCGGGCGTCCGCCATTTTCATCGCATCGCATCCGGATCGTCGCTCCCTTGCGGAGCACCATCGCATCACAACCTGATCGCACACACAACAGGATTGTCGCATCGCCTCCTCCCTTGCGGCAAGGAGTCATCGCATCGGCGGCCTAGCGTGCAGAAGTTGGTCGCATCGTCTCCGCACGCATCAGCAGATCGGCGCATCATCCTCCCTCGCGGCAAGGATTTAACGCATCGCCGGCCTCGCGTGCAGGATTTCATCGCTACAACTTCTTTGCGACAATTTGTTGATTTTGCTACGAAATCCAGGTACTTTGTAAGTAAAAGGGTCGCAGAGACCACACCTTTGAACTGAACTCCTCTTTGCACACTTTGAACTATTTTTACAGCATTTCAAGAGTAATCCTATTTTACAGTATTGTGGCTTTTTGGATCGTTTTAGTTTTCTGGAATCCCCAGTAGGGTGGGATCCAGTGGTGGCAGCAATATGTAGTCCAGTGCAGGAAGTCCCATTCCCAGTTCCCATAGTATGGTACCTGGTTCCCGGTTAAGAGGGGGACAGGTTGTGTTTCAGGGGCAGTAAGATGCTGTCTCACCAGTCTTGTGGGGGGAGTGTGGATGAATGTTGTGATGAACTGGACGTTTGGGTGACTGGTTAGTATGGTAAATGGTGTTAGTGTGTGAGTTCTTTGATTGTAGGGAGCTTGCATTGGGAGTGACCCTAGAAGAATGGTGCAGGTATCTCCAACCCTTGCGGCGGAGATGGTTCAGAGTAGCCCAGCTAGGTGACCTTATAGTGAGGAGGTTGTAGGGACTCACATCCTGTCTCGCAGGAGAAGGAGTGAGATTGGGCTGTGTCCCGAAGTGCCCGCACCTCAGTCTCCAGTACTGGTTGGTTCCATGAGGGAACACCAGGTAGGGAGCCTAGTCTGTCCTCTTGGACCGTTCTTCGAGGTGGTCTTTCCCGTTTTAGGTGAGCTGGGAGTGCCTGTAATCAGACCTCCAGCAGTTCTAGTGTCTGGCAGTACCGCTCCAGTTGGGAGGGTGCAGAAGTCCAGAATGAGGGGTGAGAGGGGGAAAGAGTCCCCAGTGGAAGAACCAGTGGGTCAGGGGCCAGCCAGAAGGGCTGAGCGTCATAGGATTGGCCATGGTGACGCCACTTCTGTCCTGGGGCATCTTCACGCACTGTCAGAGGGACAGGAGGTCGTGAGCTCTGCGCCAGGTTGCTGGGGCATCTTCACGCACTGTCAGAGGGACAGGAGGTCGTGAGCTCTGCGCCAGATTGCTGGGGCATCTTCAAGCACTGTCAGAGGGACAGGAGGTCGTGAGCTCTGTGCCAGGCAGACTGTCACACGACACGCTAGGTATGTGTCACCCTCAGGAAGTCCTGGTTCGCTGGGCATCTGACCACAGGGTATCGTCCCTGGGTTGGGGAGCCAGGTTCAGGTGTTTGCCTGTCCTGGACAGCAGGGCGGCTGTAGTCAGTGTCCTGGCCGGTTTGCCTTCTAGGGGCTACCACTCCAGTGGGGAGGGTATCGGACTCTGGAAGGGGGTGCAGAGGGAGGGAGTCCTCGCCTCTGACCCCGGCGCATCCGGTGAATTTGGATCCCAGGTGGTAGACCAGTTGATGGAGAGAGGTCCTGAACTGGTGGGAGAGTTGTGTTCTGGTGGGTGCTTCCCCTGGGAGGGTGCGTAACCCCAGAAGAGAGGTAGGGTGAGGAGATGCTTCGCCCGTGACCTCTGGTCAGCCTGAGGGTGCGGACCCTAGGTTGGAGGATCAGTGGTAGTTTGGAACTACACTGAGAGGGAGAGTGGAGAATGGCGATTGGATGCCAGGGGTTACTGCCCCCCACTCTGTGGATTGGCAAGGACCAGTGGCATCTGGGTGGCCTAGGGCCTGGTCCTGGCCGTGGACAACTAAGGAGTACCGGTGGGGTAGCCTAGTTGGTCCTGAGTTTTTTTCTCTTAGATGGATTCCATGGGTTCGCAGTAGAACAGGAGGGTGTCCCTGCAGTTGCGGGCCCGCGTATGTGTTCTATCGCCCCAAGCAGGGAAGCCCATCACGGTGGTGATTGGTCTATCCTGCGTTTTGGCTGGAAGGGGGTTGTGTTGGACTTGGCCCTTTTGGCAGGTTCACCCCTAAACTTTTTGCCTGTCTCTTAGCCTTTTCCCTGTGTAGTGTTGGTGATTTTAGGCCTCTGGGCACTTTAGCACTGTGGCCCAGTGTAAAGTGCGTGCGCGCTGTGTGCGTGTGTGGTGAGACTGGCCGGCCCTCCCATAGGAATGCATTGAGGATGAGTGTGTCAGTGGTAATTCCTGTTATAAGAGTAGCAGCATGGTCAAGTCTGGTATGTATGAAATTGTGAGAATAAATGCTGCACAATGGTGTGCGCAGATTTATTATGACTATGTGAGAAATGCCACTTTTAGAAGTTGGCATTTCTGTGCGGTATGTGCCTGCCTGATGTGGATTGCATGTCTGGTTTTGGAGGGACAGGGCAGGCTGAGCCAGACGTGGGTTGAATAGAGAGATCTCCAATTGGAGTATGGGGAGGGGACCCTTTGATCTGAGCAGGGCTGTGCCTGGCAAAGTGAGTGATGGCTCCACCTCCCACGGTGCGTCTGGTAGCAGACCCCCTCTTCCTCAAAGGCAGGATGCTGCATCATAAACAGAGTGCTCCAGATCCCCCCTATACCAGTTCTGACTGGTATCCCCAAGCCCTGTGCTGTGACACAAAGGGAAATATGTGTATAAAAGAAGGGGCTGTGACCCCATGAAGATGTTCAGTTCTGGTGCTATTCCTGCTGGGGCGTGCTGCTGCTGGGGCCCAGGGGGGGCTGCCATGAGGGCTTGCCTCCCTGGGCCCTGCATTGCCCCTTGATGCCTAAAGGACTTTTGGGACCTTTTGCTTTATTTTCTTTCTCCCTAAGGACTTTAATCTCAGCGCCTGGTGAGCGCTTTATTTCTATTTTCTACTTGCAGCGCTGGGCTGCGATCATCTTCGAGGGAATCCCGACGTAGGGATTCCCCCTCATTTCTGGCTTCCAGCGGGTGCCCACCCCGCATTTGCCGTTCTCTTAAGAGCGGGTGCCCACCCCGCTTATTGCCTAATTTACTAGCGGGTGCCAACCCCGCTTTTTGGCTATTTCTAAACAGCGGGTGCCCACCCCGCGTTTCACCGCCGCAGCCCCGGGGCCGCCGAAGAAATCCGTTCCCGGCCGCTGCAGAGCGACCAGGAAGTCAGGCACGTCTGCCTGGGACATAGGCGGAGCGAGGGGAGGAAGTCCCGCCCCGCCGCCAGAGATCCGGCCGGAGCCTCGCAGGCTCCGTGATGAAGTCCCGGGTCCCATGAGGGGGCCCGGGTGAAGCCAGGTGAAGAGAAGGGCTGAGGCGGTTAGCGGGGCTCCCGTGGCCGAGGGAGAGCCCCGCATGTTGCCGCATTGGGTGACGGCGGAGGGGGCACGAGGCACATTCTCGGTGCCTGCCCCCGCCGCGCTTGAAGAGAGGCCTGACCGGAGCCTCGAGGGCTCCCTATCGTGAAGTTCCCGGGTGAGGCGAGGAGACCAGAGGAGGCGGAGAGAGAGAGGAGCCTGCCGACCGCAGCCCGGTGAGTGGGGCTGGGGGCTGGTCTTCCCTGTGTTGGTGCGCACGAAGCACCGAGGCAGTCCTGCTGGGTGATCCCGCAGGAGAGAGAGCGGGCCGCCCCACGATCGGGGCACAGTGTCGGTGCCCATTCCATTAGCGGCCCCGCCTGATTGCGGGCCGCTCCAACGCGATTGGCATATTGTTATTAAAAGGGCCAGAGGGGCCCGTGCCTCTTCCCAGTTGGCCAGATTCTACAGCTGCCCCACTGGCTAGAGGGCAGCTGCATCTTGGGGCATATGTGTTGTTAGAGGGCCCAGAGGGGCCCGTGCTTTTCACAGTGTTGGTACTTGAGCGGTTCCGCCGTTGCGGGCCGCTCCAACAATGGGGGCAATTCTTTCCTAGAGTCCCTGAGGGGAGGGGCGCATCGGGGCACATTGTCGGTGCCCGCCCGCCGAGGCCACATTGTTGTTGAGGGCCCAGAGGGGCCCGTGTTCTCCCCAGTTTGGCCAGTTTACAGCTGCCCCGCTTGATAGAGGGCAGCTGCACCAATGGGGGCAATTTGTTTACAGAGTCCCAGAGAGGGGCTCGGGTGGCACAGTGGTGCCAGGGCTAATTTCTGTTCCCAGCTGCACCGCACCAGCGCGGGCAGCTGCCACGATGGCGCACATTGGTTGAGAAAGCCCCAGTGGGGGTCCAGAGGCACAGTGGTGCCTGTGTTAATTTCTTTGGGCATAATTGTTCAGAGGGCATAGTGAGTGCCCAGGCCTTTCTTTCCTTCACAGCTGCGCAGCAATTAGTGCCAGCTGCCACGTTTAGGCCACAGTTCTTTGGGGGCATGCCTTATGAGATAGGAGTGAGATGCCCTCCTCTGCCCCAGTACTTTCCCAGCTGCCCAGCAAGTAGTGGGCAGCTGCAACGTTTAGGTCTGCGCAAAGTGCGCTCCCTTGACTCCTGCTGCATTGGCAGCGCGCCCTGACTTTTGGACATAGGGCATTTGAGCCCCTTTTTGAGATGGCCAGTGGCCAGGGGGACTATTAGGTTTGCAGGGCGCCAGGCCCTAATGTGATTCATGCCTCTGCTATGGTTTCTACTGTGAGGTATGTGCTAATGTGATTTCTGTCCTAAAATGTGGTGCTAGGAAATGTGATGCATTTACTATGGTTTACGCACCCTGTTTCATACCTCTAAATGTATTTCTAGGATTATGAGGTTTTGCATAATGTGTTTATGCTTGTGAGGTTATTATTTCCTAATGCGTTTAGGTTGTGAGTTATTCTCTACTGTGGGTTATGCCTAAAGTGATTTATGCTTAGGATGTTAGTGTCTAATAGGTTTAGACTCATGAGATGATTGCATAATGTATTTATGCTGGTGAGGTTGGCGTATAATATATTTTGCGCCTAATGTGATACTGTGCATAATGTGGTTTATGTTACAGGCTGATGCTGAGTATAGTGGTTACCAGTGATTACTGGTTGTACATTTATGATATGTTCAGTAAGTGATAGTTCTGACAGTGGCCCACGTGGCCCTGTCATGTGTAAATAATCCCTTGTAGATATTGCCCAGTGCCAGTTGGCACCATGTGTATTATGTGAATACTATTCTAATGTATTATGAGAATACAAAGGCTATTTTTGATATATCCTTGTGTGGAGTTCCTTTTTGTGGTGTGCATAGTATGTTGTTGCTGGGTGTGTGTTGCGCAACCGCTTTACACATTGCCTCCGGGATAGGCCTGACTGCTCGTGCCAAACTACCAAGGGGGTGAGCAGGGGTTATCTTGGGTGTGTAACTCCCTTGCCCTGACTAGAGTGGTGGTTTCTGCTTGGCTTTGGCGCAAGCCTTAGCCAACCAGAAATTCCATTTCTAACATTGGTGATCAGCGGTGGGGACCGGACTTGCGCGTGCGCAATGCCACAGCGACAACTGGGTGCACTACAAGCTCTGCATTTAGATAGTAACATGTTTGGGGATTACTGTTTCTGATTTTGTCTAAGTATCATTTCTTTGAAATGTGGTTTTGTGTTGCACTATGAGTTGGGTGTCCTGCCAAGGACAGAAACCAGAGAAGCTGAAGGAGTTTTGTTCTGCCCTTGTGCAGACTGCTATTTCTTGGGTTGGCCTGAAGCTGAAGGAGTGTGACTGCCCTTGTGCCATTGTGCTATTTCTTGGGTTGGCCTGAAGCTGAAGGAGTTGTTACTGCCCCTGTGCTGTCTGCTATTTCTAGGGTTAGCCTGCAGTGGTTACCATTGGACTTGGAAGAAGAGGGAAAAGGTTCTCTCAATCACCCAAGGGCTAGGAGAGAGCTAGCCTCCTGTTGAAGTCTCAGGCACATCAGACTTCACCACCAGCCTCCTGATTCCTCCCAGCGAAGATTTCTATCTGCAGGTGAGGCTCCTGTGAGTTCCAGGGCCTCTAGTTCTACTACAGAGAAGAGAGTGCTGAAATCGTCGCTGACGCACGTTTGCGAGTCGCCGCAGCCGAGAGCGCCCGAAAAATCATCGCGCTGCCGCCACCGAGCGCTTGCAACCAAAGAGATCATCGCTTCACGACATCGCAGCGCGGACGCCGGGCGTCCGCCATTTTCATCGCATCGCATCCGGATCGTCGCTCCCTCGCGGAGCGCCATCGCATCACAACCTGATCGCACACGCAACAGGATCGTCGCATCGCCTCCTCCCTTGCGGCAAGGAGTCATCGCATCGGCGGCCTAGCGTGCAGAAGTTGGTCGCATCGTCTCCGCACGCATCAGCAGATCGGCGCATCATCCTCCCTCGCGGCAAGGATTTAACGCATCGCCGGCCTCGCGTGCAGGATTTCATCGCTACAACTTCTTTGCGACAATTTGTTGATTTTGCTACGAAATCCAGGTACTTTGTAAGTAAAAGGGTCGCAGAGACCACACCTTTGAACTGAACTCCTCTTTGCACACTTTGAACTATTTTTACAGCATTTCAAGAGTAATCCTATTTTACAGTATTGTGGCTTTTTGGATCGTTTTAGTTTTCTGGAATCCCCAGTAGGGTGGGATCCAGTGGTGGCAGCAATATGTAGTCCAGTGCAGGAAGTCCCATTCCCAGTTCCCATAGTATGGTACCTGGTTCCCGGTTAAGAGGGGGACAGGTTGTGTTTCAGGGGCAGTAAGATGCTGTCTCACCAGTCTTGTGGGGGGAGTGTGGATGAATGTTGTGATGCACTGGACGTTTGGGTGACTGGTTAGTACGGTAAATGGTGTTAGTGTGTGAGTTCTTTGATTGTAGGGAGCTTGCTTTGGGAGTGACCCTAGAAGAATGGTGCAGGTATCTCCAACCCTTGCGGCGGAGATGGTTCAGAGTAGCCCAGCTAGGTGACCTTATAGTGAGGAGGTTGTAGGGACTCACATCCTGTCTCGCAGGAGAAGGAGTGAGATTGGGCTGTGTCCCGAAGTGCCCGCACCTCAGTCTCCAGTACTGGTTGGTTCCATGAGGGAACACCAGGTAGGGAGCCTAGTCTGTCCTCTTGGACCGTTCTTCGAGGTGGTCTTTCCCGTTTTAGGTGAGCTGGGAGTGCCTGTAATCAGACCTCCAGCAGTTCTAGTGTCTGGCAGTACCGCTCCAGTTGGGAGGGTGCAGAAGTCCAGAATGAGTGGTGAGAGGGGGAAAGAGTCCCCAGTGGAAGAACCAGTGGGTCAAGGGCCAGCCAGAAGGGCTGAGCGTCATAGGATTGGCCATGGTGACGCCACTTCTGTCCTGGGGCATCTTCACGCACTGTCAGAGGGACAGGAGGTCGTGAGCTCTGCGCCAGATTGCTGGGGCATCTTCAAGCACTGTCAGAGGGACAGGAGGTCGTGAGCTCTGTGCCAGGCAGACTGTCACACGACACGCTAGGTATGTGTCACCCTCAGGAAGTCCTGGTTCGCCGGGCATCTGACGACAGGGTATCGTCCCTGGGTTGGGGAGCCAGGTTCAGGTGTTTGCCTGTCCTGGACAGCAGGGCGGCTGTAGTCAGTGTCCTGGCCGGTTTGCCTTCTAGGGGGTACCACTCCAGTGGGGAGGGTATCGGACTCTGGAAGGGGGTGCAGAGGGAGGGAGTCCTCGCCTCTGACCCCGGCGCATCCGGTGAATTTGGATCCCAGGTGTTAGACCAGTTGATGGAGAGAGGTCCTGAACTGGTGGGAGAGTTGTGTTCTGGTGGGTGCTTCCCCTGGGAGGGTGGGTAACCCCAGAAGAGAGGTAGGGTGAGGAGATGCTTCGCCCGTGACCTCTGGTCAGCCTGAGGGTGCGGACCCTAGGTTGGAGGATCAGTGGTAGTTTGGAACTACACTGAGAGGGAGAATGGCTATTGGATGCCAGGGGTTACTGCCCCCCACTCTGTGGATTGGCAAGGACCAGTGGCATCTGGGTGGCCTAGGGCCTGGTCCTGGCCGTGGACAACTAAGGAGTACCGGTGGGGTAGCCTAGTTGGTCCTGAGTTTTTTTTCTCTTAGATGGATTCCATGGGTTCGCAGTGGCGTAGAACAGGAGGGTGTCCCTGCAGTTGCGGGCCCGCGTCCGTGTTCTATCGCCCCAAGCAGGGAAGCCCATCACGGTGGTGATTGGTCTACCCTGCGTTTTGGCTGGAAGGGGGTTGTGTTGGACTTGGCCCTTTTGGCAGGTTCACCCCTGAACTTTTTGCCTGTCTCTTAGCCTTTTCCCTGTGTAGTGTTGGTGATTTTAGGCCTCTGGGCACTTTAGCACTGTGGCCCAGTGTAAAGTGCGTGCGCGCTGTGTGTGTGTGTGGTGAGACTGGCCGGCCCTCCCATAGGAATGCATTGAGGATGAGTGTGTCAGTGGTAATTCCTGTTATAAGAGTAGCAGCATGGTCAAGTCTGGTATGTATGAAATTGTGAGAATAAATGCTGCACAATGGTGTGCGCAGATTTATTATGACTATGTGAAAAATGCCACTTTTAGAAGTTGGCATTTCTGTGCGCTATGTGCCTGCCTGATGTGGATTGCATGTCTGGTTTTGGAGGGACAGTGCAGGCTGAGCCAGACGTGGGTTGAATAGAGAGATCTGCAGTTGGAGTATGGGGAGGGGATCCTTTGATCTGAGCAGGGCTGTGCCTGGCAAAGTGAGTGATGGCTCCACCTCCCACGGTGCGTCTGGTAGCAGACCCCTCTTCCTCAAAGGCAGGATGCCGCATCATAAACAGAGTGCTCCAGATCCCCCTATACCAGTTCTGACTGGTATCCCCAAGCCCTGTGCTGTGACACAAAGGGAAATATGTGTATAAAAGAAGGGGCTGTGACCCCATGAAGATGTTCAGTTCTGGTGCTGTTCCTGCTGCTGCTGGGGCCCAGGGGGGGCTGCCATGAGGGCTTGCCTCCCTGGGCCCTGCATTGCCCCTTGATGCCTAAAGGACTTTTGGGACCTTTTGCTTTATTTTCTTTCTCCCTAAGGACTTTAATCTCAGCGCCTGGTGAGCGCTTTATTTCTATTTTCTACTTGCAGCGCTGGGCTGCGATCATCTTCGAGGGAATCCCGACGTAGGGATTCCCCCGCATTTCTGGCTTCCAGCGGGTGCCCACCCCGCATTTGCCGTTCTCTTAAGAGCGGGTGCCCACCCCGCTTATTGCCTAATTTACTAGTGGGTGCCCAGCCCGCTTTTTGGCTATTTCTAAACAGCGGGTGCCCACCCCGCGTTTCACCGCCGCAGCCCCGGGGCCACCGAAGAAATCCGTTACCGGCCGCTGCAGCGCGACCAGGAAGTCAGGCACGTCTGCCTGGGACATGGGCGGAGCGAGGGGAGGAAGTCCCGCCCCGCTGCCAGAGATCCGGCCGGAGCCTCGCAGGCTCCGTGATGAAGTCCCGGGTCCCATGAGGGGGCCCGGGTGAAGCCAGGTGAAGAGAAGGGCTGAGGCGGTTTAGCGGGGCTCCCGTGGCCGAGGGAGAGCCCCGCATGTTGCCGCATTGGGTGACGGCGGAGGGGGCACGAGGCACATTGTCGGTGCCTGCCCCCGCCGCGCTTGAAGAGAGGCCTGACCGGAGCCTCGAGGGCTCCCTATCGTGAAGTTCCCGGGTGAGGCGAGGAGACCAGAGGAGGCGGAGAGAGAGAGGAGCCTGCCGACCGCAGCCCGGTGAGTGGGGCTGGGGGCTGGTCTTCCCTGTGTTGGTGCGCACAAAGCACCGAGGCAGTCCTGCTGGGCTGGGCGGTCCCGCAGGAGAGAGAGCGGGCCGCCCCACGATCGGGGCACAGTGTCGGTTCCCATTCCATGAGCGGCCCGCCTGATTGCGGGCCGCTCCAACGCGATTGGCATATTGTTATTAAAAGGCCCAGAGGGGCCCGTGCCCCTTCCCAGTTGGCCAGATTCTACAGCTGCCCCACTGGCTAGAGGGCAGCTGCATCTTGGGGCATATGTGTTGTTAGAGGGCCCAGAGGGGCCCGTGCTTTTCACAGTGTTGGTACTTGAGCGGTCCCGCCGTTGCGGGCCGCTCCAACAATGGGGGCAATTCTTTCCTAGAGTCCCTGAGGGGAGGGGCGCATCGGGGCACATTGTCGGTGCCCGCCCGCCGAGGCCACATTGTTGTTGAGGGCCCAGAGGGGCCCGTGTTCTCCCCAGTTTGGCCAGTTTACAGCTGCCCCGCTTGATAGAGGGCAGCTGCACCAATGGGGGCAATTTGTTTACAGAGTCCCAGAGAGGGGCTCGGGTGGCACAGTGGTGCCAGGGCTAATTTCTGTTCCCAGCTGCACCGCACCAGTGCGGGCAGCTGTCACGATGGCGCACATTGGTTGAGAAAGCCCCAGTGGGGGTCCAGAGGCACAGTGGTGCCCGTGTTAATTTCTTTGGGCATAATTGTTCAGAGGGCATAGTGAGTGCCCAGGCCTTTCTTTCCTTCACAGCTGCGCAGCAATTAGTGCCAGCTGCCACGTTTAGGCCACAGTTCTTTGGGGGCATGCCTAATGAGATAGGAGTGAGATGCCCTCCTCTGCCCCAGTACTTTCCCAGCTGCCCAGCAAGTAGTGGGCAGCTGCAACGTTTAGGTCTGCGCAAAGTGCGCTCCCTAGACTCCTGCTGCATTGGCAGCGCGCCCTGACTTTTGGACATAGGGCATTTGAGCCCCTTTTTGAGATGGCCAGTGGCCAGGGGGACTATTAGGTTTGCAGGGCGCCAGGCCCTAATGTGATTCATGCCTCTGCTATGGTTTCTACTCTGAGGCATGTGCTAATGTGATTTCTGTCCTAAAATGTGGTGCTAGGAAATGTGATGCATTTACTATGGTTTACGCACGCTGTTTCATACCTCTAAATGTATTTCTAGGATTATGAGGTTTTGCATAATGTGTTTATGCTTGTGAGGTTATTATTTCCTAATGCGTTTAGGTTGTGAGTTATTCTCTACTGTGGGTTATGCCTAAAGTGATTTATGCTTAGGATGTTAGTGTCTAATAGGTTTAGACTTATGAGATGATTGCATAATGTATTTATGCTGGTGAGGTTGGCGTATAATGTATTTTGCGCCTAATGTGATACTGTGCATAATGTGGTTTATGTTACAGGCTGATGCTGAGTATAGTGGTTACCAGTGATTACTGGTTGTACATTTATGATATGTTCAGTAAGTGATGGTTCTGACAGTGGCCCACGTGGCCCTGTCATGTGTAAATAATCCCTTGTAGATATTGCCCAGTGCCAGTTGGCACCATGTGTATTATGTGAATACTATTCTAATTTATTACGAGAATACAAAGGCTATTCTTGATATACCCTTGTGTGGAGTTCCTTTTTGTGGTGTGCATAGTATGTTGTTGCTGGGTGTGTGTTGCGCAACCGCTTTACACATTGCCTCCGGGATAGGCCTGACTGCTCGTGCCAAACTACCAAGGGGGTGAGCAGGGGTTATCTTGGGTGTGTAACTCCCTTGCCCTGACTAGAGTGGTGGTTTCTGCTTGGCTTTGGCGCAAGCCTTAGCCAACCAGAAATTCCATTTCTAAACAGAGGTCCAGTAGCTACCAATCTGGGGGCACCCTAATGTCAGATGTGCAAAATCTGCATCAGAGGCTGAACATTTGAGACGCGGAGCGTATGGGGTCAAATTTTGCGATGTCCAAAGGGATATCATAAGCCCGATGGAGGAATTTGAAATGTAGCAATTTATGCTTATCGTTTACCGATAAAGTTAGGTCAGAGAACAACAGTAGGACCATAACTTACCTGTGTGTGGGGAGCCCAGATCAGCACCATAGGCTTCCCGAACCCAGGCCATTGTGTCAGGTTTCATGACCAGGCAGACATGGTACAACCTGGAGACCAGTTGGTCCCCATCAATGTCCGAGATGACAAGTGTCAATGGGGGGGCAATCATCGGGGCCCAAGGGGTAGGAGGGTACGTGGGAACGCAGAGTGTCATGGAGTCATCTAAGTACAAAGTGGTCCATGTGGGAGCCATTTTGAAAGCGATTATCGGCAGCATGCGCCAGGACATGTCCATCTGGGAAGATGTCTCCCATTGTGTGGAGGTCTTGTAATTGGAGGGTGCTCTGTACTAGCCTTTCACACACAAGAGATAGCCATGGGTTACTTGCTAATGGTAAGGCAGGGGAGTAGAGGATGCCACCACCCAGTATCCGTCATGCCTCCGCCATGCCCAGCACATTGTGGAGCTAGTCTCGGCAGTATGGATGAGTGGGGAAGGTTCCCCAGTTGGTCTCTCTCAGGCTTAAGGTAGGGAATACGAGCATCTGGGTGGTACCAACGATGTGCATAGCGACACCGAGCCGTGAGGTAGTAGAGGTGTAGGTCCAGGACACCGAAGTCACCACGGTGATAGGGAAGAGTGAGAGTGTCCCAGATTATATGGGGTTTGCGGCCTGCACAGATAAGCAGTGTTAAGAGACTACAGAGGGTGGTAAAAAAATGTTGTGTTGTGCATGCCTTTACAATGCGGTCGTTACAACGACTGCGTTGTTACAACATGAACCATTACATCGCAAGTCGTTTCAATGACTTGCTGTAGGGGTCGCACTGGTGTTGGATTTAGAATCCAACACCTTCCCTGCGGTTGCACAAACTGGAGTAGGAATAGTAAATTATACTATTCCTAAGTCCAGCGCGCCCCCTACAGCAAGGCGTTGAAATGACTTGCGATGTAATAGTTCGAGTTGTAACAACGCGGTCGTTGTAACGACCGCGTTGTAAAGGCATGCGATGTAACGCATGCAAAGTAACAGTATATATTCCTCTTGAAGATGGCATACTAGGGGGTCTATTGCAATGATGAATGGAAGGGGGAATAAGGGGCAGCCCTGTCTGGTCCCTCTAGTGACAGGGAAGGTCTCTTGAGTGTGCCGTTGACCCGTAGATGTGCTACAGGACTAGAATATAAAAGCATAACCAAGGAGATTAAGCCATTGGGAAAGCCGAGTTTGGTCAAAGTTGCTCTCAAGAAGGGCCACTCCAGGGAGTAAAAAACTTTCTCAGCCTCCAAAAGAGGAACCACCACAGGAGTAATGGGGGAAACCTTGTTTAGCATCATGAAAATAGTCCAGAGATTAAGGGAAGTGGACCTACGGGGAACGAAATCGGACTGGATGGGAGAAATAATTTGCTCCATTTGTAAGGACAGTCTGGTAGTGAGAATTTTGGCTAAGATCTTATTGTCCAAATTAAGAAGGGATAATGGATGACAGGATGCACGCAAATGAGGGTCCTTGCCGGGTTTCAAAATCAGCATGAGCACCGCTTCGAGCAAAGTGGGTGGCAGAGAACCCGTGTCCAAGGATTCAGTGTACATGGGTAGGAGGTGTGGGTCTAGTTCTTGTTTAAAAGCTTTATACAATGCTCCTGTTAGGCCATCAAGGCCAGGGCTTTAGATCCATCCAAAGCATCAATCACCTTAATCACTTCTTCGCACGTTATTGGTTTGCTGAGGAAGCAGCATTGGCCATCTGTGAGCCACATCATAGCGATTTCTGCCAAGTAGGGTGGGATCTCAGTTACACTGTCGGACATACGGGAGGTGTAGTAATGTTCATAATAGAGATGGAATTTGGCCAGGATATTCTCATTGTCAGTTATGGGATTCCCAGAGTCTGGATGTAACTCGGTGACATAGCCACTGAAGCGGTTAGGGCGAAGTAGCCGCGCCAATATACGGTTGGGGCATTTCCCCTCGCCATAGCGTCGAGCCATGGCTTGTCTCCCCATATACGTGAGCTCTCTGGCGGCCAGTTCGATAAATTCAGTCAGTAAGACCAAGCGTTGATGTAGTTGGGGTTTGCCACCTGGTTGGGAGGCATCTTGGTCTATGTGCCGAAAGTCCATTCATATCCATTGTATATGGGAACATAAATCACGCAGGATGCCAATATGCTTAGATATGCACACTCCACGAATATACGCCTTAAAAGCATCCCAGATAACAGCCTGCGTCAAGACCTTACCCGAGTTCAAGGCAAAAAACTCGATGATTGAATCATGTAGTGCACTGCAAAAGACTTGATCGTGAAGGGAATCGCCATGGAATCTCCAGGAGCATTCCGACCCACCACCATAGGGGACCTGTATGTGCAAGAGAACCGGGCTATGATCTGATATGGTTTGTGGTAGACGTTTTGCCTCGGTGGTCCAGAGCGTGGCATTGGTAGAAAGAAGCCAGTAGTTCAGCTGTGTCCAAATATCATGAGGGGTGGAGTAGAAGGTATAACCAGGAATGGTGGGATGTTGAGTACGACAGATGTCATAGAGGGCATATGTCTCAATGATGTGGTGGCAGACTCCCCGTGCATGGGATTTACTACTCGGTTGAGTACTTGTTGGGTCAATGGTAGGATGCAGCACCATATTAAAGTCCCCATCTAATATAATCAGTTCTGCTTCCGTGAATCCCATGTAAGCATAGAGATCTTGGAAAACTTCAGGGGCACATGTGTTTGGGGCATATATGTTAATTAAAAGCATATGTTTGTCAGCAAGGAAGCCAGATAGTATCAGGTATTGCCCCTCCAGGTCCACATGACTAGTGTGCAATGAAAAGGGGACAATTTTATGTGAGAATACTGACCCCCGTGAATATGAACTATAACATGAAAAGTAGTGGTGCGTGCCCAAGTCAGTCTCATATGTCTGGGAGACTCAAGGTGGGAGATGAGTTTCTTGAAGAAAGGCTATCTTTGCTCCATGGTGGGACAGGTCAGAGGACTTGCTTACCCTTACTGTGAATGTTGATACCACGAATGTTCCACCCTCCAAGAGCCTTTAGGAGATGGAATGGAGAATAGAAACATGGAGGAAACCGTGCCATGTCAATAGAAACCACATGGTGTACCTGATGAGTTATGTGCAACAAACAAAATGCAAACAAACATAAAAACCTCCACCACCCACCGCCCACCCCAGACTAAAAGACATCCAGCAAATACCTTGAAATCAAACACATAAACCTGAACAATCCCACTAAAAGTAATTCAGTGTACACACTGGGGAGAGGTGACACCTTGGTTGGGTGTGGTCCATTTGAAGAAAGGAAACCTGAAACGGGGGAAAAGAATCAACCACATAGAAACAACATTATAAATCAGTGAGGACGGGGAGGTAATGATGACCGATGGGTGGCACAAAATCCTAGCCCATGGGGTATATAAGGAATGGGCCAGTAATCCAGAAGGGAAGATGTGCATTGAGGTCCGAGTCAGCCTGGGGGTAAACTGTGCGGCATGGGCCAGTGAGTTACAGCGTTCTGGAGTGCCCTGCCTGGAGGAGGAGGATCTTGAGGCAAATTGTTTGCAAAAGTCGATCGCCTCTGCTGGGGTGTCAAAGATGCGGGGCTTCTCATTAATTTCAACCCGCTGGCAGGTCGGGTAAAGCATGGCATATTTGAGGCCCAACTTGCGAAGTGAGTTCTAGGCATTACTAAATTACTAAATTTTCATCGGGCCTCTTGAACTGTGACGGTGAAATCTGGAAAAAAGCAGATGGAAGAGCCCTGATAGTGTAGGGGGCTAGATAAAGGGCAGGTGTCCCTATCTCTGTAGTTGAGGAGGCACTCTATGATCAAACGTGGGGGGGGGGGCTCCACCAGGAGGCCAAGGGCAAAGGGAGTGATAGGAGCGCTCCACTGTGGGACACTTTCATAGTCATTTGTCCCTTTTGCTGCCTCTTCTTTCTTCCTGTGACAGAAACTGACTAGACACGTCATCATTCTTCTTTAGATGAGTCAGATCCCAGAGAAAAACATACAAGATATCTGGTAAACGACTATACATGTCCATTTAGAAAGCACAGAGTATGCACAACAAAATGGATGAACATAGTCAAAAGTGCATCATACTGCATAACACATTAGCCATGATAATATACCCACCCTTACGAAGTAGCAAACTTTTATACTGGGCTGGAGCATACTTGTAAAGTCTTCGGTGGGCTAATTCTCGCCTCTCTGTCCTTAATACAATTTAAGCTTTCTGTTAAGATAGCTAGGACATTTTTCATTCTATCTCAGGACCAGAGGTGAGGATTATGCTAGTTTAAAGCTTATCCATCACCAGTGATGGGAAACCTCTTAAAAGTACAATCTGGAGACCAGTTCGCCGCATTGAGGATATCTTCTAGGCGAGCCCCCAGAGAAAACTCTTTCGAGGTCATGGCCCCTCTTACAGAATGAGCACCAAACACCTTTGTGTTGATGCCAGCTTCTTGCATGGCCCATTTAACCCATCTAGCAATAGTGGGACATGAGACTTCTTTATGCGGCTTGTCAGGAGTTGCCTTTCTCTGTGGGGCTGAATGTCTGCAGCCATTGTCTTATTGGCTTTAATACATCGGACCACACAGTTTGGGGAAGTCTGCAAAGGAAAGGTAAGAAACCACATGTGAATTACATTTCGCCCTGCTGGAAATATGGAAAGTAACCCCATCCGGGGTGAATACTCTATAAGCTAGATCCAGAGCTCCAATATCCGAAACTCGCCTACACGATAACAAGCACAACAAAGTAGCCAGTTTGGCCAATATCTCCATCCTTGAGAGATATTTGGTGGATTGACAAGACAGTAAAAGATTCACAACTTTGTTGATGTCTCACCATGTTGGAGGGAGCGACAGTCAAACTACCTATAGAAGTTTACGCACTAGAGGATGTTCCCCTACCGGATGGTCACTAATGTGGGAATGACCTGCTGAGATCGCCAATCTGAAGGTATTGATTGCCCAGTAGGCCAGCTCTTTGGAAGCCAAAGAGGCGAGGAAATTTAAAATATGAACAGCATCGGTCCCCACTGGATCCAAGTGCCTCTGGTGACACCAGCTCATCCATCGAGACCAAGCCGATCTATACTGTTTAAGGGTGTTGTCGGCCCAGGCTTTTGAGGAGAGATACAGCGTGTCGAGAAATTCCTGGGACTTTCCAGCATTCACTGTAATCTTCCAAGCCATAAGATGCAGAGATCCGTCCAAGACCAAATAATGGAGTGTCCACTCTGGATCTTGAAGGAGATCTGAAACAGGGGTAGACGGATTGGAAAATCCCAGTAAAGTTCCAGAAGAAATTAATATCAAACTTGGGACCTTCAGATTGGGGTCACTACCACTAGATCCACCTGCTGTCTCTGCACTTGGGTGGAGAGATGCATGATCATCGCAAATGGGCGAAATGTGTACCACCTCTCCAGTTGCCAGTTCTGGAGAAAGGCATCAGTCGCTACCGCATTGGGGTCCGGCCGCCAGCTGAAGTACCTGGGAAGCTGGTGATCTAGGTGGGAAGCAAAGAGGTCCACAGAGAACGGACCACACTTGGCCTGTTGAGCTTGAAAGACCAAGGGGGCTCATATCTTGCAGGTGACAGGAGTGCCAGTTTGCCACCTGATTGGATTTTGCCGGGAGCTGTTTTGCCGTCACTGAAACTTGATTCTCAAAACAGCAGTCTCAGAAGTTTCTGGCCAGATCTGAGAGGGTTTTGGAACTCATACCTCCCAAGTGATTTATTTCGCGTACTGCTGCTACGTTGTCTATTTTTAACAGAATGTAGCATTGCACCTTATCCTTGGTCCAACATTTGGCTGCAAATAATCCTGCAAGCAACTCTAGACAATTGATGTGGAGGGAGTTTTCGAGAGATGACCATTTACCTCCTGTGGAGAGTTCCCCACACCTTGCACCCCAACCCATGCCACTGGCATCGGATTCTATCACCATATCAGGAAGGGAGCTGAATATCGCCCTTCAATTCCATGCCTCCATGTGGGCGAGCCACCATTGAATCTCGTCATTGGCTTCCTCCAACAAAGTTACTATTTGTGAATATGTCCTTGCGAAGGTGGAAAACTTTGAGCCGCTGTAGTGCTCGGTAATGAAGAGGCCCTGGAATATGGCCTGAATTGTGGACGAGAAAGTCCCACTACTTGTGCAAATTTTCATAAGGAGGTGGAAGGCCTGGTTGCCATCCAGCAAAGCTTGTGTCTGATCCTTTTCACCTTTCGGGACGGAAGGCTACTACGAATTCGAGAAAGACTAGAGATTGTGTGGGGGTGAGGACGGACTACGCCTGATTGATGGTTAAGCCCAGAGATTCCAAAAGATTGACCACCTTCTGTAGATGTATGGAGAGAGTCCGTGAACTCTAATCCAGCAGAAGGATGTCGTCCAGATACTCTATAAGCCGTATGCCCCAGGCTCTGAGATATTCTACCACGGGTCTCATTACTTTGGTAAAATGCCACGGGTGGACGACAAACCAAAGGGGGGGGGGAGGGGGAGGAGAACACAAAAGTTTGGCCACGCCACTGGAATTGGAGAAAGCGGCGATGTGGCGGAAAGATGGGAACGGTCAGGTACGCGTCCTTGAGATCCAGACGTACAATACAATTGTAGACCTGAAGGAGGTCCCCTAAGAGGTGAATGCCCTCCATTTTGTAGTTGCGCAATATCAGCTACTCGTTGAACTCCTTTAGACTGATGACTCAGCATTGCCCACCGTCTCTCTTCTCCACTGCGAAGAGGTTGCTGAGAAACCCTAAGGGGTGTGGTGACATACGCACAATGGTGCATTTGGTGAGTAATTTCATCACCTTCGCGTCTACCAACATGGCCCCTGATTTCGAAAATGGCAGCAGGATAGGGGGAACCTTTTGGATAGGTGAGCCGTAAAACTCTACAAGGAATCCCTGTACGGTCTGAAGAACCCACGGGTCTGAAGTGAGGGCTTGCCAATTGTGTACAAATCACTGCAGTCTGCCTGCCAGACGTTGTTGTGAAAAGAGATGTACACTCACCTTGAGAGGAGTCTTGATTACCGCCTCCTGTGTGGCCGCCTCTGGAACCCCTATGGCGGGGGAAACTGGTGAGATAGAAGTTGCCGAAGCGGGACTTATCCTGCCAGTGTCCTCTTCGTGCTCCATAGCCTCTGTCCTCTTCGTGCTCCATAGCCTCTGTCCAGGGGCTTAAGGTTGGGATCAGCCAGCCGAGCGCCTCCTGCCTCGACCAGCCCTGGTGAAAACCCATGGCACAAAGATCCTTTTAATGGAAGCCTAGGCTTTATCAAGCGAGTTGAAAGTTGCCACGGATTTCCCTAGTTCCCAGAGGAACGGGTCACTAAATAGCCCTCCTTGCTCTATTGGGCCCGCCACCAAGGTAGCGAGGTCTCCCAACTTAAACGAGTCGATTTTGATAAGAAGTGACCAGTGCCTCTCAGTTGAGATGGCACAGTTAGTGTTGCCCTAAAAATATAATGGCCCGCTGGGCCCAACCACATAGCAACTCGGGGCAAATGAGGCTCAAGATGCCAATGAGCTTATCCTGTCAAGCCTGCCAGGATCTATCTATACCCATCTTAGGGTCTCTAATGTACTTGGCCAAAAAAGTGGGCATGCGGACATCGATCTCTGGGGTCAACGCCACCTTATCCCTCAGAGACGGCCTTGGGCATTCTGCCCAAAGGCAGCTACGGGCCTCCTTGTCCAAGGGCTTGCGCAGCCTCCCCGCGACATAGGTGGCTACCTAGTAGGCCTGGGACCACTCTGCGGAATGGGGGTGTAACATTTGCTCTGGATCTAGCATATCAGAGGAAGCCTTGTGGGGAGTATCCCCCCATTGTTGGTTGCCGCTCGGAGTTTTAGGTTTAAGGCGAAGGACTCCATGGCCTAGAGCCAATGTCCTGCTCCACATCAGAGCCAGAGGGGGAGTCTGCCCCATCCAGGGGGGTAGGTGAGCAAGGAAGGGGACATGTGTTGGCATTGTTGACCCGAGGGTCCAGGTATAGGGTTGAACTCCAAAGGCTGGGTCTGGTCCATAAAGGCCATTTTCAGCCTTGGAAACTTGTCGATATTGACGCAAGGAGCATGGTCCCTTTTGCGCTTCATGTCCGCCACTGGCTGGCTAGGCGACCGCAAAGGTAAAGGGACTGGTGTCCCAATAAGGTCTTCCCTTGAAGGGAGGGGGTTTAAAACAGCGTTCTGCCATGTGCAGTACCTTCTGCTCCGGGGTGCCACTGCCTGTGTCACAGTCTTAAGGATAGAGGCGTCTATCACCTCACAGAAATTATCATCTATAGGGAGGTAGATAATGCTGGCCTCATCCAAGTAATTCTCCTCAATGTCACTCATGGTGACAGGTATTAGTAAGGGCAAACAACTTAGTGTGTGTGTCCGAATAGTTAGGCAGTTCTGGGGTTGTTTTGTGTAGTTCCTATTAATCCTTAGGATCTGCATGTATGTTGGACAACATAAACTTTGAGTGAGGTGCCTAGACTGATTCAGAGCACCCCGCAGGACATGTTGCCCTAGAGACTAGCTAGCTCACAGTGCCACCATAAGCCCTCCTAACCCTACTAGGGAGCGAATGGTTTCTAGCAACCACTGAACATGACAATGCTGACACCTCAGGGATCGAGGTAACAGACCAAAACCTTTTGCTCAGTCACTCGTGCTTACTTGTTCTCAGAGGAATATACAGAGAATACATGGTGGAACATTTTCAATATATTTATTGAACCAACGTTATTCTTGAATAAAATACATGTGCTGCGATAATCAGTAGACAGAAGCAGATGAAAGTGATTGCAAGCACCAAAAGAGTAAATAGTAGATACAGTTTTACCATGGTGCTAAAACAGTGTATATATGCAGGCATATAAAACAAGGTAGAAATCAGGCATACCCCTACTATGCGAACCCCACTCTGTGGGTGTGTGTCTATAGTGTGTGTAGGTGTAAAGCCAAGAATCCCCACAAGGGACGATCCAACCCCATTACCTGGAGGGAGAGAATGTAGGACCCCCATCTTGGTCACGAATTGGACAACCTGCACGGAGATGTCAGACCGCTGAGTGGTGAAGTCTCAGCAGGGACCCTCGGTGTCAGCTGTAGTGCCTCTGCTAATCCTCTGGGATGCTTATTATTTTAAAAAAGCATCATTGCGATGTACGTATAGAGTAGCAAATGTTATGGATATGTAGATAGCTCTGTTGCCCCGTGGATGACAATAGAACGACACTGGTACATCATGCGTAAAAGGCCTTGTACTTAGTGTTCGAGGCATCGTGATAATGTTATGCAAAGCCAGATGTGTAAACAGAAGTAGTTTCAGAGAAACTAATCCAACATTGTCACACACACAAATATGTGCAAAAGGTCACATCAGAAATGTTATTGTGGAAAAAGAGGAAAATGTAAGAAAATGTGCAGTTATGTTACATAGGCCTAACTCGGGCACATAACAGTTGCCCAGGTGTTCAGAGAGGGCAGTCATTGTATTGGGGATCTCCTAATCGATTTATGTGAAGCCCACAGGGCCAATCAGGTGCAGAAACAAGCACCGAGACACCACTCACCCAATAATTTAGCTTGAGTCTGGGTGCCTGGGCCAGTGTCCTAAACAAGAGCTAAGAGTATGTGCTCGTAAATGGGAAATATAGCGCATTGATCAATCGTATACAGACCCCAGCAGTAACTGCTCCAGGAGCTCGGGGCAGGATTAGCGCTATTATCCCCCAGGGCTCCCGGATGGCCGTGCTGCTTCTCAGAAGTTCGTATTGGAGTGAGCACGCTGGTCA
This sequence comes from Calotriton arnoldi, assembly GCA_963921515.1. NCBI lineage: Eukaryota > Metazoa > Chordata > Amphibia > Caudata > Salamandridae > Calotriton > Calotriton arnoldi. The sequence goes on along the minus strand of CAWUFW010004608.1, from coordinate 780,595 downwards.
AGAGCACAGGCTAAGCGTGAAGGAATTCAGGCATAAGGCTCCCTCGTGTGGTCGGAGGACCACACAGAGTGTGCCCCACATGCCTCCAAGCATACCAGATGAAAGGAAAGTGGCCACTGAGGAGCGACAGGGCGTTCCTGTGGCCCCGCTACGAGGGTAAGTGATTTTTAGGTCGAGCCTAACGGCAGCGCGCATGCGCTGCTCGCTCTGCGAGGCATGCAGTAGTTGAGTATGCTGTGTAAGCCTTGCCCACTCTCTGCCCATACTTTTCATTGGCTGGTGTCATTGTCCTTGGTAAATGCTAGCTTCCGATTTATTTGTGAGGCTTGTTAGTCCCGCCTTGTTACCGCCTTGTCTCCATTTGGTACCGCCCATGAAGACTGGATCTTTTACTTAGCTCGTTACACTGCATGCTTTATCTACTGGGGAGCACTATTTATTTTATTGGCAAACCCACAAGCTCAAGTATCTGCTTTCAGAAGCGCTCGAAGCTGCTTCCGCTGCAGGACTCGGACGTGTCGAGGGTCACACACACACTCCGGCTGCCTTTTGTCACCAGCCGGTCATAAAAAACAATTACCATTTTGAAACACCTAGTAAAGAGATTTACTTCCATGTATTGTGCGACCAAGGGGCGGGGCGCGGACGTTACGTGGTGGGAATGCTGTGGGACTGGAAGTTTGGCCCGCCAAGCTTGCGTGTTTGTGGGTGTTCTCTCAATCCATTCCCTCCTGTGACACGGTCCAAAAAGTAATATTGTCCGGGCAGGAGTACGTGTTTAAGGAGGGTGGAAACGGAGAACAGACTCATCCAAAATTGTTTGCGATGCAGAGGAATGGGTTTCTGTAATTGAAAGGGATTTGCGCATATTTATGTTTCCAAAAATACCCATGTATGCATGTGAGAACGTTGTAATTTACAAATATTTCCACAACTGGCCTCAGGAAAGTGTGATTGTCATCATGGTTTCCCGGCAGTACTCCTGCAATCCTCTGTCAATTCCAAAATGTCGGAAATTTGTTCCTGGGCGACTTTTCTTCAAAATCGACCCTATATCTGTCGCATCATAAGATGGTCCCTTGAAGGGGCGCAGTGAACATTAATACCTGTTGATCACGAGTGCACCGTCGCGCGGGTACACATTCTCGTTCCTTAACACGTCATCAAGATCATTTTCGAGGTGTTTTAGATGGGGCTAAAATGCCAATTTTGGAAGCAGTGAATGGTTTTACACCTCAGGTGAGATTTCAAATACCAGGGACCCGATGCCCAGTGCCGGAGTGAAAGGACCTGACAACACCGCACAGGGAATCACCCATATTGCTGGGTTTGATTTTTTCAGGGGTGTTTGTTGTATTAACACGTTATTCTGCGTTATGCAGGTTAAAAATAGGGGAGCACTTCAGGGGCCATGGGAGACAGAAGGGAGCAACTCAGTGATGCCTTCAAGCATTTGGAATGCAATAGGTCTCGCATTTGCGAGAGTTTAAGCTATTGGCATTGTAAATGACAATGCCTTTTATTTAAGTTTTATAAACCAAGACATAAATAAAACTCATAGTCATTTACAATGCCAATAGCTCAAACTTGCGTAAATGCGAAACCTATTGCATTGCAGATGCTTGTTAGGCTTACAAACAAATCTAGAGCATACATCAATGCAATAATGAGCACAATTAGCAAGAAAATATGGCCTAGAGGCCGGAGGCACTTATCTCAGCTGCAGTGAAGAAAGAGAAGCAAGCAAAAGGGACAAAGACCGATGAAAGTGTTGCTGTTTATGGACAGAACAATTTGGTTAACTGACTTTTTCCCAAGGGTTCATGGAAAATGAAGTCCTGGTATTTGTCTTTTATATGGCTGCTGTAAAAACAAAGCGAAGAAAGTACAGCCTAATACTCGCCTCTAGTTACATACTGACAAAATCAACCTGTCTTGAGGCAATAAATGTTGTCTTTTGAATGTAGGTGCTACTGGCCTTGTCTTAATGGGTGCTTGGATAGACTGATAACAGGGTTGCTGATTGTATTTGTAGACCAGCCTCCTTTTACGAATCTCACATGTTTAGTAGTCTCGCTTGTATTTGTAAACCAGCCTCTTTTTTCGAATCTCACATGTTTAGTAGTCTTGCCCGCTTTGTCCTCTGCTTCTTCTGGACCTCTCCCTCATAAAATTTTAGCCCGTTTCTTCCTACATCATGGGGATTTTAAAGGTACCTAGGGTTTGTGGATTCCCCTGGAGGAGATCCAGAAATTAGCCAAAATACAGCAAATGTTTTTTGGGGGGGGAAAATGGGGAAAGAGTGCTGCAGAAGAAAGCGTCTGGTTTTTTCCCTGCAAATGGTATCAACTGTTGAAAATCTGCAAAAATTGAAATGACTTTAAAAAAACAGCCATTTGTGCCAAAGTATTCACCTGTAACAACTTTTAAGTATGACAGATTTTTTTAAAGAAATATACCGTTACATCCGCTGGACCCTTCTGGTTGTGGGGATATATAGGACTTGCAGGTTCACCAAGAACCAGAGGAACCCAGAGCCAATAACTGAGCAGCGTCTTGCAGTGGTTTTTCATTGTGTACTGGGTATATAGCAACTCATTTGGTAAAATATAAAGAGTGAAAAATAGGTATCACAGACATCTATGTATTTCCTAAATGGGAACAAAATATAGAGTTTAGAAACAGTAGCTATTTGCACTTCTCCAAAATTGTGGGTACCCATACTAGCCTGTGAATTATAGGACATTTTTCAAAGTGACTTAGTTTTTACACATTGTCTTACATTTGGAAGGCAGAAATGCATAGAAAGTCAATAGGGAATAACAGTTGCTCTACAATTCTGAGTTCCTCCAAGTCTCCCGATAAAAATAGTACCTCACTTGTGTGGGTAGGCTTAGTGCCAGCAACAGGAAACGGACCAAAAAGCAACGTGGACACACCACATTTTTACAGTGAAAACAGAATCTTATTTTGCAAAGTGCCTAGCTGTAGATTTTTAAACCTAGCTCTGTCGGTACCTAGGGAAACCTAGCAAACCTATACAGACTTGTGTGGCTCTCACCAGGTTCTGTTACCCAGAATCCCCTGCAAACCTCAAACTTTGTCAAAAAACAAATTTTCCTCACATTTCTGTGATGGAAAGTTCTGGAATCAGCTAGGATCCACAAATTTCCTACCACCCAGCGTTTCCCCGGGTCTCCCGATAAAAATGGTACCTTACTCGCGTGGGTGGGCCAAGTACCCGCGACAGGCAAGGCAACCAAAACGTATTGAGGAGACATCAAAATGACCTATCACAAAACGACCTAGTTTTGCAAGGGGGGCACCTGGGTTTTTGGCCCCGGGCTCGGCGGCCATCTAGGGAAACCTACCAAACTCACACATTTCTGAAAGCTAGACACCTGGGGGAGTCCAGGGAGGTATGGCTTGCGTGGATCCCCTAACATTTTCCTACCCAGAATCCCCTGCAAACCTCAAATTTAGCTGAAAAAAAATCACATTTTCCGCATATTTTTGCGTGGGATCACTGTGCGGGCACAAATGTCCTACCACACTGCGTTCCCCTCAGTCTCCCAAGTAAAGTGATACCTCACTTGTGTGGGTGTCCAATTCAGAATTGGATAAAAAAAACTTTTTTTTTTTTTAAATGTAGCGCTTAGAATTCGCTGTGCTATACCCTTAATACCTATGTTTTTGGCCCTTCCCAGTCACAGGCCCTTGCCCCACCCACACAAGTGAGGTATCATTTTACCACCAGCCAAGCGCCACTCCATGCACACCCCCAGCCAAGCGCCAGTCCATGCACACCCCCAGCCAAGCGCCAGTCCACACACATCAAATTTTTTTTTTAACAAGAAAGAAAACACAAACCAATTGGAACTAGATACAAAACTATAACTACAAACACAACAGCGGAAACTAAAGACATCATTCTAATGCCAACCGTGAAACTGAACAACAAATAAAAAACCATACAGACCAGGCAGTACACTATTAGACTCAGGGTTGCTCCCAAAATCTCTTTTGAGTGTGATACAATCTGAAACATGAGGGCACACACAGCCTAGGATTAGAAGGGCAATCAGCACAGTGCAAACGTCTCTCCTTCCGCATACTTCTTCGTAAACAGACTCTACATCTCTTACAGGGATTTTTTGGGGGGCGTGGGAGGAATTAAATCGGGAAAGTGACGATCTTTCAATCTAGCCACATCCTCCACCACTCCAACTCTAGGAACACTTGCCTGTTCCATTACAACAAGGCTGCCTATCACAGACTCCTGAAACTGAACAAAAGTCATCTTTGACGCTGGAGAACACTCCTAGAACACAACAAAAGCATTAAAAGTTGCTAAATTGAAAAGATGGATGGCCAACTTCTTATACCAAATGTAAGCCTTACGAATAGCAGTGTAAGGTTCCAACCTCTGATCTACTCTATCGACACCACCCATGTGCTTATTGTAGTCTACAATGCACACAGGTTTGCGCACTTCAGGAACCTGACCCCAAACAGCCACAGGTGAAGTACTTTCATCATGGATGGTAGTCAGCATGTACACATCCCTCCTGTCCACAAATTTCACAGCTAGCAGTTCATCATTACGCAAGGCGCTGCACTGTGCCCTCTGAAGCTTTTTGCAAACAAGCTCTTTTGGGTAACCTTTACGGTTAGAGCGGATTGTGCCACAAGCAAGAGTGTCCACTTTGAACAATTCCTTAAACAATTACTCAGCAGTGTAGAAGTTATCTAGGTACAAATGTTGACCTTTGTTAAAAAGTCCTCTAGCAAGTTCCCACACAATTTTCTCTGAAACTCCTAAAGTGGACGGACAACCAGGGAGGACAATAGTGGAATCCCTACCAGTGTACAGCTGGAAATTATAGACATATCCTGTCCTACTCTCAGACAACATATACATCTAAATTCCATAACGTGCCCTCTTGCTAGGAATGTACTGTCTAAAAAACAAACTGCCCTTGAACAGGACCAAAGACTCATCTGAATATCGATCTACAAAGTGATCAAGAACAGGCCGAATCTTAAAAAGACGGTCACAGTCAGGGTGATCTCGTGGCAACGCCGAAGCATTATCAACCAAATGCAGCATCCGAAGCACAAGTAAATACCGATCACGACTCATAATGGCAGGAAATATGGCCGTTGCCATCAATGGACTGGTAGTCCAATATGAAGCCATGTACGGCTTCTTTATCAAGCCCATCAAAAGAGTAAAACCCAAAAACCTCTTCATCTCATCCAGATTTGTGGGAGTCCACCAGGTAGCTCTAAAGTGGGGCCTAAGTCTGTCACTGTTGTCCCTTAAATACTGTTCAGCATGCAAATTAGTCTGCTCAACAATCTCAGCCACAAATACATCATCCATAAACAACTGGAAAAACTGAATAGGCAAAAATTGTTCACAATTCACTCTGCACCCTGCATCACCACTAAAGGCAGGCAACACCAGCTGCACCATGTTTGGATCAACCCAGAGTCCAGCACTTCCAATGGGAAGCCTTGCAGCCCCATGCTGCAATCCAGATGCCTCTTGCTATACCATCGACACATCAGTGTCCTCCTCTAAAACAGGCCCTTCATCAGCACTGAGAGTAGCTTCATCTGCACTGAGAGTAGCTTCATCATCAGATGATCCTCGTGGACAGAAAACTCACTGCCAGAATCTTGCACTTCCTCCTCTCCCTCAGATGCACTGTCAGTCTCATAATCATGGTCAGAGGAAGATTCAAAAAGCATACCAACCACCTGCTGAGCAGAACTTCTGCGGGTAGCCATAATCCTTACTAACAAAGGTAACTTGTCAAACAAGTCAACAACAACAAACACTTTGTAAAATAAGTAATAAACAAAATGTGGCTTTATCACAAAGACCTACATACTCCAAAACTATACCACACACTTGTCAGAAGCAGAGAGACTCACCACCACCTACTCTGCACAGACACAGCAAGAACCAACAATATCCCACTAAAAAGAAAAAGAAAAGAAAATTACACATAAGACAATGCAAAAGACATCGCAAAACATTTCAAGCTCAAAACACAAACTAAATATGCTTCTGTTATGACACCACTTACAAAAAATTCACTCATGCATGACAATAATACTCATTTGGAGTAAACACAACAAAAAATATTTTTCTTACCAAATATATGCAACTATGCAAAACTGCAGATCAACCACTGCTGAAACCGCAAACAAGAACAAAAAGCTTTGCATTAGAATAAAAAGGAGAAATAAAACATCACAATCACATGCAAATAATGCACCAATCCACACACAATCGACCAGCCAAGCTGGGGGGTAGGTGGGCCTAAAAGCACAAGGCCGATCTGCCCCAAACAGCCAAAATATTCACCCCCGTAAAAGGGGAGTGGCCCTTGCCCAAGGAGCCGCTCCCCAACAACATTTGAGAAAAAAAAAAAACTGGTGTCTAGTGGCTTCTGCCCCACTTGGAGACAGATGGGCCTGAAAACATACGGCCTATCTGCCCCCATGGGGGGCAGAAACGGTCACAATATTCACCATCATAAAGGGAAGCGACCCTTGCCCAAACATTTATATAAAAAAATAAATCCCTGGTGGCCTAGTGGGCCATCTAAAATATTTTTGGGATGATCTGCCCCCCCAGGGCACAGAAAAGGCCACACAAAATGCCCCCCAAAGGGGGGCGACCCTTGCCCAAGTGGCCGCTCCCCACAAACATTTATATAAAAAAACAAAATACCTGGTGGCCCAGTGGGCCATCTGAAATAATTTTGGGCTGATCTGCCCCCCAGGGAGGCAGAAACGGCCACACAAAATGCCCGCCAAAGGGGAGCGACCCTTGTCCAAGGGGCCGCTCCCCACATGCATTAGAAATATAAAAAAACAAACTAAAATAAAAAAAATCCCTGGTGGCCTAGTGGGCCATTAAAGATCATTTTGGGCCGATCTGGGGGCAGAAACGGCCACACAAAATGCCCCCCAAAGGGGAGCGACCCTTGCCTAAGGGGCCGCTCACCCGCATGCATTACATATATAAAAAACAAACTAAAACAAAAAAAATCCCTGGTGGCCTAGTGGGCCATCTAAAATTATTTTGGGACGATCTGCCCCCCCCCAGGGGCGCAGAAACAGCACAAAATGCCCCCCAAAGGGGAGCGACCCTTGCCCAAGGGGCCGCTCCCCACAAACATTTATATAAAACAAAATACCTGGCGGCCCAGTGGGCCATCTGAAATAATTTTGGGCCAATCTGCCCCTATAGACAGGAGGCGGTACTGCAGTCTTAAACACACTGCATTGAAACACACTTTGCTCACTGGAAACACATACCAGCAGCAGAAAGGACAGACTCTTAAAGGAAAAGCTGCATACCTGTGTACTTATCTAAATATTTATCATGCAAATTAACCATTTCTCTATTCATTAAAATGAAACTTTATTTTACATTAAGCTATTGAATTTAGATTTTTTGTGTTTGGAAATTGTAAGTGATTTTATAAACTTTGCTAAAAGCATTTTGCATCAGATTTTGAATCCCAGAATACTTCACTATTGCCGTTTGATCCTTATCTGTAATTAAAGAATGATGGTGCGCTACACTATAATAGAATATACACCAATTTGATAGATTTTTGCAAATAACCTAAAGGCAATCAATTCCTATTGTTACATTGCAATGCTTGTACCAAGAATTCTGAGTCTTTATGTTACTTTGCCTTTGTTTACATATTAATATGCTCTATGGAATATGTTCATTTAGATGATGACTAGATGAGTGAGTGACTAGTGTTGCATTGCATTTATGCCTATAGCATGGCAAAGTTTATTTTCAACAGAAAAGTTATGTTCTTATAAAATTAGTGAACTTCTTATAAGATATGTTCAAATACAGCTGTAATATGTAATTACATTTAAATCTTTTGAATTGCTTAATATAAAAACTGTTCCTAAAGCTTTACAAATTGAAACAATTTGTTGATATACACCTAAAGATGGGTGAAGAACAATTTTGTAAAAAGAAAGCTGCACCAAAAGAGGTTTCTTCTACTGACTGCAAGTGTACATTGTGCTGTCACATAAAATTTCCCTATTGGGCTAATTTGGACTTTTCTACACTATTGCTGCTTAAGGTTTATGGAAAGTATGTATGGCAAATGCATGGTTTTATTCATCAAGCAGTCCTTCTTTGTTTAAATATGAAACAGCTGAGTTTTTCCTTCTCGTGTCCCAGTCTGGGACCAAATGTACAAACAGAATGGTCCCAAAAAGTGACTGCACATTGTGGTCGCAGAAGATTACTACATATATACCGTTGCAAATTTCAATAGGAGGTGATGCCTATTTTAAACCTGCAAGACCTTAGTCCCTTTTTGCCATTCAGAAAGGCTATCACAAAATGGGTTTAATGCTTGGTAAACCACCATTCTGTAGTTGCAAACTCAACCGCTAAATGTTTTTAGACATCAGGCCCCTGGTGTTGACATCTTGACCCAGTTGTACTAATATTTGCAGCAAGGCAGTGCAGCAATCATACTAAGATAGAGACAATGTTTTCTCTCTGTCACCGCTAGTGCATGTTTGGATGCCACACGCCAACACACACACGCAAAAGAAACAATTGATGGACGGAATGCTGGACAATGCAAACATTCACCCCCAGTCACAAGGATCTGGGTTTAATCCATCATTCTTTTGCTCACCACACCACCCCAGTTTGGACCCAGCCATATGCAAATCAGTCTTGACCCTGTTCCTTGTGGGAACAGTCCATCCCGAACTGCCAAGCCAGGTCCTCCCTGGACCGGAAACAAGCATCCTGGGACCGGTTTCAGGGCATCACCCTTCTTCAGCCAGGCTAGCTTGAATCCAGTGGTGTGGTGAGCACGGGACCCACGTCTGGGCATACCCTTCCCACTTAGGGCAACATATGCAAAAGAAACAATTGATGGACGGAATGCTGGACAATGCAAACATTCACCCCATGCCACTGGAATCAAGCTATCCTGGCTGAAGAGGGGTGAAACCCCGAAACCGGTCCTAGGATGCTTGTTTCCAGTCCAGGGAGGACCTGGCTTGGCAGTTCGGGCTGGACTGTTCCCATGAGGCACAGGGTCAAGACTGATTTGCATATGGCTGGGTTCAAACTGGAATGGCATGGTGAGCAAAAAAACGATGGATTTAGGCCCAGATCTCTGTACTGGGGTGAATGTATGACATTGTTCTGCATTCTGTCCATCAACTGTGTTTTTGCATTTGTCACCCCGAGTGGGACGGGTATGCCCAGACGTGGGTCCCGTGCTCTCCATGCCACTGGAATCAAGCTATCCTGGCTGAAGAGGGGTGAAACCCCGAAACCGGTCCTAGGATGCTTGTTTCCAGTCCAGGGAGGACCTGGCTTGGCAGTTCGGGCTGGACTGTTCCCATGAGGCACAGGGTCAAGACTGATTTGCATATGGCTGGGTTCAAACTGGAATGGCATGGTGAGCAAAAAAACGATGGATTTAGGCCCAGATCTCTGTACTGGGGTGAATGTATGACATTGTTCTGCATTCTGTCCATCAACTGTGTTTTTTACACACACACCCTTGCACTATAGAGCAAAAGGGTGTGTGCCTTCCCTAAAGCATAGGTTTTGTACCGGAAGGCAACCCTTCCAGTACAAAAACTATGCATTAAGACTTTTCCCACTTTGCGTGTGTGCTGTATAATGCAGCACTCATGCAAAGTTGAGAAAATAAGAAGAAATTAAAGCATTTCTCCTCATTACACCGGCCTCGTGGAAGCATAAGGTTTTGGCACAAACACATGTCTACCAATGTAAGTAGATATGGATTTGCATCAAAACCCATGGAACACCCATTGACGCAAGTAACAACAAGCATTTGCAATGCAATAGGTCTCGCATTTACGCAAGTTTGAGCTATTGACATTGCAAATAACAATGCCTTTTATTTTTGTTTTCATTTTTAAAACATAAATAAAAGGCATTGTCATTTACAATGCCAATAGCTTAAATTTGCGTAAATGCGAGACCTATTGCATTGTAAATGCTTGTTCTCGATGTGGGCGCTTGGTGATAAACCACAACGAATATTGGTGTAAAAAGATATACACGTACGTAATCAGGCACGTATATAGCTACATTGCAGCAAATATTTCCTTGAAAATTATTCGGTTTATTATACACAGTACGTATACAGCACATAATCCTCTGCGCTGCACTATTAAGAAACACACGCACACAGACAGACTTATATATATATATATATATATATATATAATGTAATTGATGCGTGTGTTTATAGATATTTGTTTTTATGTTTCGATAGATGTATGCCCACGCGATTCAGAGATAGCGACTCCATGCTAAAGGTCACGTGACAGCCCCATGCTCTGAGGCCATTTTGGGAGGCCTATAACTCTGCCCCCTTTAAACCAATTGTGGCCACATTTCTAATTTCCCAAAGCTCGCGAACAGCAAATAAGTCTCTTGTAGTAAGAGGGACGTCACGTTGCTTTTCCAGAATGAAGCCTGCATCTAAATAAACACCACACGTGCATTAGAAATCAAATGGTATGCGCGAGCGTGCACGGGTTCATATACTGAGGGCTCATATATGTTATATATAGCTGCACACACAGACACACCCACGTCGAGGCGCACGCACCGCACACTCCCGGGACCCACCTTTGTTGCAGAGACCCCCGTGGAGCAGGGCGAAGAGCAGGAGCAAGAGGAGGGGTACAGTGCAGGGGGTGCAGGACTCGGGGATCCCCATGGCCGCTTCTGGCTTGGTGAGCGCTCAGTGCAACAGTGAGGGAGGGCCGCGTCTGTCGTCTGTCACCAGGCCAGTCCTCGAGCACCTGGCGGCCTCTCCCTAGTCTGTCTCTTAGACTGACTGACTGGCTCCTTGGATACCGTATCGGGGGTGTCTGTCTGCCTCCTGGTTACCGTACCCTGGATGTCTGTCTCCCTGGTTACCGTATCCGTGATGTCTGCCTGTCTCCCGTGGTACTGCCTCCGAGATGCTCGTCTGTCTCCTGGTTGCCGTTCTCTGGATGTGAGCCACCCGGGTTAGCGTATTTTGGATGTCTGTCTGTGTCCTGGGCGTGTGTGGGATGTCTGTCTGTCTCTCCCGGGTACCCTATGCCCGATGGTCCCTCAGTCTTTCTGGGTCCTGTTCTCGGATGGCCGTCTCCTTGGTAACAGTCTCGGAGTGATGGGAGGGGTGCTGGGTTTGGGGTCCGGGGAGGATGAGGAGGAGGAAAAGGAGGGGGATGTTGTTTGCTGGTCTTCGGTCCCCGCTTAGGATGCTGCCCAGAATTAAAACAAGGGAAAGTGAAAGAGCGCCATGCGCGCGTTGTAGGCACGCCGTGAGCGTGCACATCGGCTTGGACTGCGGCTCGTGCCCAGCGGCGGCGCCTGCGGACTTCGCCGTACTTGAATAAGTGCTGCGCGGCTCGTAGAACAGTAGAGGAAGTCCGGCGGGAGCCCACCCCGCCTTCGTGAATGCCGCATGGTGCGGCCAAAGCAGGATTTCAGGCGGGGCTCCTGTGAGCAAGACGGAGCCCCGCGTGTTGCTGCAGTGACCGGCTGAAGACGGAGACCAGCCGAGGATCAGCGCAGAGTCCCCACAAGAGCAGGTAAGTGGGGTGAGGCATGCTGTGCGTGTAAAGCGCGCCGCACTTGGAGCTCGCGTGCGCATTAAAAAAAAGAAAGTGATATTGCATGAGGCTTGCGAGGACGGAAGGGGGACAGGAGATGTGCACATCGCGTGTCTGTACGTGCGTGTTCATGGGCGCATTCACATTTGCAGTCTGTCCTGCGCGTGCACATCTCCTGTCTCCCTTCCGAAGCAAGTCGGTAACAATAGATCTCGCTAGCGACAGCACTTTCGCGCTGCGTTGCTAGGCGAGACCTAAAAAGGAGAGTATAGTGCAACTTCATGTTACTTTGGGAAATTTACCAAATCCAGATTTTTTTTTAATGGATATTAAACCCCAGCTCAACATGCTGCCCTGGGTTTGTATCACAAAAATTACGGTAACCTAGTGCAAAGCATTAGTAAATCTGTCCCTTAAAGTCAGACTCTTGAAAGAATTAAGCATCCTCATTTAAAGGCAGAGTACTATTCTCACTGCAAATTAGTCTCTTTGCCCTGTGTGTTCTATGTATAGCGTACTGACACCTTAGTTGGGCAAGAGTCATGCGACATTGCAAGTTTTGAACAGAGAGTGGAGCGATGAACAGGGGGTGGGGCGACAGGGGAGGTGCCGGATGGCAACATATGCAGGCTTTCCTCTCTTAAGAGGTGCACAGACTCAAAATGTAGTGTAATTACTAGCAAGATTTGTGGCAGCTTTAACCAGACAAAACTATGCCAGGTAACAAATACTTCAGATGATCAATTTACTCCCAAATTAGATTACCATTTAAAGCTCAAACTCCTGAGTGCACCCAAAACAGGATTAGAGACCACATTGGAATTGGGTTACTGTGTTTTTAACAGCCATAACTTTTTATAATGTATCATTTGCACATATAACTAATGAGATTGTGTAAAACAAATTATGTAAAACATTCTTTGGTGTTATTACCTAGCTATTTTAACATTGTTTGCATATTGATAAAACATGAATTGCATTACTAAGGAAAACATTGGTTTATTTAGGAAAGAAGACCACACAATTTTAGCAAACTGTATTCCAAAGTTATTCATCAATAATTAATAATTGTATCTCGCAATTAAGACCTTGATTACTATTTAATAAAGACAGTCATTAACACTGTCCTTTCCACTCCCTGTGTAAAATAGTTTGTGTAAAACATACAATGTTGCACTCAAGAGAAAATAAACATACATGTACTCACTTGTTATGATTAAGAACACACCTTTTTTATTAAATTTTGTTTTATTGCATTTTCACAAAAAGAAACAAAAGAGAAATATACAAATACAAAAAGAGCAGAGACAAGTCATGCAGTCATTATACAGCGTAGCGAAGGACATGACTGTCCCCCGTTATAAACAAAAAAAAAGAATTTACAACAAAATCGGAGCATATTAAAACAGTAGTACAATATACCACACAGTGTACCCAGTGAGTCGCATCAATCCAAGTATTATCAACAGGTAAATATGGTTCATAACCAATCACACTAGAAACATGTGCCTAGTTTCTGATCATCTGACTGGACAGTATAACAGAGCCATCATCTCTCACTACACTCTACCCAATTCCCTCCAATACTTCATCTAAAGGATGAATCTGCAGGTAGTCTTTGAGGGGCTGCCAGATATCATGAGGGCGGGAGGCTATAGGCAGCAGTGTTGCATAAGTGTCACTAGTTGTATTACAATAAATAAGGTCCCGGACCCAATCTCTCACAGTCGGGATCCGTGCTGTACCCCAATGTAGGGACACCTGGTGCTTCGCCATAAAAAGAGCAAACGCTGAGAATCGCCTAATGCATCTCTTAAGGGGCTTTACATATCCCAGCAATGCCATCAGCGGCGAAGGCCGTAAAGGGTGTTCCACCATCAGGGACAAGTGGTGGAATATGTCCTCCCAATATTCCCTAACTGGTGTGCAGTTCCACGCAAGGTGCGCGAAATCTGCATCTGGCATCGCGCACCTGACACATGAACTAGAGACAGCGGGGATTATTCTAGCCATTAATTTTGGGGTAGTATACGCTCTATGGAGATATTTAAAATGTAGCAGTTTATGCTTAGTTATTCGAAACATACCGGGTCTGTGCACAGCAGTAGGACCGTATAGCTTCTGTCAGGGTTTCGCCTAAGTCTATTTCCCAAGCCAGTCTGGATTTGAGGCCCATTGAAGGCCGCATAGATTGCGATAGGTGGTATAGGCGGGAGACAAGATGATTACCGTCCGAGGAACTAATAACTAGCATGAGAGGGGGAAAGTCAACTGGTTCTGCAGTAGCATCAGGTAAAACGTTCTGTAGGGCACCGCGCACTCTATGTAGGAGGAACCTGTCCATATAGGTTACAGCCCCACGCGACGCCAATTCAGTAACAGTACATAGACGGGAGTTTTTAAAGAGGTCACCTACGGTGTGGAGCCGCAACTTGGTCAGTGTCCGTTTAGTAAGATTTCCGGTGGTAGGGGGTATCCACAAATTATCGAGCAAAGGTGCATGAGGGGAGTATAGGAGATCATGCTGCAAGTATCGGCGCAGTTTAGTCCATGCCCAACAGGTTGTAGAGAGCGTCTGTATTTCAGCAGGGCAACGCGGGAGTCCTAGTGGCAGGATTGACGGGAGTGAGTTCGGATGTGCCTGGGATCTCTCGGGTCTAAGAAATTGTATGCGCACGTCGGGATGGTACCAGTAATATGTGAAGTGAACCTGCGCCACCAGATAGTAAAGGTAAAAATCAGGAACTCCGAAACCCCTCCGTTCGTATGGCATTGTAAGCGTATTCCAGCCTATTCTGGGGTGTTTGCCCGCCCACACCAGTCGCGTCAGTAGGGAAAGCAGGGTAGCAAAGAACGACGTTGTCAGTGCAATTGGAATATTTAAAAATAAGTATAGCAGACGTGGTAAAACAACCATTTTAATTATGGCAATTCGGCCGGCTATAGAGCGAGGGAGTTTAATCCATCTGTCGACTTGAGTCGTTAGCTGGGCGATCACCGGCCCATAGTCAATGCGGATGACCTCTGCAGCATCACTATGTAGATAGATGCAGAGGTATTTAGGAGGAGCAGTACACCAGCGCAAGGGGAATTCTATATCCACCTGAGTGGTTGCAGGTGTTAACGGAAAGATCTCCGACTTTGTCCAATTTATGACCAAACCGGAGTGTACTCCAAAGCGGACTCTCTCTCTCAGCAACGGGGGAAGATTCCCAGCTGGGTGTCGGACAAATAGCAGCACGTCATCAGCGTAAAAGGACGCAATGAGTGGGCCGGTGTGTAATTGCAAGCCCCTGTGGAGATGGTGCTCCTGAATGTGGTGGGCAAGAGGGTCCATAGCAACAATGAACAGGAGGGGGATAATGGGCACCCCTGTCGAGTGTCCCGCGACAAAGGAAATTGCGCTGCAATTATTCAGTTCACTCTCAGCCGGGCTACTGTAGTGGAGTACAGTAGCCAAACCAAGTTTAAAAACCCCATAGGTATACCCAGCTTCAGCATTACTGCATATAAGAAGGACCAGTCCAATTAATCAAATGCCTTCTCGGCATCTAGGAGCACGACCGCTGCAGGGAGCGTCGGTTCCATCTGGTTCATCACCGAGAACACCGTACGCAGGTTAATAGACGTGGACCTACCGGGAATAAAGCCGGCTTGGAAAGGGCAAAGTATAGTGTCAACTAATAGCGAAAGACGGGTGGCTAAAATTTTAGCGAGAATTTTGTAGTCATGGTTTAAGAGTGATAATGGTCTGTACGACTAGCTTTGGGTGGGTGGTTTGCCCTGTTTAAGAAGTAAAGTAACTATGGCTTCCCGCATGGTCGGAGAGAGAGAGCCACGGTCTAAAGCTTCAGCATACACTTCAATCAGCCGTGGGGCAAGTACATCCTGATAGGCTTTGTTAAAGTCTGCGGTGAGACTGTCAGAACCAGGAGCTCGGCTGCTGGCCAGGTCTTTTATTGCCTGCCTAACCTCATCGGCATCAATGGGAGACGCCAAGAACTCACGCTGCCCATCCTCAAGCCAGACCATGGCTATTTCCTGCAATTAGTCCCTTAGAGCTTGCTCACCAGTAGGAGACCGCGTTTCGTACAGTCGAGTATAGTAGGTTAATAATGTCTTGGTGATGTCGGCGTTAGTAATCAATGGCTCATCCGCATCCGAGTCTAGCTGTGTAATATATGTTGATTGGTATTGTGGGCGGAGGAGCCGAGCAAGTGTCCTGCCCGGCCTTTCACCCTCACCATACACCCTGGCCAAGGCATATTTGCCAAGATATTTGACTTCCCTGGCAGCTGCGTCATTGAACTCAACCATCAATGCGGAGCAGGTACGGAAAGAGGCCGGGGAGGGATCCGTAAGGGAAATAGTGTCTGCCTCCTTTAGTTTCTGCTCTAGTTTGCTTAATTCATCCCGGATAGAACGAAGCACACCCGCCTGCTTAGAGATGCTGACCCCACTCACCACTGCCTTGAAGGCATCCTAAAGCACCAGCTGGGAATCCACCGTGCCGTCATTGAGCACGAAATATTCCCTAATGGCTTCACCCACCTCACTACGAAACACCAGGCCCAAGCGGGCAGGTGAAGGGAACCTCCATAATGGGTGCTGCTTGGGGAGGGATGAGAAATTTAACACAAGGAGGACCGGAGAGTGATCTGATATCGTGCGGGGTAGGTATTCAATGTCACATACGTCTAGCATTAACTGTGGTGTAAGATACCAGTGGTCTATACGGGACCAAGACCCGTGTGTGGCGGAATAAAAAGAAAATGTACGGGTCGTGGGGTGATGTGTGCGCCAGGGATCCTCCAGTAGGGAAGTCTGCAAGAGATCCAAGAGGCCCGAGTGGAATGAGGCTTCGTAGTGCGTTCGGGACCAGTGGAGTCAGTAGCAGGGTCAAGCGTAAGATTAAAATCACCCCCATCAGGATAATATCAGACCCCAATCTGTCTATACTTGCAGAGAGTGCAGGAAAAAAGTCAACGGAATCAGTGTTTGGAGTGTAGACATTTACCAGCAATATAGCTTCTCCCCCCAGTACTCCCTTTACCAGGACATATATACCCTCAAGGTCCGCCACCACCTCTACAGCCCGAAGAGGGAGGGAGCGATGCACTAAAATGCACACTCCCCGCGAGTAAGAGGTGTAGCATGAGAAAAATCAGTTCCCACCCCAAGTGGATGCAAAACTATGCGCAGGAAGGGACGCATAATGGGTCTCCTGTAGGAAGGCAATTTGAATATTGTGTTGAGCTAGATATGCCAATATTTGTCTGCATTTCTTGGGATTAGCCAAACCCCTAATATTCCATGAGAGGCACCGGAGGAGGAGTCTGGGGCCGGTATCGCCCTTAGCGGACAATTGATCATCAGTAAAATCAGCATTATGAACCAAAAGTCAACGACATACATAGCATGCACTGTGTATAAGAAAAATGCTCCATTCGAACAACCTCCATAACCATTATAATCACAACGAAAAAGAACCCCCACTCCCCCCCACCACTCCCCACCTCCATCGGATACACAAGAACAAGGCACCTGATGAATCCCGACACAGAAAGAACAACAAGGGAAGGAAGAAAAAAGAAGTGGGAAAAGGGAAGACGAGGAGTCATCCTGCGGGGGTTGGCAACGCTCCATAGAGCCATCAGATTGTATAATCAGTGGAAAAAACAGTAATTACCACCAAACCAATAGCAATCATATCATTGTCAATCAGCCTAAATGACAGAGATCATAGAGAGCACCATCAGTTAGTAGACCAAAACCTGATATGTGCTCGGGGAGCAGTCCGTATCAACAAATAGTACGTAGTGCACATAAAGCGGTTTAAGAACGAAGTACCATCCATCAAGAAATCCGGAAATCAGGGATCAGGCACAGTGGCGCCCCCCTGTCGCCGCGGCGACATAGATGGTTTATGCTTCTTCCAGAACTTCTCCGCCTCATCTGGTGAGTCAAAAATATGGGCTTTACCACCCAGTTGGATACGGAGTCTGGCCGGCAACAGCATGGCATACTTGACATTTGCCTTTTGGAAGGCGCGTTTCACATTCACATACTTGCGATTAGCCTCCTGCACCAACGGCGTAAAGTCAGGGAAGAGGGAGATGGTGGAACCCTGATAGGTAAGTGTGCCCCGCTCCCTGGACAGACGGAGGGCCACGTCACGGTCGCTGTAATTGAGAATTTTGGCAAGTATCATCCTTGGAGGAGCCCCGGGGACAGGTGAAGGTCCCAGAGTTCAATGGGCACGCTCAACTGCAAATGACGCGGAGAAAGCATCCCTCCCAAACAGGTCCACAAGGACAGTCTCTATAAATTTCGCCATAGGCCCGGTGTTTGTGGATTCTGCGATTTCCGCTACTCGAAGATTGCTTCGGCGAGAGCGGGCCTCCAAATCTTCGGCTTTAGAGGCTAGCTGCTTAAGTAGGGATTCCGTTCGGTCAAGACGCCTCTGCATGGATGGCTGTGCATCCTCGAGATCAGAAATACGCTGCTCCGCACCTCCTATCCGCGTGTCTTGGGCCTCCAGGCGACCATGGATGTTGTCCAGTCTACTTGTTAATGTGTCCAACCGTGTATCAATAGCGCGGAAGCCCGCCCTGAGTTCGGCCATTATGGCCGCAGTGCCGTCCAGGTGGCTCGCCTCCTCCCCAGTGGCATTCTCAGCATCATCCCTCCTGGGGGTCTTGCCCCCCTCAAAATTTAGTTGGCGTTGTTTTGTGTCAGATCGGCCCATTGTTGGTAGCTATCGTGGGGAGTGGGCTCATAGTGCAATATGCAAGCGTCGATAAGAGCAGGCAACGCAGGCCAGGCAGTTAAAAGCACCCCAGACAGGGATCACTAGTGTACTGCAATTTATTTGCACTATCCTGGCCGGAGCACAGGACAAACATCAGCAGACAATGCGCCGGTTAGGGATTGCAGGTCGGAGTAGCAGCGCTGCGTGATTCACCCTGAAATGGTGGCCGGGAGTATTAGGGCCAGTCAGGATTCAGCAAGAGTTGAAATAGTTGGGGAGGCCGCGTTAAATCGCAGGGTATATGGGGACTGTACTCACAGTGCCGGAGATGTAGGCCATAGGAGCAGGAGCCACCACGCGGCTCATGCAGGCCCCAACAGCCCATCACCATGGTCGCAGGGCCAGGGAACCGACACCGCCCTCCGTGGCCTGCGCGGGGTGGGAGCACTCCTCCCTGAGGACGACTATGGCGTCTAGATTGCAGTGCACACAGGCCCGGCAGCGTCGCTGGAGGACATCCGTCCCTCGTGACGGCAGCGGCACGCACTCGGAGCCTCCGATCCCGGCTCTCGCGCCCAGGGCCCTGCCCTCAAGCTCACCCGAGTCCCCTGTCGACTCGGGGCCTCCGGGGCCGTGTCAGGCCCCGGCACGGCACGGGACCGAATTCAGCTCTAACGAGAGCGCGGGACACCACCTATAGCATTGAAGGCGCTCTGGAACTTCCGTGGCACAAGGCAGTGCATTTTAGCTGAATCGGACACAGTAGTGCGTGGTGAGGCGGGCAAAGAATCTTGATGGCACCGGAGCTCCTGAGTCAGACGGCCATCACGGTCGCCGGCTCGGCCACGCCCCTAAGAACACACCTTTAAAAAGATAAACAATACTACAAGTGAGTGAGTCTCCAAGTTAAGGTCATTTAGTTTATTAGGCTGAATGCATACTTTGCCTGAATCTACAAACATTCTATAGCCATGTGTCCAATGGAGTGAGTAGCTGAGGGGGGAGAGGTATATTTTGAGTGGTCCATCTATTCAATAAGTTGCAGGACAAACTTTGCACCGTGTTCGAAACCATTTTCCAGTGAACCACTCATTTTCTGAAGGTGCTTGCTGTAATTACACTGAATTCAAAAGGACAGAACTTCCCTAGGAAGATGAGGGAGACTAAAATTCCTTTTTCACAAAAGAGCGGTCAAAATGCAATGTGCGAACATGGTTCCCATCAACTGAACACCTACTCTTGCTTATATGGAACCACATTAGGGTTTGCCACATGGCCGGTTTTCTACTGGCATGACCATTAATTTAGTGCCCCAGCTAGTACAGAAATCAGAAAAATCACCCATAGCCAGTAATTTTCCTTCTTATCACTGCATACTTCAAACAGCAAATATAAGAAGAAGGCACTATAAAATGTGTTCTAGAGATGCAGTATTTGTCTTTTGAAAAGTTGGCAACACTATACAATACGGTTGAGCACTGTACAGATTGTGCATATCTCATTCAGTTATGGTAGGCCTGCTTAAGAACTTACAGTGATCACAGGGGCGTGGCTTGTGGGGCCAAGATGTTGGATGCTCTTAAACAGAGCTTCGTATTGCCACCCCTGTTATCAGTCACCTATTCTGACTAACCCCTGCCATCGTCCTCTTGGGAGATTACACCATAATTTGGAGCTTGTGGTGAGCGGGTTTAGTGGTTTGTGGACGTCTGGCGATGCAGGGGAGACTGATTTCACACAGCAAAGCTGACACCTTGAGACTGCCGCCGCTGAGGCCTGGGATCGGAGTCGGAAGCTCCTGCAGGTGGGCTCCTTGATGCTGGGGAAAGACTGTGGTTGCCTGACTGCACCTCGTTCTCTCCCACCACCCGTTCCTGGCTGCGCGACTGTGATGACCAGCCATTGAACACCGCTGGGGGGGTTGAGGGCGAGCCCTGCTGAAGCTGGTGAACTAATACAGTGGAAGGCCCTTCCACCCATAATGAGGCATGGAATGGCCTGAGGGCGGCAGGTGCGGGGTGTTGTCCCTGAAGACTTGGTGAGTTGCACCCTCTAACATAATGATGGCTCAGTTGTGACTCCCCCCTGTCTCCCATTTCATCGGCGGACACATTGGCCCGGGGACTCTGACCACTGCTGGGGGGCTGAAGGAGAGCCCTGCCGACTGCACACTTGCTGGTGTGGCTATATTGTCCTCCCCTGGGCCTTAAGAGCGCTCCCCTGGTGAGGTGGTCAAGCTTTAAATTTCTGGCCCCAATCGGTGGATAGGTCGATCTGTGAGAGCCCATCATAGAGGGGATGGAGGATCCTTGGCGCGGGGGAGTGCCGGTGAATCTGGGGTGGGATTGCGCTGGGGGTGGGAAAAATGACAGGCTGCAGGCCCTTGGGGGGACCTTGATAGGGGAGGTTCCCCCTCCACCTGGTGCCTGGCAGGCAGCGGCAACTACCCCACCCAGTCCCGCCCTCTCGGACTGAAGACGAGATCATGACTTGAGTGGCCTGTGGGGGCCAGTCGCAACAGCAGAAGAAGATAGACAAGTATTCCACCGTCCCGGGGGAAAGATGGGACGGGACCCTGTGAAGCAAGCCAATTGAGGGGCACCATTGCTCCTGCTGGAATCAAATATTGACACTGTGACCATGGAGGTCACCCTGTTATGAGCGAACCTCAAGTAGGTCAGTGAGCAAACCACGCATACTGAGAAGACCCTGAACCAGCTTAAGGGGGAGACTACAGAGCTCAAGGCCAAGGTGGCCCAACTGCAGAAGTACAGTGAGACAATGTGGGAGAAACTGGAGGACAGTGAAGGCCGCTCAAGGCATAATAATATTTGGATCATCGGAGTCCCAGAGAGGGTGAGGTTGAACTATTTGTGGAGGACTTTAGCCTAAAAGTATTGCAACACAAGAAACGGTCCGATTTCTTCTCAGTAGAACTGGCGCACAGGGTACCTGCTCCACCACCAAGACCAGGGGCACCACAGAGGACCATCGTTGCTCGCATCTTCAATCATAAAGACAAGGATGCCATTATGCAGACAGCATATACTAGGGAGAAACTCCACTTTGAGAATGCTGCAATACAGCTTTACCCGGATTTTACTCTCAGGGTCCAGCAGCAGGGAAGGAGTTTCTTGGAGGTGAAACGTAAACTAGGGATCGAGAGGTGAAATACATGACAGTTTCTGGCCCAGCTTCAGGTGCTCCATGATGGTAAAGCCTGGATTTTCAGTACACCGGAGGAAGCATGGGACTTGCTGGGCGGCTGGAGGCCAGTAGGGAAGAGGCGCACAGGGACCCGGCGTAAAGACCCTCCGCGCACTGGCATGAGACCTGGGCCTGATGGCCTCCCAGGTGCGGCTTCTATGGGTTGGGAACCACAGATGGACAGTGGCCAGTTTGCGGTGCTCATTGACCGTAGGGGAGGGGGGCGGTCTGCCCAGAGGATGATCTCCTTACTAAGGGACCAGGTAACACCGACGTGAAGTGCGGCTCTCCCTCCCTATACTCAGAAGGAGATCACTGATGTCTTTGGACATGAGGGTGAGACTGTTTATTGTGAGACATTACTTCAAAATGTTTTTTATTCACAATGTAAAGGGGTGTCGATCCACAATCGCTGTGGCAACTACTTCTTAAGGGGATGAGTATTATTGTTTCATTCTTGTGTTGAACTTCTTATCTCAAGGTCACGAGTGATATTTTCCATTTGGGGAAAGTTGATATTGTTTTCTTTGGGGCCACGGGCACCCTGCGAATTGGGGATGCCAGGCAGTTTGATGCTTGAATTGTAGAAGGGCAGGATGGGGGGACATTGGGAGGGGCTTGTTTTTGTTTCAATGTTTATGGCATGCAACACTACCATATCCCAGGGCCTGCTCCAAGTGTATGAGAAGTCTATAAGTCCTGATCATCTATGGGCAAGATGTCTGGTGCCCCACACACACCGGCCCCCTTAGCTCGACAAGGGGATAAATTGACCTTTCTATCCTGGAATGTTAATGGCTTACGGAGCAAGATTGAGGGGGGTATAGTCATGCAGTACCTGGGTTGTCATGTACTTCACATTGTATTTCCTCAGGAAACCCATTTGAAGGGGACTGAGATAAAGATGCTTAACAGTCAGGGGTACATGATGAGTGCACATGCAGGATTTACCTCAGACTCTAGGGCAGTGGGGATCTTAGTTCAAAAATCCACGCCTCTCACTCTCCACCATACTTGGTTGGAAACAAAGGGTAGATATGTGGAGCAAACAGGTACCTGGAATGGGTGGACTCTCAATCTGTGTGTTATATATGTCCAGTCTACGTTTAATGCCGCAATATTGACAGACTGGGGTGAAGTACCTCTGCAACTACTGGAGGGGATCCTACTATTAGGGGGCAACTTCAATCATATTCTAGAAACAACAGTAGACCAGTACCGCGCGGGTGGAGTAGGGCCTCATAGACGGGGACTATTGACCTTCATGGAGGCCATGGGGCTGAGAGACATCTGGTGCATCCTCAACCTAAGAGCAAGCAGTACACACACTACTCGTGGGTATATCACACTTCAACACGCATGCACTATCTCTTTACCCAACAGGTTTCACTGACATGCTTCCGCAAGGCCAGGATTATGGTGAGAGGGACCTCTAGCCATGCCCCCCTATAGGTAGAATTGCAGGGTCTGGACATCGGAGTCAGGAAAGGATGGAAGCTTGACCCCTGGTACCTTAAAAACGAGAAAATTATGGAAGCCATTAGGGAAGGCACCAAGCTCTATTTTCAAGAGAATGTAGGCACACTATGGAAGGCATACAAACTGGTCATCCGGGGCCAAGCAATGTTGCTCATAACGGGAAAAGCGCAGGAAGTGGGATTGGGCTGATAGGCTAGAGAAGGAGATACTGGTGATGGAGGCGCAGATGTGCACACCCCCATGCAGGAACAGTGTGACAAACTTTGACTTAAACAACAGACGTACAGAGACGTAGCGGAGAGCAGGGTGCGAAATATTGCCCTCGTCACCCAACAAAGAGTGTACAAGGTTGGTGACAGAGCAGGACGCTTGCTGGCATGGTTGGGCAATAGGGAAAAGGAACGAAGTTCGGTGGAGGAGGTACTGACGGAGGATGGGACAGTAATCCAGGGTAATAGGGCCATCGCAGCAGCATTTGGCTCATACTACAACTCCCCGCACAGTTCGAGGACCTCCCCGTCCTGGGAAGACACTAAGGAATTTCTAAGGGACATTGCCTTACCGGGGCTCACTGGTGATGAGAGGCAGGATATGGAGATGGACATAGGGGAAGAAGAGCTAGGTAAGGCCATTAGTTTCAGTTTCTTTTATTTTTGCATAGTTCCTAAAAACCATTGCAATACGTTAAAACAATCAAAAAACACCATTGGTACACATCGTTGAAAACCATTAATACACACCATGAGGTGCAGTGCCGCACATACATATCTGGTAAAAGCATCTAACAGGTGTCGGGTGAGTAAAAATTGGTGCATCCTTAAGCGATCTTTTGTTTGCGCTGCAAAGAATAAGAAGAAGTGGCAGCGTTGTCAGATGATAAGACAGTTTCTTCGCGGTCAGCTTAAATCCCGCGGTAAAGTGCAGTGCAGCTCATTCATATTTTGAAAGTAAGAACTGGCAGGCATAGGGCTGCTAGGATATAGCACATTGTAGCACATTTTATTATTGCAGCAAAGTGGTTTTGAAAGGACGCATACATCTAAACCTTGATCAGACCGTTCCACCTGATACCGGATCATTTGCCAGGTGCTCATAGTTCAGGAGAATAGAGAGTGAAAGCAGAGAGAAAAAAGCAAAGGGGGGGGAGGTAGAAGGTCTCCCAGGTTTGCGTCCCTGACACAATGTGATGTAGAGTCAATCAGGCCAGTTCTTGCTTTGATGCCGTTGCAGACAGGGCCAGAGGGCCATGTGCCAAGTTCTTTGCCTGTGCGCACAATGTGGTGAGCTTCCAGGAGCGTCTTCAGATGATAGCCCGACCGTCTCTATTGTTGGGAGCTTGTGGCAATTTTTGCTCGGCCAGCGTGAGATATTTTGCCACTCAGCAGTTCAATTGTGTGTCCCCCAGATCGAAACATGCCAGTACCGCTTGCCTCCTAGAGCGAATTCCTCTCTGTTTGAAGGGCGCCTTTAACAGCTGTTTCCTTTCTTGCAGTAGCTCCTTGCAGGTACCGATTAAGAGCAGAATGTATCTTGTTCCCATGTCCCACAAACTGCAAGCAGTTTGGGTCGGCGCCCTCAGCCAAGGTGGGAGGTTCTGGGTACATGGGAGGAGGCCTAGTCAATGCCTAAGGAATTTCCTTTTTATTGTTTTGAGGAAGCCCTGGTTAAAGTATTTTTGAGGTTCAAGCTTTTTGTAAGTGTTAAGGGTCATCCAGGCATGCGATCTGGCTGAAAAAGTAGCCTTGTCCTTTATCAGTGAGAGTCGTTTTAAGGACTTCCACACCAGTTTTTTTTAAAGTTGAGTGAGGGAGCTGTGTTTTCCAAAGGTCGGTGAGCCCAACGGTTTCCAGAGATTCATGCAGGTAGCTTCTTGCAGGGGAGGTTTCCCTCTGCTGGAGTTCTGGCCATAAAAGTTGGTTTAAAGTATTTGGATTGGATCAACTGATCTTGTTCCAGCAGATGATATACACGCCATGCCTGGATAGAGATTGTTTTAATAAGCCAAACTCCAGCCTTACTTGGGCTGCCGAGGTGTAGTTTGGGAGACCGAACATAGTTCTATATGCTTTGACTAGGGTGCTGTCCAGTAGTTTGGCATCGTGGCCCCGCATTGCTTCGCTGCCATAGGTTATTGTGGGAAATATTTTGGCCTGTGCTACCTTTAGGAGGGGACTTAGTGTGTGCCCCATCAGTTTTGAAGCGAGATTTTTCATTGTTATTGCTATAACCACCCCTTTCCTTCTGATTTATTCTTTCTGTGGTGCGAACGACCCTTCCTTATCGATGATGACGCCAAGGTACTTATAGTCGGCGGTTGGTTCTATTGGTGTTCCGCCCAAGTGCCATCTACTCTGGTGACTCCTTTTGTTGCTGATTGTCATGGTCCTTGTTTTCCTGAAGTAAATTTTTAGGCTCTTTGGCGTAATTCTGCAGTTCGTTGAGAAGGTGTTGCAGGCCCACCTAGGTGTGACTGAGCAGAACTACGTCATCTACGCCATTAGTGACTTACAGACTGGCAAAGTGCAGGGCCCGAATGGCTTACTGGAAGAACTGTATAGAAGGCTGGTGAACGAGCTAGCCCCACACCTATGTACCATGTTCCACGCATGGAGGCGCAGGGGAGTGCTCCCAAAGGAACAAAGACTGTCCACTATAATGGTAATTCACAGAGGGAAAGCCCCATAAGGACTGTGCCTCCTGCCAACCCAAATCACTTTTGAATGTGGAGGGGAAAGTCCTGGCAAAACTCCTGGCCACCCGCCTGAGGAGAGTGATAGAGAAACTACTCCATCCTGACCAGTCGGGCTTAATGCCGCATAGAGGGACAAGGATAAAACTCAGACGGCTATTTGCTTGCTTTGAGGGCACAGAGGGGGGCGAGGAGCCAGTGGTGGTCTTGTTGCTGGATGCGGCTAAGGCCTTTGATACTATTGAATGGGAATATCTATGGGCTGTGATGGAACGGATGGGATTTGGCGTTAACTATATAGGGTGGATGAATCTACTCTACAAAAATCGCTAGCACAGGTGCCAGTAACTGGGGTGAGATCGCATCCATCCGGATCCACGAGGGCACCCGGTAGGGCTGCCTGCTCTTGTGGTTGCTCTTTGTCTTGGTGTTGGAGCCATTGGTAAATTGGGTGCGCGTTGACCCATTGGTGAGTGGCATTGGGTGGGGGAGGGGAATGGGTAGACAAAAGCTCCCTCTATGCTGACGATATCCTGCTTTATGTTGCGGAACCTGTGGTCTCTATCCGCAGACTGCTGCATATTTTCCACCGCTTCTTCACATATTCGGGATACATGATTGATCGGGGAAAGTCTCTCCTATAACCTCCGTGTGCATGGACGACACAGCGCAATCTCCCAGAGGGCCTTAGGGTGGACACGGTGGGCTTCAAACATCTGGCCCTCTATGTGACCAGGCAGCCTGAATTGTACTTCAAGATCAACCTCTACTCAGTGTTGGATCACTTTAGAGCTGACGTCCAGCACTGGCGGTCGTTGCCCCTGTCACTCCTTGGCAGGGCGGCAATGTACAAAATGTCTGCTTTACCAAAAGTCTTATATGTGCTGCAAAAAGCGCCATATCGGGCATTGCCAAGGTTCTTCCACAATGTAAGCCAGGTAGTCTGACAGCCCCTGTGGGATGGGCGCCTAGGATTGCATTGAATAAGTTCATGAGGTGATGGTACGATGGTGGCATTACCCTGCCAGATCTAGAAAAGTATTCCTAGGCGTCGCAACTAATATGGGTAACGACTGGGTCTTTTCTCCCAAGACTGAGCCCTCGATCAGGGCAGACTGCAGGGCCCTTGGTCACAGGGGTTATCCTGGGAAGCTGAAATTGGCGAGATGGATGAGAAGGAATGGGAAGAGATACTCCGATCACCCTGGGAGGTGGCAGTCAGAGCTCGATTCAGACTGATTCAACTTCGGATACTGCACAGATTGTCCTACATGCAACAGTTCCTACACAAGATAGATAGGGTGAGTACAGATGAGTGCGCCAGGCGCTGTGGAATTCAGGGGGATTCCTACACACACTTTGGGATTGCCCGAAGCTGGAGGGTTTCTGGGGGGGTTCACAGGGGCCCCCCAAGAGGGGGCTAGATTCATGTCCAAGGACTCACATAAAACGATTCTGATCAATATATCTGTGGCAAGGAATGCCCTGGAAAATACACTAGATCACTATCCACCCTGGGCTTTACAGTGACGACAGGAAATATAGTTCGCCGATGGGGTGCAGCTGATCTGCCAGGCACGGAAGAATGGAAATCGGACATGGACTGGTGCAGGGCCGCAGAACACCTGGTCTATCAAAGCAGGGGCTGTCCATGTAAATGGGAAAAACTATGGAATGTGTGGGGGGCACATGAGATGCCCCATTGGAACAGGGATAGGTCCAGCCGGCTATACTGACTGTGCTTCCAAACTACTTCGAATGTGGGGGGACGTCTTTGGGAAAAGGGATGGAGTATACAATGAATGCTACTGATGTTTCCAATCATATCCTGCGAGATGCGCAGTGTTGTCATGATGTTTTGTTTGTTTTGCACTGTTATGTTATGTTAGAAGATTTATACAGCGCATGGCTGTCCCAGCGCTAAAAGATCCAGTACCCAAGCGATTGCTGGATGATGAGCATGGAGACTGTAAAGTTAGTTCAGGAAAAGCCAGGTTTTTATGGCCTTTTTATAGGCCAGATGGTTGTCGATATTTCTGATGGACACAGGTAAGGAGTTCCATAGTGTATCTGCCAGCGCTTTGAAAGAGCGACCCCCGACTCGTGCTCTATTGACTTGGGGGATGCATGCTAAGCGCAGATCCGCTGAGCGCAACATGCGTCGTGGTGAGTATGGCACAAGCAGGCCGGTAAGAATAGAAAGGGCTTACTCAGTGAGAATTTTATGACCAAAGCATAGGGTCTTAAAATGTATTCTCTTATCAATTGGCAGCTAATGTAATTTGGGTAGGTGTTTTGCAAAAGCAAAATAATGAAATTGTTTTATTAAAAAAAACGTTGTGTGCAAGGCCTGTCATAATTTACAAGGGGTTACAGGTGTCCATGAAAATAAAATGATTGGTGCTAGCTCTCTCAGTGTATCACTGAGGAGAGTATGAAGCTTGAATCAAAATGTCACTTTGTGAGATCAGCAAATGCATGCAGTACTGTGCAGAGCCTTCCCACGGCTTGCCAGATATTGATGGGCTGAACATCCTGCCCCCGTTCAAGGCCCAAACCTCTCCAAATTCCCACCGCCACTCGCACATGGCGAAATATTTTCAAAGCTGGCACATCAGCTGCATGCAAGTGAAAAGGGGGCAGAAGCCTGCTGAGGAACTCACCCAGTGTCGGTAAGAATATCTTGCCAAGGCAAGATATACATTTCAATAACGCAATAAAACCAGTGTCTCAGATCACATTGTGATGGGTTGAAGGATTTGAAGGACAGAGGATCTTTTCAGTATTTCAAAGATTTTTTATGAAGACACAGAGATTTCATAGGCTGTTCTTGATGTGACTGGCCAGAACCTGAGTGTCTACTAAACACATATGTTACCTGTGGTATGTATGGCTCTCACTGAATGCCACTGTTGTAAATACCAAATTTTAAATCTGGACATTCACTGCTATGACATAGCAACTGTTGGAACCAAAAGTTGTTTTTCACTGCCTCTGTGCCATAAAAGCATTCTAGGCTGCTCTGACAGGGCACTGTGAGACCCAATAAGAGCAGTGCTAGAGGGCATAGATTAAGGAGTGGAGGGAAGGGAGAGGAAAGGCCCAAATGGTGGTTGCAGTGGGCAACAGGTGGCCAGGTATTTTTTATTTTTACTTTTGAGACAGGGAGGAGAGGCCATGTTATGTATGATTCACCTATTACTCCTTTGTCCATGTGGAGAAATAGATAGCAAGGGTAGATGATTTTGGAACTCATACATATCAAAATATTACAGATGGGTAAAAGGGAACAAAAGGAATGTTTTCACCTTGTAGTTGTGAGCTTAACTCTTGTTGTGTACTTGATATCACTCAGAACCCCTGGGTGAAATGAACCCTGTTGTTCACTGTTATCCATCTATAAATATATCATTTCCTTCCTTTCATTATGTAGCCACCTCACCTGGTGATTTAGAGGAAATCCTATACACCTGAACACTTCTTAGTCTATTCCTTAAAACACACATTGAGTTTCTTGGTGGATTTCTATGTCTCTGTAAGGGGAGCTGATCATTTAGAAATATCTCAACTTCTATGGTTAAAATTGCCCTTTTTTTGTGTCATCAAATCTTAAAGAAGCACTGCTACAAAATAAATGAGAGCTGAAGGTATCACTTTATTTCTTCCTTCTTGACTGGGATGATGATCTGTAGGTGGTGTGGGTAGCACAAGAATCCCATTTTGATGTGTTCAAACTGTTGCAGTAACTATGACAGAGTACATTTCTAGTCCTCCTAGAATTCATGTTTTGCCCTACCCTTGACACTTCACAGCACAACCAACACACAACCTTTCTTTAACACACTATTGGCTTTGTCATTCCATATTTTTGCCTGTTCAAAGATGATAATGCAAAGCAATTCTGTTTCTAAACCTGCAACTCATCTGAGTCAATTCACCTATGCCACTCACCCACTCTGCCTACTTCAGCAAGAATGAGCATGTTGGGGGCATGGCCAGGGATGCATGAAGATGGCAGTGTGATTGCCGAGCTCCGGTGCCCGAGACCCATGACGGACAGCATCTTCTGGCCCCAGAGGCCCACATGACCATGAGCGTAAGGGCACGCTCTAGGGGCTAAAGAACTCAGTGGGATAGCCGTGGCATCTGCGGACGTGCAGCAAACAGCCCTGCAACCAGCACCGGGAAAGCAACGCAGCAGGCAAGACGGCAGTGGGCGCATAGGAAACACTGCAATTGAAAGGGGCATGCAGTGACGTGAGGTGACCAGCAGAGGACTACACCCTGAACCCCATCCCTTGATGACCCCCATGCACCCTTTCCCGATGGAGGGGGACTGCAGAGCACCAAGGAGGCTCCCAATGGAGATGAAAGAACAGTACATGTGAAGGCCACGTAGCGGGTCGGCCACCTACAGTATGGGACCCATCTACAGCATCTCCGAGGGCAAGCAAATGGAGATCCCCTGTGCATACACCACCCCAGGCTGAGAACACGTGGGGTCAGGGGCCCACCAGCAACAACGGAGGCTACGGCGCCCAGTGCGGTGCAGTGCAAGGGCAGGAAAAGAAAACTGAAGGAGAGAGGTGAGGTGAAACCTGAGGGAGTGGGGAGGAGGAAAGCAGCAGCAGGATGCTTGTGCCCATGGTGTAGAGGTTGAGATGGTCCAGGAAGGGTGAAACTCCCATCTTTGTGGAATACCGGGAGAGGAAACGAGAATCCAAGAGACTGCCACAACCCGACGCGGGGCCCAGACTAGGACACCTGTCGGAGGCGACTCCACTGCTGGACGCATCCCCGACCACTCCAGATGCCTACTTGCAATCTTCTGATAGGCCTTGACCCCAACCTAAGGAGCCCCCATCCATGTGAAACCTGCAACCCCCTTAGAAACCTTCCAAAGAAGAACCTCTACTCAGTCTCTCCTATAATAATATCCTTTATGCATTCTTATTAGATGGGTAGTGTTCAAGCTCTCTAATATAGCATACATTTCAGTGGAAACTGTAAAGTGGCTGTGAGTGCAGGGTATCCTGTAGCAGGCACATTGTGGGCTGCAGTAAGATGAGCCACAAGAGCGCTCACTCATCCCCCTGTTTACCATTGATGCACCAAATAACTGATACATCCATTTACTCGGTCATTCATTCATGCACTCATGTCAATCCATGAGCCCACTTGCCTAGTCATTCATCCATTCACTCATTTATCCAGCAATTCATCTATATCCATTTATCGGACTATTCACTCACTTATTCATTTATCAATCTATGCACTTACTTACTCAACCATCCATGTGCTCACCCTGGGAAAACAAGTTGACATTCTGATTCATTTACATATACCCATTTCAGCCTGAATCAAAATTACTGCAGCCCTCGGATAGAGGGCCATATTTTTTTAGATCATAGGATAAATGCTCCATTTATATGTAATAAACCTTGGTGGGTTAAGCCACTCTGGAGATCTGCATGCAACCTAAATCTCACAGCCTCAAACTGACATATTTTGGATGTCGCAGATGTAAGGTGATAAAATGACTCCATGTTGTCATAGACCCCATTTCCAGTCTTAAACTTTATCCACCTAATGCTTTCAGAGAGTTGTACTCTCAGTTTATTTCAATGTAATCCATGGGAATGGTCAATGGAAAGGCAAGGAGTAGACATATGGTACCCTTACCCTTATGGCTTCATATGACCATTGGTGCAATGAATTCTGGAAGTCGTGCTCCTGGTTTCCACCATCAAAGTCAGTTGGACTAAAGCGCCTGAAAACTACGATTTTGGAAAAACACTCAGAACCTGAACAGATGGTACTGGTTATATGTAATCGTATTTTAACCTTATTTAAGCTACTAAGGTGAAAATTCCATTATAATGACTGCTGTAATGTTTTACTGTGCAGATACTTTTTAAAAATGATTAATTATAAAGTTATGGCAAACATTTGATTAACAAAGACTTTCATTCCCCCTTTTCAATGAAATGACCAGGAGGTTAGTTTGGGAAAAATTGTTGCATTTTAAGCGGTTTGAAGGAATGTACTAAATAACAAAGAAGATAATCAGAAATAACCACTTATCTCCATGCATCAAGCTTTACACTTCTGTTTCCAGAGTAGTCTAAGATAGTGTACTTTTAAATGAACTAAGAGCACAAAAACACATTTTTTAACCAATCAGCGGGTCTTTTGCACCCATTCGAGGCTGCTGTAGGACGAGCCAAGACTTAATGGTGAACTGGTCCCTGAACAGACTCTTAACAATTCCAAAGACCAAATCCTTTTAAACCCCCTCCACATCCTCCAGCCACCACACCCCCAGCCTATTCTTGTGGATAAACTGGATGTAGCAGGTAGAGTTCAAAAACATCTTGCAAGACCAAGGTCGATTTGAATGCGAAAGCCTGTAAGCAGCGCTCAGGGTGACATAACTGCTCACTTCAATATGAACTCAATGCTTTTCCTAACCTATCATGCCCTGGGCCTAACGGAAGCGCAATGGACTATAATACTATGGAGACTCCGGCCCTGTGAAAAACCAATTCATTTGGAGACTGATTGCAGCATGTTTTATTTCTGCTTCATTTTAGAGCAGGTGTATTCTCACAGTTTTATTTACAGAACTGTAAATTTTTATTATAATTATGGAAGGTTTCAGAGACTCAGGAGCTGTCGAGAGATGCACGACAATAAGGCTAACAACCCCAGGGAGTTCTCTGTCATAGACATGCAGATTGCAGCATTGAGCAATCGAACCCTTGATCACTGAGGAGAGTGAATGAAGGTACAATGTAAATGATGGGTTAACCAGATAGATGGGACAGAGGGTAGCTAAGGACGTTAATTTGTTGGGGGCAACTTTGACAGGAGCTATAGTCATATACCAGAATATCACACCTAAACAGATGACACTAGGGATGGAGCATCACGGCAAGGCACAGCACGGTGCTGGGAAGGACTGGGGCTGGGACTGGGGCTGGGGCTGGGGCTGAGGCTGGGGCTGAGGCTTTAAACACCCCCTGCCTTCCTTTGAAAGAAGCCCACGAATGCACAGGTTCTGTATAGAGGATGACTGCAGGCAATTTGGGACCCTGCTTAATGAGGGTGATGTCCCCATGTGCGGCCTTCGAGTGACAAAATCCTTAGCCTGAGATAAATAGGCTGCTTTTGAATTTGGTTGAAGAACATGTGGTGTAAGCGGTATCACGGCGCAAGCCGGCGGCCGTCTCAGAAGAAAGTAAGCATGGGAGAACATTATTTGCATAGGGCAGCCCTCTTCCCAGTCCCATTATTATGCTGCAGTTGCCATGAAGCATTACTAGAGGGCAGCAGTATGAACATAAGAGCACACAGAGGTTTTTCTTCTGCTTGATGACATACCTCGTGTTCATGTTGGTCTTCCAGGGCCTACGGAGTGGAGGACTGCAATGACTGAGTGAATAAGTAATGAGGAATGGCTGGCCTGTATTTGTGGAGAAGGGGGAATATTTGGAAGGTAAACAGCAAGATGAAAGTGTCAAAGCCTACATGTTTGCTGAGTGATTGAGTGAGTGTGTCACCTGTATTTGTATTAGGTTATTTGTAGAGCGCACTGTGACCAGAATGGTATCCTGGCGCTAGCTAGACCACTCAGTAAGGGCATAGAAAATGGGTGGGTGTCCTATTCAGAATGGCAGAGATTAGTCTTAGACAGAAGTTTTGCCTGATTGTTAGTGAGGGAAGAGCCAGTTTTTCAGAGATTTTCTAAACTTCAACAGGCCAGTTTGAGATCTTACTGAGGCTGGCAGTTTGTTCCATTATTTCACTGTAAAGGCACATCCTCCTTGTCGGACTTTGTTGAATCTATGTTTTTGGAAATAGTTACGTGTAGCCGATCGAAGGGATCTGCCAGGGGTATATTTTCTTAGTCTGGCTAGTAGAGGTTTTGGTCCTTTATTCTGTAGGGCCTTAAAGACAATGCAGAGTGGTTTTAATATAATCATCTGTTTAATAGGCAGCCAATGGAGATCTTTGAGAGCACCAGAGGCAGAAGAGTACCAGGGTCTGTTTAGTGTTAATTTCGCTGTGACTATCTGAATGCATTCCAGTTTCTTTAATAGGTAACTAGGGGCTCCTAAAAGGAGGACATTACAATAGTCCAACCTGCTTAGTATGACACCTCTAGAAATCAGGGATCTAGCTGGGACGTTAAGCATTGGGTACAGTTTCCTGAGACTGCAAAGCAATGTGAAGCAAGTCCCCGCAACTCCATTGACATGCTTTTCCATAGAGAGGTCCTCATCTAGGATTACTCCCAGGTTCCGGACCGCAGTTGAGTTGCCCAGCGGGATTTCTGTGGGTACAGGGCAGGGATTGGGAGGTATGGATATTGATATATTGCTAAAGGGGCAGCAAAGGAGCTCCGTTTTGCTTCCAATCATCTTGAGTGAGTTATCATTCATCCAGCTAAATATAGCCAAGATGCAGGCCTGAAAATTGCAATACGAGTCAGCCTGATTTTTATTTAATGATAAAATCAATTGGGTGTCGTCTGCATAATTAATTAGCTTAATCTTGTGGGACTTAATGAGGGAGATTAGTGGTTTGATGTAGCTATTAAATAAAATTGGGCTAAGAGAGGAGCCCTGAGGGACACCACTTTGAATCCTTCTAGATTTAGAGAGAAATGGGGGCATGGATACAGCCTGACAACGGTCATCCAAATAAGACTTTAGCCAGTTTAACATCGGGCCTCTGACACCCACTGATGGTAGTCTAGTCAGGAGAGTGCGGTGGTTGACCATGTCAAACGCGGTTTATAAGTCAAGGAGTACCAGTACTACTAGTTGTCCACTGTCGTCCTACCGATTTCATCAGTGGCACAGATCAGCGTAGTCTCTGTTCCGTGACCCGGTCGAAAACCGAATTGGTCTTCTAGCCATGAGTGATCTTCCAGATATTGGGACAAGATTTTGCTAACATGTCGCTCTAGTATTTTTATTGGGAAGGTTAGAAGGGAAATTGGTCTAAAAATAGCAAGGACTGACGGTTCGGCCAAAGCTTTCTTTAACAGCGGCTTAACTATAGCCTTTTTCCAGCAGTTAGGTACCGTCTTGGTTTCAATGGATTGATTACAAAGTTGTAGGAGGGGGCCTAACAGTTTGTCTTCCCATCTTATCCATTGCATTGGTGGAAGGGGGTCGAGAGGTGATCCTGACTTAATAGATCTATACAATAACTTAAATACCCCTATAGAGATAGACCTGTCTCTTTGAATGGACATGTGAGAGAGGAACAGCAGCTCCATAGTCCTCAGATGAGAGAGGATGCACAGATGAATATTTCCCTCAAATAAAAACACTTGCGCTACCTCAATGCTGACGTTTGCGATATGATGCTTTGCAGATGTAAGGATTTGTAATGTTTGGTGTATAAATATGCATGGCTAGTGAGGTTGTTCCCAGAATGTCAGTAACGCACCCTTTGGGAGTATCCTTAGGCCAGAAATATCAGGCACTACTTTGGGGGTATAAGGCCAAGAAAACTCTGGGAAGCTTGTTCCAGTCATCTGCAGAATAGAAAGATACTGGAGAAAAGTTACAAATAGAGTCAGGCGGCACAATATTTGGTCACGGTTGGACAGAAATCTTTAGCAGGGACTTTTGACCACCCGTCACTGTGGGACCAGGATCCCCATACCTCTGTGCCTCTGACACCTTTTTTGAACTCTGGATACCACCTTCTCATTACCTCTCAAATGTTCACTTCTGGTACCCCAGCTTTGGTAGTGCACCAACCACGTTTCAATCCTGTGAGTGACCACAAACACCCTTCCTCTGTGCCCTCCACATTTACATTCCGTCAGCAACCCAGCTGCTTCTGTCACTGTTCAGTCACAAGAGACCGGTTGGATGCACATTGCTCGGGTATACAGGCACTTACCGCTCTGTACAGTCCCTCTCAGCACACCCAGACTACACTTCTTTAAATCATAAATACATGTTCTGCCTAACAGGAAGGCCTGGCCTTCCCTCTGTGGATCATACCTAATGTAAGGTGGACAAATAAATTGAAGAGCATGCCAAACTCTCCACAGACACTGCCAATTCATGCACTGCTGCCTATTTGCATGCCATGATTATTCTCTTTGACCCACCCAACCAATTGCCACAGGTACCCTTTCCCTGCCTCATTCGTCTTTATTTAGCAAATGTTAGTGCTCTCAGATTTCATAGCGGGAATCTGTATATCGTCTGTTTTCAATAGAAATTTCCCAAGGGTCCCTATAACATGCCTCACAGAGGGTGGGTGGAGGCAGAAAAATCTTGGGGAGCCCCACCTGCGAAAATACCACCACATGCTCCTTGTTGTACCTTTCAATACCAAAACTGCAGTAGGATTGTATGGTGGTCCCTTGTGATTGGTAATAGAAACTGTCTCAAACCTGTTCGCCCCCTAGCCCACCTGTTGCTCCTATCCTTTGGGGTACACCCCATAAAGAAGGAGGGGAGCAATAAAAACTATGCATAGCCCCTCAAAACGTACCCAGAACCCATGTCATTCTGTGCCCCCATCACCCTCCATAATGCACCCCAAGCCCCTTTTAATACTGCTCCCCCAAATCGGAGAGTTTAGGGTGGTGCAGTAAAAACATTTTTGGGGTTCACCACCATAAGTCCCATCCTATGTAATCACCCTATCAGTGGGCCAGGGAACCACTGCTTGAGTACCCACATTTGGCCCCACTCTACTCCCGCCTCTCTCCCCTGACTTTGTGAGTGCCACAGGCTCCCCCTCCATCTATGGCCCTTTCTTGGTTCCTGGGACCCCACTCACATATGCTTGTTCTCCCCCTACACCTATTCCCTTGCTCT
The DNA here is from genome assembly GCA_963921515.1 of Calotriton arnoldi. Taxonomy (NCBI): domain Eukaryota; kingdom Metazoa; phylum Chordata; class Amphibia; order Caudata; family Salamandridae; genus Calotriton; species Calotriton arnoldi. Next base: position 743,940 of record CAWUFW010004608.1, on the reverse strand, counting down.
CTGACTCCACCCACCCACTCTGCCTAGGCTCCTCCTACACCCTCTCCTCGCTCTACCCTCCACACCTGTTCCTCTTCTTTCACCTATCACTGTTCCCGGCCCTTGCTCTCGCCACACCCATGTTACTTACCAACCACTGTGCAATCCACCATTTGCCAGGCATGATCCAGTCTTGTGCGACACACAGACACACACACGTGTTACCATCCTTGTGGGGGCTATGTGTGAATACCTGCCTTGTGGGGACCAACCATTCCCAATGTTTTTAAAGTATACTAATAACAGAAAAATATTAAGAAAAAATTCATGATACAGGATCCTGCTTCAAATTTGCAAATATATTGTTATTTAATTGCGTGCACTGTACCATCCTTGTGGGGACTTGAACATGTGCTACCATCCTTGTGAGGACCTACTCATAATTGCTATTTGTGATTGAAAACAGGCAAAGGCACATGGCTAAATATTTATTTTATTTACAATATACACAAATAACATCACAATCTATTCATATATTAATTTCTGAACATATCCTAGGGGTATACAAAATATGGATTATGCAAATAATGTTTCAGAAAACACCATATATAATGATTACAGATGGCACATAAAACTGTATTTAACTGTTTGCTTAGTGCTCAAGCTCTTAGGTGATAAGGGAACCAAGGCATAAAGAAATTAACAGATGGAATCAAGCGATATTGTCAAGTGGAACCTAGAGTTTGAATATTTGCTCTCATTAGTGTCAAAGTATCTATTATATCACATCTCCCTAGGAATGCATGTAATGTTAATATATGCATAGGAATTGTGTGTGAAGATGCCCACAGAGGTGGTATGTGATCTTTGTATTTGGATTGTGAGTGATAATGCTCACGGAGATGGTATGTGATTAAGTAGCACAAGTTCCCACAAAGATAGAATGTGGTTATTGGGATGTTCAATTCCCTACAGAGATAGTGGTTGAAGATGTTTGTGCTCAAGTCTCCACTGAAATGGTGTGTAAAGACAATGCTCGAGTCCCCACAGGAGAGTATGAAGATCATAGTGTTGAAGTCCAAACAGAGATTGTGTCATTATAGAAATGTTCAAGTCCCCACAAAGATAGTGTGTTATTATAGTGATGTTTGAGTCCCCACAAAGTTAGTGTGAGATTATAGCGATGTTTAAGTCCCCACAGAGATAATGTATGGTCATTGGTATGTTCATGTCCCCAGAGAGATAGAATGTAAAGAGAATCTTGTTCATGCCCCCACTGAAATAATGTGAAAAGACAATACTCATATCTCTACACAGATAGTATGCAGTAATAATGATGGTAACGTGCCCACAAATATAGTGTTATTATATGAATGAACATGTCCTCACAGAGATAGTGGATGAAGATCATCATTATCAAGGCCCACTGAAAAAGTGAGTAAATCTACTGTTCAATTCCCACACAGAGTGTCTGAAGGCACCACTACCACTGCCTGCCCTTAAAAAATGAAACTGAAAAGTTTCATTCTTTCTTTTAAATGCAGCCCGTTTTCCTTTAAGGAAAACGGGCTGCATTTAAGAAAATAATTCTGCTTTATTTAAAAGCAGTCCCAGACATGGTGGTCTGTTGACCCCAGCAGGCCACCATCCGTGGGAGTGCCAGCCATTAATATGCATGAGGCATGCAATTTGCGACCCCATTGGGAATTGCAAACAGTGTCTCCGACACTGTTGTACATTGATGTTTGCGACTCGCAAATGGCGACTCTCAATTTAATGCAATTTGCAAATATCAATGGTCGTACATCTGGCCCTATGTCCTGTTTTATTTATTACATTTTGCTCTGTTATTCTAACCTGGCGTGGGATCTTTTTGTGTGTTTTCACTGTTTTATTGTTTGCACAAATACTTTACACATTGCCTCTAAGTTAAGCCTGACTTCTCTGTGCCAAGTTGCCAGGGGGTTGAGCACAGGTTAATTTGTGGTTTGCTTGTGCCTTACCCCGACTAGAATTGTGGTTGTTGCTTGACCAGGGCACACACCCCAGTCTACCAGTAACCCAATTTGTAACACCTATTGACAATATTAAAGTGGTTATTGTCCAGAATATTTGAAGTATATGTCTGGACATATACTGATGTCTGATTCCAGACTCTGAAGGCCACACTTGCTTTTGGTGGTGATTTCTGAGGGTTTTAACACATCTCACTCCGAGCCCCAAAATGCTGGAGGCAAACCTTGACTCTACCATGAAGGAACGTCTGACAATTAAAGTATCTGTCAGTGTAGGACACAGTATCTAAAATGTCACAGGCAGTCCCAACAATATGCTCTAATATCACATAATTTCAGGTTAGGCTTGACAGAGAAGAGGTTGAATGTTTTTGGAGACCAACTGAATTACATCTCTGGCTGGAGATATTTGGTGCGATGTGGAGCATGAAGATTGTAACAGATGGGAGAACATCTGCATTTATGGGACTCCTGATAATGCCAAAGGAAAAACACATTCTGGGCATTTCGTCCGAGGCCGCCTGCTTTGATGAGGGCCTGAGTGGGAAACGTAGTCAGCAAAAGCCATTCTGCCTCCTCCACTCATACACTCTTCTCCCTTAGTACAGTTAGGCCACTCTCTTCAAGAACACCTTAGCCATTAATCCTCTTAATTTTTGGATGTAATCTGAGGGGAGGTACATCTGTATTAAAGTGATTACCATGGACTCTGGGATTACTATGGTCTCAGTCTATGCACCTAATGGTACTAATGCCTTATTTGTCTTCAGGTTATCCCAATTGTTTGTAGAATTCAGCATGAATTGTGTAGTAGTAAGAGGTGATTGGAAGAGTGTGATTGTATTTTTATATTGCTTACTACCCCATACGAGGCGCCAAAGCGTTTTTTGGTGAGTAGCGCGCTACTCAGAAAACCCAAAAAGGATTAGTGGTGGGTGCCTCTACATACCATACTTGAAAAAATGTGGATCGCGGATATCGCTAATAGTAATAATGATAAGGCACTACTCAAAGTTGTAAACTTCAATCTGTTGTACACTTGGGGATTGCCTCACAGCCCTCCCTTTCCCCCTTTAGGAAAGAGTACGCTTTTGTGTCCATGGGATGAAGTTTAGTATTGGCTTAGCCCTGTTTTTATTATATTTATTCATTTAAGCATTTTATATAGTGCTGGCCAGACCCGAAGGTATCGGAGTGCTTTACAACAATTATCATGATGATAATGGACAAACATTAGTTCAGTAAACACCATTGTCTTGTGTCGAATAAGGTTAAGGCCTAGAGGGGAACATAGAAGGGGAGCAAAAGACAGGTGGTGTAGGAACCCTCTTGCTATGGTTGATTGTTTATCATCTGGACGAGATACCTGTAGCAAAGGCACTCTGTCGCGCTGGGTGGTTGCTATCCAGTTGGTTGAGGTGTCAGTTGAAGAAGAGATCCTTGAGCTGTCTTTTAAAGTTTCTGAAGGAAGGGTTAGTCCTGATATGGACTGGGATGGAGTTCCAGATTTTAGGGGCATTTCCAGAGAAGGAGCGTGCCAAGGTTTTTTGTTTGCGAGTTTTGGGCCAATTGAGAAGTAGTGTGTTTGTGTTCCTAAGATTTCTCGTCTGGCCTGCCTTTTTGAGTTTGTACGCAAGGTAAGCTGGTTTGCCGGTGTGAAGGACTTTGTGGGTGAGACATGCAGTTCTGAAGTTGGAACGTGCTTTAATCGGAACAGAGAGGGTGAGATGTGGTTGTATTTCTTGACTCCGGTGATCATCCTAGCAGCTGCATTAGGGTTGTTCTGAGGTGGGGCTAAGTGTAATTTTGCTTTGCCTGTAAGAGTTGCATTTCTGTAGTCCAATCTGAACAGAACCAGAGATTGATTGGCATATTTAAGATCACTAGGAGGGAGGAAGGGTTTGGTTTTGCTGAGGTGTTTCAGGTTGTAGAAGGCGCTCTTCGCAGTGCTCCTTATTTGTTTGCTCATGTTCAATCGTGGGTCCAGAGTGATTCCCAGGGATTTTGCGTAGTCAGCCAGGGTAAGATTGCAGTTAAGAGCATCAATAGATTTGAACCATTCTTCAATTTGGGGGGTCTGTTCATTATTGGATATGAGGAGGATTTCCGTCTTATCTTGGTTGAGTTTTAGATAGTTTTGTAATAGCCAGTGCTAGACTTCTCTGAGAGAGTCATTTAGTCTATGTATGTCATCTACTGAGGATGTTTCCAGGTAGAGCTGGGTATCGTCCGCATAGAGATGGAAGGGATGTTGACTTTTTTGAGTATGACAGTGAGGGGCTCCATGTAGATGTTGAATAGTGAGGGGTAGAGAGCTGACCCTTGTCGGACACCCTGGGTTATAGGAAATATGTTAAAAGTAGAATTATTTATTTTTATTTGTTCAGAGCAGTTTTGTAGGAAGGATGTGATTCGCTCCAATCCTTTCTCAGAGGGAGTTTAGTAGAAGTTTGTGGTCAACCATGTCAAAGGCTGCTGATAGGTCAAGGAGTATGAGTAGGCAGCATTGGTCTACATTGAGGGATTTGTATACATCATCTATAACATTCAGGATCGCTGTCTCCATGCTGCACCTTTTTCTGAAGCCTGATTGGTGAGTGTCCAGTAGGTTGTTGCTGTCAATGTGTTGGATGAGTTGAAGGAGAACACATCTTTCAAGGATTTTGGCTAAGAAAGGGAGGTTGGAAACGGGCCTTAAGTTATTTAGGTCATTCGGTTCTGTGCCCATTTTTTTTAGTAATGGTATGACTTGGCCGATTTTAAGACAGTCTGGCATAACTCCGGTTCTCAAGGAGCTATTTACAATCTTGGTCCAAAGAGGGGTTACGGCGTAGTTCAACTTTTTTGACAGGTGGGTTGGAATATGGTCACCTACATGGGAGGAGGGCTTGGACACAATCATTTCAGCGATGTCTGCTTCCGAGAGGGGTTTGAATGTGTTCCAGCTCCTGGGCAGCATGGGGGGGGCTCTTGGAGTTGGTTGCCTTTGGTTATGTCCGGTAGAGAGACTGATGTTTGCGAGTCCAGGCGGGAGATCCATGCTTGTGAGTCCAGTGGGTGTGTGGGGGAGTTGTTTCCTTCATTAATGAAGTGCAGGCTTTTTTTGGATGACAGGGTGTGGTCGTCAAGTGAGCGCTCAATCTTGGTGATTTTTTGGAGGCCTGTGCGGCTTTTATGGGTGGCTTGGAGGTTTGTTATTTAATGATATTGAAGAGCTCTTTGGGATGGTTTTTGGCATTGTTTAATGCACTGCGGAAGAAGGCGGCTTTTTCATTCCTGATGTGTTTTTTATATTTCCTGCGTTCTGTTTTGAGCTGGTCAAGGTGGATTACGGATGAGTTAGTTTGCCAAAGTCTTTCAGCAGCTCTGAGTTGTCTTCTTTTAGAGTTGAGGTCTATATTGAACTAGGATCTCAATGGGGAGTTTCTGACCTTTTTTGTTTCAGGGGGGCTACTTGGTCTAGGAAGGCTGTCATTGTTGTGTTGTAGTGTGTTGTAAGTTCGGTTGTAGAGAGGTTATCTGAATTCTATGATATCTGTTGCATACTCAAGGAGGTATCTCAGATCATGCCTGAGTGTTCTAGGTTTAGATCAAGCACATGTGGTTGTTTTAAAGTTCACGCATGGCAACCACATTTAGAACCAATGTGTTGCCCATCTTGGAATGGTAAAACAGTGATATACAACACACAACTGCATTCCATATTTTTTTCCTAGTTTAGAGGAAGCGGTCTCATGAGATGCTGTGCACTGCAGATGAAATGAGAAGCAAGCAAGAGACCCTTTAGGACTGCCTAGAGAGCTGTAGAATGCTCTTAAGAAGCATTAAAATAAAAATAAAAACAGCAAAAAAATGAAAGAAGAACAATAAATTCCAATCTGAAGGACTGGCCAACTAGCCCTGACACTAATGCATACTCATCTTCAAGTGGCTGTACACACGTGATCAGAAAATGCTGTTGTTCACAAGGTAAGAGAACCAATGACTGATGCATACTTAACCAGTACACCATGCACTTCACTTTCATGAACGGAAGCAGAGTATAAATGACACTCAGACAGACCAGTGCAATGACAGAACAGAGCTGATCCAAAAGCCCTCTATGTATTTATATGGATATAAATTTATGAATAGACTAGACATGTGGCATTGGACATAATGTTTCCAGTGCGCTAAACAGCATAGAGCTTGTCACCATAACAACCCAGGCCTACAGTTTTGAGCGTAAGCTTTTCCACAAGGCAACTATTGGACACAGTCATAAAGTTAGGAAGGGGTCAAAATTACAGTTGGCTAATCAAAATACTATTTCTCATAAGACAGCCTAACAACGATTCTGACAGAGCATACCTTCTATATCCATGGCTTTGTCACACTGGGTGACCAACATCAAAAGGCATTACCTGCTATGGTCATCTGTGAGATTTCCTCTATCAAAATGCCTAGCTGTAGGTTTTAATGTAGAGTAATACAAATCCCCACTTAAATGCCTGTTAGTGTTATCATATGCTGTTCACAATAAATACATTAGGCCTAGTGGCTTTGTCATAACATTTAATAACAAATAGATCAGGCCTACAGCCATGATCATGATCACTGGCTTGACACCCTAACCAACTCATTCCTTCTGTACTGAGCATACATTTTGCCTGAAGCTAAAAAAAAGTGCAATTCAAGCAGTCTTTGTAGTGTAAGCACACAAATTCGTCCCTGTCAAGTCCTGTACTAAGGGAAAGCTGCATGTGAGTGGATCTTAAGTCTCTCTCTCTCTAAGTAGGACTCTGAAAGCTCTTTTTTGTTATTTACATCAGGTCAGGCAATGGGTGCACTGTCAAGCCAGTCCTAAAACTCCATGTAGATTAGTGTAGCCTTGGGCACTCAAACACAGAACTGCACTCTGAAGTTTTAAAAATCTTCTTTTGGCATAAAATGGAACAGGGTGTCATTAGAATAAATTAGATAGCCAACCTTGTCTAGAGTTTATAATGTTGGCAAAAAGTGCCATGCGGACAAATAAAAGTGCTGAAGACAATGTTGAGGCACGGGTTACTCTCCATGTGATGTTGGCAGCATCAGAGAGCAAAGGAGGAAGTTTAATTAAATGAATATAATTAGGAAGAACTGATGCAAAGCAGGACAGTACAGTTCTCAACACCTTCTCTTTCTGAAATTGTTTTGAGAAGCACCTGATGGTTAACAGTATCAAATGCAGCCAAGATATCCATTAGAATCTGAGCACAGGGATGTTTTGAATAGGACTATTCTTCCCTCATGTTTATAAGAAGTGTCATATACCCCTTCCACAGGCCTCAATAATATTTAATTCACAGTCTCACAATTTCAGAATTGAAACATTCCCAATATTAATTATTTATAACAAATTATTGCTGTTACTCATTTGTCTTAAACAGCTAACAACCATTGACAAAGCAAAGGGTACTGGCAGGTTTTAGGTGTATGTCAGTTGTTGTATTATATATGGATGCAGTAACATCTCAGAGAGAAACCAAAATACTGGTCGGGTGGCACATTATGGGAATCACAGAAATGTATTTTACATGTCCCATTTTAGAGAGCCCCCTCTTTTTTCATCCCACTTTAAGAAGACCTGTCTGCACATATTTCCATATGGCTGATTGCAGCCAGCAGCTGAGGGTGCTTCCCGAAACCTGGTTAGAGCATTTTTTTCCAAGTCGATGCTGTAGGCAGTGCAAGTCACTGGGCCTAAGGTTGTAGTGCTGCACAATTTGCACAGTACAGTAACTATTGAACATGGTAATGCAATAACATACGGAGCAGTTTTCAATGTGTTTAATATTTTGAGACTATATGTTTCCACTGCTTTATAAACCTTGCTTTCACACTAAAAGCCTAATTATGAGTTTCGCAGTCCAACCGCCGAAAGGCCGCGACCACAAGAAGACCGCACTGCTAGTGGTCTTCCGACCGCCGTATTAATAGTTGACTGTGGGGTCCGTGGTGTGGCTACGGCGACATATCGGCAGTGGGCAATGTATTTCCATATCTATCCATGCATGTGTGTACATTTCAACTGCATATGTGTCGAATGCACACATATGCATGATACATGTGGAAAAATACCACCTACCCATTGCCAGAGTCCGACCCATATGTGGGCAGTCCCGGCAATGGGTATATGGTATAAAGAGCACTTGCCTGTGCCTCACCGCAGACAGGGTTGCATTCCTCGGGGGTGAAGATGCTGCTGTGTAGAGGGGACTTGGAGAAAGGGATCCACATTGAAATCCGATGGGAAGAACAGGAAAGGGGTGAGTATGCACCCCAAATCCTTAGTTTCCGCATACCTGAAGACAGCTTTCCCACCACCGCGGATGGCTTGTTGGAAAGCCAACTCATAATACGGACGGCAGTGTTGCTCCTCTGTACCGCCCTATGGAAGCTGCTTTCCCCCCCGACCGCAACCCGGGCCGCTGGCAGTGTGCACGCAGTGCCGGCGGTCGAGCCGTGGTTTTTGCAAAGGCATTACTTCCAACTCGTAATAAGGCGGTTGGAGCGCAGAGCTCACGCCGGTCGGACCACAACTGCGGGTACGGCTGTCCACAAGCCGCCGAACTCGTAATAATTTGTTTGCTTTACAATGCACCATTTCCCAATCTTTTTTAAAAACTATTTTCGGGAGGAGGGCCCCCCCCCCAAACTCCATGTTTGTCCATTAGCTTGCTCACTTCGCTTGTTACATAGCCAACTGTGACAAAATACCACTTTCAAATTTCACCAGCCACCACTGGCCGAGTACACACAACTCATACTCTCCCTCTCAAGCAAGATGCACAACACAAGAGTCAAGTTCACTGCCTGCATGACCGAAGGTGCTAAATGGATGAAAGCCAACTGTCTCAAGCTCAACACTGACAAGATAAAACCAGTGATTTTCCTCAAGAACACCTCACCAAGAGACTCCAACTAGTGACCGGCTGAGCTCGGACCAAAAACCACACCCAGCGCCTATGCCAGGAACCTCAAAATTATCATCAGCAGCAAACTGGACATAACTGCACAAGCCAACAAAATTACCACACTCTGGAAATGCTGAGGAGTATCTTCAAAATAGCTCCTAAGAAACAGTTGAAATACGGACACTAGCAAGTTAGACTACTGCAACAGCCTCTATGCCGAGATCACCAAGACAACCCACTAGAAAACTCTAAACTATTCAGAACTCGGCAGACTTACTCATCCACAACATCCCATACAGAACTCACATCACACCCACATCAGGGAGCTCCACTGGCTCCGGATACACAAACGCACTAATTTCAAACACCTCACACACTCATTCAAGGCACTAGATATCTTAGGTACCTCCTACCTGAAAAGTTGCATCTCCTTCCACCAACCAAAGTAGCCACCACTGTTCCTCAGGACTCCAATTGGTATACATTCCACGAATACGCACAACCAGGATGACGGGCATTCTCTTACATCTCTCCTAAAGCTTGGAATGACCTCCCACTCCACATTGAAGCCTCCTTCTTTTCCAATTAAACAAACTAGAGGAGGGTCAGCCACTGAAATTTCAAACCAGGCTTGAGCCTGAAACCTGGCTCTGGGTGAGCTTGAGGTTCTGTTAGAACCTCAAGCCCAAAACGAGCTGGGCTTTCATGTGGCTTCTACCTGCCTTCCTTCCTCTGCCCAGAATGTGGTGTTATGGCCAGAGCTTACAATTTAGAGGAGCACTGTATCTATACTTTTCTCAATTAACTAGACATTCATGGTTAGTCAACAGTACCTCAAAAATTGTGTAATATTCAAGCAAAATGACAGCAAGTGTCTTACTCTCCATTCAATTAAATGTTAACAGGAAAAACATGTACTAATTACATAACACTCCACATGTCGAATTGTTTTCCATCTTCTTTATTCTTTCAAAATATATTCTGTTACAAAAAAGAAAGACAAGTATACGTTGTGAACAGCCTGTTCACAACGTATACTTGTCTTTCTTTTTAACATTTAATTGAGTGGAGAGTAAGACACTTGCTGTCATTTTGCTTGAATATTACACAATTTTTGAGGTATTTGTTGACTAACCATGAATGTCTAGTTAATTGAGAAAAGTATAGATACAGTGCTCCTCTAAATTGTAAACTTGGATGAATAGATTGGGGTTTTTTCGGTTGACCCGGAAGAGTGAGCATTGTACTGAAGATTAGCAGGGACAAACGGTGTGCAGGCGAATTCTATAACCAAAACCGGCTTTGCTATTGTATTATTATGGCCAGAGCTGTAGACTGTGCAGCTGGGAAAAACAGATTTGATTCTCGGCATTGGATCAACATCATGAGAGTCTGGATAAATCACTTAATCTTCCTGTGCTTATAAACAAAGCATGTGACCTTGTGTAATGTAACTGGTGCTCATGTAAAATGCTCCAATAGCTTTGGGTCGAGTTCATGCTATATATAAAAAATGTAATGCAAAAAAATGCACCAAGAGGCACAAACAAAGCCTTAACATAAGGGAAGACAAATAGATAGCCATTTACTGGCTGATTTGTACAAAAGTAAACCATAAACCTAGATAAATCTTATCTTCATGCTTAAATTGTGTGATTTTAGGCAGATATTTAATTTTACCAAAACTCGTTTTTCTTCATTATTGTCCATGAAAGCATATATGTGAGTTCAGACTACCAGTTCTACAAAATGATCCCTTTTAATAAGTACTTCTCACTGCAGTGATATAATGTGCATTCTTGATGTGAAAACATCCACATGTTCAAGGAATACACTTTTTTGACTTTTGAAGAGACTTTATCATTTTTTACGTGACGTTGTTTACAAAGCACATTTTTCAGGGCTCAGCTCGTGCACAGGGTCGAAGATCCGAGCCAGACCCCCCCTGGCTCAGCTATGGCTCCACGCTTCCTGTTAAGTTGTTGGCTCTCCCACCTCTAAACCAAACTACCATAGTCAGGGTTAGGCACACACACCTGCTCAGCACTATAATAACCTCGCAGGTGATAGTGCTCTTTAGAAATACACATAACATAACATTTTAAGATTCAACAAGATCAGCTCATCCCAGTGACAATTGCCAATGTCACTAAATGCAGCTATACATTAGTCAAGCTTACTGGAATTCTAAGCTGAGAGTCAAGTAATTAGTTAAACGAGCATGTTTATCCCATAGATCAGGTTATCCACTATTGATAGGGTAACCATATGTCTTGAATTGGCCTGGACACTCCTGGTTATTCGCCATCTGCCCTGTCACAATTCAATCGAATTTAGTGTTTGTGCGGTTATCAGAGAATGTCAACAGAACAGAGGGGAATGTAAGGTTTCATGTGTTCTAGGGCAGAATTAGTGGTCAGCCCGTAGCATAAAGCAATTTAGTGAACACAGATTATACAATTTACCAGTTGCATTGAGTTCCCTTTTGTGCCACATAATCTCTGTTTTCAACGTTGGTAAGCACTGCCATTTAAGGCATGTGCCCCTCCGTTGAGTAAAATTATAGTTCTATGTTTGTGGAATATTATGTTTTTATTTTTTAAATTTGTAAATCATGAATATCAACTACCAACCAAGTGTTTTTTCTTTGAATTCTGTGGCTTATCACTGAAAAAACCTGCACGTTTGTGAATGCAAGGGGTAAAACTAGGATTTAATGAACTACTCTTTAAGAGCTCAGCCTTTATGTGCTAATAATCCTAATTTACCAAGGAGTGGCTCGCCTTAGTTTAGCATTAAGAAATCATGCAGCACATTATGGCAAATTTGTAAACAAACTCAGACTTTTTATCTATAAATTAAACTTTGGGAAAACGCTAAACAAACTACAAAGCATTTTGCTGGCTGTGCTTTTCAAAAATACTTCCTCTCTAATGCACGAGTACAGAAAACGAATCTCTAGATATGAAATGAATGATTCTGCATTGCTCGAGACATGTACCCATAACTCTTTACCTGAATTGCCAGATACATGCTGGTTGCTTTTGAAACTGAATTTCCAGCTGGCTTATCAATGTGTAGAAATGCCAGTTTTTGTAGGTCTGAGACTAGAGTTTCACTCTGCCTGTTCACTGATAACCGGATAGTGTGTAATGTGGGGTTCACGATGGCAACACAAACTTTTAATGCACCTTTGTAGACTTTCATTTCTTCTTTTGAAAAGAGCCTTTTCATTGCAAGACCTTCTTGGCAGCCCTTCCCCGCCTGATGGTGTGCAGGGTGTGGACCCTGGCAGGGCCGGACTGGGAACGCAAACCGGCCCTGGCAATTGAGTCGGACCGGCCTTCGGGGGGGATGCGCGTGGAAAACACGGCAGCTGCTTTTGTTATAGGGGGCAGATATTGCAAGCTGCTAAACAGGCCCCTGGTAACACAAGCATTTGCAATGCAATAGGTCTCGCATTTGTAAGAGTTAGAGCTATTGGCATTATGAATGTCAATGTCTTTTACCTATGTGTTTTGGTTTGAAGTGTAGTAGGTATATGTCGTGTGGAGTGGATTTATGTGGGTTGCAAAGGAATTGTTAGTTGTGGAATGTGTGGTGTGGAGTGTATTTGTGTAGTGGAATTATGTGGCATGGTGAATAGATGGGATGAGAGCCACATATAATAGATAAAAAGGAAGATGGATAGGCAGTTTGTGTAGGAAGTGGTGAATGAACTCCGGACAGATGAGCAGAAAGTGTGAGAGAAAGAAGGGGAGAGCAGGTTACAGACTTATAAAGAGGGAGCAGCTGTGTGCACAGAAGACACGATAAGAAGAGGAGAATAGCATGTGTTTGAGGGTTGGAAACTTTGAAAAGGTACGGGAAATAAACTGTGCTTGAAGACCTGAAGTTAACCATATGAGAGAGTGTTATTGTTTGTTGTGGAATTGTGTGGGCTGGAGTGGATGTATGTAGTGGGGTTATGTGGCATGGTGTGCAGTGGAATTATGTGGATAGTAATTATGTGGTTTTGAGTGTAGATGAATTATATGGAGTGGGATTGTGTTTTCTGGACTATAAAAATGTGGAATGGTATTTTGTGTTGAGCATTGGTATGTTGTGGAATTTAATTATGTGGTGTTTTGATTAATTGTATGTATGATGTTGTATTTTGTAGTGTGGATTGGATGTATGTGGTGTGTTGGGTAAATGTGTTGTTGAGTTGCATTATGTGATTTTTTGCCGAATTATGTGGTGTGGAATGGAAATGTGTGGAGTGGAATTGTGTTGCGTGGAACTGTGGCGTTCAGTGTAATTATGCTTTTTGGAATTATGTGGCATGTTATGGAGTGTATTTATATGGATTGCTGCTACGTGGCAGTTGCCAGTGTCCTAGAGTGGAGTGGGAGAAGTAGAGTGTCATAGACAGAATTTGTTGGAGTAGAATGTCGTAGAGTGGAGAAGGAGGGAGTAGAGTGTTATAGAGATGAATAGAGATGGGCAGAGTTCAGTGGCAGAGAGTGTTGTAGAGTGCAGTGTCAGAGTGAAGTGTCAGAGTGGCGTGGAGCGGGTTGGAGTGGATTGAGGTAGTGGGTGGATTGGAGGCAGACTAAGTTCTGATACTGTCTTGTTACATATTTAGCATGGATTTAAAAAAGTACATTTACTGTTCTATTTAAACTATAGCAGAACTTACAGTAATGCTCCACTAAAATAATAGTAGCAATGCTTATTTGTTTTAAAACGGTCTCATTATAGAATGGCATTGCCTGCTGAGAAGAACTGCAGCTGCCATACTGAAAGTGCAGCGATCCTATTGAGAAATGCAGATTCGGCCATTAAATACACAATAGCCATGCTGACAAAAGCTCTTACAGACATATTTAAAACGCAACACTGTGAAAAAGCGTCCCATTATCCCAAGTAAAATATGACTGCCCAACTATGAAGTGGAACTACTGCCCATTAGGCAACTCGCAGTTCTGCTGAGATGAGCTAGTTCTGTCTGATATAAAGAGTGGCAGCCCTGCTTCAGTGTGCCCTACTAGTAATTCACGCCTATTTTCGTGACTCATGATTTGATTATGCAGGTGGCAAATATCATTACATGCACTGTACAGAAAGACAGAGTTTAGGATTTCACCGCGCCACATAACATACAATAAGCTGGTTACTGGACTACTGCACTGTTTAACAGTATTGCATTAATAAGTCAGAATGTGGCGCTTACACATTGCAAACTGTCCTTGAAAATACTAGCAAATGTATTTCCAGAGCTGGTGGATGCCCTTTCAATTTCCTGTTATATAAACTTAGGGGCTTATTTACAAGCCCCTTGCGCCACCCGTACGTCACATTTTCCCATGTCACCTGAGGCGCAAGTGGCTTGTAAATAAGCCCTTTTAAGATTTATAACTCTGTCACATAATTTGGACGCAAGCAGTTTACCTTGCTGGTCTTTTTATGAAAGAACGTGAGGTTTGGAAGGGGGCTGAAGCAAACTATAATCTAAATGGAAATATTACCTTTGCTAAGTGCGACTTGTTCTGAAACTGTTGATCTGGTCTGATTCTGAACAGGTTCTAGGCTGTCTGTCCCAAAGTCCAGTGATATACGACACGTTTTTAGGGCTTAGCTTGTGGTAAACTATAGCTACAAAAGTAACACCTGTAATGAATGTATCCCAGTTTTAACTGAGGGCATAATGCAGTGAAAGGGTTGCATGAACTTGCTGGCAGAGCGCGGGTGCAGGCGGCGGCAGCAGCAGGCGTGGGTGCAGCTGAAGGGCGGCTTAGCTCAGAGCCCACCTCCACTCCACCCCTCCCAAAAGCACAGCAACGAAGGGACAAAAACAAGGCGCTGTAAAGAAAGCCTGGCACCTTGCTTCGCTGTAAACCAGCTGCTCGAAAGACAGCAAAACATATAAGGGGGCATGCACGGCCACACAGCAGAGAAACACAAAATAAACAAGTTAACAATGCAGAAGGGGGGCACTTCAAGTTGTGCATTGCAGCCTGCGCAGCTTTAAAAGGGCTGCTTTGACGGACAGGGCTTGTAGCAGTAAATTGGGTGGTGTCAGGGACAGGCAGCTGGTGAGAAGGGGAAAAATAAAAATAGGCAAGCAAAAAACGAGAGGGAGCGCATTTAGAGGAAGGAGACAAGAAACCTATTTCCCGGAACAGCCGGAATGCCCTGCCCTGTGGTTTTTTTATAGTTAGAAAATAATTGTATTTAGAATATAGGGCACGGCATTCGAACAGCTCTAGTCCAGTTGCTCTGTGACATGAAGTAGTAAAATCTCGCATTTACAAACTGGCTTGTGCAGTCTTGGATAACGCCTTCATGTCCGAGATACACTTTGCAACACTCTCTTTCTCCTGTTGTGCAGTGATACTCTGAATAACATTCTTCTCTACCCATTTCAATATGTGGTCTTGCTCCCGGCGGAACTTCACATGCTGCACGTTGACTTGATAGTCTAACTCTAAGCGCTTCTTCACTTCATGGTAAACTGTGGGAAGTCTTTACCGATAATTTGATTTGAGTAGCATGACACCGTTGTTTCTGTTAGCATCAAAAAGGGAATGGCGCCCCTCAACCCGCCACTGTTCTTTGTTCTCGCCTGCAATTGCCTGTTCAAGGGCATACATTGCAGAATCTTTCACCTCTTGGACTTTAGCAACTATCTCCTTGTTCAATTTATCAGCAAAAGTTGCTACGCTAGGTCCAAATTTCTTATTTTTATAAATGATGGCAATACCAACATGTCTGTCTCCAAGTCTCCGTAATGCCGCTGGCACCACCAGCCGATCAGATAGCTCTCTGCGTCCTAGGTGTCCCCGAGTATCCGACCAAGCTTGTGCCCTGCCCTGGTTTTAAATAGGTTTATAATTTCCATTTGAACGTACTGTGAGGCAGTCACCCCTCCCTGGAACTAGAAGGAGGGGATGCGCGTAGAGGAACTCGAAGTGTCGATTTTGTTATTTTATGAGCTGCCTGAGCACTGCACACATGTGGTCAGTGCGCGCAGTTTGTGGGGAGAACGGTTCGTGTGCCGACTCCGTGTTGTGTCCATGAAAGAGGTGGGTCCGCCCTCTCGGGGCAGTCGGTCAGCCTCACTGTCTCGTTCACGCCTCCCTTTTCGCTGCCCAGAAGGGCTGGCCGTATCTTGCTGGCAGGGCCCCATGAGAATGTGTCCGGGTGGGAATGAATCCTTGACGATAGTTCCTACCATATTGTTACCCACCCTGCACTCGCTCCCATACAGGTCAGTCTTTGGAGCAAGGCCCGCCTACTAAGTGACTGTTTAAATTCGTCTTCTATGTGTTCCGCCGAGCCTCGGCTTAGAAGTACGTGATGTATGTTTTTTTAACATTAAAAGGTGGACCGTGCTGAAACAAAGCGCGGCGCCCATGTACATCAAACCTATGTGGATGGGTGCCCCTTAACCGTCTTCTACAAAGGTTTTTACAGTTCTTTTAATCTTTCACAACCGGAAAAAAAATGGTTTGTTTTCTTTTTCTAAAACTAAAACTCATCCATACGTCAAGCAGCAGCTCAAAAATGTGTGTGTGTCTCTCCTGAGAGGCACACGCTCGGCAGGGGCTGAACAGCATACAAACCAAAAAAAACACAAAAACTAAAATTAACTACTGGGCTGCAGCTCTTATAAAAAGACAGACTCCAGAGCAAGCAGCAGGCACACGATCAGCAGGGGCTGAAAGCGGTTCAACTTCATTAACATCAGCGCTTCCCTACCGTCTTCTACACAGGTTTAGTTAATAGCTATTTTCCGAAGAAAAAAATTTGAAGCAAGTTTGGACCCGGGCCGGGAAGGCAGAGCCGGACCCAGTAGGGGCCCGGGTGGAACGCCGGCCGGCGGCGGGGGGACCCTCCCCCTTTCCCCGCCCTCGCCACATGTAAATGCCCGGCTAAGCCGGGGAGGGCGCCAGGATTGGCCCACAAGGACAAAGAAGACTCCCCCCCAATCAGGGGGCGAGCAGGTAAGCCAAAGGGGGGGTTAAGAAGGGGGCCAACGGCCCTTTGAAACCACAAGTCACCCCCCCCCGTTGGCGAGGAGAGAGGAGGAAAAGAAACCCACCCACCCACACCTAGGAATACGGGCGTCGCAGCCGTAACAGGGAAAGGGTAGCGGATCAAACACAAGGAAGCTAGTAGGACTCAAGATCACTAGAGGATAGACGGGAGGCTCTCACAGTGGCCTTGGGATGCCTCACGGCAGGGGCACTGAGGGAGCCAGGGGGCGGCGTGCCGCCAGAGAAAGAATAGAGGCGACACTCCCGCAGGACCCTTGGGATTCCTTACGGCAGGGGTACAGAGGGAGAAGATGGTAGGGACTCAGCCTCAGGAAAGAGAGAGTAAACGCTCAGGCAAGGTCCTTGGGATGCCAAACGGCAGGGACCCCCGGGAGAAGGGAGGGCCCACCAAAAGGCCCAGGGCGAGCGGGACGGCACTTGCAGCCCGGGCAGGTCCCAACGGACACCCTCCAAATCGGTAGCAAGTTGAAGCCTAGACCCGCGACGTGAAACCCCGAGAAAGGTGCCCCTCCCTCCTCTCCCAGAAAGTCGGGGAGGCTGGAAGTCCAGATCAAAAAGAAATGGAGGAAAGCTAAGCAAGGACATAGAGGGCTTATGACCATGGACGTTGAAATATAAAATTGTATGTAACAAAATTTGTGTTATTGAAAATAAACTGCGACCTTTTCAGGCACCAAAGAAGTGGTCAGTGGTGATTGTAAGGGAAAGCGCGCAGTTGGCGGTAGCAAGCGGGGGGCGGACAGGAAGGGGGGGGGACTCGCCGCCTGGAAGGGGTTTAAATAAAGACAACGGAATAAATCTGGCAACCTCTCATTCAATGCCTCTAACAGCGATTCGTTAAAAACAGCGTTCACCTAAAAATATACTGTATAAAGCTGCGGCAACACAACAAAAAAAAACAGACCCAGGAATAACACACCTTTTAAAACGTGCACCAGTGTCCTCACGAAAAAAACCACAAAAGAGTTCCAAGGCAAACACTTCATTCCTCTTGCAGCATGTTTACTGTAGTTAGGCCGTGCTGCATAGGCGTTCCTAAAGAAATAGAGGCTTATCTACAAAGCGCATTAGCCTGTCAAAACGAAGAAATTCAAGCAGAAACCAATTAAAAGTGAAGAGGTGGAGTTTGACTAGATATACAGATTACTTGAAGTCTCGGAGAGACAGCGCATGCGCTGCCTAGGTGAGACCTAAAAAACGGCCCCCTAGGGGTCCAAAACCGACTCTACGGCCAGTCAGGCCCTGTCTGCAGAGTAGCGCAGTCATGCCCGTGGCCGAGGAAGCGGTGTGAATTGGCACTCCCTTCTGCTCTGCATCACAAAGACCTTGACTTTCCCAAGCTGTGTTCCTGACAGGCCTCTGTGCCCATAGTCTTCCATGTCTTTCAGTTTCCTCAAGCTGCCGTCTTCACCTAAAATGTTTTTAAGGATCAAGAAGCTAGGGTACTGATTTTATGCTGTACTCTCTTTTTAGGTCTCGCCTGAGCCAGCGCGCATGCGCTGCTCTGGCGAGACTTTTAGTAAGCGGGTTTTGGAAGTGCAAACAGTGGCTTTTGCTGCGGACTAGCCTGCGTTCACGCTTCAATTGCCATCTGGACGCTCGCGTGAACGCAAGCTGGTCGCCAGCAAAAGCCACTGTTTGCACTTCCACCCGCTTCCTCACGAATTCGCTTGTTTTCCTTCAGCGCGCTCGCGCGCTTGTTTGATCTTGTTTAAATGTGTGTTTATTTTTCCATTCGGCCGTGAAGCAAGGGACATCTGGTGGCTTAGAGGTCAGACTTGTAATCAAAGTGCTGAGATCCATGACGTAGCATTATGTGTTCACCCGACAGGAACAAAGGCTGAAATAATATCCAGTGTAATTCAATATCTGTCCGCTGTTACTGATCTTATGTGCTTGCAACTGCATCATTCTGCGTACACTTTCCAGAAAAATAAGTTGCCACAGTACACTTTGCACTAGAGCTGTGATTAGAGGATCCAAAAATAATTTTAACCCAATCTCTGATCACCCACTGTTAAAACTCTTAGCCCCCACCCCCCAACTCCTAGTCTTGCTGCTCCCACCTCAAGACTTTCCGCAGCCCGCACTCTGTGATTTCCGTGCACTGCCAGCACCACAGCACAGCTGAGCCGGGCGGATTCCGCCTCTCTCCGTGAACGCACCTCACTGTGGGAAATGCGCACATTAAACCATGCTGCGGCGTCTAGTCCTCGCTGCTGCAGCTGCTGAATCTCTGATGACCCACTGTTAAAAATCTTAGCCCCCCCAGCTCCTAGTCTTGCTGCTCCCACCTCAAGACTTTTCACAGCCCGCACTCTGATTTCTGTGCACTGCCAGCACCACAGCACAGCTGAGCCGGGCGGATTCCGCCTCTCTCCGTGCACGCACCTCACTGTGGGAAATGCGCACATTAAACTATGCTGCGGCGTCTAGTCCTCGCTGCTGCAGCTGCTGTGTTTTTTGTGCAAATGTGAGATTTAGTTCAGAAATAAGAAGCTGGAAAAAAAGATCCCAGAGTCACCTTTTCAAAATGTTACCTCATTAGGCTGACAGCTTTTAAATCGCCATTTCTAAGCCCAGCTCTGTGTCTACAGAGCTGCTGTCAGGCACCGGCGAATAGTCGTTTGTGGACGTATTTAAGCTCTTTTGACAGAATTAAGGTGGTTCCCTCTGACAGACGAAAAAGTGGTGTTGCTCATTTTTAGGTCTCGGCCTGCACCAGCGCTTGCGCTGGTCTGGCCGAGAGTTTTAGTAAGTGGGTTTTGGAAGTGCAAACACTGGCTTTCGGCTGGCGACCAGCTTGCGTTCACGATGGGCGTGCACGCGCGCAGCTGCCATCTGGGGTTTCCTATCTCTTCCTCATTTCCTCGTCATCGCTCATTAACTCTCTGGACTCTGATGTTTCAATCACAGCAGCAGCTCACATTACCAACTGACGGCCCTGGACTACAGTCACATGAAAAACAACAGCGATTAGCATTGAAATGCAAGCTTTTTTTTGTCTACTTAGAAATATTGCTTCGGTGGGTTGATTTCACCTTATATCGCTATTTGTTTTATATTGGGAGTCACAGCCTAATTACCAGTATTTTTGTCTCACTCTTTTTTTTAAAAATATTTATTCGCGCAAAGCACAAAGCTATATTTAAGGTTACCTTTTCCGCGTCACTTCTTCACTCTATTTAAACTCCACACCCCCACTCTTATTGTCTCTCTCCTTCTCTCTCTCTCCCTCTCTAATTCTCTCTCTACTTAATTAACTCTCCCCTCTATCTTTTTTAGCCTTTCATTCTCTCACCCCTTTATCTGTTTCTCTTTCAAACTCCTTCATTCACTCTCTCTCCCCTTCTTTCTCTCTCTCTATCCCGCTCCACTCTTTATTCTATGTACACCCTTTCTCTCTCTTTCTTTCTCACCACCCTCTCTAATTGGGCATTATATCTTCACTCTATCTCTCACTCGGCAACACCACAGCATCACTCAGCGCAACCACAGCATCAATCAGAGCAAGCACAGCATCAATCAGAGCCAGCACAGCATCACTCAGCACCAACACATCACTCAACGCCATCACAGCATCACTCAACGCCATCACAGCATCACTCAGTGCAACCACAGCATCACTCAGCGTAACCACAGCATCACTCAGCACAACCACAGCATCACTTAGCGCCACAACAGCATCATTCAGCGCCACCACAGCATTACTCAGCAGCACCACAACATCACTCCGCGCCACCACAGCATTACTCAGCACCACCATAGCTTCACTCAGCGACACCACATCATCACTCAGGGCCAACACTGCATCACTCAGCACCACCACAGGATGACTCAGCACCACCACAGGATGACTCCGCACCACCACAGGATGACTCCGCACCACCACAGGATGACTCCGCACCACCACAGGATGACTCCGCACCACCACAGGATGACTCCGCACCACCACAGGATGACTCCGCACCACCACAGGATGACTCCGCACCACCACAGCATCGCTCAGCACCAACACAGCATCGCTCAGCGCCACCACAGCATCGCTCAGCGCCACCACAGAATCGCTCAGCGCCACCACAGCATCGCTCAGCGCCACCACAGCATCGCTCAGCGCCACCACAGCATCGCTCAGGGCCACCACAGCATCGCTCAGGGCCACCACAGCATCGCTCAGCATCGTTCAGCACCACCACAGCATCACTCAGGGCCACCACAGCATCACTCAGGGCCACCACAGCATCACTCAGGGCCACAACAGCATCACTCAGGGCCACCACAGCATCACTCAGCGCCAAGACAATATCACTCAGCACCACCACAGCATCACTCAGCGCCAAGACAATATCACTCAGCAGCACCACAGCATCACTCAGCATCACAGCAGTATCACTCAGCAACACCAGAGTATCATTCAGCATCACCTCAGCATCGTCTCCGCAACAGTCACCACCACCACCACTACCACCTCAGCATCACTCAGCACCACCTCAGCCTGCTCTTGGAATCTGTCATCTGTTGATTCTCCCCTAGCGTCTGGCCGCTGCTAGTGTTATAATACAGGTACTAGTTCCCAACCTTCACCCTCCGATTGTTTATGCCCCCTCAAAAAAAAGCTTTAACAAACAACCATTGCAATAGGCAGAAACAAGTTGCCAGCATTGCAAGAACAAAAGAAAACTGAGGAAATTTTTTATTGTAAATACTTTTTTTAATATGGTCGTTCAGTTTTACATAATGCCTTCTTGGTCATATATAAAGTAACAAAAATGCTTCTGACACTTTTTTATTATAACTTTTCAGCATGCTGCACAGCAGCCACACTTCTCTACAGCACAGCTTGAAGACATTGGCAAAGTCAATAGCTCTGGCTAAACACTTATAAGGCCCCAAAGGCGAGACCAATTGGCTATGCCAATGCTTGTTTTTATTGCGCCACTATTCCTTGAGCTTCCCCCCAGTAGTTTTCGTTCTTCTTGCTTCGTCCATCCTAAGATCAGTGTGTTTGTGTAAGGCCGTAGATCTCTTTCCCAATTATAATCTTTACACCTAGGAACACATGGCTTCATAAAAATCTTCTGATTTCGAAATTAAACTCTGCATATGAAACCAGTAGCTCCTTCCAGAAGCACATTGCACCGAAGCCATTGAAATCATTGTTAGCAGCGCTTGTGTTTGTAAGCTAGCACAGGCTTGAGACCCTCATACAGGCATTTCTAAATGAATGTAGCAGAAATTTATTACTGGAACACTTTAATTTTCCCTAGGAATCTGGCAATATGTCTCAATAGTGAAGATTCCTTTTAAGTACAGCACATAGTAGGTTTATGAAAGGAGAGTATGTACAAAGCAGTGTGTAGATAAAAGTGCAGTTTGCTTTAAAAGTCCTTGGGACCGAACAGTATGTGTGGATAAAATAAGGGTGCTCATGAAACAATTGTGTGCCTTCATGAAGTGAGTGCATAGGATGTGTGTGGATGAAAGGAGTGTGTCTATGATTCGAATGTGATAGAAAATAGTGTGTACATAATGGTGTACAGTTATGATTGGAGTATGTGCATGAAAGAAGTGAATATATTAACAACTTTAGTGCATGAGAGGCGTTTGCTTAAGAAATAGATGTGTATATGCCAGGTTGTAAACATGAAAGCAATGTGTACTTCAACGGGACAGATGCACAAAACCAATGTGCACAAATGTAATGCATGCATGAAAAGAGTTTAGCTATGTGTAGTGGTGAGACAAGCATGTGGCATTCTTCTCTAAGCAATAACAACAAACACTCAACACAAGTCTCTGGTCAGAACCCTGCACACCCATCTAACTCTGCCCTGATATTCTATATGCTTTGGTATCAATGAGCTCAAAACAGAAAACACAACAGAACTAAACACTGACAAACGTGCTGTTTTGATGAGTTCTTTAGATGACTAAGACGGACATCTATCATTTAATCCCACAGACTCTGGTCCCTATTGGCTCTTTGCTAATACTTTACCACCTACACATAAGCATACACTGTCGACGGATAATACCATTCCAATAGATGTTTGCAACTGGTTCAATTTACCATTTTAATAGATTTCTGCTACTATCTAAAATTTGACCTATTCTCCCCTCTATGTTTCTCATCCAAGGCGCTTTGAGGCTACTGCCAGATGGTTTGCAGTGCTGTACAAAAACAATGCATACATAAATAAACAAATAAATAAATACAATTGATGGAGAGCTATGTAAATATATATATTTTTTTTTTTTGCCAAGTGATGTATATATCGCCATCAGCACTTTGGGTGGGGAAACAGGAAGGAGGGTGAATAAGTAAAAAAAATATTGCTAGTAGATGGATTATCAATCAGGCAATGAAGCGATCCATCACACGAGATGCCAAGGTATAACATTAAAGCCTTAAGCAGTAGAGCAATACACTACTATGTCTGCGATGGTGAGGGCATGTGAACAACCATAAGTGTCTGTTCGAAATGACAACTTTACCTGTTGTTTGGCTTAGTTGGAGGACATTTGGGTCATAACATTAGATGGGCCACTCTATCTAATGGATGCATTTGGGTAATTGTGAGTGATTTATCTAGTCTTTCTAGGTGGGTACAGTTGGGAGCAAATTAACAGCTGACACCAAGGCAAATTTTACCTGAGTGGGAAAAATATCAGGGGGCAGATCTACTTACATTTCACACAATGCAGTGCTACGTTGCGTGAAAGGAAGCCAGCAGAAAGATGCCATATTTACAAAAATATGGCACTTTCCTGCTGTCTCCTAATGTTGGCGCACTGTGTGCTGCCTAATGCCAACACATCCAACCTTGCACCATGGTGAAGGAGTGGCTGTGTTATGAGCAGGATTGTTTTTGTGCAGGAAGGGTTACCCTCCTGCACAAATACAATCATTAGAGGCATATTCCGCTTTCTGTGGGTGCTGCAGAATTCAATACAGTGTCCTTTTGCACGAGCTACAGTTTGCGAACATTATGGGGCAGTAAATCCAGGTACATCGACCTGTAGTAGTCTAGGCAATCTGAGCTGAACGCATTAAGAATCTGTTCTTTATTCGGGAAGGAGAGAAACTGTAATAGGTGCTTCAATGTACAAAGTTGGCTATAGAGTTAACTTGATGGGTCACATAAGAAAGATAGTTCCTAAAAAGGGGAAGAGTCTTAAGAGCCATAAGATCAGTGTTCTCTAAATTTTGATTCAGATGGTTGAAACATATTGATGTATCAACGTCAGGGGCATTGTTCCAGGGGGGTTATTTGGGGTATGACACCCTCTAAATAAATGCATACATGGCTTGGTAGTTAGGTCTGTGGGCCCTGAGTCGGATCTGCTATGTCTGCTTTGGTTTTTCTAATTTTTCTGGTTCACTAACACTTTTTAACTTGTTTATTTTTAGGATAAGGAACTTAAATATATAAAGTGACCAGTTTACAAACAAACAGTAGCA
The DNA here is from genome assembly GCA_963921515.1 of Calotriton arnoldi. NCBI lineage: Eukaryota > Metazoa > Chordata > Amphibia > Caudata > Salamandridae > Calotriton > Calotriton arnoldi. Next base: position 719,504 of record CAWUFW010004608.1, on the reverse strand, counting down.
GATCTGCACTCTTAGAAGTACTCCTTGAATGGATGCAAATGTGCTACTTTTTAGAATTTGCAAACATTGACAGTAGTAGGTTTTTTAAGCTGTGTCAGTCTCAGGTTTCCAGGCATACTACTGGCAAGCAAACCCCCAAAACCTGCTGGGACAAGTTTTTGCAAATAGTATAATCACTAGCAGTAGCTCTGGGTAGCATTCAAAACCATCATTTTTTGCCCACTCTGCCAGTCTAGACAGAAAGACTTATTTAGGGTTTGCCAAATGGAGTAAAGACAGATAGGGTGGCAGAAGACTTTACGTCCACCACCCTGCCTTTACTCCGACCACTAAAAATAGAGATATTCGCCGAGCCGGTGGACATCCCTATACATTGGCAGGAGCCACCATCATGGCAGTTCCTGTTAGTGTAGGAAAATGTTGAGGAAGTTTGAGGAACGGCTCTGTCGAGCATGATAGCTAGCAGTCAAACATTTCCAAAGTTTTTTTGTTTTTTCAAAAGCAAACACCAAAAGCAGGTATTTGTTTTTTGAAAACTTAAACAACTAATGTCCCTACACTATGGGAGTTTCCTCCCATGCTGTGGGATGTCATTTTTCTTTCTTCAATGTCCCTCACCGGCAGGATATACCGGGGGAAGATGGACAGTAAAAAAAAAAGCCATCCAAGTGTTCACTCTAAAAGGGGTAGATGGTCATGTGGCTTTACTCCGACAGAGCCTACTCTGTCGGGTCGTCAGAGAAAGCTTTACACTGATGTATTAAATTTCACCTTTGCCAGAGAAATACTTCCTGTTCCCCCGACTCAAAATCAGGTGGGCGGACCTTGAGTTTCTTGGACAGGGTACTCCAACTGTGTTACAATAGAGTTCCTGTCTGCCAAACTCAAATTCAGCCCCTGAGGCCCACTCAATGCAAATCTGTACTGACCCTGCTCTTCATGGTAGCAGTCCATCCTGAACCTTGGTGATATCACCTATTCACCCCACTGCTTTTTAGAAAATTTGAGATCCCCACCCCCCCTGAATCTCACTGGCTACGCCCCAGATCAACCTTGCACAAATAGTAAGGTAGTCGAAGGGTGCAACAAGTGATAATCCATGTAATTTTCAATATAATTTGGGTATTGTCTGCATACATGAAAAGCGCGAATTTCAAAGATTGGGTGAAACAGGTTAAAGGAGTTACATAAATTATTGAAAAGAAAGGGAGTTAACATTGAGCCCTGAGGAACTCCAAAAGTAATTTCTCAAACCAATGAAACAGGGGACGGAACTACTTGTTGGGTGCTATCTGTGTGAAACTCAGAAAACCAAGTAAGATACCCACCCAGCTGTGCAAGTCTGGCAAGTTGGATTAGGTGGTTCACAGTATTAAAAGCTTCTGAGAGATCCAATAGATTTAGACCGTCAGGACTGTTACTATCCGCACAATGGTGCAGAACATCCAGGGATGTCACTTCTATCTCCGTACTGAAACTAGGGCAGAAATCAATTTGTTAGGGAGAAAAGAGATAATTACATTGTACAAACTCAGCGAGCTGAGTAATTTTGCTCTCTCTAGCAACCTAGCAACTGAACTAAATGGGAAATTAGGTGATAATTGACCAAAAAGTTGGGATCCAAAGTAGGCTTCTTCAGGAGAATAATCACATACATGTATTTGGAGGGGTGAGAACACAGCTGTTTTGGAAAACCACGCCAAGGATGTCAATTCCAACAATGACGATCCTCAGCTGACTGTTACTATTTCAGAGAACACCACACTTACTCAACCTTCATTCAGAGCGTGTTTGACTGCCTTATCCAATTGGATGAAGGAAGTTGTCTGCAGCTCAACACAGACGAAAACGAAACTCTTATTTTCGGGATGGCTCAATCCATGGTCCCATGCATGGTGGCTGTCTGAATTTGGGCGACCTTTAGCCCCTGTGAAGTTAGCCAGAAATCTTGGGTTCAATTTTTACTATGAACTTTCCTTCGACCCTCACATCTCAGCTTTCAGCTTCATTTTATAACACACTTTGGAAAGTGTTGGACATACTCCCCTTTTAGCATACATAGAAGTGGTTTCAACGGGGCGTGGTTTCGGCACCGGTCAAGATTGCCGCCTGAGGGGAAAGCTCCGTGACATCGGGACTTCTGAGGAACCGCCGGTGCGATATTTCGCACCCTTTCCTTCTGGAAACCTCCGTTTCAAGTTTCGGACGATGTCGGGATCCTGGTGAGCTGGTTCCCGCTTTAAACGCACTACGCTTTCATTATTTATAGCCGTGGACGGCTTCTCTACAATGCATCCGCCATTTTAGATGCGCGCCGGCTCCTCCGCATTCCAAATCATGAACTGCCTGCATTTTCTTTCCTTAATCCTTTTTTCTCGGTGCTCTGTATCTGACTGAATGCCTTCATGCCTGCAGCAAGTCTCTGGTGAGAAAGCGCACTATATATTCTGCATTACAACGTGTGCTGACCTCTGCTCTGCTATTTATTTCTCAGCGCTCTGTTTCTGACTTAATACTCATGCCTCCAGCAAGTCTCTGGTGAGAAAGCGCACTTCATATTCTGAATTACAACGTGGGATGACATCTACTCTGCTATTTATTTCTCAACGCTCTGTTTCTGACTCAATACCCTCATGCCTGCAGCCAGTTTCTGGTGAGAAAGCGCAATATATATTTTGAATTACAGCGCGGATACTCTGCTGTTTATTTCTCTACGCTCTGTTTCTGACTCAATGCCCTCATGTCTACAGCCAGTCTCTGGTGAAAAGCGCACTAAATATTCTGAATTACAGCGTGGGTTGGCCTCTACTCTGCTGTTTATTCACCTCAGTGCGCCCTCCATTTTGTCCTTAATGTTCTGTCAACTGCTTTACTGAATGAGATGCAGCGCTGGGTTTTTCAAGTTATCTTTCATCTTCACGGGGATTCCATGATTCTTCCATGACTTTTCTGGCTGGAATTTGCTGCCTTACATTTCTTGATATAATTTTACTTGCATCATTTTTGGCGGGCTTCAGTCTGGTTCTCTCCAGCTATAAGTCATACCGTTCCTTACATCATATGACAAGTGTAGTCAATTTTTCAGCTACTTCCAGTGGATATCCTACAGCATTTCTCTCGTGAATATTTAAATACCACGACTTTTGTTAGTTCGTGCAACGACCTCTGCACTATTTTGGTGACTCTTATATATGAGTATACTGCGCAAGCCGCAATTTGTTTTTGTGCCTAAAGGACGTACCTCATCAACGTCTTCTTTTCCTCCCTCTGCTCTGAACTCATCTTTTATCGCAGGATCGATGGCTGGGGTGTCTTCCAATCGCACTTCTTCATCACAATCTTCATCTAAATCATCTCCGCTGTCTTCAGCTTCTAAACGTTTGAAGCAGGGTCCTCCTTCTCCTGACAAGATGTCCCCTCCCATCTCTATGGAACTGCTGTTGGAGGAAATTCGCGCCTTGCGACCGTTTGTAGAGGAAACAAACAGTAAGATGCTATTCCTAGAGGAGAAATGGTCTACAATGGAAACTAGAGTGTCTTCAATAGAGCAGCAACTTTCGGTGGTCCAGGGTGACTCCCAGAGACTCTCTTCTTTAGAAAAGGAAGTTCGCAATTTGAAACAACATACTGAGGATTTGGAAAATCGAAATAGGAGGAATAATCTACGCATTTATGGTCTACCTGAAGCTTTGGAGGGTGACGACCCGGTCTCCTTTTTTACAACCTTCTTGCCGAAACTCTTAGACATGCCTTCTACCACATCTCTCAGCATCCAGAGAGCACACAGGCTTGGCCCTCGTCCCCCACTCTCTACATCTCCTGTCAGACCAAGAGGAGTTATCATTCTCTTCTTAAAATTCACGGATCTGCTTTCAGTCCTCTCTGCTGCTAGAGCCAAGCGACAAATCTCTTGGCTTGGTCAGAAGGTGTTTCTTTCTCAAGATGTCTCCAACGCTACGGCAGCTAGGAGGAAGGAGTTCCTAAGTCTTCGTCCGCCTCTTCGATCTCTTGGTGCCAGATATGGTCTTTTCCATCCCTGCATATTTAAGGTGACCTTTCAAAATCGAACTTGGTCCTTTGAAGATCCTGCGGAACTCCAAAATGTTCTTCACTCGCATTCTGCAAGCAACATGGACACTGCTGGCCCCTCTAATGGTTGATTCGTTTATACCCCTTTAATTGTAATGGTACTTCCTCGATACATTTGAAATGTTTCATGACATCCTTTTTTCTGTTGGTTTAGTCATACAATTTTTGAAAAGTTTTTCTGGTTATGTAATGGATTGCGCGGACCCTCCTTAGGGTCTATTAGCTGTCTCTTTACTGCTCTCTTTGTGTTTTACTTATTTATTTATTTATTGAAATTCTTTCAATATTGTTCAATTAATGTTTTACCTGGTGCTTATATCTGTCTCTCTTGCTTATGTTAGGCTCAATAGTCGTGCAGTTTTTTTTTCTTGTATACATGATGTTTACCGTCTTCCTTTTGTTTTCCTTCATAGGTACGTCCATTCGTGTTCCATACCATGCTTTTGTTTCCCTTCTCTTCCCTGTACCGATGTGGCTCGGACTCCCTGTGTTTGGGCGTCTCATCTTTTCGTGTGTCGTCCTTGCCTCAGTTTCCCTTCGTTTTTTGTCCCCTCAGGTATGTTTCTTCAGTTGTCCTTTTTGGATATGTACTGTCTCTTCTTCTTGCTGTTCTCTCTTTTTTTTCCTTTCCCCTTATTTCCTGTCCTCTTATCCTTTCTTCTTTTGTATAATTCTCTCTTCTTTATATCCAGTTTTCTTCTTTCTTACTAATTTTTGTTTCCTCTTTTACAGATGCTGAAAGACTTTGCTACTTTCTTAACTATCCTCTATTTTCCACCTTTCTCATTTCATTTCTTTATTCTTTATTATATCACCTTATTACTGTCACCTATTTTTCCCAAATTCTCAATTGCTCATTCTTCATTTTATGCTCATTTGCATTTCTTCTCAATAGTACACTGTTGTTTATACGATGTTAATCTTTTTCATTCAGAGTTATCACATGGAATGTAAAAGGCTTTAATAACCCTATAAAGAGGCAGAGAATTCTTTCACATCTAGCCTCATATAAACCTGATTTAGTTCTGTTACAAGAAACTCATCTATCTGAGGCTGAAACTCTCAAACTCAAACGTAATTGGGTTGGCTCAGTATTAACCTCTCCTACTAACACAAAAAAGAACGGGGTTGTTATTTTATGCCATAAAAAATTGAAATGCACTGTTGTTACACAAGATACTGATTCCGATGGTAGGTGGATTCTGGTTAAACTATTAATTAATAATATCACTCTCACTGTATTTAACCTCTACGGTCCAACTCAACCCGATTCTTCTTTTTGGCCTACTATTACAGACAAGTTTTTTCAAAATAAGGATGAATTTTTTCTACTTGGAGGTGACTGCAATCAAGTTGTTGACCCTATTATTGACCGCAAATCTCAGATACTTTTTATTCCCCATAAAACCCACAAACAATTTCTTAACTCCATCACACAGACTCAACTAGTTGATGCCTGGAGGTTATGTAATCCAGACCAATCAGAATTTTCTTTCTATTCCCCTCCACATGGATCCCTATCCCGGATTGATTACATTTTTCTTTCTAAATCCTTGGCCCAAAACCTCGTTTCCTCCTCGATTGAGCCCATTTTGATTTCAGATCATGCTCCAGTGGTCGTTGATTTCGATTTACTTCCTCCTCATTCTAAAATGTCTAGGTGGAGATTCAATAACTATCTTCTACAAGATCCAGTTTTTTCTTCTTCTTTCACCTCCTTTGCTGAAGAATTTTTTTCTATTAATGAAGATACCTATATATCTCCTGTTTCGGTTTGGGATAGTTTTAAAGCCGCTGCTCGGGTTTTATTATAGATTTTGTTTCTAAGAAAAAGAAACAGTCCTTTAATAAACATACAGCTTTATTATCTTCTATTAAACACTTAGAACATCAATTTTATACTTCTTCATCGGACTCTACTCTGCAGCAACTCATTCGTGCTAAGATGGAATTTAATAAAATCTCTACTGATAACGCCTCCTTCACTATGCTTCGGAGCAGTGCCAGATACTACGGTGGCCGAAATAAAGTTGGCTCATTTCTTGCTAATTATTTAAAATCTAGAAAAGAGAAAACATTAATTGAGTCTATTCAATCTACCGATGGTAAACACCTTTTCAAAGATAAAGATATTTTAGAAGAATTTACAAAATTTTACAGCGCTCTATATACTCCTGAGTCACCCCCAACTGATACACTCATTAATGAGTATCTTAGTACTATTCCTCCTCCTTCCTCCTCTGATCTAGATTTCACCTCTCTAGACACGGATCTTTCATTACAGGAAATCTCCTCCTCTTTGAATTCCTTAAAAAAGAATAAATCCCCTGGCCCTGACGGTTTTTCTGTAGAATTTTATCTTCATTTTTCCAATCTGTTATTACCAAAACTTTTTCACCTTTTCCAACATTTTTGCTCTACTGGTGCAGCACGTGGTACTTTTCTAGAAGCCTTTATTTGTCTTATTCATAAGGAAGGCAAAGATCCCAAATTTTGCAAAAACTATCGCCCCATCTCCTTGGTAAATGTTGATTATAAGATCTTTGCTAAACTTTTAGCATTGCGCCTTGATTCCTTCCTCCCTCATTTAATAGGCCCCGAACAGTGTGGATTCGTTAAAGGTAGATTAACTTCTGATAACTCTCGTCTATTTTTCAATGTTCTCAATAAAGCTCCTTCTTTATCTTTTCCTCTCGCGGCGATCTCCATCGATGCGGAAAAAGCTTTTGATAGGGTGGATTGGCCCTTTTTGTTTCAATCTCTTCGATGGCATGGTTTTGGTACTAAATTCATCTCTCTTATCTCTCTTCTTTACTCTACTCCCTCCGCTTCTATCATCGTGAATGGTCAAATCTCGCAGCATTTCTCACTCCACCGGGGTGTCAGGCAGGGTTGTCCATTATCTCCCCTTTTGTTTGTTCTTTTTCTTGAACCTTTTCTTTCCCGTATTTGCCAAAACCCCTCTATTCTTGGATTTTCATATGGAGATCATCATCTGAAATTATCTGCTTATGCTGATGACATTTTGCTTTTCATTTCCAATCCAGATTCTTCTATTCCTTCGTTATTACAGGAAATCTCCAATTTCGCAGCAGTATCAGGCTATAAGATCAACTCTGATAAAACGGAGGTTTTACCACTCACAAAATTCTGCCTCAAACAACAATTTGAATCTGCTGGCTTTCACTGGAATAGCTCTAAAATCAAGTATCTTGGTATTTGGTTTTCCAAATCTATTACTGACTCCGTTAAGTTGAACATGAATGTAGCCCTAGATCGTATTTCCAAACTCTTCTCATCCTGGAATCCTCTTTTTCTCTCCTGGTGGGGTCGTCTAGACTCCATTTAGATGATGATTACTCCTATTTTATTATATTATTTTTCAATGATTCCTATCCATATCCCCGTAACCTTTTTAAAAAAAATAGACTCTCTTCTTTCTAAATTTCTACGGAAGAATAAGAAATCCAGAATTTCTTTACTTCACCTCAGAAAACCGAGAATTGTAGGAGGGGTAAACTTTCCAGACTTTAGATTATATCATAAAGCCTTTAGCTTAAAACAAGCTTCTCATTGGCTTCTTATGGAATACTCTCCTTTTACTCCTCTATGGGTCACTATTGAACGTTGTATGGTTACTCCTTTCTCGACCAATGAAGTTCTTTCCTTTACTGCTAAAAATGCCCTCACATCCCTTCCACTTTTTAAACACACTTGCTCTTTGTTAAAACCCCATTTTCAGCCAAAATTAATATCCAGAAATGCTTTTCTTCATTCTCCCTTGTGGCATAATTGTCTTATAACCCTCAATAATAGACCTCTGTACTGGACCTCATGGAGAGTGAAGGGGATTGCCTGGGTTAACGATTTATTTGATGGCACTTCTCCTTGTTCTTTTCCTGATTTTCAAGCTACATTTAATTGTCCTCGATCTTTTTTACATAGATTTTCCATGCTTATGGAATTACTTGTAAGCATGTTTTATTCCCTTCCTTCTGATGACTCTTCAACCACTCAGGACTCACTTCTTAAAATCTTAGCATCAATTCCAAAATCCTCTTTAATTTATAAATTCTTTTATTCCACAAATCCAGAACGAGACAAAACTAAGGTGGAACTTACTTGGGAATCAGACTTAGGTTTTCAATGGAGCACTGATATATGGAATAAGATTTGGGCTTGATCGCTGAGGATCTCGAGATCCGCTTCCACCACTCAATCTATGTTTTTCCTATACCATAGATTATATTTCACTCCCATTTCTATAGCTAAGTTTGCACACATAGACAATAAGAAATGTTGGTCCTGTGATTTTCCATCAGCAGATCACTCACATCTCCTTTTTTCATGTCCCCCTGTTCTTTCTTTTTGGACACAAATTTGGGATCGTCTGTCTAAAATCTTTCAGATTCAAATTCCTATATCCAATATTCTTCTCTTTATCGGGAGTCTGTCAGAAGCCATTCCTCTACCTTTCTATAAAAGAGGGTTGTTTGATCTTATGTTGGCTTTAGCATTTCAACAAATTACGATGAACTGGAAATGTTTGACCAAACTTTCAATTAAGTCATGGTGGAATACTGTATGTAAATACCATAGGTTGGATGTGGCATATGCTTCCCAATGTAATCCACATGTAAATAGAGATGTTTTTTGGTTGCCATTAACTACTTATTTAAATATGGTTTCAATTAACAAGGTTTCTCATTATCGTTCTGAAAATTTCCAACCCCCTTGAATTCCTTCCTTTTTGTTTTATCTTTCCTCTTCCTCTACTATTTGGCGAAGTTTTTATTCAATAGTTATTTGTTCTTTACATTTTATGATTCTTATGAGCATAGTATTGGCATCTATTTTAGTGTTTATGATTATAAATATACTCTATACCCCGTCTTTTCCCTTTCCCCCTCTTTCCTTTCCCTTATTTTCTCAAAATGTAAATAGCTTTCTACTGTGATTTGCTGCCTACTCTATTTTTGCTTACAAGGTATTCTATGCATTGTTATTTACTAGGCCTTTAATGTATGTTTATTGATTTTTATGATTCAATAAAGCTTATTAAACTTAAAAAAAGAAGTGGTTTCAACATTCAACACATCATGCTTAGGCAACCCCAATTCTCTGTATTTCAAGACTCTTAAATATTGCCTGCCAAAATTTCAACAAGTTCAAAATGCAGCCACCTACCTCATTCTGAACGTTCAACATGGTCAACCTATTTCCTTTCAACTTCGGAAGTTCCACTGGCTTTCAGTACTTATAGGAGCACAATTGACAGAGCTTGTTATTACCTCCTTATCCAGGCGAAGATTAGGAACTTCCTTTTTTCATAATATGTCCCAACCATACAAGCCATCTTGGCCACTGCCTTCCTCATAAGCTAAATTTGTTGCTATGCCCAGATTTATCAGGAGGAGAAAAAGCAGCAAGCTCTTTCGCAATCTAGCCACCAGTCTCTGGAACAAGATTCCTCCCGATTTGCGGTCTGCCCCTATGGTGAACCATTCCCACTAGCTTCTTAAGACCTGGCTAATCAGTTCTTCGGTATAACCTTCTGCATTTTCCTACAGCCTATGGGCAGTCTTCTCTACTCTAGCACCAGTAAGCCCAGACACAGGCAGCTGTTTGCGCTTTATAAATTTATCTGTCAGCCAGATAAAGCTGCTTGCACAGAACAAAACAATGTTTTTGTCTGGTTCAGAATGCACATTTAGAACCCAGGTGACCAGGTACAAAAGTCGGCAGTTTACATTCTTCTATCACAAGTAATACTTCACTGTTCATGATCTACATTCAAGGCTTTAACTGCTCTTTTGCAGGTTTACTAAAGGTTTGTGTCAGTGCAAATCTACGCAAAGTGACACAAAGTCTCGCACAAACACTTACTATCCAGTGCAAAAGGTGCTTTGTACCGAAAAGAAGCCTTTTTCTTAGCACAAAGATCTCTTTGTGTTGCTTTGCATCACACTATGGCAAGTTAGTGTTACTGGCATGTAAGTAGGGAGATAAGGGCAAATACCTATAGGTTCTGATACAAAGCAGAATCTACTAATATAGCCAAAACAGGTTTATGTAAAAAATTAACACCACTTGAAGCAGGTGTTAAGGGAAATATCTGTTATTTCTAAAAAAGAAACAAAAAACATTCATGTGGAAGGTGTCTCTGCTCGACAGGGGAACATGGCGGCCGTGAGCTAAGCGGTCGCTTGCCGCCGGTTGTGCTCCCGCTCTGCTCAATGAAGGCATGCTGTAGTGGGGATTAGCAAAGCGTTTTTGCCCTCTTTATCCCCTTGGGACTCACTTGGGGGATGTGTGTTGGAGCGTCGGTGGACCTCCCGCGCTGGTTCCTAGCGGCCCTGGAGTTGAGGAGGGGCCGAAGGTTAGCGGCGCGCGGTCTCCTCCGAGGCAGCCTCTTCCGAGGTGATTCCGGTGGAGCCAGGGGCAGAGGCAGCACAGGGAGAGCGGCTGCTGCCGCTGCGTCCACGCTGGAGAAGAACACCATCACAGAGGGGACAGGGAGAGAGACGGAGAAGGAGACGCCGGATTGTGTATCGACGGCGGTGAGGTGTAGATCGGCCTCGGTGGTCTCAAGGCAGGAGTCAGAGGAGCGTGAGGTATCAGGGCGCCAGAAGGACGGGGGCATATGTGAGGCATCGGAAGCCGGTAAGCTTTTCTCCCCTTGCTCCCCCAGACCGATGAACCGGGAAGGGGGTTCCCTGGTAACCAGTCCGGTACAGCCTAAAAAAGCCACGCAGGTAATTAAATTAAAAGCAGGCAAAACCCCAAAAACGAAAACTGTAAGGAGAGGCAGGAAAAGAGGCGCAGCACAGGGGCCCATAGTGCAGGGGTTTGGAAAAGAGAAACCCTGTGAAGATATCACTAAGCCGCCCCTTGAAGGTAAAACTGCCTCAAACATACATGAGAAGGGGGTAATACTTTGGCAATAGGGCCTGAAGGTAGCCCTGAAAACAGTTTCCCACACTTTTGGGAGAATAAAGGCAAGGGTTCCAAAACAAACAGAAAGAAGGGCCATCCGGCGGATGCTAAAATAAAAATTACTCCATCATTAAGGTCCTATTTTAAGGTCCTTCCACAGGTTTTGGACGTGGTTAAACAGGGGAAAGCCCTTAGGAAAGATTCCGGGCCGACAGAGACAGCAAGACAGCCTCCTTTGGAACTTATGGAGGATATTGAGCTAGGAAATATCTCCTCCTCTACCCCCACCCTCACCCCGGTACTTACATCTATACCAGCTCCCTCCCCCAATTCCACCAAGCAATCTACCAAGCAACCTGAACCACTAAGTAGCCCTGAGACCCCAGGAGTAGGTACAGTTATGAGTGCAGTGTTAACTATCGAGCATGATGGAGGAGAAAATTCAACGGTGGGAAGTGCAGGGGCTAGTGGCAGTGAAAATGGTAATGGTAACAGCAATGGGCTGAGTAGGAGTAGCACAGAAACGGAGAAGACTCCAGGGAGGAAAGGCCCTCCTGTGACTCCTCTGGAGACTTTATTTTCCACTCTGTCTTCAGATATTAGGAAAGGGTTTGCTGTTTCGGAGTCTAACCAAGGAGAGATCAGACTTTTTTGTGAATCTCTTGAGAAAAAATTCGACCTCTTAGACTCTAGGATGGTGGTTTTAGAAGACTCAGTGGAGGGGCTTAAAGAAGACCTGGGAGCAGCTAAAGCCGATATTATAACACTTAAGAAGGAAGAGGCCATGCTCCGAGACAGGTTAGAATCGCTGGAGAATAACTCCCGGCGCAACAATCTACGCCTTTTGAATGTACCGGAGGGTAAGGAGGGAGAGGACCTTAGAGCTTACATTGTAACCCTCATAAAAGAATCAGTTCAGATCGATGATTCGGAAGAAGACTTGATGAGGGACATTACAAAGGATTCATAGGGACCCCTTCAGGAGGCACCCCAATCGAACAAAGCCCAGGAAGATCTTAATCAATTTTCTGACCTTTTCCTTGAAAGAAAGAATACTAACAGCTGCCCTAAAGCAGAAATCATTGAAACCCAGAGACTTTGCTTTTGAGATCCGATAGGATCTTTCTCGTAAGACTTTGGATCGACAATGGGAGCTGGGCAGGAAAATGGATGATTTTAAGAAACTGGGGGCCATCGCCCAATTAAAGTTTCCGGCACAATTAAAAATCATGTACAATAATAAAATGTACAACCTGAAAACAGTGCAGGAGGCAGAAGAGCTCTTGAGAAACTTAAAATAATTCCTGGAAGAATACCTTAGCTGGGAAACTACTCCATATACCTCTGGGAGTCTGAGAGGTGGTTAATTGAATTACGATGGGAAGCATTTATAGACCCACATACACCCGTGCATATCTGTAAATAACTAAGGTTATAATCTAAACCTATTTAAAACACGTGGAGGTTACAGTAGGAAATATGAAAACACGACACTGGAAATAGCATTAGAAATAGCGGGAGTTTTAGTGGGAGTCTTAGCTGCATGCGGTCTCTAACAATTGGTAATAGTTAAATATAGGGTAGAGTGGGGCACACCGGCAGGCAGAATCTGGACCAAGTCCAGGTAAATGGGGGTTGGGTTCTCCAGGGAGGGGATCAGGGGTGGGGATGGGGAATCACGGGTGGGGGAGCATAGGGGTAAAAAAGAAAAAAAGGAAAATTCTCATTCGCTTTCCGACCCTGTTGTCATTTATTGGTTATTATTTTTGGCTTGGTGTCGACACCCAGAGAGAGGGAGATGGTGTATATTTAGGGTTCAGTTTTTTAATCCCCCATGAGAACGTTACAATGTTTATCTTGGAATGTAAATGGTCTTCGGGTCAAAAGTAGGAGGGAAAAAATCCTTCAATATCTCAAAGACTCACCTGCACAGATAATAATCCTGCAGGAAACACACCTCTTGAGAGAAGAGATTAGCGGTATCTGTGGAAAGCTCAGGTGGGTGGAGCACTGCGTCAGTTCCTGTCAAAATGCTAACATTAGGGGTGTAGCCATCTTAGTCAAAAAACAAGCCAATGCCTGTCTTCTAGGCGCTATGACTGACCCAAGTGGCAGGTGGGTCATTGCCAAGCTGTCCGTTAAAAACGCACTTATAACAGTAGTAGGTTATTATGGTCCTAATCAGGATGACCCTTCCATACTAAAAACCATCTTTGCAAATCTTTTGGGGTTTCCCGATTCGATTATTTTAGCCGGGGATTTTAATATAGTTTTGAATCCTCAAAGGGATAAATCCCCTAGTAGTAGGGCAAATGTCTTGTCTAAATCCAGAACATACCTAAAGATGATGATGAGGCAGAATGCCTTATCTGACATCTGGAGAGAAAGATCAGGTGCTCAACTAGGTGTGTCTTTCTACAACAAAAAATACAGACATAAATCAAGGATCGACTACATCTTGATCAGTAATGATCTAAGGGGTAAAGTTGAAGATATAGGCTATTTGACCCCTCACCTTTCGGACCACGGGGCTGTATGGATGGATTTAAATTTATTAGATAAAGAACAACGGAGGGTGTGGACATTTGACTGCACACTCCTCCTAGATGAGGCTGAGACCGGGTACTTATCTCAGGAGACAGAGTTCTTCCTAAACATAAATATAGGCTCGGCAGAGCCTTCAGTGGTATGGAACGCCCTGAAGTCGTACCTGAGAGGCTTAGTAACAAATAGGACCTCCTATAAGAACAGGCAGTATAGGGAGGAAATGGCATCTATCGATTGGGAAATGAAGGAGGTGGAAAGGAAGTTTAACAACGAAGTCGACCAAGCTATTCGCCAAGCACTAGAGGAGAAATTGAAAACTCTAAAAGAACTGCTAGAGAATATTATTCAGGCCAGGATTTCTAAACGATGGGAAGCCAGTAAGCTTGCCCATTTTGAATATGGTGAGGGGGCCGGCAAATTATTGGCATGGAAGGCTAAAACCGATAGGGTTCGTAACCTTATTAAACAAATTGATGATGTGCATACTAACTCGTCGATAACTAACGATGAAGAGATAGGAGAAGCCTTTTTCACTTTTTTTTAAAGATCTATATAACAAAGATAATGATGTAGACAGCACATGTGCACGCGAATGGCTAAACCAGATCAATCTCACCCCCTTAGATGCTGCTCAGCGAGAGAACTTAGAGCTTGAGATTTCACAACAGGAGGTCAGGAAGGCTTTTTCAGCCTGTAAGACAGGTAAGGCTGCCGGGCCGGATGGCCTTCCGATGGAATTATATAGAAGTCTAGGAGAGGCGATAATTCCATTCACGACAACTCTTTTCAACAAAATTTTGGTCGAAGGAGTTAGACCCCCCACCTCATGGGGTGAAGCCAATATAACACTGATTTTAAAACCAGGTAAATCTTCAACTAAATGCGGGTCATACAGACCCATTTCACTTTTAAACAACGATTATAAGATTTTTTCTAGAATATTGGCAGACAGGTTGGGTGCGGTAGCGGGAGGTTTGTTACATGCAGACCAAAAGGGTTTTTTGAGAGGCAGGAATCTCTATGACCTTACCCATGATTTTATAGGTGCCATTGACTTTGCCTCCACTTTTTCACTCCCTTTGACAGCAATGACACTAGATGCCACTAAGGCATTCGATAGGGTCAATTGGAACTATCTAGCGGCCGTGCTTGAGAAGTTTAATTTTGGGCCAAAATTCTGCCGCACTATTAGTCTTATATATAGTGACCCCTCAGCGAGGCTCGTGGTCAATGGAAAATTAACCAGACCCTTTAAAATCAAAAGAGGAACCAGACAGGGCTGCCCCCTCTCCCCCCTCCTATTCGACATGTATATAGAACCATTTGCTCAAAGTCTCAGGGAGGAGACAGATATTACACCATTTAAAAGTGGAGTATGGGAGAGGAAGGTAGCCCTGTATGCGGATGATATATTAATTCTATCATCGGATCTGGAGTCATCTTTTCCTCATGTCATCCGTCTAGCGCAGGATTTTGGTCGGGTCTCGGGGTACGAAATCAATGCAGACAAAACCGAAATTATGACATGGAATCGACATCAAGTTAAGAATGAGATGCGATATCTGGGAGTGAAGATTGTTCAGGATATAGATAAGATTGCGGAGACCAATCTCTTGAACATCTTAAGAGAGTGTCAAAAACTCATGAAGTCCTGGGCCCATCTTCCTTTGACCATCTTAGGTAGAACCAATCTGATTAAGATGGTAATTTTACCAAAAGCCACCTTTCTTTTCAATACCATCCCTTTACACTTTGAGAAGCGGGTAATAGATAAATTTCAGCAATCTATTAACTCATTTGTGTGGGCCTATAAAGCGACAAGGATAGCGTGGAAAAAGCTGAGACGCAGGAGAGAAAAAGGTGGTCTTGCACTCCCAGATATACAGTATTACGCTTGGGCCTTTCAGTTAACATATTCAAGAATGCTGCTAAAATCCCCGGATTCATCAGAAAGGGGGAAAATGTTTTCAGCTATGTTAGATCAAGTAGGTTTATCTCATGAGGGCTTTCTTTTTAAATATGGAGACCAGAAGTTCTTCAAGAAAGTAAGGCTGAAGGTATTATTGTGCGCTGCTCGAATATGGGCCAGAATTAAAAAATCAACGGGCCTAGAGTATTACTCAAGTCTGGCTCCATTGTGGGATAGCCCGGGGGCACCAAGTTGTTTAAAGGATAAATTGGCAGCCCCTCTTAAAACAGCTGGGTTCCTGGTATGGGGAGATCTGGTCACTGAGGGATCACTCTTGCCTTGGGCATCATTTGACGATAAATTGGAGGGGGGCATGTCTAGATTTAAATATCTACAACTAAAGAGTTGGTCCCAGAACCTTAAAAAACCTATAGGTATGGGGAACATTTTGGAAGAACACTTGCTACGGAAGTCAGTAGGAAAGAAAGAAGTATCGTTCTTCTATTGGTCTATTGAAGAGACCATAGATGGAGATTTCAGATTAGCCGAAGAATTATGGGGAGATTCTATTCCGGATATAGACTGGGTAGACCTGTGGCAAACCTCCTTTAACACTTTGTTTACAGTTGTGAAACCAGCCTGGTTTAGAAGAAACCATTATTTCACCACACATAGGGCCTACTTATCCCCGGCGAGACTTTCCAAAATGTCCAAGGGCCCCCTGTCAGCTGCAAAAATGCCATATGGAAAATGCCCCAGACACACATATGTTTTGGGACTGCCCAGCTAATGCTGAATTCTGGGAGAGAGTAGGGAACACTCTTACGGACATTCTAGGGTGCCCAGTACGTATTTCCCTCAGACTCATCATCTTTGGCATACTAAGTGAAACTACAGGCTCGAGCAGAGGCTTTTTATTCTATGCCATTCTGCTGGCTAGACGAGAAATATGTAAGAGATGGGCTGAGGCCATACCCCCACGCATTCAGACTGGCTGTCCTCCTTGTATAAAACCTCTAGAATTGATTTGGTCAGATTGGGAAATAGTAGGAAGAAAGCCATTTGGGATTGCCTGATAAATTGGTCTCCTGGTTAAACAGCAACTACTTGTCTTGTGTTGATAAGATCATCCACATAATCTTTGATCCTATGATTAAGCCTCACGGGAAGCTCTCAGACTGTGCTGGGCTGTGCTGCTTCTTTTTGGTCCCCAGGTTCGATTTTGAAAGGGCTCACAGCAACAGTCGCCGGTTTCAAGTAATCAGAAGAGAGCACGACCACCCTCTCCTTGACAACGAGAGGTCAGCAACAGGAAGGGGGTTTGTCTGCCACTGGTAGGCGTGCGACAGAGATGCGGGGTTTGTACCTCGTGGGCCTACGTCTCATAACTGAGTAACAGTGGCAGCCTCCCAGTTTCCTAGTTGTCTGGGGTTGGAGGCGAATGAGGAGAAAAAAAAAAACATTCATGTGTACAGCGGTGCACATCACTTCCAGTGAGTAAGATCCTTCTGGGTTAGTCTGCATCCAAACTTGTATTGGAAGGTATGCTTCCACTACATATCCTTTGATAGATAATGCACACTCACCTCTGCACAATGTTGTGAGGCTCTGCATTGCGCAAGGCAGCCTTGTTTGTGCACCAGCGGAGGGGATGACAGCTGCAGCAGGCCAATTTTAGCAGACCTAGATCTGCACTGTGTTTTTGCCCTTCCACTACATAGTGAAGCAAATTTGGATGTGGAACTGTATTCCCTGAAAAATATTAAATCTGGGCCATAGCATTGTAAACAACTTGTTTTTATGTGCCAAATCACATTATGCATATGAAGGCACACCCGTCTAATGAACAAAATTAAACTAATTCTGATTGCTGCTGACCCCCTAAGAAACCTAAACATTTTACAACTTTAAGTTAATTTGTGTAAAATTAAAATTGTAATAACTAGCAAAATCCTAACATTTTTACATGTAGAAAACAACCATAGTTTGAGAAATATATTTTGCCAAAAGTCAGAAACAGTGTTCACAAAGTGCTATGTAAACATGCGCGCTTGCTCATCTTTCCTTGGACAAGACCACTTCCACAATTCCCAGTGGCAGAGGCCTCTTGAAATACAGGAGTCTTTTTGCTTTGCAAAAGGTTAAAGAGTGAAAGTGATACAGAGTTAATGCAATGCGGTTTTGAAAACGTTCATTTCTCACTTAAAAGCATCT
Organism: Calotriton arnoldi; assembly: GCA_963921515.1. Lineage (NCBI taxonomy): Eukaryota > Metazoa > Chordata > Amphibia > Caudata > Salamandridae > Calotriton > Calotriton arnoldi. The sequence continues at coordinate 701,809 of CAWUFW010004608.1, read as the reverse complement.
TGTTCGGCATGTATATATTCCGCCGAACAAGGCTACTGCAGATTATTAAAAGGCCGAGTTTTATTTGCTACACATGTGCAGACGAATTCCTGTGGAGGCCAATACTTCAGCCCCATTTGAGCCCCTCGCCCACGGCTAGACCTCTGCTGCAGGAGTTGCTCTTAAATGGCTCACTGCGGTGCAGATGCAGTGTCAAGGCCCCGGCCCTTTGTTATGTTGAACCTGGGGAACAGTGCATTCACACTGATCTTCAGCCACTGTTATGACAACAGAGGCTGACAAGAGAAGCTCATATTCCATTCCAAAATAAGTTTGGAGGAGAGTTGTAGTAAATGTTGGGACACAGAATGTAGAAAAGTAGGATCTGCGTTCATGGTTACCCCCACTTTTTGCTGGTGTCATTATGTTTTACTGACTGGGATCCTGCCAATCAGGACACCAGTCTCTGTGCTTCCTCCCTAAATTGGACATGGGGAGTACTTAGGTACCTTCCAGATTGGCTACTGGTGTACCCTGATAAGTCCCTAGTCTATGGTACTCAGGGCATAGGTACTCCAGGGGTCTCCCATGTGATGGAGCATGTATTATGCCACCCATGGGAGACCACTCAAATTGTGATTACAGGCCTGCCATTGCAGCCTGTGTAAGCTGGTGCTAGCACCACTTATGACAGATATAAGTTTCCTTATATCTGGGGGTCAATGCACTTAAAACCTTTAAGTCACCCCTAAGGCAGGCCTTTCAATCCTGAAGGCAGGGTGCTCGGTTCTAAGTGTGAGGGTGCCCCTGCAAGAGCAGGACACCCCTAAAACCTTCGGAGTCCATTTTCCCGGGTTGTAAGTGCATCAGCCATTAAGATACATTGAGTGGCCATGCGTCATTACGCGATGACCATCTCTAAACTGGCTGTAACGAACCCTGTTGTGTTTGGTATCAAACATGTTGAATCATACCCCCACACCGTAAACAGTGTGTCAGGTATGATTCCATGCACCGTAAAGCTCCTCTGGGAGGCCCTCAGTGCTCCCGGTACCAGTCTTCTAGGCCCGGACAGCAAATTATGGCTGCTGCCGACCAGAGACACGATTCTGCCCTCCTGCTGCTGAGCCAAGCTCGAGCAGAGGAAGGCAGGACAATAGGTATCCTGTCACAGGGAGGTGTGACCACCTCCCAGACACGACTTAAGGTATTGGGACAGGGTGGGGGCGCATGCCAGAGCCACTCAGACTGCTTGAAGGGCACATTTGGTGCCCTCCTTGCATACTCCAGTCCAAACCAGTTCAGGGAGCCATTGGTTCCAACTCTGGTGCGAAACTGGACAAAGGACATGGGAGTATCCTCCCCACTGTCCAGCCCCTCCTCTGGGAGGGACCCCTGAATCGTTCCAACCCTTTCCTTAGGGTACTTAAGGGCTTACCTGTGGGTGGGTCCCTAGATTCGTCATGGGACAAGATTCAGATCACATACCACTTTAACATCAACCGTCTGGGCACTCTGGACCTTACTGGACTTCGCATTGGGAACCGAGTCTGCAACTCGGAAGACTTCTGCTGCTCCTGGTCTCGTCGTCCTGCAAGTCTGCTGCAACGTCTGTGCCTGTGCTCCATACAAGCTCTTCACAAAGCTTGTGGACATCCAAGACACCCGAAGGAATCTCCCTTGGAGTGAAGGAGTTACTCCCCTGCATCTGCAGTCAGCGCAACGCGGCTGACTGGTCTGCTTATCCTGGGCTCCCATGGACTCCGAAAGGCTCAGCAACACAGGTGGTGGTTCTGCAACTTCCTCGAGGCCTGCACTGTCTTCTCACTGAGTTTGAGGCCAGTATCCCTCATTGGAACTGCTGGAACAGAACCCCTGTGCACCACACCGACTTGCCGTTGCCAAGACTTGTTGACACTTTACTCCAGAGATCTTCAGGCTCAAAGAAGCTACAACCTTAAGCATCTCCTGCAGCCAAGATCGTTGCCTGCATCGCATCCTTTGCACCATGGGTCTTCATCCTTTGGTGAGCTGCTCGAGGTCCTCTTTCAACTCCTGTGCCTGTGGCCGTGGGTCCTCTCGAGGGTCTTCTTTGGCTTCAGTGTGCTCCCCTACTTGCTCGGGCCTGCTCTAACTTACCTGCTTGTGGTGAGTCAGTTGGACCTTGCTGGTCCCGATACCGCACCTTTTTCTTCAACTAAGTTGGTTGCCATTGCCAAGGCTTGTTGGTGCCCCTGCCAGATATCAACCCCTTGGCTCTTGATATCCGACGTGGAACAGCTCATGCAAGGCCCGTGGTCCTCCTCTGCGTCGCCTGGTCCGTACAGCTGCAACTTCAAGGGCACCATCAACTCTCCTGCATCTCTGACATCGGTGGGCATTCATCTACCGTGCCTCCTGATCACTCCTGAGTAGCATAGACTCTGTCCCTTCTGCTTGCAGGTACCTCTCACCTTGAATCCACCTTTGGGTTCCACCGGACACATTCACCTTCTTCGCCAGCTGCATCTTTTCCGAAGTCCTCCATTGTGGTTTACGGCGGTTTCCGACGTCACTTCCCACCTATGCACCCGGCTTTCCTGGTGTAGGTATCATGGTTCCTGGGGTATCCACGGGTTGGGTGACTCTCAAACCTTCCATCTTCCACAGGGTTTCTTCGGGGTCCACTGGGAAGGTTCCTTCTTCTTTAAAATTGCAACTGCGATTTACCTATTGACTAACATTGAGCAATCGGTTGTGTTCCCACTCTGCACACGACCTTTGTGGGGTTCCTAGATACTCCTAGGGTGGTTCCTTGGGTCCCCGGCTCTTCTACGTCTTCTGGGTCCATTCTTGACTTAGGTCGTGGTTCGCATTTCACTATGTTAGTACATGGTTTGGTCTCCCCCTGGGAACCACTGTGTATTCTGTGCTATTTATGAATTCTATTGCCAAAGTATTGTGTATATTGTGTTGCATCTCCGGTTAGGAGATAATACATTGTGATAGTGAGTGTTAATAATAAATACATATTTTTTTATAACTACACTGTGTGGTTCTTTTTCACTTAACCCATACCATAAGATTAAGTATTGGTAAAACAAGCTGCTTTACACGCCTTCTGGACTAAGCCTGAAGGCTGCTCTCCACAGCTACTACTTGAAGAGCTTTCTAAGGTTGTCTTAGACCACTAAAATCACCATAAGGGTTGTCTGGATTAGTGCAGGGTGCTACACTTACATAAGTGAGCACCATATACTAAGCCAGCCTCTCACATTGGTGTGCAGCGGTTGGGATTCAATCCTGCTTTGCTATACCAGCTAATCTAGGGTGGATTAATTGAAAAAACATCACTAGCATATAATACTATAGAATAAGTAAATTCTACTGAACTTTCAGATTGGTTGTAAGGGACAAACACAACTCTTTCTCCGAACTTAGGAAGTTTAGTTTATATTCGGTTAGGTAGGTGCAACACAACAGTACACCTAGTGACCATGTCTTTAGTTGGGGATACTAGTGTACCCCAGTCTACTAAGTACAGTGACATGAAGTTCCAGGACCTCAGGACCCTGTGTAGCCTTAGAAGAATAAAGGCAGGTAACAACCCCACTACTAAGCTGCTCTTAGAGTTGCTTCATCAGGATAATAGGAATTCTGGAGGGGCAGAAGAACAGGACAATGTGGGTGGGGATGCTCCTGAAGAGGGGGCATCAGGGGTTCCCTAGGGACCTCAATTCGGAGTATGGCCAAGAGGAGTCCAACTCCACATTGGCAAACTCAGATCCCCAGGGAATAGTGCAGATGGCACAGAGGGTGTCCCCTTTATTCCACCTGGGAGGGTTCAGAGTAGCCAGAGGAGGTCTAGATCTCCTTCTGTTGAGTCCAGGGCTTCAGATACTTCTGTAGGGACCTCCATATCTAGTAAGAGGGAGAACTCCGTGGAAAGGGAGTACCAAAGGATCAAGCTTGAGAAAGTCGGACTTAAGCTCAGGCGAGATCAGTTGGCCCTTGACAAGGAGACCCTGGAAGGGCAGAAAGCCAGGAAGAGATTGGGACTAGAGTCCCATGGTGGCAGAAACAGTGTCCCTAGAATCTGGGAAACATCCTTTGATACTAGGAACCCGAGCAGAATAGTCCCTCCTTACCAGGAGGGGAATGATATCCATAAATGGATCACTGCTTTGGAGAGGGCCTGTAAAGTTCAGAAGGTCCCTCAAGGGCAGTAGGCAGCTATTCTGTGACTCTCCTTTACTAACAAAGGTAGAGATAAGCTCCTCACTGTTAGAGAAGAGGATGCTGACAATTATTTAGTCCTGAAGAGTGCCCTCATAGATGGGTTTGGCTTAACCACTGAGCAATACAGGATTAAGTTCAGAGACACCCAGAAGGCACACATCCAGGACTGGGTAGATTTCATTGATAGTGCTATTAAGGCTCTGGAAGGCTGGCTTCATGGAAGCAAGGTACAGGACTATGAAGGATTGTACAGTTTGTTAATGAGGGAGCACATCCTTAATAACTGTCAAAACCAACTTTTGCACCAGTACCTGGTGGACTCTGCCTTCTTTCCCAATTCTTGGGGAGAGGTCAGATCAGACAAATGGGTCCACACCAGGGTGAAGCAGAAAAACCAAGGTGGTGACCAGAAGAAGCAAGATTCTTCTAAACCCCAGGAGAAGGGTGGGGAGAAGGGCAAAGACAAAAAGGAGTCTTCTCAAAGGCCTCAAAAACCTACATCTGGGGGTGAGTCCCAAAACTCCAAGAAAGGCAAAAAGAAACCTTGGTGTTATTTATGTAAAGTAAAGACCCATTGGACAAGAGATGCTGATTGTCCAAAGGCCAAGGAACCTACCACCACTGACCCTAAGGGAACTGCGCCCCCTAGCACCAGTACAAGTTGTTGTACAGCAACCAAGGGATTAGTTGGGTTAACCTTGGGTTCTGAGATGGGTTCTGACTTAGTCAGAACTCCAGCTCAGGTTGTTTTAGTCTGTGATGGTGGCAATGATCTTGCCACCTTGCTAGTAAGTCCCACTAACTCGGGCAAGTACAGGCAGCAGCCTTTAATCAATGGGCTAAGCTCTCCGGTTGGGGTATTCCAAATCAATTACTTGACATGATTAAATTGCTATACATTAATATGTGGGTCCAAGTTAAAGTCGGAGACGGTAGATGTACAACCCACCGATTCGAAACTAAAAGTGGCCTTAAGTAGAGTTGTGTTTTGGCACCATGCCCTTTTAATCTTTTTATGGCTGACTTGCCATTACATCTTAAAGATGTTAATGCCCACTCACCTACCCTCTTAGGACAAAAAATTAAATATTTACAATATGCAGATGATACCATACTTTTAAGCCACACTGCTATAGGTTTAAGAAGATTAATCGACTCATTTAATAATTATATTTCTGCCAATGGATTACTAATGAATACAAAGACGACAAAAATAATGACGATCGGCGGCACTAAATCTGATAAGATAGTTTGGAATATAAATGGGCTACATATTGAAACTGTGAAATTCTACAAATATTTGGGTATTACATTTGACGATAAAATGTCTTTTAAACAGCATTTTATTAATCTAAAAGCTAAAGCTACAGCTTTGTCCTTTGCTTTTAGAAAGTTGAGAGATACGTTGGCATGTCTAACCCATGAGCATTTACTTAAGGCTATGAAAGCAAAATTGATTCCCGCTCTGTCTTATGGTTCAATGATTTTTCGAGGTAAAGATGCGAAAATCCTTGATAATCTACAAATAAAAGTTTTTAAATCTGTCTTTAGGGTTCCAAGGTATATTGGGCATGCCAACGTCAGATTAGAATTTGGTCTGAAAAGACAATCCCTGATAAGACAATCTGTCTATTTAAAATCATTACATTCTTTTTCTTGTTCAGACCAGGGCACCCTTGCGAACCAATGTTTGCAGGAGTTAACGAGGTATGAGCATGTCAAGGCCTGGAGAGTATATTTAATGGAGAGCCTAAATAACTTCAAGTCTACGCCCCTTTAGGGTGCAGCAAAGTGGTGTTTAAACAGATAATAAATCGATCAGCTAACTCCCTATCGATTCTCTTTGACAAGGAGGAGCTCGGCAAAAAGAGCCACTCCTGGACAGTTATCAATTCATTTACTAAATTAGAACCACAACCGTATCTCACAACCCACTTAAAACTATTTTTAAGGGATAGATTTATCATGTTACGTTTTGGGAGATACCCCACAAAGGATGGAATCCCTTCATGGGAACGAACATGGCCCACAAACAACTGCAGGTTATGTGGTTTTCATAAAGAATCTTTCATGCATATTGTAATCACTTGCCCTCAGTTGCTAAAAGAAAGGAAAGCTCTATTAAAATCCACCTTTAACGAACTAGGGGTGAGAACATGTCGAAAGGCTATAATAACTTGTCTCTCTGGGAATAAGCCTAGCCTGACCCTCCGATTCGTAAAGTTTGTCTTCATTGCAGAAAAAAAACTACTATCCGCGCTCGACACATAATTTCTGTTGCATGCCTAAAATATTGACGACCCGTTTTACAAGATAACGTTTTTAGTTTAAAATAAATAAATAATTAAAAAAACATTATTAATCCTATAAAATTGTTCTAGAAGCCATGTGAATGACCCTTAAACCATAGTTTAAAAAGATTTTCCTGCCTGTAGTATCTGGACATAAACCCAATACCAAATCAATTTTTCGTTGGTGAGGGCCTGTTCTGAAAAGGACAAATTATCCTTTTTAATCTATTGCTTAGATTGCTGTTCGATGTTAGACGTCGCACGACCGCACTTTAGCTATTGCTGCTAAATGTAAGTCTAGTCCAAGTGCTTCTCAATTACTGCTGCTAGTTGCAAGATTTTGCACAGGTACATTGTATCTATTGCACTTTAATTCTGGTACTTTGATATATGTTTACTTTAAATTAGGGGGTCGGGTAGGTAGTTTCTTTGAGAAGGCTTTTACCATTTCTTCGGAGTAAGGATTTTTATGAGTGGCGCGAAATATGAAACCATTTTAGAATGCTCTCTGATGTTATTGGCAACAAAATCCATTTTATGAGTTTTTGTTTTTAAAGATGCGATAGCAGATCAATTGAATCTGCGCTCTTTCATTATTGATCTTAGATGTAAACCACCGCACAAGTGCACTTTATAATGTACCTTAAAATTATTTATCAATACCAAGTAGTAGAAGTGTTTTGTTGAAAAATGATGCGATTCCAGTCAGTTCTAATTGATGTAACCCAAGTTCCTGTCACAACCTAAAGTGTGTTTAATCTTGTTTGTAATGATTTTTAGTAATCAACAAATAAAACATTTTCTTCTTCTTTCCAATGGCAAGGAAGCAATAGCTTTCAGGGACACAGTGGCCAGAGTCACCATGGTGGCAGAGAAACTTGTGTCCCCCAAACAAATCATATTTGGACACATATACCAAGTAACCAACGCTAGCAATGTCAGGACTGATCATTCCTTGGTAGTTGTGAATCTCAGCTGGGTAGGGGTAACTGGACCTAAGAGAGTTGTGGTATCTCCAGACCTACCTGTAGATTGTCTGTTGGGCAATGATTTAGAGACTTCAGCCTGATCAGGACTCATGCAGAGATGCCAGTGTCTTTGCTGTAACCAGGGCTCAAGCCAAACAGCTCAGCACTGAGGGAGCACTGGATCCTGGAAAAATGGACCAGATTGCTCCTAAGAGAAGGAGGAGGAAGGGTAAGGAATTGCCCTCCTCCCAAACTCTCAGTGAGGATCAGTCTCCTGAGGGAGATGATCTCAGTCCCTGTGAAGGAACTTGGGCCTGACCAGGCAGAGGTCTTGGGGAAGGGGGCCCTTCCAGGGCAAACTTGAGTTTGGAGCAGCAATCCTGCCCCTCTCTTGAACAGTTTAAACAGCAAGCTGCTGCTGAGGAGGCAGAGAGCGTCAGTGGGTCCCATAGGATCTATTGGGAAGATGGGCTTCCTTCTAGACCCGGACAGCAAACTATGGCTGCTGCCGACCAGAGACACGATTCTGCCCTCCTGCTGCTGAGCCAAGCTCGAGCAGAGGAAGGCAGGACAATAGGTATCCTGTCACAGGGAGGTGTGACCACATCCCAGACAGGACATAGTGTATTGGGACAGGGTGGGGGCGCTTGCCAGCACCACTCAGATCGCTTGAAGGGCTCATTTGGTGCCCTTCTTGCATACTCCAGTCCAAACCAGTTGAGGGAGCCGCTGGCTCGCACTCTGGCGCGAAACTGGACAAAGGACATGGGAGTATCCTCCCCACTGTCCAGCCCCTGTTCTGGGAGGGACCCCTGCATCGTTCCAACCCTTTCCTTCGGGTATGTAAGGGCTTACCTGTGGGTGGGTCCCTAGATTCATCGTGGGACAAGATTCAGATGACATACCACGTCATCTTCAACCGTCTGCGCACTCTGGACCTTGCTGGACTTAGCGTTTGGAACCGAGACTGCAACTTAGAGGAATCCTGCTGCTCCTGGTATCGCCATCCTGAAAGTCTGCTGCAACATCTGTGCCTGTGCTCCATACAAGTTCTTCACAAGGCCTGTGGACATCCAAGACACCCGAAGGAATCCCCCTTGGAGTGAAGGAGTCAATCCCCTGAATCTGCAGTCAGCACAACGCAGCTGACAGGTCTGCTGATCCTGGGCTCCCACGGACTCCGAAAGGCTCAGCAACACAGGCAGTGGTTCTGCAACTCCATCGAGGCCTGCACTGTCTTCTCACAGAGTTTGAGGCCAGTATCCCTCGTCAGAACCGCTGGAACAGAACCCCTGTGCACCACGTCAACTTGCCGTTGCCAAGGCTTGTTGACTCTCTCCTCCAGAGATCTTCGGGCTCCAAGAAGCTCCAACCTCAAGCATCTCCTCCAACCAAGATTTTCGCCTGCATCGCATCCTTTGCATTGTGGAACTTCATCTTTTGGTGAGCTGCTCTAGGTCCTCTTGCGACTCCTGTGCCTTCGGCCCGTGGGTCCTCTCGGGGTCTTCTTTGGCTTCAGTGGGAACCACTGTGTATTCTGTGCTATTTATGAAATCTATTGCCAAAGTATTGTGTATATTGTGTTGTATCTCCGGTTAGGAGATAATACATTGTGATAGTGAGTGTTAATAATAATTACATATTGTTTATAACTACACTGTGTGATTCTTTTTCACTCAACTCATACCATAAGATTAAGTATTGGTAAAACAAGCTGCTTTACACACCTTCTGAACTAAGCCTGAAGGCTGCTCTCCACAGCTACTACTTAAAGAGCTTTCTAAGGTTGTCTAAGACCACTAAAATCACCATAAGGGTTGCCTGGATTAGTGCAGGATGCGACACTTACATAAGTGAGCACCATATACTAAGCCAGCCTCTCACATTGGTGTGCCGCAGTTGGGAATCAATCCTGCATTGTTTTACTAGCTACTCTGGGTGTGGATTAATTCAAAAAACATCACTAGCATTAGGCAAATATAATACTATAGAATAAGTAAGTTCTACTGAACTTTCATATTGGTTGTAAGGGACAAACTCAACTCTTTCTCCGATCTTAGGAAGTTTAGTTTATATTCGGTTAGGTAGGTGCAACACCACAGTACACCTAGTGACCATGTCTTTAGTTTGGTATACTAGTGTACCCCAGTATACTAAGTACAGTGGCATGAAGTTCCAGGAACTCAGGACCCTGTGTAGCCTTAGAAGAATAAAGGCAGGTAACAACCCCAATACTAAGCTGCTCTTAGAGTTGCTTCATCAGGATAATAGGAATTCTGGAGGGGCAGAAGAACAGGTCAATGTGGGTGGGGATGCTCCTGAAGAGGGGGCATCAGGGGTTCCCTAGTGACTTCAATTCGGAGTATGTCCAAGAGGAGTCTAACTTCACATTGGCAAACTCAGATCCCCCAGGGAATAGTGCAGATGGCACAAAGGGTGTCCCCTTTATTCCACCTGGGAGGGTTCAGAGTAGGCAGAGGAGGTCTAGATCTCCTTCTGTTGAGTCCAGGGTTTCAGATACTTCTGTAGGGACCTCCATATCTAGTAAGAGGGAGAACTCCTTGGAAAGGGAGTACCAAAGGATCAAGCTTGAGAAAGTCAGACTTAAGCTCAGGCGAGATCAGTTGGCTCTTGACAAGGAGACCCTGGAAGGGCAGAAAGCCAGGAAGAGATTGGGACTAGAGTCCCATGGTGGCAGCAACAGTGTCCCTAGAATCAGGGAAACATCCTTTGACACTAGGAACCTGAGCAGAATAGTCCCTCCTTACAAGGAGGGGAATGATATCCATAAATAGATCACTGCTTTGGAGAGGGCCTGTAAAGTTCAGAAGGTCCCTCAAGGGCAGAAGGGACTCTCCTTTACTAACAAAGGTAGAGATAAGCTCCTCACTGTTAGAGAAGAGGATGCTGACAATTATTCAGTCCTGAAGAGTGCCCTCATAGATAGGTTTGGCTTAACCACTGAGCAATACAGGATTAAGTTCAGAGACACCCAGAAGGCACACATCCAGGACTGGGTACATTTCATTGATAGTGCTATTAAGGCTCTGGAAGGCTGGCTTCATGGAAGCAAGGTACAGGACTATGAAGGATTGTACAATTTGTTAATGAGGGAGCACATCCTTAATAACTGTCAAAACTAACTTTTGCACCAGTACCTGGTGGACTCTGATCTGACCTCTCCCCAAGAATTGGGAAAGAAGGCAGACAAATGGGTCCACACCAGGGTGAAACAGAAAAACCATGGTGGTGGAGGTGACCAGAAGAAGCAAGATTCTTCTAAACCCCAGGAGAAGGGTGGGGAGAAGGGCATAGACAAAAAGGAGTCTTCTCAAAGGCCTCAAAAACCTACATCTGGGGGTGAGTCCCAAAACTCCAAGAAAGGCAAAAAGAAACCTGGGTGTTATTTATGTAAAGTAAAGACCCATTGGACAAGAGATGCTGATTGTCCAAAGGCCAAGGAACCTACCACCACTGACCCTAAGGGAACTGCGCCCCCTAGCACCAGTACAAGTTGTTGTACAGCAACCAAGGGATTAGTTGGGTTAACCTTGGGTTCTGAGATGGGTTCTGACTTAGTCAGAACTCCAGCTCAGGTTGTTTTAGTCTGTGATGGTGGCAATGATCTTGCCACCTTGCTAGTAAGTCCCACTAACTCGGGCAAGTACAGACAGCAGCCTTTAATCAATGGGCTAAGCTCTCTGGTTGGGGTATTCCAAATCAATTACTTGACATGATTAAATTGCTATACATTAATACGTGGGTCCAAGTTAAAGTCGGAGACGGTAGATGTACAACCCACGGATTCGAAACTAAAAGTGGGCTTAAGTAGAGTTGTGTTTTGGCACCATGCCTTTTTAATCTTTTTATGGCTGACTTGCCATTACATCTTAAAGATGTTAATGCCCACTCACCTACCCTCTTAGGACAAAAAATTAAATATTTACAATATGCAGATGATACCATACTTTTAAGCCACACTGCTATAGGTTTAAGAAGATTAATCGACTCATTTAATAATTATATTTCTGCCAATGGATTACTAATGAATACAAAGACGACAAAAATAATGACGATCGGCGGCACTAAATCTGATAAGATAGTTTGGAATATCAATGGGCTACATATTGAAACTGTGAAATTCTACAAATATTTGGGTATTACATTTGACGATAAAATGTCTTTTAAACAGCATTTTATTAATCTAAAAGCTAAAGCTACAGCTTTGTCCTTTGCTTTTAGAAAGTTGAGAGATACGTTGGCATGTCCAACCCATGAGCATTTACCTAAGGCTATGAAAGCAAAATTGATTCCCGCTCTGGCTTATGGTTCAATGATTTTTCGAGGTAAAGATGCGAAAATCCTTGATAATCTACAAATAAAAGTTTTTAAATCTGTCTTTAGGGTTCCAAGGTATATTGGGCATGCCAACGTCAGATTAGAATTTGGTCTGAAAAGACAATCCCTGATAAGACAATCTGTCTATTTAAAATCATTACATTCTTTTTCTTGTTCAGACCAGGGCACCCTTGCGAACCAATGTTTGCAGGAGATAACGAGGTATGAGCATGTCAAGGCCTGGAGAGTATATTTAATGGAGAGCCTAAATAACTTCAAGTCTACGCCCCTTTAGGGTGCAGCAAAGTGGTGTTTAAACAGATAATAAATCGATCAGCTAACTCCCTATCGATTCTCTTTGACAAGGAGGAGCTCGGCAAAAAGAGCCACTCCTGGACAGTTATCAATTCATTTACTAAATTAGAACCACAACCGTATCTCACAACCCACTTAAAACTATTTTTAAGGGATAGATTTATCATGTTACGTTTTGGGAGATACCCCACAAAGGATGGAATCCCTTCATGGGAACGAACATGGCCCACAAACAACTGCAGGTTATGTGGTTTTCATAAAGAATCTTTCATGCATATTGTAATCACTTGCCCTCAGTTGCTAAAAGAAAGGAAAGCTCTATTAAAATCCACCTTTAACGAACTAGGGGTGAGAACATGTCGAAAGGCTATAATAACTTGTCTCTCTGGGAATAAGCCTAGCCTGACCCTCCGATTCGTAAAGTTTGTCCTCATTGCAGAAAAAAAACTACTATCCGCGCTCGACACATAATTTCTGTTGCATGCCTAAAATATTGACGACCCGTTTTACAAGATAACGTTTTTAGTTTAAAATAAATAAATAATTAAAAAAACATTATTAATCCTATAAAATTGTTCTAGATGCCATGTGAATGACCCTTAAACCATAGTTTAAAAAGATTTTCCTGCCTGTAGTATCTGGACATAAACCCAATACCAAATCAATTTTTCGTTGGTGAGGACCTGTTCTGAAAAGGACAAATTATCCTTTTTAATCTATTGCTTAGATTGCTGTTCGATGTTAGACGTCGCACGACCGCACTTTAGCTATTTCTGCTAAATGTAAGTCTAGTCCAAGTGCTTCTCAATTACTGCTGCTAGTTGCAAGATTTTGCACAGGTACATTGTATCTATTGCACTTTAATTCTGGTACTTTGATATATGTTTACTTTAAATTAGGGGGTCGGGTAGGTAGTTTCTTTGAGAAGGCTTTTACCATTTCTTCGGAGTAAGGATTTTTATGAGTGGCGTGAAATATGAAACCATTTTAGAATGCTCTCTGATGTTATTGGCAACAAAATCCATTTTATGAGTTTTTGTTTTTAAAGATGCGATAGCAGATCAATTGAATCTGCGCTCTTTCATTATTGATCTTAGATGTAAACCACCGCACAAGTGCACTTTATAATGTACCTTAATATTATTTATCAATACCAAGTAGTATAAGTGTTTTGTTGAAAAATGATGCGATTCCAGTCAGTTCTAATTGTGTAACCCAAGTTCCTGTCACAACCTAAAGTGTTTTTAATCTTGTTTGTAATGATTTTTAGTAATCAACAAATAAAACATTTTCTTCTTCTTTCCAATGGCAAGGAAGCAATAGCTTTCAGGGACACAGTGGCCAGAGTCACCATGGTGGCAGAGAAACTTGTGTCCCCCAAACAAATCATATTTGGACACATATACCAAGTAACCAACGCTAGCAATGTCAGGACTGATCATTCCTTGGTAGTTGTGAATCTCAGCTGGGTAGGGGTAACTGGACCTAAGAGAGTTGTGGTATCTCCAGACCTACCTGTAGATTGTCTGTTGGGCAATGATTTAGAGACTTCAGCCTGATCAGGACTCATGCAGAGATCCCAGTGTCTTTGCTGTAACCAGGGCTCAAGCCAAACAGCTCAGCACTGAGGGAGCACTGGATCCTGGAAAAATGGACCAGATTGCTCCTAAGAGAAGGAGGAGGAAGGGTAAGGAATTGCCCTCCTCCCAAACTCTCAGTGAGGATCAGTCTCCTGAGGGAGATGCTCTCAGTCCCTGTGAAGGAACTTGGGCCTGACCAGGCAGAGGTCTTGGGGAAGGGGGCCCTTCCAGGGCAAACTTGAGTTTGGAGCAGCAATCCTGCCCCTCTCTTGAACAGTTTAAACAGCAAGCTGCTGCTGAGGAGGCAGAGAGCGTCAGTGGGTCCCATAGGATCTATTGGGAAGATGGGCTTCCTTCTAGACCCGGACAGCAAACTATGGCTGCTGCCGACCAGAGACACGATTCTGCCCTCCTGCTGCTGAGCCAAGCTCGAGCAGAGGAAGGCAGGACAATAGGTATCCTGTCACAGGGAGGTGTGACCACATCCCAGACAGGACATAGTGTATTGGGACAGGGTGGGGGCGCTTGCCAGCACCACTCAGACCGCTTGAAGGGCTCATTTGGTGCCCTTCTTGCATACTCCAGTCCAAACCAGTTGAGGGAGCCGCTGGCTCGCGCTCTGGCGCGAAACTGGACAAAGGACATGGGAGTATCCTCCCCACTGTCCAGCCCCTGTTCTGGGAGGGACCCCTGCATCGTTCCAACCCTTTCCTTCGGGTATGTAAGGGCTTACCTGTGGGTGGGTCCCTAGATTCATCGTGGGACAAGATTCAGATGACATACCACGTCATCTTCAACCGTCTGCGCACTCTGGACCTTGCTGGACTTCGCGTTTGGAACCGAGACTGCAACTTAGAGGAATCCTGCTGCTCCTGGTATCGCCATCCTGAAAGTCTGCTGCAACATCTGTGCCTGTGCTCCATACAAGTTCTTCACAAGGCCTGTGGACATCCAAGACACCCGAAGGAATCCCCCTTGGAGTGAAGGAGTCAATCCCCTGAATCTGCAGTCAGCATAACGCAGCTGACAGGTCTGCTGATCCTGGGCTCCCACGGACTCCGAAAGGCTCAGCAACACAGGCAGTGGTTCTGCAACTCCATCGAGGCCTGCACTGTCTTCTCACAGAGTTTAAGGCCAGTATCCCTCGTCAGAACCGCTGGAACAGAACCCCTGTGCACCACGTCAACTTGCCGTTGCCAAGGCTTGTTGACTCTCTCCTCCAGAGATCTTCGGGCTCCAAGAAGCTCCAACCTCAAGCATCTCCTCCAACCAAGATTTTCGCCTGCATCGCATCCTTTGCATTGTGGAACTTCATCTTTTGGTGAGCTGCTCTAGGTCCTCTTGCGACTCCTGTGCCTTCGGCCCGTGGGTCCTCTCGAGGGTCTTCTTTGGCTTCAGTGGGAACCACTGTGTATTCTGTGCTATTTATGAAATCTATTGCCAAAGTATTGTGTATATTGTGTTGTATCTCCGGTTAGGAGATAATACATTGTGATAGTGAGTGTTAATAATAAATACATATTGTTTATAACTACACTGTGTGATTCTTTTTCACTCAACTCATACCATAAGATTAAGTATTGGTAAAACAAGCTGCTTTACACACCTTCTGAACTAAGCCTGAAGGCTGCTCTCCACAGCTACTACTTAAAGAGCTTTCTAAGGTTGTCTAAGACCACTAAAATCACCATAAGGGTTGCCTGGATTAGTGCAGGATGCTACACTTACATAAGTGAGCACCATATACTAAGCCAGCCTCTCACATTGGTGTGCCGCAGTTGGGAATCAATCCTGCATTGTTTTACTAGCTACTCTGGGTGTGGATTAATTCAAAAAACATCACTAGCATTAGGCAAATATAATACTATAGAATAAGTAAGTTCTACTGAACTTTCATATTGGTTGTAAGGGACAAACTCAACTCTTTCTCCGATCTTAGGAAGTTTAGTTTATATTCGGTTAGGTAGGTGCAACACCACAGTACACCTAGTGACCATGTCTTTAGTTTGGTATACTAGTGTACCCCAGTCTACTAAGTACAGTGGCATGAAGTTCCAGGAACTCAGGACCCTGTGTAGCCTTAGAAGAATAAAGGCAGGTAACAACCCCAATACTAAGCTGCTCTTAGAGTTGCTTCATCAGGATAATAGGAATTCTGGAGGGGCAGAAGAACAGGTCAATGTGGGTGGGGATGCTCCTGAAGAGGGGGCATCAGGGGTTCCCTAGTGACTTCAATTCGGAGTATGTTCAAGAGGAGTCTAACTTCACATTGGCAAACTCAGATCCCCCAGGGAATAGTGCAGATGGCACAAAGGGTGTCCCCTTTATTCCACCTGGGAGGGTTCAGAGTAGGCAGAGGAGGTCTAGATCTCCTTCTGTTGAGTCCAGGGCTTCAGATACTTCTGTAGGGACCTCCATATCTAGTAAGAGGGAGAACTCCTTGGAAAGGGAGTACCAAAGGATCAAGCTTGAGAAAGTCAGACTTAAGCTCAGGCGAGATCAGTTGGCTCTTGACAAGGAGACCCTGGAAGGGCAGAAAGCCAGGAAGAGATTGGGACTAGAGTCCCATGGTGGCAGCAACAGTGTCCCTAGAATCAGGGAAACATCATTTGACACTAGGAACCTGAGCAGAATAGTCCCTCCTTACAAGGAGGGGAATGATATCCATAAATAGATCACTGCTTTGGAGAGGGCCTGTAAAGTTCAGAAGGCCCCTCAAGGGCAGAAGGCAGCTATTCTGTGACTCTCCTTTACTAACAAAGGTAGAGATAAGCTCCTCACTGTTAGAGAAGAGGATGCTGACAATTATTCAGTACTGAAGAGTGCCCTCATAGATAGGTTTGGCTTAACCACTGAGCAATACAGGATTAAGTTCAGAGACACCCAGAAGGCACACATCCAGGACTGGGTACATTTCATTGATAGTGCTATTAAGGCTCTGGAAGGCTGGCTTCATGGAAGCAAGGTACAGGACTATGAAGGATTGTACAATTTGTTAATGAGGGAGCACATCCTTAATAACTGTCAAAACCAACTTTTGCACCAGTACCTGGTGGACTCTGATCTGACCTCTCCCCAAGAATTGGGAAAGAAGACAGACAAATGGATCCACACCAGGGTGAAACAGAAAAACCATGGTGGTGGAGGTGACCAGAAGAAGCAAGATTCTTCTAAACCCCAGGAGAAGGGTGGGGAGAAGGGCAAAGACAAAAAGGAGTCTTCTCAAAGGCCTCAAAAACCTACATCTGGGGGTGAGTCCCAAAACTCCAAGAAAGGCAAAAAAAAACCTTGGTGTTATTTATGTAAAGTAAAGACCCATTGGACAAGAGATGCTGATTGCCCAAAGGCCAAGGAACCTACCACCACTGACCCTAAGGGAACTGCGCCCCCTAGCACCAGTACAAGTTGTTGTACAGCAACCAAGGGATTAGTTGGGTTAACCTTGGGTTCTGAGATGGGTTCTGACTTAGTCAGAACTCCAGCTCAGGTTGTTCTAGTCTGTGATGGTGGCAATGATCTTGCCACCTTACTACTAAGTCCCACTAACTTGGGCAAGTACAGGCAGCAGCCTTTTAATCAATGGGCTAAGCTCTCCGGTTGGGGTATTCCAAATCAATTACTTGACATGATTAAATTGCTAACACTAATACGTGGGTCCAAGTTAAAGTCAGAGACGGTAGATGTACAACCCACCGATTCAAAACTAAAAGTGGCCTTAAGCAGGGTTGTGTTTTGGCACCATGCCTTTTTAATCTTTTTATGGCCGACTTGCCATTACATCTTAAAGATGTTAATGCCCACTCACCTACCCTCTTAGGACAAGAAATTAAATATTTACAATATGCAGATGATACCATACCGTTAAGCCACACTGCTATAGGTTAAAGAAGATTAATTTACTGATTTAATAATTATATTTCTGCCAATGGATTACTAATGAATACAAAGAAGAGAAAAATAATGACGATCGCGGGACTATATCTGATAAGATAGTTTGGAATATAAATGGGCTACATATTGAAACTGAAATTCTACAAATATTTGGGTATTACATTTGACGATAAAATGTCTTTTAAACAGCATTTTATTAATCTAAAAGCTAAAGCTACAGCTTTGTCCTTTGCTTTTAGAAAGTTGAGAGATACGTTGGCATGTCCAACCCATGAGCATTTACTTAAGGTTATGAAAGCAAAATTGATTCCCGCTCTGGCTTATGGTTCAATGATTTTTCGAGGTAAAGATGCGGAAATCCTTGATAATCTACAAATAAAAGTTTTTAAATCTGTCTTTAGGGTTCCAAGGTATATTGGGCATGCCAACGTCAGATTAGAATTTGGTCTGAAAAGACAATCCCTGATAAGACAATCTATTTAAAATCATTACATTCTTTTTCTTGTTCAGACCAGGGCACCCTTGCGAACCAATGTTTGGAGGAGATAACGAGGTATGAGCATGCCAAGGGCTGGAGAGTATATTTAATGGAGAGCCTAAATAACTTCAAGTCGCCGCCCCTTAAGGATGCAGCAAGGAGCAAAGTGGTGTTTAAACAGATAATAAATCGATCAGCTAACTCCCTATCGATTCTCCTTGACAAGGAGGAGCTCGCCAAAAAGAGCCACTCCTGGACAGTTATCAATTCATTTACTAAATTGGAACCACAACCGTATCTCACAACCCACTTAAAACTATTTTTAAGGGATAGATTTATCATGTTACGTTTTGGGAGATACTCCACAAAGGATGGAATCCCTTCATGGGAATGAACTTGGCCCACAAACAACTGTAGGTTATGTGGTTTTCATAAAGAATCTTTCATGCATATTGTAATCAGTTGCCCTCAGTTGCTAAAAGAAAGGAAAGCTCTATTAAAATCCACCTTTAACGAACTAGGGGTGAGAACATGTCGAAAGGCTATAATAACTTGTCTCTCTGGGAATAAGCCTAGCATGACCCTACGATTCGTAAAGTTTGTCCTCATTGCAGAAAAAAGCTACTATCCGCGTTCGACACCTAATTTCTGTTGCATGCCTAAAATATTGACGACCGGTTTTACAAGATAACGTTTTTAGTTTAAAAAAATAAAAATAAAAAAATAATTAAAAAAACAATATTAATCCTATAAAATTGTTCTAGAAGCCATGTGAATGACCCTTAAACCATAGTTTAAAAAGATTTTCCTGCCTGTAGTATCTGGACCTAAACCCAATACCAAATCAATTTTTCGTTGGTGAGGGCCTGTTCTGAAAAGGACAAATTATCGTTTTTAATCTATTGCTTAGATTGCTGATTGATGTTAGACGTCGCACGACCGCACTTTAGCTATTGCTGCTAAATGTAAGTCTAGTCCAAGTGCTTCTCAATTACTGCTGCTAGTTGCAAGATTTTGCACAGGCACATTGTATCTATTGCACTTTACTCCTGGTACTTTGATATATGTTTACTTTAAATTAGGGGGTCGGGTAGGTAGTTTCTTTGAGAAGGCTTTTACCATTTCTTTGGAGTAAGGATTTTTATGAGTGGCGCGAAATATGAAACCATTTTAGAATGCTCTCTGATGTAATTGGCAACAAAATCCATTTTATGAGTTTTTGTTTTTAAAGATGCGATAGCAGATCAATTGAATCTGCGCTCTTTCATTATTGATCTTAGATGTAAACCACTGCACAAGTGCACTTTATAATGTACCTTAATATTACTTGTCAATACCAAGTAGTAGAAGTGTTTTGTTGAACAATGATGCGATTCCAGTCAGTTCTAATTGATGTAACCCAAGTTCCTGTCACAACCTAAAGTGTTTTTAATCTTGTTTGTAATGATTTTTAGTAATCAACAAATAAAACATTTTCTTCTTTCCAATGGCAAGGAAGCAATAGCTTTCAGGGACACAGTGGCCAGAGTCACCATGGTGGCAGAGAAACTTGTGTCCCCCAAACAAATCATATTTGGACACATATACCAAGTAACC
Source organism: Calotriton arnoldi (assembly GCA_963921515.1). Lineage (NCBI taxonomy): Eukaryota > Metazoa > Chordata > Amphibia > Caudata > Salamandridae > Calotriton > Calotriton arnoldi. The sequence continues at coordinate 682,155 of CAWUFW010004608.1, read as the reverse complement.
AACGCTAGCAATGTCAGGACTCATCATTCCTTGGTAGTTGTGAATCTCAGCTGGGGAGGGGTAACTGGACCTAAGAGAGTTGTGGTATATCCAGACCTACCTGTAGATTGTCTGTTGGGCAATGATTTAGAGACTTCAGCCTGATCAGGACTCATGCAGAGATGCCAGTGTCTTTGCTGTAACCAGGGCTCAAGCCAAACAGCTCAGCACTGAGGGAGCACTGGATCCCGGAAAAATGGACCAGATTGCTCCTAAGAGAAGGAACAGGAAGGGTAAGGAATTGCCCTCCTCCCAAACTCTCAGTGAGGATCAGTCTCCTGAGGGAGATGATCTCAGTCCCTGTGAAGGAACTTGATCCTGACCAGGCAGAGGTCTTGGGGAAGGGGGCCCTTCCAGGGCAAACTTGAGTTTGGAGCAGCAATCCTGCCCCTCTCTTGAACAGCTCAAACAGCAAGCTGCTGCTGAGGAGGCAGAGAGTGTCAGTGGGTCCCATAGGATCTATTGGGAAGATGGGCTTCTGTATTCTGAAGGTAGGGACCCCAAGCCTGATGCTACCAGGAGGTTGGTAATACCCCTAATGTTCAGAGGTTTTCTTATCTCCCTGACACATGATATTCCCCTTGCAGGACACCTTGGGAAAAGTAAAACTTGGGACATAATTGTCCCTTGTCCCTCATTGTCACTGGCCCCATATGTCTGAGGACACCAATGAGTTTTGTCGCTCCTGTGTCACTTGCCTAGCCAGTGGTAAGTCAGGTGACACTACAAAAGCCCCCTTAATTCCACTCCCAGTGGTTGGGTTGCCCTTTGAGAGGGTAGGGATTGACATTGTTGGTCCCTTGGACCCTCCAACTGCATCTGGACACAGCTACATCCTAGTGGTGGTAGACCATGCCACTAGGTATCCAGAAGCAATTCCCCTTAGAACCACTACAGCTCATGCAGTGGCCAGGGCCCTCCTGGGAACCTTTTCCAGAGTGGGCTTCCCTAAGGAGGTCTTTACAGACAGAGGTACCAACTTCATGTCTATTTACATAGCTGTAATGTGGAAAGAGTGTGGAGTAAACTATAAGTTTACCACACCCTACCATCCACAGTGCAATGAGCTTGTTGAAAGGTTCAACAAGACCCTAAAGGGTATGATCATGGGACTCCCAGAAAAGCTCAGGTGAAAATGGGATTTCTTACTACCCTGTCTTCTCATTGCCTACAAAGAGGTTCCTCAGTAGGCGGTTGGCTACAGCCCATCTGAACTTCTGTTTGGACATCCAGTTAAAGGTCCATTGTGTCTAGTTACGGAGGGCTGGGAGCAACCTCTCAAACCTCCTAAATAGAATATTGTGGACCATGTCCTTGGCCTGCGTTCACGTATGGCTGAGTACATGCAGAAGGCCAGTAAATACCTTGAAGCCAGCCAGGAGCGTCAGAAAGCCTGGCATGACCAAAAGGCTGTCCTGACTGTTTACCAGCCACGCCAGAAAGTGTGGGTGTTGGAGCCTGTGGCCCCAGCAGCTCTCCAAGACAAATGGAGTGGCCACACACCATCCTTGAAAAAAAAGGTGAGGTCACTTACTTGGTGGACTTACGCACTCCCAGAAGTCCCCACAGAGTACTTCATGTGAACTACCTAAAACCTTTTGTGGACAGGGCTGACATGAGCTTGCTCATGGCCACTGACGAGGGACAGGAGGAAGAGAGTGATCCTCTCCCTGACCTCCTCTCTCAGAACCCTGTTGATGGGTCAGTTGATGGAATAGCCTTGGCAAGCAGCCTCACTGACCAGCAGCAAGCTGATTGCAGGAAGGTCCTTTATCAGTAGAAGCATGTGTTTTCTTTGACATCCCGTCAAACCACCTGGTGTGCCCATGAATAGCCTTGGCAGGCAGCCTCACTGACCAGCAGCAAGCTGATTGCAGGAAGGTCCTTTATCAGTAGAAGCATGTGTTTTCTTTGACATCCCGTCAAACCACCTGGTGTGCCCATGAAGTGGACACAGGTAAAAGTCTGCCAGGAAAGAAAAAAATTTACAGACAGACTGACCATGTCAGAGACTGCATCAGGACAGAGGTCCAAAAGATGCTGGAATTGGGGGTCATTGACCCTTCAGACACCCTGTGGGCTAGTCCAGTAGTCCTGGTAAGAAAACCTCAAACCAAGGGTGGAAATAGAGATATGAAGTTTTGTGTGGACTACAGAGGCCTCAATGCAGTCACTAGGTCTGATGCCCGTCCTATTCCAAGGGAAGATGAGCTCATAAATACTTTGGCCTCAGCCAAGTTTCTGAGTATATTTGACCTGACTGCTGGCTACTGGCAAATCAGACTAGCTGAGGATGCCAAGCCAAAAACAGCATTTTCAGTGGGCATTACCAATTTATTGTGATGCCCTTCGGTCTGAAGAATGCACCTGCCACATTTCAGAGGTTGGTGAACAAAGTTCTCACAGGTCTGGAAGCCTATAGTGCAGCATATCTAGATGATATTGCTGTCTTTAGCTCCACCTGGGAGGAACACCTGGTGCACCTCAGGAATGTTCTGGAGGCCCTGCAAAAGGTAGGCCTCACTATCAAGGCCACCAAGTGTCAGATAGGGCAGAGCAAGGTTGTATACTTGGGTCACCTGGTAGGTGGAGGCCAAGTTCAGCATTGGAGAGCAAAATCCAGACCATTCTGGACTGGGTTGCTCCCACATACCCAGACTCCGGTCAGAGCTTTTTTGGGCCTGACTGGGTAATACAGGAGGTTTGTTAAGGGATATGGGTCCATTGTGACTCCCATTAATGATCTCACCTCCAAGAGGATGCCAAAGAAAGTTCAGTGGACAGTTAGCTGTCAGAAGACATTTGATGATCTGAAGCATGCTATGTGCACTGCTCCCATTCTGCAAAGTCCTGACTACTCCAAAACCTTCAGTGTCCAGACAGATGCATCTGAGATAGGGGTAGGAGCTGTTTTGTCACAACTGAATGCAGAGGGCCAGGACCAACCAGTAGCTTTTATAAGCAGAAGGTTGACCCCCAGGGAGAAACGTTGGTCAGCTATAGAGATTGAGGCCTTTGCTGTGGTCTGGTCCTTGATGAAGTTGAGGCCATACCTGTTTGGTACTCACTTCATTGTTCAGACAGACCATAAGCTATTTGGTCTGAAAAAGGCACCTGCCACATTTCAGAGGTTGGTGAACACAGTTCTCACAGGTCTGGAAGCATATAGTGCAGCATATCTAGATGATATTGCTGTCTTTAGCTCCACCTGGGAGAATCACCTGGTCCACCTCAGGAATGTTCTGGAGGCCCTGCAAAAGGCAGGCCTCACTATCAAGGCCACCAAGTGCCAGATAGGGCAGAGCAAGGTTGTATATTTGGGTCACCTGGTAGGTGGAGATCAAGTTCAGCCATTGGAGAGCAAACTCCAGACCATTCTGGACTGGGTTGCTCCCACTGCCTAGACTCCGGTCAGAGCTTTCTTGGGCCTGACTGGGTACTACAGGAGGTTTGTTAAGGGATATGGGTCCATTGTGACTCCCCTTAATGATCCCACCTCCAAGAGAATGCCAAAGAAAGTTCAGTGGACAGTTAGCTGTCAGAAGACATTTGATGACCTGAAGCAGGCCATGTGCACTGCTCCCATTCTGCAAAGTCCTGACTACTCCAAAATCTTCAGTGTCCAGACAGATGCATCTGAGATAGTGGTAGGAGCTGTTTTGTCACAACTGAATGCAGAGGGCCAGGACCAACCAGTAGCTTTTATAAGCAGAAGGTTGACCCCCAGGGAGAAACGTTGGTCAGCTATAGAGATTGAGGCCTTTGCTGTGGTCTGGGCCTTGAAGAAGTTGAGGCCATACCTGTTTGGTACTCACTTCATTGTTCAGACAGACCATAAGCCCCTCTTATGGCATAAACAAATGAAGGGTGAAAATCCCAAACTTTTGAGGTGGTCCATTTCCCTACAGGAGATGGACTATTCAGTGGAACATAGGCCTGGGAGTAACCATGCCAACGCAGATAGACTCTCCAGATATTCCCACTTAGAAAATGAAGACTGAACTGGGCAAGTTTAGTCTCATCTCCTTACGTTTGGGGGGTTGTGTAGTGTGCTTTCATGGTCACCCCCACTTTTATGCTGGTGTCATTATGTTTTACTGATTAGTCTTATTGGGATCCTGTTAATCAGGACCCCAGTCTCTGTGCTTCTTCCCTAAATTGGACATGGAGAGTACTTAGGTACCTTCCAGATTGGATACTGATGAGTCACTAGTATATGGTACTGAGGTACCCAGGGCATGGGTACACCAGAGGTCTCCCATGGCCTGCAGCATGTATTATGCCACCTATGGGAGACCACTCAACTTGTGACTACAGGCCTGCTATTGCAGCCTGTGTAAGCTGGTGCTAGCACCACTTACTACAGATATAAGTTTTCTTATATCTGGGGTCACTGCACTTAAAACCTTTAAGTCACCCCTAAGGCAGGCCTTTCAATCCCGAATGCAGGGTGCTTGGTTCTCAGTGTGAGGGTGCCCCTGCATGAGCAGGATACCCCTACAACCTTCAGAGTCCATTCTTCCGGGTTGTAAGTGCATCAGCCATTAAGATAGATAGAGTGGTCATGTGTCATTACGTGATGACCATCTCCTAACTGCCTGTAACGAACCCTGTTGTGTTTGATATCAAACATATTGGAATCACACCCCCTCACCGTAAACAGTGTGTCAGGTATGATTCCATGCACTGTAAAGCTCCTCCGGGAGGCCCTCTATGCTCCCGGCACCAGTCTTCTAGACCTGGACAGCAAACTATGGCTGCTGCTGACCAGAGGCACGATTCTGCCCTCCTGCTGCTGAGCCAAGCTCGAGCAGAGGAAGGCAGGACAATAGGTATCCTGTCACAGGGAGGTGTGACCACATCCCAGACAGGACATAGTGTATTGGGACGCTTGCCAGCACCACTCAGACTGCTTGAAGGGCACATTTGGTGCCCTTCTTGCATACTCCAGTCCAAACCAGTTCAGGGAGCCGCTGGCTCCCGCTCTGGCGCGAAACTGGACAAAGGACATGGGAGTATCCTCCACACTGTCCAGCCCCTGTTCTGGGAGGGACCCCTGCATCGTTCCAACCCTTTCCTTCGGGTATGTAAGGGCTTACCTCTGGGTGGGTCCCTAGATTCATCGTGGGACAAGATTCAGATGACATACCACTTGAGAAGCCTAGGTAGCGTTTGGTTCGTACTGCTGCCACCTCTTCCCCCAAATTTGCATTCTGCACTTTACTAGTTTTATACTGTGTTTTGTACTTAAACTCTGAGCTCGTTTTGTGTTTTAACTAAACTGCTTTTAATTATTGTGCACTGATTTTTAAACTTAAGCCTCTTTTATTGGGGGCATTTTGTAACTGTGACACTCACCTCACTGCTCGCTCCACGCCACTCTCCACTCCCCGGTCCACCGCAGCTGCTAAAGTGCTATTTGAGTGGAGGGAGGTTCCCAGGAGATGGCCCTTTCCACCGGAATACTCACTTCCGGTGTGCCACAGTACTCCGCCATTTTGGAGGAGAGACGCTCCAGCTCTCCCTCCAGCTAGTCAGCGTCAGCTACAAAGTCAGCTGATGGCGCTAACGCGCAGCGGACGTGCGCAGCGGGCGTGCCAAAGGCAAGCCCGTCTGCGCCCGTCCGCGCGCCGGGGCCAGGACCCCTGGTCGCTCGCTGATCTACTCTGCAGAAGAGCTACGGACTCTTGCTATTGGGAACTATATGATAAAGGGTTAGAAGCTACCCTGAGGACTGAAAACCTACTGGGAAATAAGGGGGGTGGTAGGTGTATGACCTCCTGTGTATCCCCCCACACAAATGCCGTGCATGCTAAACCGCTAGGTCTTAAGGTAGCAGCCCTTAATACACGCTCGTTACAGAAACACAGCATGGAGATTTTTTCGCTCCTCCAGGCTGGAGACACAGACATTCTGGCGGTTACAGAAACCTGGCTGGGGGATTCCTCAGTCCCGGATGTTGTTGCTGCTCTTCCTGGAGACTTTGAAGTCCTATGGCACAACAGACAAGAGAATAGCAGAGGAGGAGGCGTAGCCATCTTTTACAATAAACGGCTATTGGTAACTAAGATAGTGGCAGAGAGCATTGATAGCGCAGACATCTTAAGGATAAAAATCTCGTCCAAATCCTCCTGTTTAGCCCTCGTGGCGGCATATCGTCCTCCGCGAGCAACCCCTAGGTTTACGGAGTTATTTTCGGAGATCATCAGCGATCTCTGTTCCCGGTACCATTGTCTACTAGTGGTAGGAGACTTCAACTACCACTGGGATAAATTACCAAGAGAGCTACCTGCCAGTCAATTCGAGGGAGTCATGAGCTTGATGGGACTTTGCCAGTTGGTTGACTCCCCCACTCATGTTAAAGGCCACATCCTAGACCTCATCTGGACTACTCAGCCACGGGCTAGCCTCACAGACATCAGCCCATGCGCCTGGTCAGACCACTCACTAATCAGCTGCTGGGTTCCGTTGGCTAGCCAACTGTCCCACCCACCTCCAGAGTGGAAAGTGGTGCGCAGCTAGAACAAAATTGAGGCAGACAACCTAATAGGCATCCTGCTCAGTACCTCCCGTAAAAAACCTACGAAAGATAACCTCGACCAGGAGAGTGAGGCCCTCACTGGTAACTTATGTAGGGCCATAGATCAGGCGGCACCGGCCCAGAGGGAAAGAGTCAGAGATAAGGGCAAGGGGGCCTCCTGGTTCAACGAGGATCTGCGGGGCAGGAAGCAAACTCTTCGTCAATCCACAACGAGGATCTGCGGGGCAGGAAGCAAACTCTTCGTCAATCCGAGAGGTTATGGTGCAAATCTTTTCACCCAGCCGCGCTTGCAAGCTACAAAACCATGCTAACTCTATATAAAAAGGCCATTATGGCCAGAAAGGCGGAATATTATGAGGCAAGAATTACAGATGCTACAAATAAACAGAGGGAAATGTTTAGAATTTTCAGAGAGCTTAGCCAGAAGTCAGAAGAGAAATCAGCACCCGAGCCGGCGGATTGCAACAAATTTCAGGACTTCTTTCTTTGGAAAGTTAGGGACATTCTAGCCGAGATAGAGAACATTCCTACAAATCAGGTAGCCCTGGACCGGACCCTAGCACCCCGTACTCTGGGCGAGCAACTTACCTTCTTCCCTCAGCAACCCTGACGTGTCTGATGAATCGCGTCAAATCTGGTTCCCCTGCAGATCCTTGCCCCCCCAAGGATTTTTCAAATGGCCCTCCCCGGGCTAGAAAGAGAGATCCTCTCTCTACTTAATCATTCCCTGGAGACAGGCTACCTGCCCACCAGCATGAAGGAAGCCAGGGTCATTTCCCTGCTGAAGAAACCAGGGGCAGACGTGGCCAATCTTAAAAACTATAGGCCCATTTCCCAGCTCCCTTTTCTGGCAAAAGTAATGGAGCAACATGTCCTCAAAACACTTTCATCTTTCATAGAGGAACACCAGCTACTCCAGGTGCGGCAGGCTGGTTTCAGGGCCCACCATAGCACTGAACTGGTGATGTTGGCTGTGCTCGATGAGCTCAGAGTTAGGGCCGATAAAGATTTGAGCGCCCTGATTTTGCTAGATCTGTCAGCGACGTTCGATACGGTCAATCACGCCCAACTCTTGTTTCGGATTGCCAATATGGGCATTTGCGGATTGGCTCTCCAGTGGCTCGAGTCCTTTTTGCTAGGGCGGTCCCAAAGGGTCCAACTGGGTGAGCAGATGTCAAATAGCGGCGCTCTCACCTGTGGTGTCCCTCAGGGCTCAGCTCTGTCCCCTCTCCTTTTTAATGTGCATCTCCAGCCATTGGTGGCTGCCCTAGCTTGCATGCACTGTCAAGTATTTAACTACGCGGATGACACCCAACTTATTCTGCAGATTAATAACTCCCCGCATGCCCCCACCCTTGTGCAAAATATTCTCAGACACACTGCGAGTTGGATGGCAGCCAACTCGTTAAAAGTAAATCTGGACAAAACGGAGGTCCTTGTAATCTCCTCCAAAGGCAAACCCTGGAATGACCTCTTCTGGCCACAAGAGCTCGGCACCGCTCCTACGCCAGTTCCCGTCGTAAAAAGCCTGGGCATCAAGATTGATGCCAACCTCTCCATGACCAATTAAGTCGCTACTGTGGTCGGCACCTGTCTGGGCTTAATGAGACAGTTGCGGAAACTTGCCCCCCTTCTCTCACCCACCACTCTACAGATGATCGTGTCGGCCACGATCGTGTCCAGGCTGGACTATGGCAATGCCTTATATATTGGTCTCCCTGAGAGACTAATCCGCAAGCTGCAGGTGACCATGAATGATGCAGCCAGGCTGATTTTTAGACACCCTGGAAGGGATGATGCTACCCCGCTGCTGCACAAGTTGCACTGGCTTTTGGTCAAACAGAGAGCAAAGTTCAAGGGCATCTGCATTGGCCATAAAGCCATTTACGGCCAGGCCCCAGCTTACATCAAGGAGCGCCTGGTGAACTATGTGCTGGGACGCACACTTCGATCATCCGAGGCAGGCCTCCTAGCCTACTCACGGGTCAAAACTGCATCTAAAGGTGGCAGAGCTTTCTCTGTTTTAATTCCCCAACTCCGGAACCAATTGCCTGAGAACCTCCGCAAGGAACCCGCCCTTCTTCCTTTTAGGAAACGCCTCAAGACTCATCTGTTTAGGGAGGCACTGGACACTGTCTAACTCCTCTGCTTAGGTGCTTATCGGGGATGGCAGATGGATTTTGGGTTTTCTCAACAAGCGCTAAGAGACCTGCAGGTGATTACGTGCTATATAAATTGTAGTTAACATAACATAACTTCATCTTCAACCGTCTGCGCACTCTGGACCTTGCTGGACTTCGCGTTGGGAACCAAGACTGCAACTGAGAGGACTCCTGCTGCTCCTGGTATCGCCATCCTGAACGTCTGTGCCTGTGCTCCATACAGGTTCTTCACAAGGCCTGCGGACATCCAAGACACCCGAAGGAATCTCCCTTGGAGTGAAGGAGTCACTCCGCTGCATCTGCAGTCAGTGCAACGCAGCTGACAGGTCTGCTGATCCTGGGCTCCCATGGACTCCGACAGGCTCAGCAACACAGGCAGTGGTTCTGCAACTCCATCGAGGCCTGCACTGTCTTCTCACAGAGTTTGAGGCCAGTATCCCTCGTCGGAACCGCTGAAACAGAACCCCTGTGCACCACGTCAACTTGCCATTGCCAAGGCTTGTTGACTCTCTCCTCCAGAGATCTTCGGGCTCCAAGAAGCTCCAACCTCAAGCATCTCCTGCAACCAAGATTTTCGCCTGCATCGCATCCTTTGCACTGTGGAAATTCATCTTTTGGTGAGCTGCTCTAGGTCATCTTGCGACTCCTGTGCCTTCGGCCCGTGGGTCCTCTCGAGGGTCTTCTTTGGCTTCAGAGGGAACCACTGTGTATTCTGTGCTATTTATGAAATCTATTGCCAAAGTACTGTGTATATTGTGTTGTATCTCCGGTTAGGAGATAATACATTGTGATAGTGAGTGTTAATAATAAATACATATTGTTTATAACTACACTGTGTGATTCTTTTTCACTCAACTCATACCATAAGATTAAGTATTGGTAAAACAAGCTGCTTTACACACCTTCTGAACTAAGCCTGAAGGCTGCTCTCCACAGCTACTACTTAAAGAGCTTTCTAAGGTTGTCTAAGACCACTAAAATCACCATAAGGGTTGCCTGGATTAGTGCAGGATGCTACACTTACATAAGTGAGCACCATATACTAAGCCAGCCTCTCACATTGGTGTGCAGCGGTTGGGAATCCATCCTGCATTGTTTTACTAGCTACTCTGGGTGTGGATTAATTGAAAAAACATCACTAGCATTAGGCACATATAATACTATAGAATAAGTAAGTTCTACTGAACTTTTAGAATGGTTGTAAGGGACTAGCACAACTCTTTCTCCAAACTTAGGAAGTTTAGTTTACACTAGGTTAGGTAGGTGCAACACCACAGTACACCTAGTGAGCATGTCTTTAGTTTGGTATACTAGTGTACCCCAGTCTACTAAGTACAGTGGCATGAAGTTCCAGGAACTCAGGACCCTTTGCAGCCTTAGAAGAATAAAGGAAGGTAACAACACCACTACTAAGCTGCTCTTAGAGCTGCTTTATCAGGATGATAGGAATCCTGGAGGGGCAGAAGAACAGGACATTGTGGATGGGGATGCTTCTGAAGAGGGGGCACCGGGGGTGCCCCCTAGTGACCTCAATTCAGAGTATGGCCAAGAGGAGTCTAATGATTCCACATTAGCAAACTCAGATCCCCCAGGGAATAGTGCAGATGGCACAGAGGGTGTCCCCTTTATTCCACCTGGGAGGGTTCAGAGTAGGCAGAGGAGGTCTAGGTCTCCTTCTGTCGAGTCCAGGGCTTCAGATACTTCTGTAGAGACTTCCATATCTAGTAGGAGGGAGAACTCCTTGGAAAGGGAGTACCAGAGGATCAAGCTTGAGAAAGTCAGACTTAAGCTCAGGCGAGATCAGTTGGCCCTTGACAAGGAGACCTTGGAAGGGCAGAAAGCCAGGAAGAGATTGGGACTAGAGTCCTATGGTGGCAGCAATTCTGTCCCTAGAATCAGGGAAACATCCTTTGACACTAGGAACCTGAGCGGAATAGTCCTTACCAGGAGGGGGTTTGATATCCATAAATGGATCACTGCTTTGGAGAACACCTATAAAGTTCAGAAGATCCCTCAAGGGCCGTAGGTAGCTATTCTGTGACTCTCCTTTGCTAACAAAGGTAGAGATAAGCGCCTCACTATTAGAAAAGAGGATGCTGACAATTATTCAGTCCTGAAGAGTGCCCTCATAGATGGGTTTGTCTTAACCACTGAGCAATACAGGATTAAGTTCAGAGAAACCCAGAAGGCACACACCCAGGACTGGGTAGATTTCATGGATAGTGCTATTAAGGCTCTGGAAGGCTGCTTCGTGCAAGCAAGGTACAGGACTATGAAGGATTGTACCATTTGTTAATGAGGTAGCACATCCTTAATAACTGCCAAAACCAACTTTTGCACCAGTACCTGGTGGACTCTGATCTGACCTCTCCCCAAGAATTGGGAAAGAAGGCAGACAAATGGGTCCGCACCAGGGTGCAGCAGAAAAACCATGGTGGTGGACGTGACCAGAAGAAGCAAGATTCTTCTAAACCCCAGGAAAAGGGTAAGGAGAAGGGCAAAGACAAAAGGGAGTCCACTCAAAGGCCCCAGAAACCTACATCTGGGGGGTGAGTCCCAAAACTCCAAGACAGGCAAAAAGAAACCTTGGTGTTATTTATGTAAAGTAAAGACCCATTGGACAAGAGATGCTGATTGTCCAAAGGCCAAGGAATCTACCACCACTGCCCCCAAGGCAACTGCGCCCCCTAGCACCAGTACAAGTTGTAGTACAGCAACCAAGGGATTAGTTGGTTTAACCTTGGGTTCTGAGATGGGTTCTGACTTAGTCAGAACTCAAGCTCAGGTTGTTCTAGTCTCTGATGGTGACAATGATCTTGCCACCTCACTAGTAAGTCCCACTAACTTGGGCAAGTACAGACAACAGCCTTTAATCAATGGCAAGGAAGCAATAGCTTTCAGGGACACAGGGGCCAGAGTCACCATGGTGACAGAGAAACTTGTGTCCCCCAAACAAATCATATTTGGCCACATGTACCAAGTAACCAACGCTAGCAATGTCAGGAATGATCATTCCTTGGCAGTTGTGAATCTCAGCTTGGGAGGGGTAACTGGACCTAAGAGAGTTGTGGTATCGCCAGACCTACCTGTAGATTGTCTGTTGGGCAATGATTTAGAGACTTCAGCCGCGTCTGAAGTAGAGTTCAGGACTCATGCAGAGATGATGGGCATATCTGCCAGTGTCTTTGCTGTAACCAGGGCTCAGGCTAAACAGCTTAGCACTGAGGGAGCACTGGATCCTGGAAAAATGGACCAGATTTCTCCTAAGAGAAGGAGCAGGAAGGGTAAGGAACTGCCCTCCTCCCAAACTCTCAGTGAGGATCCGTCTCCTGAGGGAGATGATCTCAGTCCCTGTGAAGGAACTTGGGCCTGACCAGGCAGAGGTCTTTGGGGAAGGGGGCCCTTCCAGGGCAGACTTGAGTTTGGAGCAGCAATCCTGCCCCTCTCTTGAACAGCTCAAACAGCAAGCTGCTGCGGAGGAAGCAGGGATTGTCAGTGGGTCCCATAGGATCTATTGGGAAGATGGACTTATGTATTCTGAAGGTAGAGACCCCAGGCCTGATGCTACCAAGAGGTTGGTAATACCCCTAAAGTTCAGAGGTTTTCTTCTCTCCCTGATACATGATAGTCCCCTTGCAGGACACCTTGGGAAAAGTAAGACTTGGGACATAATTGTCCCTCATTTTGACTGGCCCCATATGTCTGAGGACACCAAGGAGTGTTGTCGCTCCTGTGTCACTTGCCAATCCAGAGGTAAGGCAGGTGACACTACAAAGGCCCCCTTAATTCCACTCCCAGTGGTTGGGTTGCCCTATGAGAGAGTAGGGATTGACATTGTTGGTCCCTTGAACCCTCCAACTGCATCTGAACACAGTTACATCCTAGTGGTGGTAGACCATGCCACTAGGTATCCAGAACCAATTCCCCTTAGATCCACTACAGCTCATGCAGTGGCCAGGGCCCTCCTGGTAATCTTTTCCAGAATGGGCTTGCCTAAGGAGGTCTTAACAGACAGAGGTACCAACTTCATGTCTAGTTACATAACTGTAATGTGGAAAGAGTGTGGAGTAAACTATACGTTTACCACACCCTAACATCCACAGTGCAATGGGCTTGTTGAAAGGTTCAACAAGACCCTAAAGGGTATGATCATGGGACTCCCAGAAAAGCTCAGGTGAAAATGGGATGTCTTACTACCCTGCCTTCTCTTTGCTTACAAAGAGGTTCCTCAGAAGGGGGTTGGCTACAGCCCATTGTAACTTCTTTTTGGATATCCAGTTAGGGGTCCATTGTGTCTATTTAAGGAGGGCTGGGAGCAACCTCTCAGACCTCCTAAATAGAATATTGTGGACCATGTCCTTGGCCTGCGTTCACGTATGGCTGAGTACATGAAGAAGGCCTTTAAAAACCTTGAAGCCAGCCAGGAGCTTCAGAAAGCCTGGCATGACAAAAAGGCTGTCCTGACAGTTTACCAGCCCACCAGAAAGTGTGGGTGTTGGAGCCTGTGGCCCCAGCAGCTCTCTAAGACAAATGGAGTGGCCCCCACACCATCCTTGAAAAGAAAGGTGAGGTCACCCACTTGATGGACCTAGGCACTCCCAGACGTCCCCACAGAGTACTTCATGTGAACTGCCTAAAACCTTTTGTGGACAGGGCTGACATGAGCTTGCTCATGGCCACTGACGAGGGACAGGAGGAAGAGAGTGATCCTCTCCCTGATCTCCTCTCTCAGACCCCTGTTGATGGGTCAGTTGGATGGAATAGCCTTGGCAGGCAGCCTCACTGACCAGCAGCAACCTGATTGCAGGAAGGTCCTCAATCAGTACAAGCATGTGTTTTCTCTGACACCCAGTCAAACCACCTGATGTGCCCATGAAGTGGACGCAGGTAACAGTCTGCCAGTAAAGAATAACATTTACAGACAGACTCACAATGTCAGAGATTGCATCAGGACATAGGTCCAAAAGATGTTGGAATTGGGGGTCATCGACCCTTCAGATAGCCCCATGGCTAGTACAGTAGTCCTGGTAACAAAACCTCAAACCAAGAGTAGAAAAAGAGAGATGAGGTTTTGTGTGGACTACAGAGGCCTCAATACAGTCACTAGGTCTGATGCCCATCCTAATCCAAGGGCAGATGAGCTCATAGTTACTTTGGCCTCAGCCTAGTTTCTGAGTACATTTGACCTGGCTACTGGCAAATCAGACTAACTGAGGAAGCCAAGCCAAAAACAGCATTTTCAGCCCCCAGTGGGCATTATCAATTTATTGTGATGCCATTTGGTCTGAAAAATGCACCTGCAACATTTCAGAGGTTGGTGAACACGGTTCTCACAGGTCTGGAAGCATATAGTGCAGCATATCTAGATGATATTGCTGTCTTTAGCTCCACCTGGGAGAATCACCTGGTCCACCTCAGGAATGTTCTGGAGGCCCTGCAAAAGGTAGGCCTCACTATCAAGGCCACCAAGTGCCAGATAGGGCAGAGCAAGGTTGCATATTTGGGTCACCTGGTAGGTGGAGATCAAGTTCAGCCATTGGAGAGCAAACTCCAGACCATTCTGGACTGGGTTGCTCCCACTGCCTAGACTCCGGTCAGAGCTTTCTTGGGCCTGACTGGGTACTACAGGAGGTTTGTTAAGGGACATGGGTCCATTGTGACTTCCCTTAATGATCCCACCTCCAAGAGAATGCCAAAGAAAGTTCAGTGGACAGTTAGCTGTCAGAAGACATTTGATGACCTGAAGCAGGCCATGTGCACTGCTCCCATTCTGCAAAGTCCTGACTACTCCAAAACCTTCAGTGTCCAGACAGATGCATCTGAGATAGTGGTAGGAGCTGTTTTGTCACAACTGAATGCAGAGGGCCAGGACCAACCAGTAGCTTTTATAAGCAGAAGGTTGACCCCCAGGGAGAAACGTTGGTCAGCTATAGAGATTGAGGCCTTTGCTGTGGTCTGGGCCTTGAAGAAGTTGAGGCCATACCTGTTTGGTACTCACTTCATTGTTCAGACAGACCATAAGCCCCTCTTATGGCTTAAACAAATGAAGGGTGAAAATCCCAAACTTTTGAGGTGGTCCATTTCCCTACAGGAGATGGACTATTCAGTGGAACAAAGGCCTGGGAGTAACCATGCCAACGCAGATGGACTCTGCAGATATTCCCACCTAGAAAATGAAGACTCAACTGGGCAAGGTTAGTCTCATCTCCTTACGTTTGGGGGGTTGTGTAAGAAAGTAGAATCTGCTTTCATGGTCACCCCCACTTTAATGCTGGTGTCATTATGTTTTACTGATTAGTCTGACTGGGATCCTGCTAATCAGGACCCCAGTCTCTGTGATTCTTCCCTAAATTGGACATGTACAGTACTTAGGTACCCTCCAGATTGGCTACTGGTCTAGCTGATAAATCACTAGTATATGGTACTAAGGTAGCCAGGGCATAGGTACACCATGGGTCTCCCATGGCCTACAGCATGTATTATGCCACCCATGGGAGACCACTCAACTTGTGACTACAGGCTTGTCATTGCAGACTGTGTACGTTGGTGCTAGCACCACTTACAACAAATATAAGTTTCCTTATATCTGGGGTCACTGCACTTAAAACCTATAAGTCACCCCTAAGGCAGGCCTTTCAATCCTGTAGGCAGGGTGCTTGGTTCTAAGTGTGAGGGTGCCCCTGCATGAGCAGGACACCCGCACAACCTTTGGAGTCCATTCTTCCGGGTTGTAAATGCAGCAGCCATTAAGATACATAGAGTGGCCATGTGTCATTACATGATGCCCATCTCCAAACTGGCTGTAACGAACTCTGTTGTGTTTGGTATCAAACATGTTGGAATCATACCCCAAAACCATAAACAGTGTGTCAGGTATGATTCCATGCACTGTAAAGCTCCTCCTAGAGGCCCTCCGTGCTCCCGGCACCAGTCTTCTAGACCCGGACAGCAAACTATGGCTGCTGCCGACCAGAGACACGATTCTGCCCTCCTGCTGCTGAGCCAAACTCGAGCAGAGGAAGGCAGGACAATAGATATCCTGTCACAGGGAGGTGTGACCACCTCCCAGACAAGACATAGTGTATTGGGACAGGGTGGGGGCACTTGCCAGCACCTCTCAGACTGCTTGAAGGTCACATTTGGTGCCCTCCTTGCAAACTCCAGTCCAAACCAGTTCAGGGAGCCGTTGGCTCCTGCTCTGGTGTGAAACTGGACAAAGGACATGGGAGTATACTCCCCACTGTCCTGCCCCTCCTCCGGGAGGGACCCCTGAATCGTTCCAACCCTTTCCTTAGGGTACGCAAGGGCTTACCTGTGGGTCGGTCCCTAGATCCGTTGTGGGACAAGATTCAGATCACATACCACTTCAACTTCAACCGTCTGGGCACTCTGGACCTCGCTGGACTTCGCGTTGGGAACCGAGACTGCAACTGGGAAGACTCCTGCTGCTCCTGGTATCGTCATCCTGCAAGTCTGCTGCAACATCTGTGCCTGTGCTCTATACAGGTTCTTCACAAGGCCTGTGGACATCCAAGACACCCAAAGGAATCCCCCTTGGAGTGAAGGAGTCACTCCCCTGCATCTGCAGTCAGCACAACGCAGCTGACAGGTCTGCTGATCATGGGCTCCCACGGACTCCGAAAGGCTCAGCAACACAGGCAGTGGTTCTGCAACTCCATCGAGGCCTGCACTGTATTCTCACTGAGTTTGAGGCCAGTATCCCTTGTCAGAACCACTGGAACAGAACCCCTGTGCACCATGTCAACTTGCCTTTGCCAAGGCTTGTTGACTCTCTCCTCCAGAGATCTTCGGGCTCTAAGAAGCTCCAAACTCAAGCATCTCGTGCTACCAAGATCTTCGCCTGCATCGCATCCTTTGCGCTGTGGGACTTTGTCCTTTGGTGGCCTTCGGCCTGTGGGTCCTCTTGAGGGTCTACTTTGGCTTCAGTGGGCTCTCCTGCTTGCTCGGGACCTGCTCTGATTACCTGCTCATGGTGAGTCACTTGGACCTTGCTGGTCCCAACAATGCACCTTTTTCTTCAACTACGTTGTTTGCCGTTGCCAAGGCTTGTTGGTGCCCCTGCCGGACACTGACCCCTTGGCTCTTGACATCCGACATGGGACAGCTCGTACATGGCCCCTGGTCCTCCTCTGCATCACCTGGTCAGTACAGCTACAACTTCAAGGGGATTGTCAACTCTCCTGCATCCCTGACATCGGTGGGCATTCGTCTTCCGTGCCTCCTGGTCACTCCCGAGTGGCATAGACTCTGGCCCCTCTGCTTGCAGGTGTCTCTCACCTTGAATCCACCTTTGGGTTCCTCCGGACACTTTCACCTTCTTCGCCAGCGGCATCTTTCCTGAAGTCCTCCATTGTGGTCTACGGCGGTTTCCGACGTCACTTCCCACCTATACACCCGGCTTCCCTAGTGTAGGTATCCTGGTTCCTGGGGTATCCACGGGTGGGGTGACTCTCCAACCTTCCATCTTCCACAGGGTTTCTTCGGGGTCCGCTGGGAAGGGTCCTTCTTCTTTAAAATTGCAATCGCAACTTACCTATTGACTAACATTGAGCACGCGGTCATGTTCCCACTCTTCACACGACCTCCGTGGGGTTCTTAGATACTCACCTAGGGTGGTTCCTTGGGTCCCCAGCTTCTACATCTTCTGGGTTCATTCTCGACTAAAGTCGTGGTTTGCATTCCACTATTTTAGTATGTGGTTTGGTCTCCCCCTGGGGACCACTGTGAATTCTGTGCTATAATTACGAATTCTATTGCCAAAGTATTGTGTGTATTGTGTTGTATCTCCGGGTAGGAGATAATACATTGTGTTAGTGAGTGTTAATAATGAATAAATACTTTTTTATAATTACACTATGTGGTTCTTTTTCACTTAACCCATACCATAAGATTAAGTACTGGTAAATATGCTGCTTTACAATTGTTAATTCACACACTTTTCTGTGCAGAGTCAATCGAATGATTGACTGCACAGAAAAGTCTGTGAATTAACAATTGTTGTGTACAATGAGTTCCATGTGAACATTTGCTAAGGTAGTCTTGATTCCCCTGTTCGCATGGACATACGGGGTGCTCTTGTTCTTTTGTAAATACACTTACATAACAGGCCTCAAAAAATCCTAAAAATGTTACTAGACCTGCAGGTCTAGTGACTTAAATAATCTACTCAGCCCAATTATAATACTCTTGACGCATATACTGGTTTCAAATTATGTGATCCTGGGCAAGAATTTTAATTCACTGAGACACCATGTTCTTCTTTATCACATATGAGAGAGCCTTCAAATAGAAGAGTTCAGCACGTCTGCTGTACAGAAAACTATTTTGTTTGATTTAATAGACTAACATTAACTCCATATAGAATACAAATCTAGCCACATAAAGGATGCACATGACCGCTGACTTGCCTCTTAGTTCATTAACTGCATTGTCGTCAGGGTGGGGGCATGAATGTTTCTCAAATCATGTTTAAAAACAATCACTTTCAACAAATACATAACTAAAGCATAAAGTAGCAGCACACCGTCACTTGCAATCAGCAGATTTTATAAAATTAAATAGCCTCAGAATTGGTCACTGACATATGGTTTTAAAACTATATAGTGTACAATGTTTGGAAATAAAGTGTTTGCAAATATTTGTCATTTGCACATCACCAAGTAAAGTATTCTGATTTACTTTGCTCCTATTTAAATCTTTGTTTGCGTCACACTTCTGAATTACAAAAAAAGTTATTTAATAATTCCTGTTATATTTTGAATTACTTGTACTATTCATTTACTAGAAGTTTAAAAGGTTGTTGGAGAAAAAAACTGACATTTTACATCCTTTTGTTTCACAATTCTTGTCAGCTCACTTGACAAAAATCATTAACTGTGATAAGTGAAAGAAAAGTTAAAACCATTTTCCAGGAACAGATAGGCAACAATTATTAAAAAGTCAAACTGACATTTGACCTCTGTTTTTAAGCAATCAGCAAATGTGTCAAGATAAAAACAAGATTTAAAGGCGTCTTAATTGCTCATTCACTTTCTGAATGAACAGAACACCTGTTTCTTCCAGCTTAAGTTTACTTGCCAGCAAGGTCGAGTTAGTGCTAAAAATAGCTCGACCTGATAAAATCTCACTCGCAATTGCGAGTGGGCCAGTGGATTTTTCAAGGCCTGCATAAGTAAGCACCATATACTAAGCCAGCCTCTCACACAGAAGGTTTTCCGTTTGGAAGAAAAAGCGCTTCTACATTGGCACGTTATGCAGACATTTAATTCAATTCACAGATTAAATGCATGTTCTGTTCTTACCATAGGCGAGGAAAGGGAAACTTAAATTCCGAAACTTGTTAAAAATGGGCCTTTGATCACCTTTATTTCTTTAAAAGTGTAAAAATCGGTATGCAACTGTAAGACACTTTTAGAAATCAAATGAAATTCACATTCTTACCTATATAAGTGCATTGCCAGTCAAAGTCAAACTGTTTCCAAGTCTCTAAACACTTATTTAAAAATAAGCCTATTTCTACACATGCATAAGCGAAAAGGTATTAGTGGAATACACACAATGTGGACGACTTTGTATGTGTGTGTGCTTGTCCCCTAATTTAAGTTTCATAGGTAAACTTTGAAGATACTCCTTTAAGTGCTGCAAGCAGAACTGTTCGGCATTGGGTCCTAGCTAATGCTCCTTGCTTCATTAAGTAGGTTAGTGCTTAGATGTAAACCTCTCAGTAGTTTGTCAAATTCTAGTTTTATTCTTTGCATTCTGCACTCTATCTTTTACCCATACATAGACAGGACTTAAAGCACCAATATGTAAAAAGAAATATATGGTGAGTGGTGATTTTTTATAACTTCAGAACTGTATGCATACAGATTTTTATATAGAGGCAATGGGGCAATGTACAAGGCCAAAAGGCAAGGAATATATTCAGTTTGTGTACAGGGTGATATTCTGGACATCTGGATTCAGACTGGAGAGGACAACATTCCATGGCATTGATTTCTTTTGTTGCCTATGTGCGGTCAGACCTTTTGTATTTTTTCAGTAAAGAGAGTGTGGGACTAGTTGGTCTGGTAATGGGTCGAACGTTACATTGTTTTGAAAAGCATTCTGCTTTTGCTCCTCCGTCTTATTGATCGTGTTGGTGTTCATGCATGCATTTTAGCAGTATGAGGTTGTCATTGGAGCTGCTTTTCTTCCATTTTATTCCTTGTCAACAGCTGGTGCACTTGTTGGTGAGGTCTTTCCAAAACCCGAGTGCCAATGACTTTGAAATATACTTACAGAGGGGCTTTAAGTGGGATGGATCCTGCCAAGACTTAGACCAAGCAATAATTACAAACTGACTTTGAAATTAGCCTATACCTAGCCTTATATTCATATCCTTCACCTTACAGGAAAAAAATACTGATTGCTTTTTAAATAATGTGTATAAAACTCCTACGGTAATCCATGTCAGCGATACAATCCCTGTTTAAATTTCACGTTTTACTTCATGCTGCAGTCCCCAAGTGTAATTTAGTTTTCCAGAAGTTATTTTCCTGGAGATTTGTTCATGCAACTAAGAATTCTTGTCTAGTGCATACAGTGAACAGAGTTGCCTATAGGTGTCTGGGTGAATTTAGGTTGTGGGTGGCAGTTCATAATGAGGCACAGTTGAGGGCTCAGTAGTTGAGGATGAAGGCAGTGAGACTTTCTCAAATTGCATGGCACTGAGTCATAATAAATGTGTGCATACTAGATGCTGATCCACACAGAGCAATGGGAACAAGTGTAATTGCCATTTTATATGAAAGTATGTGAAGGAGATCGACTCCTGTTGAAACTTTGGCACTACCCTCTATGCCAATACAGTCTACGCTATTGCAATGTACATCACTTCACTCTACACCATTCTACAGTACACCACTCAACTCTGACACTCTACCCAATTCCCTCTATACCACTCTACTTCACATTACTGCCCTCAACTCTATGACAAACTACTCCATTCTACTCTATTCTGCTTCACTACCCCAGTCTAAACTACTCCACTCTACACTACTCTATGCCACTCAACTCTATGAGACTCTATGCCACTCCACACTACCATTCTGTACATGGTGAAGGCATCTGTGGTAAATGCACACAAATGTTCCTGCATGGTAAAGGCTTTGTGGAAAAGGCATTGAACGGTAAAGGTAACGTTGTAACGGCTGATTCCCTAGCCATCACCTAAAAGAACATATTACATACTGCATATTAATATGTAAACAAAGGCAAAGCAACATAAAGGCTCTGAATTCCTGGTGCAAGCACTAAAATGTAATAATAAACATTGATGCCTCTAAGTTGTTTACCAAAAATGTTAAAACCAGTTTAAACTGTATCACAGAGTAATACACCATCAGTCTTTAATTGCAGTTCAGAATCAAATTGCATTAGCAAGGTATTCTGGGACTCAAAACTGGCCCAAATTGCTTTTAGCATTAATTATAAAAACCACTTTTCAGACACAAAAAGTGTAAATTCAATAGATTCATGTAAGAGAAGATTTATATCAATAAATAGGGAAAAAGTTAATTTGCATTAAAAAATATCTTGATAAACACCAGATTATGCAGCTTTTCCTTGGAAATATCTGTCCTTTCTGCTGCTAGTGTGTGTTTCTGGTGAGGAAAGTGTGTTTAAATGCAAAGTGTGTTTAAGACTGCAGCACCACCTCCTGTCTACATGGGGCATTGATGAGCAAAAATACAAACACACAATGAAACACAAGTCCCCATTAGGCAATTTTTTTAAAAGTTGTAAAAATTGACACAGATGATCCTGAAGTTAATTTATATCATTTAGAAGACATTGCCTTGTGGGAACCTTGGCTCCCAGGTCCCCACAAGGATAGTAACACAAACACACACAAGTTTCACTTAGCCAGGAAGGCCCACCTCCAACTTATCTCTGCTGCACAACAATAAGTCACTTGGTGCTGAACCCGGGATTTGAACACTGGTTGTCTGACAGGAAGTCAGAAACGTACTCACTGGACCACACTGGTCTCCATGTCAATATTCTATCAAATCGTCACTATATCATGGACATACTTTTCATGTGCAATGGATACCACAGGCTGTAACACCAGGGGATGTATGTTGTTTATAGTTACTACTGCAATAGTCTAGAACACCAAGGAACTATAGCTCAATGGTAAGGCTTGCGCCTTTGGTGGTACAGGCTCTCACAGGACAAGGGTGTGAATGCTGTCAAAGAATCCAAAGGTGAAGAATTTTCAAACAGTGCTTAGATTTTCATTTGCTAAGTTCATTTTCACTTGGAAAAACAAAGGAGAAACGTGGGCACTCTTTTTGACAAGTGTGGCCCAAAATTACAAATCTTTTCCCTCATGACCTTTCACTAACCCCCTTTTTCTCAAGTAGGTGCAAAGGAGACAAAGCCTTAAATTCCTTTATCAATGCATTCATTCTTTGTCCTTTAAATAGAGTGTATTATAGAGCACAAAGGTGGTCTCGGTGGATAACTGAGCACAAGAATGCGAGGAAGATGCTTAACTGATAGTAAAATAGGTTGAATGGTGGTAATTTTCATTTTGGTGTGACCCGATCTCTCAAATCGGGGGTTTGGTGCCAATGAGCTTGCGTAAAATAATGGGTAAAGTTTGAGGCAAGTGAAACTCCCTTTATTAGGTGCAATAAGAAGTTAGAAAGGTTGTTTTCTTCAAGAGGTAGTAAAGGGCAGTCAGGCCTTTGCTTCAGCAGGTCTGCATCATGTCTGCTGCAGCAGGTGAAGGGATGGAGCATCCCGGCACAGCACGGCACACCACAGTCCTGGGCTGGGATGCCCTGGAGCTTTAAGCACCCCCTTCCTTCCTTCCTTCCTTCCTTTAAAAGAAGTCCACGAACACCCAGGTTCTGTATAGAGGATGAGTGCAGATTACTGCGGGCAATTTGGGACCCTGCTAAATCAGGGTGACGTCCCCATGTGCGGCCTTCGAGTGGCAAAATCCTTAGCCTAAGATAGGTAAGCTGCTTTTGAATTCGTCTGAAGACCATATGTTGGAGGTGATATCACTGCACAAGCCGGCAACCGTCTCATAAGAAGGTAAGCATGGGAGGACATTATTTGCATAGGACAGCCCTCTTCTCAGTCCCATTATTATGCTGCAGTTGCCGTGTAGCGTTACTAGAGGGCAGAGGTATGAACATAAAATCACAGAGGCTTTTCTTCTGCTTGCTGACATGCCTCATGTTCATGTTGGTCTTGCAGGGTCTACGGAGTGGAGGACTGCAATGACTGAGTGAATGAATGAGTAATGAGAAATGGCTGGCCTGTATTTGTGGTGAAGGGTGGATGTTTGGAAGGTAAACAGCAAGATGAAGGTTTAAAAGCATGCATGTTTGCTGAGTGATTGAGTGAGTGTGTCACCTGTCTCTTTGAAGGGACATGTGAGAGAGGAACAGCAGCTTCATAGTCCTCAGATGGGATAGGTAGCACAGATGAATATTTCCCTCAAATAAAAACATTTACACCACCCCAAAGCTGACAAGTGCGATATGATGCTTTGCAGGTGTAAGAAGTTGCCATGTTTGGTGCATAAATATACATGGTTAGTGAGGTTTTTCCCAGCATGTCAGTAGCGCACCCTTGGGAGTATCCTTAGGCTAGAAATATCAGGCACTCCTTTGGGGGGTATGAGGCCAAGAAAAACTTTGGGAAGCTTGCTCCAGTCATCTGCAGGATAGAAAGATACTGGGGAAATATTACAGAGGGAGCCAGGCTGCACAAAATGTGGTCACGATTGGACAGAAATCTTTAGGAGGGACTTTTGACCACCCCTCACTGTGGGACTAGGATCCCCATACCTCTAGGCCTCTGACACCTTTTGTGACCTCTGGATACCACCCTCTCAATACCCCTCAAATGTTCCCTCCTGGTACCCCAGCTTTGGTAGTGAACCAACCACGTTTTAATCCTTTGAGTGAGCACAACCACACTTCCAATGTGCCCTCCATTTACATTCCGTCAGTAACCCAGTTGCTTCTGTCACTGTTCAGTCTCAAATGACTGGTTGGTTGCACATTGCTGGGGTATACAGGCACTTACCGCTCTGTACAGCCCCTCTCAGCACACCCAGACTACACTTCTTTAAATCATAAATACATGTTCAGCCTAACAGTAAGACCTGGCCTTCCCTCTGTTGATCACACCCAACGTAAGGAGGACAAATGAATTGAAGAGCACGTCAAACTCTCTACAGACACTGCCAATCCATGCACTGCTGCCTATTTGCATGCCATGATTATTCTCTATGACCCATCCAACCAATTGCCACAGGTACCCTTTTCCCTGCCTCATTCATCTGCTCAACTGCCCCCCTTAATTTACCAAATTTGAGTGCTCTCAGATTTCATAGCAGGAATCTCTATACTGTCTGTTTTCAATAGCAATTTCCCAAGAGTCCCTATAATGTACCGCACGGAAAGGAGGGGAGGCAGTAAAATCTTGGGGAGTCTCCTCCTGCAAAACTACCACCACATGATCCTTGTTGTGCCTTTCAATACCAAAATTTCAGTAGGATTGTATGGTGCCCCCTTGTGGTTGGTAATAGAAACTGTCACAAACCTGTTCGCCCTTAGACCACCCCCCCCCCGTTGCCCCTATCCTTTTGGGGTGCACACCATAAGGGAGCAATAAAAACTATGGGTAGCCCCCCCAAAAATTACCCAGAACCCATGTCATTCTGTGCCCCATCACCCTTCATAATGCACCCCCATACCCCTTTTAATACTGCTCCCCCAAATTTGACTGTCCTTCCCCCCCCAAAAAATCTGAGAGTTTAGGGGGGGCAGTAAAAACATTTTTGGAGTTCCCCACCATATGTCCCATCCTATGTAATCACCCCATCTGTGGGCTAGGGACTCACCTCATAAATGCCCACATTTGGCCCCACTCTGCTCCCTCCTCTGACTTGGTGAGTGCCCCAGGTTCCCCCTCCATCTATGGCCCCTTCCTAGTCTCTGGGACCACACACCCCTACCCCTGTTCCCTTGCTGTCTGACCCCACCCACTCAGCCTAGGCTCCTCGTACAGCCCATTTTCACTCTACCCTCCACACCTGTTCCCCATCTTTCACCTGTTCACCTCTGCTCTCGCCACACACGTTACTTACCAACTACTCTGCATTCAACCAATAGCAAGGCATGACTCCACTCTCTTGCAACATACAGACAGACATGTTTTACTTACTAATTGGCCAGGCAGGCCCACCTCCAACTTACCTCTGCTACACCACCATCAGCCACCTGGTGGCAAACCGGGAATTTGCACGCTGGTTGTCTGGCTGGAAGTCAGGCACTTACCCCCTGGACCACACTGGTTTCCATTTCAGTAACCTATCATATCTTCCCTATATCATGGTCATCCTTTTCATGTGCAATTGAAGCCACAGGAAATGACATCAGGACCTGTACGTTGCTTATAGTTACCACTGCAATGGTATAGACCACCAAGGAGCTATAGAAGCTCAGTGGTAAGTGTTGTGCCTCTGGTAGCACAGGCTCTCACAGGACAAGGGTTCAAATCCTGCTAATGCTGTCAACGTATCCCAAGTTAGCAAAATTACAAACAGTGCCTTTATTTTCACTTGGAAAAACAGAGGAGAAAATTGGCCAATCTTTTTGGTAGGTGTGCCCCAAAATTATAAATTATTTCCCTCATGACCTTCCACCAACCCCCTTTTTCTCAAGTCGGTGCAATAGGGACAATGCCTTATCTTCTTTTATCAATGTATTCATTCTTTGTCTTTTAAATTCAGTATATTGTAGAGCGCAAATGCGGCCTCAGGTGGTATCCCCCCTTTGGTGCGTCGGACGGCCGGGAGTCGTCCGATGCACCAGTGCTCATGTGCGTTGGATGGCTCCCGGCCGTCCGCGCACATGGCACAGGAAATCCCTCTGGTGCGGGCACCAGAGGGATTTCCTTTTTGTCAAAACACCCTCGGAAGCTGGGGAAGAGCTTCCCCAGCTCCTGAGGGTGTTCTGATTATTTCTCCGAAATGACAGTCGATGCGCACGTCGCGCTGACGTCATTTCGGAGAAACTGAAACTCAGTTTCACTGCCTCGGTGCTCAGGGGGCTCTCTCAGCCCCCTGAGCACCGAGGCAGACAGGAGAGGTATCATTGGAAAGGGGAGAATCTCCCCTTCCAATGGTACTCCTCCCTAGTGGATCCCTGGTTGGGGATCGCCTCAGGAGGGCGATCCCCAAGCAGGGAGCCACCCACTAGGCACCAGGGAGAGGGGAGCAGCCCCTTGGGCAAGGGCTTTTGCTACCCCCATTATTTTGGGCACAAACAGACTTTCTGCCCCCCCCGGGAGGCAGATGGGGGCAATAGACCCTAATCTGCCCCCCAGGGGGGGGGCAGAAAGCTCACTAGGCACCAGTGATTTTAGTTTTTACACCTGTAGGGGTTGAGGGTTGCCCAAAATGGGCATGCCAATGCCCCCACCCCCCCAAATTCCACAGTCTTTCTGCCCCCCCAGGGAGGCAGATTTGGGTAATAGCCCCCGATCTGCTCCCCCGGGGGAGCAGAGGGAACACTAGGCACCAGGGATTTTTTTTTTACGTCTATAGGGGTGGGGCTGCCCAAAATGGGCATGACAATGCCCCCCCATATTCCACAGTCTTTCTGCCCCCCCTAGGAGGCAGATGGGGGCAATAGCCCCCGATCAGCCCCCCGGGGGGGGCAGAAAGCACACTAGGCACCGTTTTTTTTTTTTAATGTATATAGGGATAGGGACTGCCCAAAATGGGCATCTCCCCAAATTCCACACTCTTTCTACCCCCCTGCAAGGCAGATGGGGCAATAGCCCCCGATCTGTCCCCCCCCCCCCCGGGGGGGAAGAAAGCACACTAGGCACCAGGGATTTTTTTAAATAATGTGTATAGGGGTTGGGGCTGCCCAAAATGGGCATGGCAATGCCCCCACCCCTTTCAAAAAAATTCCACAGTCTTTCTGCCCCCCCCAGGAGGCAGATGGGGCAATAGCCTCCAGATCTACCCTCCCCGGGGGGGGGGGCGAAGGTGCACACTAGGCATCAGGGATTTTTATTATAATGTATATAGGGGTGGGGGCTGCCCAAAGTGGGCATGGCAATGCCCCCACTCCCCCAAAAAAGAAATCACAGTCTTTCTGCCCCCCCGGGAGGCAGAAAGCCCAATAGGCAGCAGGGATTGTTTTTTTTTTATACGTAGGGGCTGCTCAAAATGGGCATGCCCATGCCCCCACCCCTCAAAAAAAATTGCCACAGTCTTTCTAACTCACCAGGGAGGCAGATGGGGGTAATAGCCACTGATCTGCCCCCCGGGGGGGGGGGGGGTCAGAAAGCCCACTAAACACCAGGGACTATGTTGTTTTTTTATATGTAGAGTTGGGGGCTGCCCAGAATGGGCATGCTAATGCCCCCACACCCAAAAAAGTCTTTCTGCCCCCCCCGGAAGGCATATCGGGGCAATAGCCCCTTATCTGCCCCTCCGGGGGGGCAGAAAGCCCACTGGAAAGCAGGGATATGTTTATGGGCATGTCAGGGAGAAGCCCCAAAGGCACGGGTCGCTCCCCTTTTATTAGGCACACATTTTGGCTTTCAGTGATATTTTTAGTCTCATCTAACCCCAAGCTGGGGCCCAGAAACCACTAGAAACCAGAGAGAGTTTGTGTGTGTGTGAACTGGAGTTTGGCTGACGGTCTGCGTGTACTGACCTTCGGCTGGCATTTTGCTGGTGGTGTGTGTGAGCTTGTACTTGGCTAATGGTGTGTGTGGACTCACGCTCGATGATGGTGTGTGTAGATTGGCGCTAGCCTGGTGGTGTGTATGGAGTGGCACTTGGCTGGCAGTGTACATGGACTGGCACTTGGCTGACGGTGTGCATGGATGGTGCTTGGCTGGCGGTGTGTGGGAATGGCACTTGGCTGGCGAAGTGCGGGGATGGCTCTTGGCTGGCAGAGTGCGTGGATGGCGCTTGGCTGGCGGTGTGCATGGATGGTGCTTGGCTGGCAGTGTGCGTTGATGCTGCTTGGCTGGTGGTGTGCGTGGATGGTGGTATGCGTGTACTGACTCTTGGCTGGGAGTGTGGCTTGCATGGATCCCCCAGCATTTTCTTACCCAGAATTCCCCTCAAACCCCCAATTGACTTACAAAGTCACATTTTCCTCACATTTCTGTGTGGGTAGGTTTTGCAAGGGGGGTCACCTGGGTTTTTGGCCCCGGGCTCGGTGGCCATCTAGGGAAACCTACCTACCCAGAGATTTCTGAAAACTAGACACCTGGGATTTCAGAAAACTAGACACCCGAGAGACTGAGGGGAACACTGTGTGGTAGAACATTTGTGCCAGAACGGTGATGCCA
Source organism: Calotriton arnoldi (assembly GCA_963921515.1). NCBI lineage: Eukaryota > Metazoa > Chordata > Amphibia > Caudata > Salamandridae > Calotriton > Calotriton arnoldi. The sequence continues at coordinate 654,000 of CAWUFW010004608.1, read as the reverse complement.
CACAGAAAATGTGTGGAAAATGTGATTATCAGCTAAATTTGAGGTTTGCAGGGAACTTTGGGAAGGAAGACGTTGGTAGAACCACACAAGCCATACCGCCCTAAACTCCCTCGGGTGTCTAGTTTTCAGAAATGTGTGGGTTTGGTAGGTTTCCCTAGATGGCCGCCGAGCCAAGCGACAAAAACCCAGGTGCCCCCCTCGCAAAACCAGGTCGTTTTGAGATAGGTAATTTTGATGTCTCCACAATACGTTTTGGGCCCCTGCTTGTCGCGGGTACTTGGCCCACCCACATGAGTGAGGTACCATTTTTATCGGGATACCTGGGGGAACGCTGGGTGGTAGGAAATTTGCGTCAGCTCGGTGATCCTCAACTTTCCCAGACAGAAATTTGAGAAGAGTTTTATTTTTTCAGCTAAATTTGAGGTTTGCAGGGGATTCTGGGTAGAAAATCGGTAGGGGGTCCACGCAAGCCATACCTCCCTATTCTACCCTGAGTGTCTAGTTTCCAGAAATGTGTGGTTTTGATAGGTTTCCCTAGATGGTCGCCAAGCCCGGGGCCAAAAACCCAGGTGCCCCCCCCTTGCAAAACAAGGTCGTTTTGTGATAGGTAATGTTGATGTCTCTACAATACGTTTTGGGCCCTTCCCTGCCGCGAGCACTTGGCCCACCCACACAAGTGAGGTACCATTTTTATTTAGAGACTTAGGGCAACACAGAATTGTAGAGCAACTGTTATTACCCTTTGACTTTCTATGCATTCCTGCCTTTCATATGCAAGACAATGTGTAAAAAAGAAGTCACTTTGAAAAATGTCCTATAATTCACATGCTAGTATAGGTACCCACAATTTTGGAGAAGTGCAAATAACTACTGCTTCTAAACTCTATATTTTGTTCCCATTTCAGACATACATTGGTGTCCTTGATACCTATTTTTTACTCTTTATATTTTACGAAATGATTTGCTATATACCCGGTACACAATGAAATACCATTGCAAGTCGCAGCTCAGTTATTGGCTCTGGGTTCCTCGAGTTCTTGGTGAACCTACAAGTCCTATATATCCCCACAACCAGAATGGTCCGGCGGATGTAAAGGTATATTGCTTTCAAGAATCTGTCATACTTAGAAGAAGTTACAGGTAAAAACATTCGCACAAATGGCTGTTTTTTTCAAAACATTTTCAATATTTCTTACTTTCAACTGTTAGTTTCTATAAAAGAAACCTTGAAGGATCTACACAAATGACCTCTTGCTGAATTCAGAATTTTGCCTACTTTTCAGAAATGTATAGCTTTCCACGATCCATTATTGATTTCACACCAATTTTACCACTAACTGGAAGGAGGTTGAAAGCACAAAAAGTAGCAAAATTAGGCTATGTCCCAGTAAAATGCCAAAACTGTGTAGAAAATGTTGGTTTTCTGACAAAAGTCTGCCTGTCCCCAGAAGCTGGTGATTTCAGCACCACAAACCCTTTGTTGATACCATTTGCAGGGAAAAAAACAGACGCTTGCTTCTGCAGCACTTTTTCCCCTTTTTAATTTAGCTGTATTTTGGCTAATTTCTGGGTCCCCTCCAGGGGAATCCACAAACCCTGGGTACCTTTAAAATCTCCATGATGCTGGAAGAAAAGGACACAAATTTGGCGTGGATACCTTATGTGGACAAAAGGTTACAGGGGCCTAATCGTGAAGTACCCCAAAGAGGCAAAAAAAAAGCTTAGCACGGGGGGAGGTCTAGCAGCGAAAGGGGTAAATGAGAACAAGAATGTGAGGAAGGTGCTAGACTGATAGTACAATAGGTTGGATGGTGGCGATTGTTCATTTTGGTGTGAGCTGCTCTCTCAAATCAGGGGTTTGGTGCCTGTGAGGTTGGCTAGGAATAAAGGTCAAGTATAAGCTCTGGCTAATGAAATGATGGGTAAAGTTTGAGGCAAGTAAAACTCCCTTTATTATGTGAAATAAGAAACTAGAAAGATTGTTTTCTTCAAGAGGCAGAAAAGGTCAGAGTCAGGCCTTTGCTTCAGCAAGCCTGCACCATTCCTGCTGCAGCAGGTGAAGGGATGGAGCATCACAGCACGGCACGGTCCTGTGCTGTGTTAGGCTGGGCTGGGCTGGCAAGCCCTGGCACTGAGGCTTTAAACACTCCCTTCCTTCCTTTGAAGGAGCCCACGAACGCCCAGGTTCTGTATAAATGATGACTGCAGGCAATTAAGACCCTGCTAAATGATGGTGACGTCCCCATATGCGGCCTTCGAGTGGCAAAATCCTTAGCCTAAGATAGGTAGGCTGCTTTTCAATTCGTCTGAAGACTATATGTTGGAGGCGGTATCATGGCGCAAGCCAGCGACCGTCTCAGAAGAAATTAAGCATGGGAGGACATTATTAGAATAGGACGGCCCTCTTCTCAGTCTATTATGCTGCAGTTGCCATGTAGATGCTTTGCAGGTGTAAGGAGTTGCCATGTTTGGTGCATAAATATGCACGGTTAGTGAGGTTTTATCCAGAATGTCAGTAGCGCACCCTTTGGGAGTATCCTTTGCTAGAAATGTCAGGCAATCCTTTGGGGGTATGAGGTCAAGAAAAACTTTGGGAAGCTTGCTCCAGTCATCTGCAGGATAAAAAGATACTGGAGAAAAGTTACAGAGGGAGTCAGGCTGCACAATATTTGATCATGGTTGGACAGAAATCTTTAGTGGGGACTTTTGACCACCCCTCACTGTGGGACCAGGATCCCCATACCTCTGGGCCTCTGACATCTTTTTTGACCTCTGGATACCACCCTCTCATTACCCCTCAAATGCTCCCTCCTGGTAACCCAGCTTTGGTAGTGCACCAACCACGTTTCAATCCTTTGAGTGACCACAGACTCCCTTCCTATGTGCCCTCCATTTACATTCCGTCAGTAACACAGCTGCTTCTGTCACTGTTCAGTCTCAAGTGACCAGTTCGATGCACATTGCTGGGGTATACAGGCACTTGCCGCTCTATACAGCCCCTCTCAGCACACCCAGACTACCCTTCTTTAACTCATAAATACATGTTCTGCTAAAAGTAAGGCCTGGCCTTTCCTCTGTGGATCATTGCCAACATGAGGAGGACAAATAAATTGAGGAGCACGCCAAAGAGCGTGGAGATACCCCTATGGGGGTGATTCCAGCGCTTTATAAATCCCATACATACATACAAACTCTCTACAGTCACTGCCAATCCAAGCACTGCTGCCTATTTGTATGCCATGTTTCTTTCTATATGACCCATCCAACCAATTGCCACAGGTACCCTTTCGCTGCCTCATTCATCTGCTCCACTGCCCCCTTTATTTAGCAAATGTTAGTGCTCTCAGATTTCATAGCGGGAATCTCTATACCACCAGTTTTCAATAGAAATTTCCCAGGGGTCCCTATAACGTGCTGCACGGAAGGGAGGGGAGGCAGTCAAATCTTAAGGAGCCCCCTCCTGCAAAAATACCAACACATGATCCATGTTGTACCTTTCAATACCATAACTTCAGTAGGATTGTATGGTGCCCCCTTGTGGTTGGTAATAGAAACTGTCACAAACCTGTTCGCCCCTAGCCCCGCCTGTTGCCCCTATCCTTTTGGGATGCACCCCATAAAGGAGGAGGGGAGCAATAAAAACTACGGGTAGCCCCCCCAAAATATTACCTAGAACCCATTTCATTCTGTGCCCCATCATCCTTCATAATGCACAACCAAACCCCTTTTAATACTGCTCCCCCAAATCAGAGAGTTTACAGGGGTACAGTAAAAACATTTTTGGGGTTCCCCACCATAACTCCCATCCTATGTAATCACCCCATCTGTGGGCTAGGGAACTACTGCATGAGTGCCCACATTTGGCTCCACTCTGCTCCCTTCTCTGACTTGGTGAGTGCCCCAGGCTCCCCCTCCATCTCTGGCCCTCTTCCTAGTTTCTGGGACCCCACCCACCTACCCTTGCCTCTTGCTACACCTATTGCCTTGCTGTCTGACCCTACCCACCCAAGGCGCCTCATAAACCCCCTCCTCACTCTACCCTCCACACCTGTTCCCCTCTGCTTCCGCCACACCTATGTTACTTACCAACAACTCTGCAATCCTCCATTCGCCAGGCATGCCTCCACTCTTGTGTGACACACAGATACACATTTTAATTACCAATTCGCCAGGCAGGCCCACCTCCAACTTACCTCTACTGCACCACCATCAATCACCTGGAGCCAAACCTGGGATTTGAACCCTGGTTGTCTGGCTGGAAGTCAGGAACTTACCTACTGGACCACATTGGTTTCCAGGTCAGTAGCCTATCATATCGTCCCTTTATCATGGTCATCCTTTTCATGTGCAATGGAGGCCACAGGCAATGACACTGGGGCCTGTATGTTGCTTATAGTTACCACTGCAATGGGTAGACCACCAATGAGCTATATCTTAGTGGTAAGTCTTATGCCTCTGGTGGCACAGGCTCTTACAGGACAAGAGTTCGAATCCTGCTAATGCTGTTAAAGTATCCTAAGTTGGTAAAATTTCAAATAGTACCTTTATTTTCACTTGGAAAAACAAAGGAGAAAAGTGGCCCATCTTTTTGGCATGTGTGCCCCAAAATTACAAATCATTTCCCTCATGACCGTCCACCAACCCCCCTTCTTCACAAGTAGGTGCAATAGGGACAAAGCCTTATCTTTCTTTATCAATATATTCATTCTTTTTCTTTTAAATTCGGTGTATTGTAGAGCGCAAATGTGGCCTCGGGTGGTATAAATTAGAACAAGAATGCGAGGAAGGTGCTGGACTGATAGTAAAATAGGTTGGATGGTGGTGATTTTTCATTTTGGTGTCAGCTGATCTCTCAAATCAGGGGTTTGGTGCCTGTGAGGTTGGCTAGGAATAAAGGTCAAGTATGAGCTCTAGCTAATGAAATGATGGGCAAAGTTTGAGGAATTAAAACTCCCTTTATTAGGTGCAATAAGAAGCTAGAAAGGTTGTTTTCTTCACGAGGCAGAAAAGGTCAGAGGCAGGCCTTTGCATCAGCAGATCTGCATCATGCCTGCAGCAGCAGGTGAAGGGATGGAGCATCACAGCACAGCACGGTGCTGGGCTGTGCTGTGCTGGGTTAGGCTGCGTTGGGCTGGGCTGCCATGGCACTGGGGCTTTAAACAACCCCTTCCTTATTTCCTTTGAAGGACACTCACAAACACCCAGGTTCTGTATAGAGGATGACTGCAGGAAATTTTGGACCCTGCTAACTGAGGGTGACGTCCCCATGTGCGGCCTTCCAGTAGCAAAATCCTTAGCCTAAGATAGGTAGTCTGCTTTTGAATTCGTCTGAAGACCATATGTTGGAGGCGGTACCACGGCGCAAGCCGGCGACCGTCTCAGAAGAAAGTAAGCATGGGAGGACATTATTTGCATAGGACAGCCCTCTTCACAGTCCATTTATTATGCTGCAGTTGCCCTGTAGCGTTACTAGAGGGCAGCAGTATGAACATAAGAGCACAAGACACACAATTGATGGACGGAATGCAGAACAAATCAAAACATTCACCCCCAGTCAAGAGATCTAGGTTAAATCCATCATTCTTTTGCTCACCATGCCACCCCAGTTTAGACCTGGCCATATGCAAATCAGTCTTGACCCTGTGCCTTATGGGAACAGTCCAACCCGAACTGCCAAGCCAGGTCCTCCCTGGACCGGAAACAAGCATCCTAGGACCGGTTTCGGGGTTTCACCCCTCATCAGCCAGGATAGCTTGAATCCAGTGGCACAGTGAGCCCGGAACCCACGTCTGGGCATACCCGGCGCACTTAGGGCGAGGAAGCAAAAGACAAACAATTGATCGACGGAATGCAGAACAAATCAAAACATACACCCCCAGTCAAGAGATCTGGGTTAAATCCATCATTCTTTTGCTCATCATGCCACCCCAGTTTAGACCTGGCCATATGCAAATCAGTCTTGACCCTGTGCCTCATGGGAACAGTTCAGCCCGAACTGCCAAGCCAGGTCCTCCCTGGACCGGAAACAAGCATCCTAGGACCGGTTTCGGGGTTTCACCCCTCATCAGCCAGGATAGCTTGAATCCAGTGGCACAGTGAGCCCGGGACCCACGTCTGGGCATACCTGGCGCACTTAGGGCAAGGAAGCAAAAGACACACAATTGATGGATGGAATGCAGAATAAATCAAAACATTCAACCCCAGTCAAGAGATCTGGGTTAAATCCATCATTCTTTTGCTCACCATGCCACCCCAGTTTAGACCTGGCCATATACAAATCAGTCTTGACCCAGTGCCTCATGGGAACAGTCCCGCCTGAACTGCCAAGCCAAGTCCTCCCTGGACCGGAAACAAGCATCCTAGGACCGGTTTCGGGGTTTCACCCCTCATCAGCCAGGATAGTTTGAATCCAGTAGCACAGTGAGCCCGGGACCCACGAACGTGAGAGCACACCAAGGCTTTTCTTCTGCTTGCTGACATACCTCTTGTTCATGTTGGTCTTGCAGGGCCTTCGGAGTGGAGGACTGCAATGTCTGAGTGAATGAGTAATGAGGAATGGCTGGCCTGTATTTGTGGTGAAGGGGAAATGTTTGGCAGGTAAACAGCAAGATGAAAGTTTCAAAGCATACATGTTTGCTGAGTGATTGAGTGAGTGTGTCACCTGTCTCTTTGAAGGGACATGTGAGAAAGGAACAGCATCTCCATACTCCTCCGATAGGAGAGGAAGCACAGATAAATATTTCCCTCAAATAAAAACACTTACACCACCACAAAGATGACATGTGCGATATGATGCTGTGCAGGTGTAAGGAGTTGCTATGTTTGGTGCATAAATATGCATGGTTAGTGAGGTTTTATCCAGAATGTCAGTAGCGCACCCTTTGGGAGTATCCTTAGGCTGGGAATGTTAGGCAATCCTTTAGGGGTATGAGGTCAAAAGAAACTTTGGGAAGCTAGCTCCAGTCATCTGCAGGATAAAAGATACTGGGGAAAAGTTACAGAGGGAGGCAGGCTTCACAATATGGTCATGGTTGGACGGAAATCTTTAGCAGGGAGCTTTGACCACCCCTTACTGTGGGACCAGGATCCCCATACCTCTGGGCCTCTGACACCTTTTTTGACCTCTGGATACCACCCTCTCATTACCCCTCAAATGTTCCTTCCTGGTAACCCAGCTTTGGTAGTGCACCAAACATGTTTCAATCGTTTGAGTGACCACAAACACCCTTCCTATGTGCCCTCCATTTACATTCCGTCAGTTACCCAGCTGCTTCTGTCACTTTTCAGTCTCAAGTGACCGGTTGGATGCACATTGCTGGGGTATACAGGCACTTGCCGCTCTGTATAGCTCCTCTCAGCACACCCAGACTACACTTCTTTAACTCATAAATACATGTTCTGCCTAAAAGTAAGGCCTGGCCTTCCCTCTGTGGATCATTGCCAACATGAGGAGGACAAATAAATTGAAGAGCACGCCAAACTCTCTACAGACACTGCCAATCCAAGCACTGCTGCCTATTTGCATGCCATGTTTTTTTCTATATGACCCATCCAACCAATTGCCTACAGGTACCCTTTCCCCGTCTCATTCATCTGCTCCACTGCCCCCTTTATTTAGCAAATGTTAGTGCTCTCAGATTTCATAGCAGGAATCTCTATACCACCTGTTTTCAATAGAAAATTCCCTGGGGTCCCTATAACGTGCCGCACAGAAAGGAGGGGAGGGGAGGCAGTAAAATCTTGAGGAGCCCCCTCCTGCAAAAATACCACCACATGATTCTTGTTGTACCTTTCAATACCATAACTTCAGTAGGATTGTATGGGGCCCCCTTGTGGTTGGTAAAAGAAACTGTCACATACCTGTTAACCCCTAACCCCCCCTGTTGCCCCTATCCTTTTGGGGTGCACCCCATAAGGGAGGAGGGGAGCAATAAAAACTATGGGTAGCCCCCCAAAATATTACCCAGAACCAATGTTATTCTGTGCCCCATCACCCTTCATAATGCACCCCCAAACACCTTTTAATACTGCTTCCCCAAATTTGACTGCCCCCCCAAATCAGAGAGTTTAGAGGGGTGCAGTAAAAACATTTTTGGGGTTCCCCACCATAACTCCCATCCTATGTAATCACCCCATCTGTGGGCTAGGGAACTACTGCATGAGTGCCCACATTTGGCCCCACTCTGCTACCTTCTCTGACTTGGTGAGTGCCACAGGCTCCCCCGCCATGTATGGCCCCTTCCTAGACTCTGGGACCCCAACCACCTACCCTTGCCTCCTGCTACACGTATTCCCTTGCTGTCAGACCCTACCCACACAAAGGGCCTCATACACCCCCTCCTCACTCTACCCTCCACACCTGTTCCCCTCTTCTTCCACCACACCCATGGTACTTACCAACTACTCTGCAATCCTCCATTCGCCAGGCATGCCTCCACTCTTGTGTGACACACAGACACACATTTTAATTACCAATTCGCCAGGCAGGCCCACCTCCAACTTACCTCTACTGCACCACCATCAATCACCTGGAGCCAAACCTGGGATTTGAACCCTGGTTGTCTGGCTGGAAGTCAGGAACTTACCTACTGGACCACATTGGTTTCCAGGTCAGTAGCCTATCATATCGTCCCTTTATCATGGTCATCCTTTTCATGTGCAATGGAGGCCACAGGCAATGACACTGGGGCCTGTATGTTGCTTATAGTTACCACTGCAATGGGTAGACCACCAATGAGCTATATCTTAGTGGTAAGTCTTATGCCTCTGGTGGCACAGGCTCTTACAGGACAAGAGTTCGAATCCTGCTAATGCTGTTAAAGTATCCTAAGTTGGTAAAATTTCAAATAGTACCTTTATTTTCACTTGGAAAAACAAAGGAGAAAAGTGGCCCATCTTTTGGCATGTGTGCCCCAAAATTACAAATCATTTCCCTCATGACCGTCCACCAACCCCCTTCTTCACAAGTAGGTGCAATAGGGACAAAGCCTTATCTTTCTTTATCAATATATTCATTCTTTTCTTTTAAATTCGGTGTATTGTAGAGCGCAAATGTGGCCTCGGGTGGTATAAATTAGAACAAGAATGCGAGGAAGGTGCTGGACTGATAGTAAAATAGGTTGGATGGTGGTGATTTTTCATTTTGGTGTCAGCTGATCTCTCAAATCAGGGGTTTGGTGCCTGTGAGGTTGGCTAGGAATAAAGGTCAAGTATGAGCTCTAGCTAATGAAATGATGGGCAAAGTTTGAGGAATTAAAACTACCTTTATTAGGTGCAATAAGAAGCTAGAAAGGTTGTTTTCTTCACGAGGCAGAAAAGGTCAGAAGCAGGCCTTTGCTTCAGCAGATCTGCATCATGCCTGCAGCAGCAGGTGAAGGGATGGAGCATCACAGCACAGCACGGTGCTGGGCTGTGCTGTGCTGGGTTAGGCTGCTTGGGCTGGGCTGGGCTGCCATGGCACTGGGGCTTTAAACAACCCCTTCCTTACTTCCTTTGAAGGACACTCACAAACACCCAGGTTCTGTATAGAGGATGACTGCAGGAAATTTTGGACCCTGCTAACTGAGGGTGACGTCCCCATGTGCGGCCTTCCAGTAGCAAAATCCTTAGCCTAAGATAGGTAGTCTGCTTTTGAATTCGTCTGAAGACCATATGTTGGAGGCGGTACCACGGCGCAAGCCGGCGACCGTCTCAGAAGAAAGTAAGCATGGGAGGACATTATTTGCATAGGACAGCCCTCTTCACAGTCCATTTATTATGCTGCAGTTGCCCTGTAGCGTTACTAGAGGGCAGCAGTATGAACATAAGAGCACAAGACACACAATTGATGGACGGAATGCAGAACAAATCAAAACATTCACCCCCAGTCAAGAGATCTAGGTTAAATCCATAATTCTTTTGCTCACCATGCCACCCCAGTTTAGACCTGGCCATATGCAAATCAGTCTTGACCCTGTGCCTTATGGGAACAGTCCAACCCGAACTGCGAAGCCAGGTCCTCCCTGGACCGGAAACAAGCATCCTAGGACCGGTTTCGGGGTTTCACCCCTCATCAGCCAGGATAGCTTGAATCCAGTGGCACAGTGAGCCCGGAACCCACGTCTGGGCATACCCAGGCGCACTTAGGGCGAGGAAGCAAAAGACAAACAATTGATCGACGGAATGCAGAACAAATCAAAACATACACCCCCAGTCAAGAGATCTGGGTTAAATCCATCATTCTTTTGCTCATCATGCCACCCCAGTTTAGACCTGGCCATATGCAAATCAGTCTTGACCCTGTGCCTCATGGGAACAGTTCAGCCCGAACTGCCAAGCCAGGTCCTCCCTGGACCGGAAACAAGCATCCTAGGACCGGTTTCGGGGTTTCACCCCTCATCAGCCAGGATAGCTTGAATCCAGTGGCACAGTGAGCCCGGGACCCACGTCTGGGCATACCTGGCGCACTTAGGGCAAGGAAGCAAAAGACACACAATTGATGGATGGAATGCAGAATAAATCAAAACATTCAACCCCAGTCAAGAGATCTGGGTTAAATCCATCATTCTTTTGCTCACCATGCCACCCCAGTTTAGACCTGGCCATATACAAATCAGTCTTGACCCAGTGCCTCATGGGAACAGTCCCGCCTGAACTGCCAAGCCAAGTCCTCCCTGGACCGGAAACAAGCATCCTAGGACCGGCTTCGGGGTTTCACCCCTCATCAGCCAGGATAGTTTGAATCCAGTAGCACAGTGAGCCCGGGACCCACGAACGTGAGAGCACACCAAGGCTTTTCTTCTGCTTGCTGACATACCTCTTGTTCATGTTGGTCTTGCAGGGCCTACGGAGTGGAGGACTGCAATGTCTGAGTGAATGAGTAATGAGGAATGGCTGGCCTGTATTTGTGGTGAAGGGGAAATGTTTGGCAGGTAAACAGCAAGATGAAAGTTTCAAAGCATACATGTTTGCTGAGTGATTGAGTGAGTGTGTCACCTGTCTCTTTGAAGGGACATGTGAGAAAGGAACAGCATCTCCATACTCCTCCGATAGGAGAGGAAGCACAGATAAATATTTCCCTCAAATAAAAACACTTACACCACCACAAAGATGACATGTGCGATATGATGCTGTGCAGGTGTAAGGAGTTGCCATGTTTGGTGCATAAATATGCATGGTTAGTGAGGTTTTATCCAGAATGTCAGTAGCGCACCCTTTGGGAGTATCCTTAGGCTGGGAATGTTAGGCAATCCTTTAGGGGTATGAGGTCAAAAGAAACTTTGGGAAGCTAGCTCCAGTCATCTGCAGGATAAAAAGATACTGGGGAAAAGTTACAGAGGGAGGCAGGCTTCACAATATGGTCATGGTTGGACGGAAATCTTTAGCAGGGAGCTTTGACCACCCCTTACTGTGGGACCAGGATCCCCATACCTCTGGGCCTCTGACACCTTTTTTGACCTCTGGATACCACCCTCTCATTACCCCTCAAATGTTCCTTCCTGGTAACCCAGCTTTGGTAGTGCACCAAACATGTTTCAATCGTTTGAGTGACCACAAACACCCTTCCTATGTGCCCTCCATTTACATTCCGTCAGTAACCCAGCTGCTTCTGTCACTTTTCAGTCTCAAGTGACCGGTTGGATGCACATTGCTGGGGTATACAGGCACTTGCCGCTCTGTATAGCTCCTCTCAGCACACCCAGACTACACTTCTTTAACTCATAAATACATGTTCTGCCTAAAAGTAAGGCCTGGCCTTCCCTCTGTGGATCATTGCCAACATGAGGAGGACAAATAAATTGAAGAGCACGCCAAACTCTCTACAGACACTGCCAATCCAAGCACTGCTGCCTATTTGCATGCCATGTTTTTTTCTATATGACCCATCCAACCAATTGCCTACAGGTACCCTTTCCCCGTCTCATTCATCTGCTCCACTGCCCCCTTTATTTAGCAAATGTTAGTGCTCTCAGATTTCATAGCAGGAATCTCTATACCACCTGTTTTCAATAGAAAATTCCCTGGGGTCCCTATAACGTGCCGCACAGAAAGGAGGGGAGGGGAGGCAGTAAAATCTTGAGGAGCCCCCTCCTGCAAAAATACCACCACATGATTCTTGTTGTACCTTTCAATACCATAACTTCAGTAGGATTGTATGGGGCCCCCTTGTGGTTGGTAAAATAAACTGTCACAAACCTGTTAACCCCTAACCCCCCCTGTTGCCCCTATCCTTTTGGGGTGCACCCCATAAGGGAGGAGGGGAGCAATAAAAACTATGGGTAGCCCCTCAAAATATTACCCAGAACCAATGTTATTCTGTGCCCCATCACCCTTCATAATGCACCCCCAAACACCTTTTAATACTGCTTCCCCAAATTTGACTGCCCCCCCAAATCAGAGAGTTTAGAGGGGTGCAGTAAAAACATTTTTGGGGTTCCCCACCATAACTCCCATCCTATGTAATCACCCCATCTGTGGGCTAGGGAACTACTGCATGAGTGCCCACATTTGGCCCCACTCTGCTACCTTCTCTGACTTGGTGAGTGCCACAGGCTCCCCCGCCATGTATGGCCCCTTCCTAGACTCTGGGACCCCAACCACCTACCCTTGCCTCCTGCTACACCTATTCCCTTGCTGTCAGACCCTACCCACACAAAGGGCCTCATACACCCCCTCCTCACTCTACCCTCCACACCTGTTCCCCTCTTCTTCCACCACACCCATGGTACTTACCAACTACTCTGCAATCCTCCATTCGCCAGGCATGACTCCACTCTCGTGTGACACACAGACACACATTTTACTTACCAATTGGCCAGGCAGGCCCACCTCCAACTTACCTCTGCTGCTCCACCATCAGACATCTGGAGCCGTACCCGGGATTTGAACCCTGGTTGTCTGGCTGGAAGTCAGGAACTTTACCCACTGGATCACAAAGACATTTTGGGGTATAAGTATCAGACCCAAAACCCCAGTGTTGGAAAGTGGATTATTGGTAGGAGGAAATGTAGGTCTGCCACTGGCAATAAGGCCACTAACCATTGGTAGGACTCAGCATAGGTCTTAGAAAATTATTCCTATGCTCAACCCTTGGTAACGTGGCTGCGAGCAGACAGGCTTAACTTCAAAGACAGGTATGTAAAGCATTTAAAAACACCAATTTAGTAAATAATTAAGACACAACACATAATAAAAATCTAACACCAATTTATAAAAATAGGAAATATTGTTATCTTTATGACACCAAAACGACAAAAATCCAATGTAGGGAACCGGAGATATGAATTTTCAAAGATTTAGCAAAATATAGCACTTAGAAGCTTATAGCACCATATTGGGATACAGGCTCGCGATAGACCGACCCAAAGTCAAAGTTTCAGGCCGACCGCGATGGAGCCCTGAGTGGCTACACCTCGCGGTAGGCCCCGGTCACAGTTTTTACCTTCGAACTTAGAAACTTTTCTGGAGCTTTTCTTCCCGGGGTCCCTCGAAGCTCTCAGGCAGTCCGGATTCAGTGAGGGTTTGCCGGATAGCCTTGCGATGAGCTCCCGGTCAAACTTATGGAAGTCCGGTTCCAGCGGGGCAAACCCAGGATCCAGGCTGACACGCGGTTGAAGGCAGGCGGCTTGGCTCTCGCGGTTGCTCCCGGTCACCTTTTCTTCGAGCGGACTTAGGAACTTTTCCAGAGCTTTTTCTCGCGGGGTCCCTCGATGCTCTTCACCAGGCCGGATTCGGTGAGGGTTCGCCATCCTCGGATTTCTTCTACTCCCGGTCAAACTCTGGAAGTTGGACCGATGGAGCTTTTAGCGGGACGAACCGGGATGGCATGGCCGGCTCGCGGTTGAAGGCGGCGGCCTGGCTGACCAGGTTGAGTCGGTCCCCCTATGGAGCTTTTTTTCAAACTTCCTTCAAAGTTCTCCAAACTTCTGGAACTTCTTCCTGAAGTTCCCCAAAGGGTCCCAAAGTGTCTCAAACTCACTCCAAGGGTCTGGAAGCTCCAAGATGGTCCTTGAAAGTTGAGGACTTCAGTTCCCACAATCCACTTGGACGTCACCCTTACAAATCCACTGGTAGTTCTTCCAGTTGATGATCCTTGGTGGTGATGGTCCAGGTGAGCTCTGTTAACCTGTAGCTTGCAGGGAGTCCACTCTTTAGTTCATTTGCAGCAAGGTAATCCACAGGGCTGTAGTTTCAGCTGGTGCAGTTTTCAGATGACAGGCTTTAGAGTTTTGCACCCCCAACTTCTCAGCATGGCAACGTCTTGCTTCCTTAAGTTTCAAGCAGCAGATCTGGAGGGCTCTGCCCCTCTCAGATACTTATTCCAAGTTCTCTGGGTCATGCAGGAGGTCACTCCTGACCAATGGGAGCAGGGTAACTCCTCAAAGATATGACCACATCCTGTAGAGTGTGGCATTATTTTGTCCCAGAGTGCATCAAATCTCCCAAATCCATAATGGCTGATTTTCCAGCAAGGAGGTAACAGCTGGCTAAACACACCCCTAGGATGGCTAATTTACTTACTCTCTCCCCCCTGCATCTGCTCATACCTTCCTTAATCCTACCATCTGCCTAAGGTGGAAAGTTCAGAGTTGTAAATTACACTGTTCTCTGCTCTCCTCTTTGAAGAACATAGTTTACGACTCCTCCCCCTGGCCTGGCATTCCTATGGAACAGCACACTGCCATGCCAACAGAGCTGGTTGACCCCAGGGGCTCTTTATCACCTTTTCAAGGCAGCCTGGCTAATCCACTTAACTCTGACCAATCAGGGCAGACCACTGGAAGGCTGAATCTGGACTTACAAACAAGAAAGTCTTATAACTTCTTGTATGTACACTTTAGGAGAAATTCAACAATATCATATTGTTGAATTTATTAATACCATTCGGGAAGTCTTTGAATGGCACTTCTAGCCCTCTCCTATCAAGAGTGATTAGTTAATAACTTCCTACCATGTTAACCTATGTAACAGGGGATTTGCAATGGGAAAAATGACTTGGGCCACTTTTCCAGCACCAGGACTTACAAAAACATATTTTATAAGTACTTTGCTTATATCTACAGGGCCCCCACCCCATGGGACAACTAGGGGAGACTTTAGGGGTTCTGAATCTGTAAAAATATTGCAGATCCTCACTTCACAGTGCTCCTACCATCAAAGTCGAATTTGGGCAGCACTTTATCACAATGTGGGGAGTGAAAGGTGAAATTTCACTTAACCCAGGGCATATAGAACTCATTTTATAAGGGTCTACCTTATAGATACCTGACCCCCACCCTGGGACACCTAGGGGAGACCCTGGGGGTCCCTAATATGCCATAACATTGTAGGTTATCCTTTTTAAGTGCCCCAAACACCAAAGTCGAGTTTGGGCACAATTTACTTTTTAAAAGCAGTCATGGCACCCAGGGCTGCTTTTAAAACGGACCTCAGGCCTCAGCAGTGCACACATGCAAGTGCAGAAGGCTGCTGGCCTCTAAACTGCCATGCCCTACTATATACTAGGGACTGATAGGTAGTTTCAATTCCCCTGCCCTATTATATACTAGGGGCTTATAGGGTAGGTCATGCCAATCACAGGGGTACCCCAACCCATAGTGTACCCTAGTGTATGTAGGTGTTTTCACTGTATGCTAAGTGTTTTCAGCATAGCACAGGCCCTGGGCCTGGTTAGGCAAAGCCCAGGGTCAGTCAGAGTCAGTTACCACCAGTACCAGTCAGCAAAAAGTTGGGAGGTGTCCAGGGCACAGGATGACTTTGCAACATAGCACCCCCCCCCCCCAACGAAAGGTGATGGGTTACTAACCTACACCCTGGTAGTCCTCATCAGCTAAGTGGAAAAACCTGGAAAGTCCATCTGCATTTGCATGGGCAACCCCAGGTCTGTGTTCCACTGTAAAGTCCATTCCCTGCAGGGAAATGGACCACCTTAACAGCTTGGGATTCTCCCCTCTCATCTGCAGGAGCCATCTGAGAGGCCTGTGGTCAGTTTGAACACGAAAGTGAGTCCCAAACAAATATGGTCTCAACGTTTTCAGGGACCAAACCACAGCAAAAGCCTCTCTCTCAATGGCACTCCACCTCTGCTCTCTGGGAAGAAGCCTCCTGCTAATAAAGGCAACTGGCTGATCAAGGCCCTCTTCATTTAGCTGTGACAACACTGCCCCAATCCCTTGCTCTGAAGCATCTGTCTGAACCATAAATTCTTTTGTGTAGTCAGGGGCTAGTAGCACTGGTGCTGAACACATAGCAGCTTTCAGAGTGTCAAAAGCCTTCTGACACTCTGGGGTCCAATCCACCTTCTTGGGCCTCTTTTTAGAAGTGAGTTCTGTTAGGGGCCCCACAATGGTCCCATAATTTTGAACAAACCTTCTATAGTACCCTGTCAGTGCAAGGAATGCCCTGACCGAGTCTGGGTAACAGGAGCTGCCCAATCCAAAATAGTTTGGATTTTAGCTTGGAGAGGCTGTACATGGCCCCCACCTACCAGGTGGCCCAGGTACACCACAGAACTCTGCCCTATTTGGCACTTACTTGGCTTAATAGTCAGGCCTGCCTGCTGCATGGCCTGAAGCACTTCCCTTAGGTGGCTTAAGTGATCCCCCAGGTAGAACTGTATACAGCTATATCATCCAGGTAAGCTGCACTGAACTGTTCCAACCCAGACAAGACCCTGTTCACCAACCTTTGGAAGGTGGCAGGTGCATTCTTTAAGCCAAAGGGCATTACCTTGAACTGATAATGTCCCTCTGGTGTGGAGAATGCTGCCCTCTCCTTTGCTCCATCAGTGAGGGCAATCTGCCAGTAACCAGAAGTCAAATCAAAAGTACTCAGGTACTTAGCAGCCCCTAACCTGTCAATGAGCTCATCAGCACTAGGTATAGGGTGAGCGTCAGTCTTTGTGACTGCATTCAATCCTCTGTAGTCCACACAGAACCTTAACTCCTTGGGTCCCCCTGAGGATTAGGTTTAGGCACCAGCACCACTGGACTGGCCCATGGACTCTCAGACGGTTCAATTACCCCCAATTCCAGCATCTTAGCAACCTCAGCTTTAATGCTGGCTCTGACATGGTCAGACAACCTGTACAGTTTATTTTTGACAGGTAGGCTGTCCCCAGTGTCAATGTGGCGCACACACCACTCAGTGATACCTGGGGTCAAAGAGAAAAGGCCAGCAAACTGCTCCTGCACTTGCTTACAGTCTCTGTGCTGCTGGTCTGTCAACTTGGCAGAGAGTATCACCCCCTCCACTGACCCATCTTGCACATTAGTGGAGAGGAGGTCGGGCACAGGCTCAGTTTCCTCCTCCACACCCTCATCAGTGACCAGTAACAAGGTCATGTCTGCCCTGTCATGGTGGGGTTTCAATCTATTCACATGGAGGACCCTATGAGGGTTCCTAGGGGTGACAAGGTCAACCAAATAGGTAACCTCACCCTTCTTTTCTGAGATTGGATAGGGCCCACTCCACTTGTCATGGAGGGCCCTGGGAGCCACAGGCTCCAACACCCACACCAATTGTCCTGGAGTATAATCAGGCATGGTGGCCTTTTGATCATACCAGTGCTTCATGAGCTCCTGGCTGGCCTCCAGTTTCCGGTTTGCCTTGTACATGTACTCTGCCATTCTAGATCTCAGGACTAGCACATAGTCAAGCACATTGTCCTTTGCTTCTTTAAGAGGCTTCTCTAAAGACTCTCTCAGCAGGCTCAATGGCCCCCTCACAGGGTGTCCAAACAACAACTCAAAGGGACTGAAACCAACCCCTTTCTGTGGCACCTCCCTGTAGGCAAACGGTAAGCATGGGAGGAGAACATCCCATCTCCTCCTGAGTTTCTCTGACAACCCATTTATCATGCCCTTCAGGGTTTTGTTGAATCTCTCAACAAGACCATTTGCTTGTGGGTGATAGGGGGTGGTGAACTTGTAGTTGATACCACACTCATCCCACATAGCAGTCAGATAGCTGGACAGGAAATTCGTGCCCCTATCTGACACCACCTCTTTTGGAAAACCGACTCTGGTGAACACACCAAGCAGTGCTCTAGCCACTGCAGGAGCATCAATGGTTCTAAGAGGGATTGCTTCAGAGTACCTAGTGGCATGGTCCACTACCACTAAGATATACCTATTCCCTGATGCAGTAGGTGGGTCCATCCCCACCCTTTCAAAAGGAACCCCAACCACTGGCAGTGATATATGGGGAGCCTTTGTCTTGCCCCCTGCCTTGCCACTGGCCTGACAGGTGACACAGGAGCTGCAAAACTCCTTTACCTTTTCAGACATATGGGGCCAGTAGAAATGGTTCACCAACCGGTTCCATGTGTTTGTCTGTCCCAAATGTCCTGTCAAGGGGATATCATGACCCAAAGTCAGGATGAACTCTCTGTACCTCTGGGGCACCACCAACATCCTGGTGGCCCCCTCCTTGAGGTTTCTGGCCTCAGTAGAAAGCAGTCCATCTTCCCAGTAGAGTTTGTGAAACCCACTGTCATCCCCTTCTTCTTGCTTAGAAGCAATCCGCCTCAAGCTCTCAAGGGTGGGACAGTCACGCTGTCCCTTACTGAACTCCTCTCTGGACGGTCCACCTGCTCCTGTCAGTTCTGCCAAATCTGACAGCTCTGGCAGGGATGGAGTCCCTCCCTCAGAGGCCAGATCCTCCCCATCAGGGTTAGATTCTTCCTGCACCTCTGGAGTTCCCTAGGCTGGCTCACCAGGCCCAGTGTCCTTGTCCTTGGCTGCTTGGCCCTTTGTTCCAGGGTCCAAGTGTCCAGCCCCTCCCTTCTGGCTAGTCTGTGACCTAGACACAGCACATACCCACTCAGGGAGCTGCAATATTTTCATATGGAGTCCTCTCTCCACCTCTGACCACACAGAGGCTTCAAGATCATTGCCCAGTAAACACTTGACTGGGAGCACCTTTGACACAGCTACCTTCATAGTGCCTGTCACACCTCCCCATTCCAACTCCACCACAGCCATAGGATGGAGTTTGGTAGTGCTGTCTGCATAAGTCACCTGGTGAAACTCACCAGGTAACAACCTCTCTGGAGGCACCAGCTCATCCAGGACCATAGTTACACTAGCCCCAGTGTCTCTGATAGCCTCAACCTCAGTCCCATTCACTTTAGGCCTCTGCCTGTACTTGTCCATGTTTGGAGGTAAGGCAGCAAGGGTTGCAATATTCACCCCACCCAGGGACTCTAAGGTTGCTTCCACCACCTGACTACCCCTCTCGGGGGCATCACTCTCCACCCCTATACTTACACTGGCAATCCCTGTGGATGGCCCCTTAGGGGGGAGCTTCTTGGCGCAGACATCTCCCTGTTTGTGCCCTGGCTGGTTACAGTCAAAGCACTTACCCACTTTTGAGGGATCAAAGAACCTACCATTCTTTCCCTGATTCCACCTCCCTTTGGATTTGGGTTGGCTCGGGCCCCCCCTCCTTGTGCAGGTTTTTGTGGGTCTTTGGAGGACTCCTTTTGGTTTTGACCTTCTTTCCCTTGGGCTTTCCCCTGGGGAGGGACCTGTCCCCCTTTCTTCTGGTCACCCCCCTGGTGCTGTATGGAAACCCAGGTTCTCACCCACTCATCAGCTGCTTCACCCAGCTCTCTGGGGCCTGTCAGCTTAGAGTCCACTAGAAACTGGCGATTTTCTCTTCTGCACAATGAGTCAAAATATGTTCTTTCAAAAACAAATGATACAATCCCTCATATGTGTCAACTTTGTTACCAACAATCCAGCCTTCCAGTGCCTTCACTGAAACGTCCACACAGACTACCCAAGACTTTGAACTCAATTTATGGGTGCCTCTAAACTTCACCCTGTACTGCTCTGGAGTCAGAACAAATCGTTTGACTAAGCATGCCTTCATCTGCTGGTATGATTCTGCATCCTCTCCCTTCAGGGTCAGGAGCCTATCCCTCCCAGCTACTGGAATCAATTCCCACAGAAGTGCACCCTAATACTTAGAGTGGACCCTACTCATTCTAAGGGCCCTCTCAAAAGCTGCTAGTCATTTGTCAATGTCATCCCCCTCAGTGTACTTGGGTACTATACCCTTGGGAAGTTTGGGATCAAATCCACCACCCCTGGACATTTCAAAATCTTCATCCTTTTCACTGCCACCATTTCTTTTCAACGCCTCCTCCCTCTCCCATCTCTTCTCAGCCAATTCCAGTTTCCTCTGCTCCAAAGCTATCAAAGCTAACTGAGCCTTAAGCTGTCTCTCTGCAAGGGACGGTGGTGGTCCCTGAGTAAGGGACCCTTCCCCACTCCCACATCTGGATTCATATGGCTCACACTAGAGAAAATGGAAGCGGCATCATCCTCACCCTCCTCTTGGATGAGGTTGGGGGGGGGGGACACCCTCTATCCCCCCTTGACTCTCCTCAGCTGCCCCAGCCCAGGCCTTTAGGGACTCAAGCAACCCTGCCTTCTTAAGCTTCCTGAAAGCAGGCAGCCCCCTAAGCCTACACTGTTCCCTAAGATCAGCCATCTTAAACTGGGACAGTTTAGCCAGGTCCAGCTCCATGGTTCCCTAGTTTTGGGTCCAAAAACTAGGCACAACAGACTTAGAACAATTTGGAAAAATCAAAACAATGGATTAAAAACAGTTTAGTCCAAATTCCAAAAATCAAACTCAAAAGTTTTGTTCTAAGGCAATTTAGAGGATTTTTATAATCTTAATTCACTTTACTGAAAGGTGTACTTTTAAACACAAGTCCTCATCCACACCGCTGAGCACCAAATGTTGGAAAGTGGATTATTGGTAGGGGCAAATGTAGGTCTGCCACTGGCAATAAGGCCACTAACCATTGGTAGGACTCAGCATAGGTCTTAGAAAATTATTCCTATGCTCAACCCTTGGTAAAATGGCTGCGAGCAGACAGGCTTAACTTCAAACACAGATATGTAAAGCATTTAAAAACACCAATTAAGACACAACACATAATAAAAATCCAACACCAATTTATAAAAATAGGAAATATTTGTATCTTTAAAATGACACCAAAACGACAAAAATCCAATGTAGGGAGCCGGAGATATGAATTTTCAAAGATTTAGCAAAATATAGCACTTAGAAGCTTATAGCACCATATTGGGATACAGGCTCGCGATAGACCGACCCAAAGTCAAAGTTTCAGGCCGACCGCGATGGAGCCCTGAGCAGCTATACCTCGCGGTGGGCCCCGGTCACAGTTTTTACCTTCGGACTTAGAAACTTTTCTGGAGCTTTTCTTCCCGGGGTCCCTCGAAGCTCTCAGCAAGTCCGGATTCGGTGAGGGTTCGCCGGATGGCCTTGCGATGAGCTCCCGGTCAAACTTATGGAAGTCCGGTTCCAGCGGGGCAAACCCAGGATCCAGGCCGACAAGCGGCTGAAGGCAGGCGGCTTGGCTCTCGCAGTTGCTCCCGGTCACCTTTTCTTCGAGCGGACTTAGAAACTTTTCAGGAGCTTTTTCTCGCGGGGTCCCTCGATGCTCTTCACCAGGCCGGATTTGGTGAGGGTTCGCCGGCCTCGGATTTCTTCTACTCCCGGTCAAACTCTGGAAGTTGGACCGACTGAGCTTTTAGCGGGACGAACCTGGATGGCTTGGCCGGCTCGCGGTTGAAGGCAGGCGGCCTGGCTGACCAGGTTGAGTCGGTCCCCCTATGCAGCTTTTTTTCAAAGTTCCTTCAAAGTTCTCCAAACTTCTGGAACTTCTTCCTGAAGTCCCCTAAAGGGTCCCAAAGTGTCTCAAACTCACTCCAAGGGTCTGGAAGCTCCAAGATGGTCCTTGAAAGTTGAGGACTTCAGTTCCCACAATCCACTTGGACGTCACCCTTACAAATCCACTGGTAGTTCTTCCAGTTGATGATCCTTGGTGGTGATGGTCCAGGTGAGCTCTGTTAACCTGTAGCTTGCAGGGAGTCCACTCTTTAGTTCTTTTGCAGCAAGGTAATCCACAGGGCTGTAGTTTCAGCTGGTGCAGTCTTCAGAGGACAGGCCTTGGAGTTTTGCACCCCCAACTTCTCAGCATGGCAACGTCTTGCTTCCTTAAGTTTCAAGCAGCAGATCTGGATGGCTCTGCCCCTCTCAGATACTTATTCCAAGTTCTCTGGGTCATGCAGGAGGTCACTCCTGACCAATGGGAGCAGGGTAACTCCATCAAATCTTCCAAATCCATAATGGCTGATTTTCCAGCAAGGAGGTAAGAGCTGGCTAAACACACCCCTAGGATGGCTAATTTACTTAGCCTCTCCCCCCTGCATCTGCTCATACCTTCCTTAATCCTACCATTTGCCTAAGGTGGAAAGTTCAGAGTTGTAAATGACACTGTTCTCTGCTCTCCTCTTTGAAGAACATAGTTTACGACTCCTCCCCTGGCCTGGCATTCCTATGGAACAGCACACTGCCCTGCCAGCAGAGCTGGTTGACCCCAGGGGCTCTTTATCACCTCTTCAAGGCAGCCTGGCTAATCCACTTAACTCTGACCAATCAGGGCAGACCACTGGAAGGCTGAATCTGGACTTACAAACAAGAAAGTCTTATAACTTCTTGCATGTACACTTTAGGAGAAATTCAACAATATCATATTGTTGAATTTATTAATACCATTCGGGAAGTCTTTGAATGGCACTTCTAGCCCTCTCCTATCAAGAGTTATTAGTTAATAACTTCCTACCATGTTAACCTATGTAACAGGGGATTTGCAATGGGGAAAATGAGTTGGGCCATTTTTCCAGCACCAAGACTTACAAAAACATATTGTATAAGTACTTTGCTTATATCTACAGGACCCCCACCCCATGGGACAACTAGGGGAGACTTTAGGGGTTCTGAATCTGTAAAAATATTGCAGATCCTCACTTCACAGTGCTCCTACCATCAAAGTCGAATTTGGGCAGCACTTTATCACAATGTGGGGAGTGAAAGGTGAAATTTCACTTAACCCAGGGTATATATAGAACTCATTTTATAAGGGTCTACCTTATAGATACCTGACCCCCCCATCCCTGGGACACCTAGGGGAGACCCTGGGGGTCCCTAATATGCCATAACATTGTAGGTTATCCATTTTTAAGTGCCCCAAACAACAAAGTCGAGTTTGGGCACAATTTACTTTTTCAAAGCAGTCATGGCACCCAGGGCTGCTTTTAAAACGGACCTCAGGCCTCAGCAGTGCACACATGCAAGTGCAGAAGGCTGCTGGCCTCTAAACTGCCATGCCCTACTATATACTAGGGACTGATAGGTAGTTTCAATTCCCCTGCCCTATTATATACTAGGGGCTTATAGGGTAGGTCATGCCAATCACAGGGGTACCCCAACCCATAGTGTACCCTAGTGTATGTAGGTGTTTTCACTGTATGCTAAGTGTTTTCAGCATAGCACTGGCCCTGGGCCTGGTTAGACAAAGCCCAGGGTCAGTCAGAGTCAGTTACCACCAGTACCAGTCAGCAAAAAGTTGGGGGGTGCCCAGGGCACAGGATGACTTTGCAACACCCAGACTTTAGATCATTTCTGGAATTCAAGAGGACCTTTGCCAAGGAGAAGAGCTGGAGAGACTGATGAGAAGTACTGCCCTTGCTGTGTGTCTGAGGTTGGCCTGCAGTTGCTGTTTCTGCCAAGGAAAGGAGAGGGACTTTGCGGTGTGCTGTGTCCCCTGCTTGAAGGGGATCTCTAAGGGCCTGAAGTGTGCTGGTCTCCTGTTCTGAAATCTCAGGGACACAAAGACTTCACCCCCAGCTCCCCTGAACATTACTGCTGTGAGTTCTAGCCTGCCAAGAGGTGCCTGTGCCAGTTTTGGGCCTCTGGAGGTTGTTGCTGCTGTTCTTTGTGAGCTGAAAGAAAGAAGAAACGTGAAGAACTGCTAAAATCCACGCATCACTCTTCTTGCTGCTGTTTTCTCGACGCATCTCCAAGGCGCAAGAAGAATTTCCACACATCGCCATGCCGCTGTGAAAACCGTTGCAGTGCCTGTCGCCGCTGCAAGAATCGACGCATCAAGGGTTTGCGGCTGAAGAGGACCGACGCAGTACCGCTCAACGCCGCCGCATCAATCGCCGAGGCATCCCGGATTTCCACGCATCGTACCTGTGCGGCACGCTTTCTCGACGCATCACCTGCGAACCGGAACGGTCACGAAGAATCGACACATCACTCCCCATACAGACCGGATTCGATGCAACTCGTCCTCTGCGTGTCGCAGAACTGTCGCATCGCCTCCCCAAGGTCTCAGGAGTGTCGCATCTCTGTTTTCCGACTCTGCGGCTGTTTGGCTTTTGGAACTTTGATGCATCTACAGGTACTTTGGTGAAAAGTCACGCATACAAAGTTTTCTATGGTACAAGTTCTTGAAACCTTTTGAAAGTCATATTTTTAACTGTGGATGTTGGATTTTTGTCGTTTTGTTCTTGTTTAGTTTAGATAAAGATACTTAAATTTTCTACTCTGGTGTGGTGTCCATTCGTGGTGTTTTCACTGTGTTATTGTGAGTGTTGGTACAAATACTTTACACATTGCCTTTGGGATAAGCCTGTCTGCTCGTGCCAAGCTACCAAGGGGGTGAACAGGGGTTATCTAAAGTGTGTATCCCCCTTACCCTGATTAGAAGCTAGGGTCCCTATTTGGACAAAGGTACCTACCTCTGCCAACTAGAGACCCCCATTATTAACATTGGTGGTCAGCGGTGAGGATTTGAACCTGTATTTGTACTTGACCCACAGTGATTGGTGTACATCACTAGTTTAGTGCAGACCACTACGCAACCACATACTGTGTTTTGTTTTTGGTTCTATTTTTGAGAGACCCCTAAAGTATCCACGCATCATGTCTCAGAAGGGTAAACCAGCAACTGATGTTGCAGAACAGGAGTTTGATATTGAAATGTTAAGTGGTTACAAAGTAGGTCAACTCAAGCAGTTCTGCAGGAGCTTTGGATGTCCCATGAAGAGCAGCTCCAGAAAGGAGGAGCTACAGAAGGCCTTGAGGGCCTGGTGGGAGGCCAAAGAGGCTGGGGAGACAGATGATGCAGATGTGGATGAGGATGCACAAGGGGATGGTTTCAGGTCACAGGATCTACCTGTGTCAAGAGTAGCCTCTAGGGCTGGCAGCAACCATTCCGCTAGACGTTTTTCCCCAGTAGAGTTGGAGGAAAACCAAAGGGTTAGAGATCATGAGTTAGAAGTCATGAGGCTCGAGATGAAAATATTGGAAATGGAGAACCAAAAAGCTGCCATAGAGAGAGAAAAGATGGCAGAGGAGAGCAAGAAGATTTATGCCTTGGAAGAAATGAAATTGACCATGGCACATGAATTAAGAATGAGGGAGCTTGATGTGGAGCTCGAGAGGCTTGAGGCCATGAGTGTCTTAGCTGAAAAGGAAATGTGTGCTGCTCATGAAGTGAGCTTGGCTGGGTTGGAGGTGGAGTTTAGCTCAGATGGTGGCAGCAAAAATGTAGTGTCTAGTGCTGAGGGAGAAGTGCACACACCCAGAGATGTGGCCCCTGACTTGAAGGAGGGGGTTGACATACACCAAGGGTTTCAGGGTTATGAGGTAGCTCCAGTGGTGTGCAGTGTCCCTGAGGTGGATTGGGGAACTGACAGGGGATCATATTCCTGGTGGTGGGAGGGACACTCTACTGACTCTAGATGAGAGGTGCAGGGAGAGGGGTTCCACCATGGTAGGAGTCCTGGTGTGTGAGTGTGGAGACTGCCCAGAAGAGTGTGGGTTGAGTGCAGAGACAGTCAGACACTGTCTTGCCAATCTCAGGAGAGTGGTGTGGGGTACTTGTGTGAGGCACTGAATGGTGGGGCAAAGGGTAGCTTGGTTAACGACTGTGGGGGGTGGTGTGATTCAATTGTTGGAGAGCATATTTTAAGTCCCTGTTTTCCAGAGCTATGCCAACACCAGGTGGAGTGTGAGTTCTCTGATTCCAGGGAGCTTGTGCTGGAGGCAGACCTTTTGGTGGATTCCAGAGTGTCTGAAGAAGCTTTTGGGAGTGATCCTGAAGGGGGTGGCTCAGGTTTTCCCCAACCAAGTGAGGTAGGGGAGGTTTGTGGTAGCCCAGATAGGTCCCAGTGTAGTGGGAGGGGTGTAGGGTCCCTCGTCCTGTCTAAGAGGAGAAGGAGTGGGAGTCGGCTGTGTCCCAAGGTGCCCGAAACCCAGTCCCAGGGCCTGGTTGGTTCCATAAGTGAACACCAGGAGGGGGGCCTAGTCTGTACCAGGAGGCCATTTCCTGAGGGGATCCCAAAGTGTCAGGTGGACTAGGGGGGCGGGGGGGCTGCTGTAACAAGCATCCCACCAGTTCTGGTGTCTGACAGCACCGCTCCAGTGGGGAGGGTGCATGAGTCCAGAGAAAAGGGTGAGGGGGGGACGCAGTCCCAGTGGAAGGACCAGTGGGTCAGGGGTTGCTAGCTCTGAGGTCAGAGCACCCCAGGACTGACCCTGGTGAGGCCACTTCTGGCCTGGGGGTCTTCATGATCTGTCAAGTGGACAGTAGGCTGGAGACCTGCGCCAGGCAGACTCTCGTACAACTCATGAGGAGTGTGTTCCCTTGGGGGGGGGGGGGTGGTTGGTGTACTCCCCCGGAAGTCCTGGGTTGCCAGGCACAGGTCCAGCCTAAGGGTACAGACCCTGGGTTGGAGGACTAGGTTCAGGGTGTCCCCCCTGACCTGGAGGAAGGGGTGACTCCTAACAGTGCCCCTACCAAGTTGTATTCTGGGGGTACCGCTCCAGGTGTGAGGGTGCAGAGCCCCAGGGTGAAAGACATGGTGTGGGAGAGCCCACCCCAGTCTCTTGTCCAGCTGCAGGGTACAGACCCTGGGCTGGTGGGCCAGTGTCAGGATGCCATACCTGACTTGGCAGGAGGGAGAGGGGAGAAAAGGTGCCAGGCACCTGGGGCTAATGCCCCCTACTTTCTGACGCCACAGAGGTTAGAGAGGCCTGAAAGGCATGAGGCCTGGCTCTCATCACTGACAGCTGTCAGTGGCCACTGTGGCTGGTTGTGCTGTGGACAGAGTTGCCCCTGGGAGGGGGGCAGGAGTCACACCCCGGGGGTAGACTGGGCCACACCACTGTGTTGGCCATGTGGGTACTATGTGGGCACAGGTAGCTGTGCGGACACATCTGTGAGCAAAGTAAGTTTAGGCGCTGCACAGATGGGGTCCCCTGGTGAGGAGAAGGGTCCCCCATGGGTTAGCCTAGTGGGCCCTGAGGGTATGGATTGAGGGATCCAACTGGGTTCAGGAAGGCGTAGAACAGGAATAGACCCTTGCTTTCGGGCCAGGTTCCATGTTCTGTCGCCCCAAGCCGGGAAGCCCATCGAGGTATTGATTGGCCTACCCTGGCTTTAAGCTGGAAGGGGGTTCTGTTGGAAATGGCCCGTTTTGCAGGGTTATCCCTAAACATTTTGCTTCTTCTTCCTATTTTTTCCTGACATGTGTTTGTTGGCTTGAGGACTCTGGGCACTTTACCACTGCTAATCAGTGCTAAAGTGCATATGCTCTCTGTGTAAATTGTTATTGTGATTGGTTACCCATGATTGGCATAATTGTTTTAACAGTAGGTCCCTAGTAAAGTGCAGTGAGTGTGCCAGGGCTGTTAAATCAAATGCTACTAGTGGGCCTGCAGCACTGATTGTGCCACCCACATGAGTAGCCCTGAAAAGATGTCTCAGGCCTTCCACCGCGGTGCCTGTGCGCAGTTTGTTAACTGCCATGTCAACTTGGCAAGTGCACCCACTTGCCAGGCCCTAACCTTCCCTTTTCTTACATATAGGGCACCCCAATTGTAGGCCCAAGGTACCCCCCTGGGCAGGGTGCAGTGTATGTGAAAGGTAGGACATGTACTGGTGTGTGTAACATGTCCTGATAGTGAAATACTGCCAATTTCATTGTTTCACTATTGAAAGGCCTTCTTGCCCCATAGGAAAGAATGGGGAATGCTTTGTAACATTTTACAAGCATATCTTCCCATAGGGATAAGATGGAAAAATGGAGTTTGGTATCCCTGAACTCAGGATTTAATAACACATCTATTAGTAAAGATGGTTTTTAAATTGTGTGCTTGAAAATACCACTTTTAGAAAGAGGCTATTTTCTTGTTCAACCATCCGGTGCGCCTCTGCCTGTTTGTGGATTGACTGTCTGGCTTTGGAGTGACAGGGGCTGGGGAGGTGCAGTGGCTCCAGGAGTCTGGATGAGTCAGCACTAGGCTGAATAGGCCTGAACTGCATTTGGAGGGGTGGGAGGACTAGCACCTGTACCTGAATAGGGCTGTGCCTGCCTTCCACAATGCTGGCTCCACCCCCCTGTGGTGTGTCTGGAGCCAAGGCTCACACTGACAATGGATGTTGTTGTGCACTTGCAGAGTGCCCCCCAGAACTGGTTTGAAATGGGCTCAGAGCCCCTTGCACAAAGAGAACAAAGACATTTTGGGGTATAAGTATCAGACCCAAAACCCCAGACTTTAGATCATTCCTGGAATTCAAGAAAAACCTTTGCCAAGGAGAAGAGCTGGAGAGACTGAGGAGAAGTACTGCCCTTGCTATGTGTCTGGGGTTGGCCTGCAGTAGCTGTTTCTGCCAAGGGAAGGAGAAGGACTTTGCTTGTGTGCTGTGTCCCCTGCTTGAAGGAGATCTCCAAGGGCCTGAAGTGTGCTGGCCTCCTGTTCTGAAGTCTCAGGGCCACAAAGACTTCACCCCCAGCTCCCCTGAACTCTGCTGCTGTGGGTTCTAGCCTGCCAAGAGGTGCCTGTGCCAGTTTTGGGCCTCTGGAGGTTGTTGCTGCTGTTTGGGAGCTGAAAGAAAGAAGAAACGTGAAGAACTGCTAAAATCGACGCATTGCTCTTCTTGCTGCTGTGTTCTTGAAGCATCTCCACGGCACGAGAAGAATTTCCACGCATTGCTGTGCCGCTGCGAAAACCGTTGCAGCGCCTGTCGCCGCTGCAAGAATCGGTACATCGAGGGATTGTGGCTGAAGAGGACTGACGCAGCGCCGCTCGATCGCCGCCACATCCCGGATTTCCACGCATCGCGTCACGCTTTCCTGACGCATCACCTGCGAACCGGAACCGACACGAAGAATCGACGAATCACTCCCCAAGCAGACCGGATTCGAAGCAACTCGTCGCAGTGCCTCTCCAAGGTCTCAGGAGTGTCGCATCTCTTTGTTTTCCGACTCTGCGGCTGTTTGGCTTTTGGAACTTTGACGCATCTACAGGTACTTTGATTAAAAGTCACGCATCCATAGTTTTCTATGGTACAAGTTCTTGAAACCTTTTGAAAGTCATATTTTTAACTGTCTATGTTGGATTTTTGTCGTTTTAGTTTAGTTTAGATAAAGATACTTTATTTTTCTAGACTGGTGTGGTGTCCATTTGTGGTGTTTTCACTGTGTTACTGTGAGTGTTGGTACAAATACTTTACACATTGCCTTTGGGATAATCCTGACTGCTTGTGCCAAGCTACCAAGGGGTTGAGCAGGGGTTATCTAAAGTGTGTATCCCCATTACCCCGACTAGAAGCAAGGGTCCCTATTTGGACAAAGGTACCTACGGCTGCCAACTAGAGACCCCCATTTCTAACAGGAGGGCACATAGGAAGGGTGTTTGTGGTCACTCAAAGTATTGAAACGTGATTGGTGCACTACAAAGCTGGGTTATCAGGAGGGAACATTTGAGGGGTAATGGAGGGTGGTATCCAGAGGACAAAAAATGTGTCAGAGGCCCAGAGGTATGAGGATCCTGGTCCCACAGTGAGGGGTGGTCAAACGTCCCTGCTAAAGATTTCTGTCCAACCATGACCAAATATTGTGCCGCCTGGCTCCCTCTGTAACTTTTCCCCAGTATCTTTTTATCCTGTAGATGACTGGAGCAAGCTTCCCAAAGTTTTTCTTGACCTCATAGCCCCAAAGGATTGCCTGACATTTCTAGCCTAAGGATACTCCCAAAGGGTGTGCTACTGACATTCTAGATAAAATCTCACTAACCATGCATATTTATGCACCAAACATGGCAACTTCTTACACCTGCAAAGCATCATATCGCACTTGTCGGCTTTGAGGTGGTGTATTTGAGGGAAATATTTGTGAGAAGTTGGCCTGGTATATGCTGTCCACTAATTATAGTGGGCACCTTGCACCAGTCCAAACAACCCCTTATTGGAGATAGGTTAACCCCTTCTATGCTCATGACGAGCTCAGCTCGTCATGCTGCGCAGTGCTCGTGTGCGCATGACGAGCTGAGCTCGTCATGAACCCGCCCACTCAATGAAACGCCCCGCACAGGGCGAAAATCGGCCGCGCACCGAAGGGGTTAAAGACAACCTTGTTGAAAGCTATCCTAGTGGTAGCTATGGAGAGCAGCCTTCAGGCTAAGTCTTGAAGGAATGTAAAGCAGCTTGTTTTACCAGTCTATAATCTCTTGAGTGACCAAATGAAAGAGCACCACACCAGGTATATATTCAAAATATATGTATTTATTGCTAAACACACCCCTCTAGTCTCTTTATGAGGCTAGAGTTCGAAGTACATAAGTTAGAAGTTATTAAATCACAGTAATAGCACAAATACACGTTTGGGCCCCAGGGGCGTACCAAACCATATACCAATAAAGTGGTATGCGAACCACGACTGAACTAGACACTAGGCCTAGAGCCTCTAGAAGTGCTTGGACCACAAGGAACCACCCAAGGTAGTGACACAGGGGACCCACGGGAGACGCGTGCAGTGTAAATACACAACCGCGATACGCCGTTGACTTCTATGGAGAAAGTCGGGATCGGGAAATTAGAGAAAAGGGACACTTAAAAGAGGACTAGGACAAAACCCTTTGAGATCTAGGACTTTGAAGAGTCTCTACCCACGGGAGCACCGGAGTACTCGTGTTACCTCACCGAGGGAAGCCGGGTGCATAGGTGCCTTTCGGGGTCGGGTTTCGTAGTCGATTCGAATGGCGATCTGCTGCAAAGTGCTGCTGGCGGCCAAGAGAAAAGTGTCCGGGTGGATCCAAGAGTGGATCGGAGTTCTGAAGAACCTGAAAGCAGAGGGGACAGAGTCTGGGTCACTAGCCAGTGACCAGGAAGGCGATGGACAGATGCCCACCGATGTCGAGTGCTTCAGGTGCGTTGACGGTCGTCGTGACTCTTCAGCCACGAGGTCCAGGAGGCGTTGTCGGCGACCAGGAGCAGGATTCAGGCTGGTACACGATGTCTGTCGAGTGCTGAGGTGTCGGCGACCGGATTGGACCCAACAAGCCTTGGCAACGGCAAGTCTCGGTGAAGATGTAGATCGTCGATGGTGCAGACCAGCAAGGTCTGTGGAACTCACCCAGCGAGGGTAAGTGAGGGCAGGCCTGGAGCAACCAGGATGCCAAGTTAGAAAAGGATTGGCCTTCGTTAAGGGCTACTAGCCAACGGGCTAGCGACCGCGAAGGAGCCTCGTGACGCCGCATGTGGAGCTGGCTTACAGGACACTCGTGGAGTGGGGCCAGTGATCTTCGGTGCAGGTGGTGCTGGAGGCTAGGGCTACTCGGAGCACAAAGCACGACTTCTTGGGAGACCCAGAAGATGATGCACTTGCAAATGTGCTCGGTGTCCAGGGGTCACGGTCTCAAGTCACCCACGATAGCCACGGGCCTCAGCTTTGCTGGGGACTCAGGGTAGCCTCGGGGAAGTCTGAGAATCCACCTCTGGTGATGCGATGACTTCGGCGTCCGACGGGAGCTTCAGAAATGCGAACCGGACAGATGCTTCTTTGGTGCCTGCCAAGCAGGGGAGTCACTCCTTGACCCCAAGGGAGATTCTTCTGTCCTCT
Source organism: Calotriton arnoldi (assembly GCA_963921515.1). Classification (NCBI taxonomy): domain Eukaryota; kingdom Metazoa; phylum Chordata; class Amphibia; order Caudata; family Salamandridae; genus Calotriton; species Calotriton arnoldi. The sequence continues at coordinate 622,225 of CAWUFW010004608.1, read as the reverse complement.
AATCGTGAGTAGAGCGTCGAAGGTCCAGGATTCTGTTTCAGAGTTTCGTCCAGGGATAATCTAAAGTCCTAAGGACTGGGTCCCTATACTTATACTAAGGATAGGGGTTGGACTACTCTGTGGCCCCACCTATGGGTGGGTCAGGGCAGAGGGGTGGCTACACCCCTTTCCCTTTGTCCAGTTCGCGCCAAAGCAGGGCTGGAAGCCCCTGATCCGGTTTGAACTGGGGTATGCACAGGGACACCAAATGTGCCCCCAGTGCAGGACTTCAAAGCACACAGATGGTGCTCCCGCCCAGCCCCAATACACATTATCCTGTCTGGGAGGTGGTCACACCTCCCTGGGACAGGAAACCTATTGTCCAGGCCTCCCCTGCCGGAGTTTCGTCCAGCAGCAGGAGGCCAGACTCGTGTCTGTGGCAGCAGCATCCATTTTGTGATGCCAGGGCTTTGGAAAGAAGTTACCGGGCTAGTTAGAGTTAACATGTCTTTCCCTCTAGAAGGGTGGAATGCTACCCCGCCGCCAGAATTGGCGGGGGGTAGTATTCCAAGATGTTTGACACCAAACACGACATGTTTAGGTGCAGCCATTCCAAAGTTAGCATTTTACCGCGAGGTTATAATGCGCTTAAGAGTATATGGTCAGGCTGCACTACAAACAGCATCAGAGAAGGGTCTCCGAACGCTGCAGAGGGGCCCTGCTCATGCAGGGGCACCCTCTCACATAGGAACCATGCACTCTGCCTTCAGGATTGATAAGGCCTGCCTTAGGAGTGACTTATAGGTTTATATGTGTGTATGTATTTAGTGATATAGGTAACCTATATCACAGTAAGGGGTGCATGCACCACCTTACCCAGGCTGCAGTAGCAGACCTGTGGTGTCAGTTTGGATGGCCTTCCAGGGGTGGCATAATACATGCTGCAGCCCCTGGTAGGCCTCTGAGGTACCTATGCCCTGGGTACATAGTATACCATATACTAGGGACTTATAAGGGCACTCCAGATTCCAATCAGTGATGTGCCTAAGGCACATGGAAACCTTTTTACAGAGAAAGCAGATAGACTGGGGCCCTGAATAGCAGGATCCCAGTCCAACTAAGTCATAAACCAGCAAAACACCATAAAAAAAGTGGGGGCAACCATATAGTCAGATTCCACCTTCCTACAATATTCATCTGTGCTTCTTCTCCCATCTGGGGACGATGCAGATGCTGTTCCTTTCTCACATGTCCCTTCAAAGAGACAGGTGACACACTCACTCAATCACTCATCAAACATGTATGCTTTGAAACTTTCATCTTGCAGTTTACCTTCCAAACATTCCCCCTTCACCACAAATACAGGCCGGCCATTCCTCATTACTCATTCACTCAGACATCGCAGTCCTCCACTCCGTAGGCCCTGCAAGACCAACATGAACAAGAGGTATGTCAGCAAGCAGAAGAAAAGCCTTGGTGTGCTCTTATGTTCATACTGCTGCCATCTAGTAACGCTACACGGCAACTGCAGCTTAATAATGGGACTGAGAAGAGGGCTGCCCTATGCAAATAATGTCCTCCGATGCTTACTTTCTTCTGAGATGGTCGTCGGCTTGCGCCGTGATACCGCCTTCATCATATGTCTTCGGACGAATTCAAAAGCAGACTACCTATCTTAGGCTAAGGATTTTGCCACTCTAAGGCCGCACATGGGGACGTCACCCTCAGTTAGCAGCGTCGCAAATTGCCTGCAGTCATCCCCTATACAGAACCTGGGCGTTCGTGGGAATTTGGGGGCGTCCTTCAAAGAAAGGAAGGAAGGGGGTGTTTAAAGCCCCAGCCTAGCCTAACGCAGCACAACACAACACAGCACAGCCCAGCACTGTGCTGTGACACTCCATCCCTTCACTTGCTGCAGCAGGCATGATGCAGACCTGCTGAAGCAAAGGCCTGACTGACTTTTTCTGCCTCTTGAAGAAAATAAACTTTCTAGCTTCTTATTGCACCTAATAAAGGGAGTTTTATTTGCCTCAAACTTTACCCATCAGTTCATTAGCCAGAGCTCATACTTGACCTTTATTCCTAGCCAACCTCACAGGCCCCAAACCCCTGATTTGAAAGATCAGCTGACACCAAAATGAAAAATCACCACAATCCAACCTATTTTACTATCAGTCTAGCACCTTCCTTGTATTCTTGTTCTAATTTATATCACCGAGGCAACATTTGCGCTCTACAACACACCGAATTTAAAAGACAAAGAATGAATACATTGATAAAGGATGATAAGGCTTTGTTCCTATTACACCTACTTGAGAAAAAGGGTGGTTGGTGTGAAGGAAGTGGTCCGATTAGGGTCACCTGGGTCACTAATGACCACCTCTCAGCCTTCCATACAAAATGAAGAGTCGGTCAGGCAGTAGAGAATACAAACCAATAACTGTTTATTAGATACACTCAGAGCGGAGCCCAGTCTGCCCAATCTCTAGGAGTGCTGTAGAGGGACTGAAATCTACAAGCATAGAGATACATTATGCACGTTTCGTAACTGGGCTAAACACGCCCATAGTGGAATTTTCCAGGCAGGTGCTGCTTAGCAATGGGATGCAAAGAAAAAAACGGTCTCAGCTCTCGTATCTTACACAAAGTTGCAAAGTCAAAGGTTGTTCTAGTCGGGCCTGTCACCAGACAAGTGGGAGAGGGCCTCTATCTAGAGAGAAAGGTATGCACTAATATGAACAGTCTATTCATTAGTGAAGCAAAACCTAACATTGCAGAAACGAAACATAACAGAGGCCTTTTCTCAGAAATAGCAAAGGATTAGTTTCGATCGTGATTCAAAATGGCACCTAAACAGAAAATGGTGCAGCGAATGCTAACTTTACATAGGCAATGCACAAACACGAATATTTCTATTCTAACAGACCCTCCTTTTAGCATGAGCTAATACATTTTCTAACATCAACAAGGAAAATACAAAACCAGGAAAACAGGAGACCTTGAGTAAAACTCCTTATGAGCATTCCATATTCTCAGTATCGGGAAAAGGAGACTGTAAGGAGGGAAGAAGTCTCGAAAACGCCCTCATCTATGTTCATGAGGTCGTCTATTTGTTTCTGCACCATAATGACAGCGTTGGTATCATGAATAGATATTTTCCGTTTTGGGGTGAGAATGGTGGTACAGTAGGAGCAACAGAAGGGAAGGCACTGAATAAGGGCACAGCAAAGCACCAATATCACGATCATGTAAATCACCTTTTCAAGAATCCAGCCCCAGCCACCAAAAAGAGACCAACTCAAATTTCCACTTTCCATTCCCTTGACATTCTTGAGAATGTCTAATATGTGTTTGGGAATAATCTTTTCCATATTTTTGATCCTGACTACACACTGGTCTCCCACTTCCGCGCATACACCACCACTCTTGGCTAAGATAAAATAACCACGTATCTAGTCTGTTCGGAATATATCCACATGCTTTCCAACTGAGTGGCGATGTCACGTAAATCTGCCACAGTAGTATTAGATACAATTTGTAACTTGCACCTAAAATATTCTCTGGCTTTCTCACCCTGGGCCAAAGAGGTACCAACCAAAGTGAAAATAGAAGAAAGGATGTATCCAAAGGTGATCCCAGTACTATAGTTATTGACCTCTAACAGTCACTCCCTCACAGAATTCTTTAGTCAAAGTCCTCTTAACCCAACGGATATTAGGCTTAGCGTATTTACAGGGCACACCTAAGGGCAACACCATCTCAAGGGCGACATCGTCGGTACCATTATGAACATTAGAATAAGAACCGTTACACAAAAGTAAAACCCCGGGTGCGCATAAATCGGTCCTTCGTAATCTACTGCAGCATATCTGGTGTTCATTCCAAACGTACTCGGATCTTTGTCATTCATCAGGGGCATTGTATTTGTGTACCGCACTATTCCAGAACAATTGATATACAAAGAAGTGTCCGTACTATTCACGATAGGGCAACAAGCAGGATAATATCCAGCCACCCAGGTAACTATCAATTCCTTATAATGCCAAACCACCAGTGTGACATTCTGTTCTTCCATGTAGAAGTTGTCGAAATATGTGTTGTTATCACAACCTGGATAACCCATTTCCAATGGCTTTCTATAATATAAACAAGGACCTGGATAGCCAAAACCAAAAACTCCCTTCACTTCTGTAAATTGCGGTGGACGAGTATATGTATAATTTACAAGTGACAATGGGTATGCAGTCCATAAACTAGTGACAGATTCAGTGGGGTAACAAGCGGTCCCTTCTCTAAAGAATCTCTTGTGTGTCTAGAAACACATTGCTCGGGGGTGTCCTTTTCTTTCTTGTCGGAGGAGTAACCTTACCCTTTGTGCGTAAAGGAACATCCTGACCATTTTCCACAACCCATGACACCCCACACAGTATTATTAACAACAAAACCAAAGAGTAACACGTTATTTTTGGTTTGCCGGTCCACACCATATTTTGCTGGGCAACAAGAATCACTGGCTGCTCTTCCTCAGCAGCCATTCTACCAAAGGGATGCATAACGGATGATGAAGAGAGGATCAAAATGCAAGCAGAATATATAAGTTCCCAGTGTCCGTCAGAGCCTCACTGGTAGAGGCTCCTATTGTCCATCAATACGTTGGCGCTCTTGAGCACCGGCAGTGGAGCTTGCTCTGACCTAAGCTCGTATCCCACGTCGATTAAGATGGTATACCTTCAGGGTATACTTCCGTCTTTCCTATCTAATGTTCAAATAACTAAAACGAAGTACACAGAAATCCCTTACTAATCTCACCTAATGCCGTTGGTACTAGACTTCAGTACAACCTGTCGTACGCAGTCCATCCCTAATCTCTTTTCTCCTTAGACACAGTTTCCCTCAGCCGAGTGCACAAATTGTACCTGGTAGCCCCAGGCACCGTGTGATCTGTGAACAAAGGCTCTTGAATAGCTCGTATTTCCGGAGGAACAGCCTCATTCAACACATCTGCATTCTCTTTATACGTCTGCGTCCACGTTAGCCGAGCATCGCTGAATGGGACAAACCGAGGCACCTACTTGCACTCTGTGTCCCCAATGCCGTCTTTGACCCACTGATCGTAGGGTAGAGGTAAAGGAACCCTCCGACAGTGAGTTGCATTAACCCAGTTCTTATGGCCAACAACCTTCACAGCAGTACGTGTCACCAATAAAACCTGTTCAGGCCCCTTCCAATGTGGCTCAAAACTTTTCTTCCTCTGCAAATTGTGCAACAGGATGAAATCTCCGGGCTGGATATCGTGGCCGGGTCCCTCTGGTGTGGAAGGTAGGGTCTCTCGCACCTGTTGGTGAGTAGAACACAAAATTTCTGTTAACTGGCCAAGGTAATCAAGCGATACAGGGTACTCAATATCAGAGAACCTACGAGGACGCGGGACGCCCCAGACGTTTGCCGGGTGCCCAAACACGACCTCGTAAGGAGACAGTCCTGTCCTAGAATGTGCTGTCGTTCTTGTCGACAAAAGTGCTAACGGTCAAGCAACTGGCCACTTTAACCCTGTGGCCTCCTGAATCTTTGCCAATTTCAGTTTGAGAGTACCATTGTACTTCTCAACCAAACCCACTGACTGTGGATGATTAGCAGCATGGAACTTTTGTTTGACATGGAGGCCTTCACAAATTAATTGAATCGCTTTTGCATTAAAATGACTTCCGTTGTCACTCCAGATAACTCGGGGCAAGCCGAGACGAGGAAAGAACTCCTTCAGGAGTACATTTGCAGTCGTAATGGCTGTATTATCTTTAGTGGGATAAGCCTCAACCCATTTACTAAATGCACATAAAACCACCAAAAAATACTTCAGATTATTGTGATGGAGCAAGGTTTCATAACCGAAACTTGCTTGTATACAATCCTCCTCATAGTATTAATTTATTAAACTTGTATTGTTTATACTAACCTTTGCATACACTACACGAAAGGGAAGGATGCTTGCCTATGTGTTTTACTAATGAATAACGCTTGTCTGTAATCCAAAATGGCCGCTAAAACGCGGGAATATCACTGCGCATGTCGCAACCATATCACATGGTGTGACGTCTTTCTTTGCTTGGTGGGAAAATTCTGCTTCTGCGCAGTGTGCATTAAAATGGCTGCTTGATGTCTTCACATGCTTCAGCTTGCTCCCATGTCATTATTAAACTGTCGTTTGAATAATGCTACTAATGCGGGATAGAATTTATAATTAAATGGGAATAGAGTAGAAAGAGTGGGCATACAGTGAAACATTTTATTTGTGATTTTAATGTTTTCTTCTTTGACTTTTATTAGTTTGCAAACTTGGGCCTGGGTTGGTGATCTGAAAACTCGAGAGGCAAATGGTTCTGCGCATGTGTCCTGTTTGGCTGGCAAAGCAACACGAATGAAGTCAACCTGGACGTCGTCCAAGGCCACGACCTAATGGCCGAAGATGCTGTACTCTTGCCTTTCCTGTTAAAATTTGATACTTTGTACATGAAGAATGTATAACATTTGTCGTGAGACGGGTGGGAAATAAAGCAAATGTATTAATTTGAATGGGCGGGAGTTTAAAGACAATAGGCTTTACAATTTAGGCCAAATCAATATGGTGAGAGAATCCACCCCCTGTCCCTGTCCAATCAGAAATAGTGGTCCCATATTTTAGCAACATTAAGGGGAGGTACATGGGCGTAGAAGGGTATAATAGATATAGAATTAGTTAATTAGTTAGCTCAGACCGCAGAGTGCGCACAGGAGACTAGCGCACTTAGCTCCAGACTGCCAAGCTGATCGATTGCAGACTGAACCGCTGTCCAGAGAGGTCCTGAGGAGGGGGCGGCGGAGTCCATTAGAAGGAAGGCACGGGAGAATCGAGGAGAAGCAGAGTATCAGAGAGGGAACGACGCAGGCGTCGTTGTAGAGAGGTCACCGGTCCTGTCCTGATCCTGGAGGAGGTCTTTGCTCTTCATCCTTCCTGGGTCCTATTCTTTCCAACTCCTTGGCCAAGGGGTTTGGTTCTCGCACTTAGGTAAATATAATGCAACCTTTAGTTGCGCTGCTGTCTCTATCCTCTCCTTTTCTTAGGGACCATCATTGATTAGTAACGATTATTGTATACTTCATCTTGGGTATGCGATTAAGTACCGTGTGGTTCTGTATTTTACTCTGCTAAATCTTTAGATAAACATTTTAAAACTTCCTGACTCAGTGGTTATTTCAGGATTATGTACTATAATGAATGTCACTCATTTTAAACTTCCCAATTAGCAAAGGATTCATTGGTAAGTCATTACTCTTCACTCAGAAGGTAATTGGTAGCAGGGATTTTGATAAAGAGTAACAACTGATAAAACCCAGCGTAAGTATTAGCGTAGTATGAATGTATGGGCCCAAGTGAGTATCTGGTGTATGAATGCTGTTTGCTAATATCGCGCTGGATCAATTGCATCTCTCCAATTCAATAAAGTCCATTTGAAGGACTTCAAAAGGAAAAGTGGGTGGTGCAAAATTACCGGGCGGTGTAGGAGTACCCTTCCCTGGATTATGCATCATTCAAACCAAACAGTATTTCACCAAATGTACGGCTGTCTTAGAGATATTGTCATTCTGCCATACAGGATCTAACAACTTACAAATGCCTTTTGCACTAATATGAGCTGGACTATGCGCCATAGTAACCACGGGAAGAACATATGCATCTGGTAACATCCATCTCTGCTTCCCTGATTTATCAATCCAACATCCTTCCTCATTTAACTGTGCTGTACTTTCCGGTTATTTCACTAATTCTTCCATGGTGGCTTCACTTTGTATCTCCTTTACACTTTCAAGGGTATTCTCAAACATGACAACTTCAGGGACCCACCTAGCTGGACCTGCTATAAACATGCGTTTCATTTTTGTTTGCACTGTTTCCATAGCTGTCTGATCTGCTAAAGCATTTTCTCTAACCACATCATCAGTAACCTTCCTGTGGGCACTACACTTAATTATGGACAATTTCTTAGGGAGCGCTAAAGCGGACAAAAGCCTCAATATGAGGTGCCCATGCTGAATCTTGGTGCCATGAGAAGTAAGGAACCCTCTCTCTGCCCAGAGTCACCCAAAATTATGAGTGGCCCGAAGGCATACTGGCTGTCAGTATATATATTGACAACCAGTCCCTCGCTCAATTCGCAAGCTCGAATAAGAGCAGCGAGCTCAGCAGCTTGGGCCGACTGATAGGGGACCCGTGATGTCTCTAACACCGTGCGCAACGTAGTGACATCATAACCTGCCGTTGTGGTGCCATCTGGTAATTTAAAACAAGAGCCATCGACATATAGTTCTCCTTGGTGATCAAATAAGAGAACGTCAGTCAGGTCTACCCGTCCCTTCGTCTCCTCTTCTGTCCGGTAGATACAATCATGCTTATCGACTGCATCGTTCTCAGAAGGGAGGGGTAGTAACGTGGCTGGATTCAGAGTAGCACATCTTTTTATTGTAAAGTGTTTAGCAAACAATGTCAATTCAAAGCCGGTAAGAAGTGCACTGGTGAGGTGCTGTGTCTTTGTCTTATTCAAAAGTGTGTCCACAGCATAAGGTACCATAACTGTGAGGTCAGACTCCAGCACGAGTCCAGCCGTTTGTCTGATTGAAGTGGCCACAGCCGCGACCGCTCTCAGACAATTAGGGAGGGCCCTCGCGACGGGATCAAGCACAGCAGAGAAATAGGCACACGGCCGTTGCTTATCGCAAATTTTTTACACAATTTGTTGTATTTACCAACTTTGGGAAATGCAGAAATGTTTGTCCTTTGTTTCAGTATCAGGGTGAATCAATAAAGTTACTTTCAGTTGAAGTTGATATTATGAATACCATTGACACGCCCCTTAGCCTTCGACGTGGACAAGGTGTTCTCTTTGCCTGCGTGATTTTTTTCCGCTTTCGTCACGCCGTGGCGTGGAGTAGAATGATTGGCTTAAAGGGATTTTCGAATTGTAGTGTAGGCGGCATAAAGCATTAGTAGGCGGACTGCGAACACCCCGGTCGGCGTCTTTGGGAATCATGTCAGCTTCATTTTGGCAAACACAGGTAAGGCTATATGCTCTTCCATCCTCTGTCTATTTGTTGATATTATGAATACCATTGACACGCCCCTTAGCCTTCGACGTGGACAAGGTGTTCTCTTTGCCTGCGTGATTTTTTTCCGCTTTCGTCACGCCGTGGCGTGGAGTAGAATGATTGGCTTAAAGGGATTTTCGAATTGTAGTGTAGGCGGCATAAAGCGTTAGTAGGCGGACTGCGAACACCCCGGTCAGCGTCTTTGGGAATCATGTCAGCTTGATTTTGGCAAACACAGGTAAGGCTATATGCTCTTCCATCCTCTGTCTATTTGTCAAACCGTATTGTTAGGTTAGTTGCGAATTAGCCTCACGGACCGCTTGATGGGAATGTGACTTAATGCTTTCCCGCAGTGTTTACGCGCCCTCACTCTAAGACATGCCTTGTTTCAGCTATTTGATCTCCTAATGAACATTCAGCATTTGTTCTACTCACCCAATGAGATGAGTAATCTTACCTGGGGTTGTGACTCGAGAACTTTTAGAGGGCTTTTTGTTTTTGAGTTCAATGTCAAGCGTGATGGACGCTGGTCGCGTGGTTACGCATAACTTTGAGATATTATGAAAAAAAACACACGGTACTGACCGATTTAATATTCTTGACACTATTGTTTATACGTTGTGTGTCTTCAATTCGATGCCATTGGTATGGGACCCTTACTGATAAAATAGAAGTGGACACTGCATTTAGAGACGACCCGGTAACCTAACCCTATTGCTATACCGCATGACAGCATGACCAATGGGCAGTATTTTCGGCCACAATGGTTTTGAGCAAAGGACAGTTTCCGCATTTGTGTACATCTTTAATGTTAGTTGGCGCGAGTGACGTCAAGATGCCGGGTATCGCTCTGTGAACGCTGATTAGGAACAACGCTACGTGGTCTACAAATTGTGTGTGATTGACATTTGTGCGTACTTGTGCTTGTTTTTCAGCCACTGTTTCACCTATCAGAGTGAAATTCCACTGGATTACGTACGGTTGCTTCTGCTTTCATTACATCATTTTTGGATATGTTATATGCATGTAATTGGAGGTACGTTGGGATGGTAGTTATTAAGTAGCACCGAGATTGAACTGTGCCTGAGTAGGGTACTGATCGCATTCATATTTCCTTTGCAGCAAGCTTTAACGTTGCTTAGAAGCCGATGCTTTTTTACTCAATATACGTAAATACTGGTAAGTAACCAGTTGATCTCCTTTTTCATTCTTGCAAAATTGCAAATCCTTTTCTTCTCTTTCTACAATTGTGTTGATGATATGGGTAGCGACAATGATTTCATGAGTTGGTATTTTGTTTCTCACTCTTTTGGTGGCAAACAAGCTTGTTCTTTCTTTTTTCTTTTCCTTTTTCTTTCCTTTTTTGTTTTTTCTTCTATTTATTGATTTGACTGAAGGTTTTTGGTATGAACACTTATGTATTGCTCCTCGTTTTACACGCTTTTTTGGGGTTTTCGGTGTTTTTCTCGTTTCATCATGATTATGCACAAAATAACATTTGAGTAATTTTCAGGATAAACTGCAAGCTAACAACAAAGAAAGTAATGTTTGGTGAAAAGAATCCAGTAATATGTATAAACCCAGTATAACAGTTTCTGGGATATATCATTTGTGTTACGTTTTTATGTCTGAGATTGTATTTTGTTTGTGTTTTGTCTTATTGTAATATGTTTTTGTTTTTTTATAAACAAACTTTATTCGTCAAGTTGCACATATGATGCAGGGCTCTGTACCCCAGAAACCACTGCCCAATCAAATAGAGAAAATCGTACTTTGACATTTCACGTGAAAACACAGAAGATCTCACATTAATATCTAACTTCCCCCCCATCCCCCAAACCCCCCCCCGATCGCACTGCACGCCCACAACCCAACCAGATCGCTCACACACCGCGCCCGGGCTGCCCATTGGGCCCCCATTTCATGGATCTCCCCTAATCCCCATCTCAATATTGGTGTCACCTCTGGTGGAGATCCCCTGTCCCTACCACCTCCTCTAGCAATAGTCCACGGTAATCCGCCCACCGTTTCCAGATTTTTAAGTGTTTGCGTGGACAACCCCTGGCGACAAATATGGGCTTTTCCAGCCCCATGCTAAAATCTAGCCCATTCTTCCATGCAGCCACTGAGGGAGCCCTTGGTGCCTTCCACTCCCTAGCTATGTCTCTTTTTGCCAATGTAAGGCCTAATAGCAGTAAATGCCGTTTATTGGCATTACCGCCGATTCCCTCCATAATATGCAGCAGTGCAAGCCTCGGCGAGCGAGAGAGGTCCCAGCCCAGCACCTCCGACAGGCAATTAAAGACTCCTCTCCAAAAACAATCTAGAGAAGGGCAGTGCCAGACTGTATGTAGAAATGTGCCCTCTTCCTGATCACAACGGAGGCAGACCGGGGAGGCAATCAGCCCCGCTTTCCACAGTCGTACCCGTGTATAGTAAACTCTATGTAAGTATTTAAATTGGACCAAGCGGAGTCGTATCGCTATGGCCGCCCCTCGCGGGGCTGCCAGGGCCTCCGTCCAATTCTCCTCATCCAATGGACCCACATCTCCCTCCCAGTTCTCCCGGAGTTTCTGCAGCGTAGGGGAACAATGGGTAACTAAGGATTGATATATCTTCGAGATTTTACGTTCCTGCAGGTCTCCCATGAAAACCTTCGCCTCCAGTGGACTAAACTCCGGTAGTGAGTCCAACCCTGCCAGACTGGGGGCCAAGGCATGCCGAAATTGAAGGTAGCGGTAGAATTGGGGCTGTGGCATGTGGAAGTCTTTCTGAAGGTCCTGGAAGGATTTAAGTACTAGTCCCTTCATGACATCGCCCAAGACCGAGATACCGATATTGTCCCACCCCCTAAACCCCTGCAAGGTCATCAGCTGCGGCAAGCGCCCGTTGTTCCAAAGGGAGTCTGCCGAGTCAGCGTTGTCCACCATCCCATCCTTCTCAATGCCTGCTTCCAGACCTGAAAGACAACTTGCGTCGCCGATTGCAGCGAATTACGCGCGGTGCGGAGTATAGGAGCATGTGTAACGAGCAGTCTCCCATCAGGTGTCGCTCGACCGCATAAGCCGGGTCTTCCCTAGAACTATACCACCATTCATTTAAGATGAGTAGGTGCGAGGCCTGATAATACGAGTACAAGTCGGAGGAGGCGAGCCCCCCGCAATAGGTAGATAGAAAGCACGTTCGCAGGGCCACACGCACCTTGCCCCCCTCCCATAGAAACTGGCCTAAGGCCGCGTTCACTTGTCGGAACCACCGGGGTGAAATCAGGTAGGGGTGATTCTGCAGCTGGTAAAGGAGCCGAGGGAGCGCCACCATCTTAAATATTGCTGACCTACCATAAATAGACAGAGGCATACGAGACCAGGACTTAATGCAGTCCCGCACTCGTTCCCACACCGGCACCACGTTACGTTCCCAGGAGACTGTGGGGACATCCGACACGAACACTCCTAGGTATTGCAATCCTCCTGCCGCCATCTGGACCATCGAGGCCCACGAGCCTACACCTGTTCTATCTCCCAACAACCACAGCTTGGATTTGCAAGGGTTCATATATAATCCAGATGTCTCCCCGAAAATGTGCATAATCCGTAACAGGCGTGGCCCCGTTCTGTCCACATCTGTGAGGTAGAAGAGGACATCATCAGCATATAACGCTATCCTGTCTGATAGTCCCGGCGCCCATTCAAATCCCCGCACCTGTGCATCCATACGCACCCATGCAGCCAGAGGTTCCATGGAAAGAGCAAATAAATAGGGGGATAAAGGGCAGCCCTGTCTCGTACCCCGCCCGATGGAAAACGTAGAGGAGGTCGCGCCAGCTACCCGCACCGCTGCCGTGAGGTCAGTATATAGGAGGGTCAGATAGGAGAGGAATCGCGGTCCAAGATTAATCCTTTGTAGCAAGGCGAATAGGTACACCTAGCTAAGGGAGTCAAACGCCCTATCCATATCGGCCAATAGTAGGGCTGCTGGTTCACCCAGTTGGCGTATGGCTGCCACGGCCACGTGCACCCGCCGAATAATATGTCTGGTCGCCCTTTGCGGCATAAATCCTGCCTGATCTGAGTGGATCAGGGCCGTAATATGTGGGAGAAGGCGATTCGCGAGGGCTTTGGCCAGAATCTTGGCCTCCACATTTAGGAGAGAAATGGAGCGATACGATGCATGCTGGTCCGGGGGTCTGCCCGGCTTATGAAACACCACCACCTCCGCGTGTCTCCAGTCTGGGGGAGAGACCCTTGTTCTCGTGCCTCTTCAACCACTGACCAATATTGGGGGCCCAGCTGCGTAAAGTAGCGTTTGAAAAATTCACTTGGGAACCCATTGGGCCCAGGCGCCTTCCCGGTGTTAAGCTCACCCAATGCGGCACCCAACTCCTCAACCGTCAGGGGTTGCTCCAGTTGTTCCCTCACCTCCTTCGGTAGGGCCTTGGGCGGGAGATCATCCAAAAATGTATCAATTGTTGCCGTCGGTAGACACTCCTTAGCGGCATACAAATCTGAATAGTAGGTGGCAAAGCTCTCCGCCAGGACTAGCGGATCCGTAATCGATTCCCCACCCGAACCCAAGATACCTGGGAGGGCCTGGGAATGAAAAATTCCCTGGCAGAGTCGATGCAACATCTTACTGGATTTATCCCCCCATTGATACACCCTGCTACGCGTTGCCAGCCAAGCCTGGCGGGCCTCATGCAGCAATAGAGCGCCATAGTTCTGTTGTGCCAACAGCAATTGTAGTTTATTTTGACTTCCACCCGCCTCTCGGCTCCTTCGTTCGAGTGTCTCTACTTCCGCCTCCACCTGGAGTAGTTCTTCCCTGCGCGCCCTTTGCGCCGCTGCGCACCAGGAGATGTCCACCCCCCGCAGTGTCTGTTTAATTGCTTCCCATAACATCTCGGCCTTAGAAACCGACCCCTCGTTGGTCATGAAATACTGATCTATCGCGCAACTCATGTGTTCTCTATACTCCTCCTTCTGCAGATGCCATACTGAGAGTCGCCACCTGAACGGCTGCTTCGCCCGCCCTAGTTGCAAGGTAAGTGCCACCGGGGAGTGATCCGACAGGCCCCGCGGGAGAATCTCCGCCGCCACCACCCCACGCACCGCCGCTTGAGGAACAAAGAGGTAGTCCAGCCTGGAGTAGGAATCGTGGACGGCGGAGAGATATGTGAACTCCCGATCCTTCTGATGGAATCGTCGCCACAGATCTACCCAATTCAACCCCGTCACCAAGGAGTATAGCTTCGTGGTGCGACCACCCGCAGAACCACCCCCACCCCGCCAGCGATCGCTGGCCACATCCATCACATCATTCTAATCTCCACCAATGACAGCAGCGCCCTCTGGTATATCCGCCCATAGGGTCATAAGACGCTCCACCAAATTCCACTGCAGCGGAGGAGGAGCATAGACACTACCCAGCACCAACGGATCCTTCCCGACCCTTCCCCGGAGAAACAAATATCGCCCCGGAGTATCTGACCACTGTTTAATGTGTGTATACGGAACCCTGCAGTGTATCAAGATTGCCACCCCCCCCCGAGAGCCCCTCGTAAAGCCAGAATGGAATACGTGTTGGTACCCATACCGTTGCAAACAAAGGGCCTTTGTACCCAAAAGATGAGTTTCCTGCAACATTAGAATATCCGCTCTGGCTCGTTTAGCATACTGGAGTATGGCCCCACGTTTAATTTTGTCTAGGGCACCCTGACATTCCAACTAATAATGCGAAGAGTGCCCGGGGACACCCGCTCACTAGGGGATACCCTGGCCATCGGAGCCACTGTCCACTGTTGTCGGATTGGGAAACTCCCCGCGGTGCATGCTTAAACATCTAGTGTACATGGGTGAAAGTGCGATCAAAGAACTAAAACAGCCCCCCTCCCCAACAAACCCCTCACCCCATACCTCACAAACCGTGAAGCATCTGTCGCGGCGGGCGTGACCCACACCCCCCAACGGGAGGGTGCGGTCCACCCCGACCAATGGATCCCCAACTTACAGCCCATATAACAGGGGCGCGATCTCCGCCAGCAGATAGCTAACGGAGGGTCCGGCCCATCTATGAGTCCCTTCGATCCAAACCAGACAGTTCACTTTGCTGCTGCTCGTCGAGTCGAATCTCAGGTCCCCGATACATGTTGCCCTGAGGCCGACGCAGTCCGGGACGAGGCCCCACAGGACTTGGAGCGACGCCTGGACCTTGATCTTCTGGTGTCTCGCTGTTGCTGCCGGGGTCCCCTTCGGGCCGCTTCGCCTGATGAGGAGTCGGATTCCCTACCCGGTGGCGTGTGGGCTCGAACTCGCACTGTCTCATTCGTCCATTTAAATACCTCTTCCGGTGAGTCAAAGAAGTGAGTGCGGGAGCGGTACACCACCCGCAGGCGGGCCGCGTACAGTAGTGCATAAGGGAGTTTGAGGTCTCTCAGGCGGGCCTTCGCTGCCAGAAACGACTGCCGCTGCTGCTGCACCAGCCGGGTATAGTCAGGGAAAATAAGTATACGTGCATTATCATGTACTAAGGGCTCCTTCAGTCTGGCTTGCTTCAGTATCACATCCCTGTCGTGATAGTTCAGAAACTTTGCGATGATGGGCCTCGGCCGAGCCCCGGGCGGTGGTTTCTGCATAAGCGATCTGTGGGCCCGCTCTACTATAAAGCAGCGGGACAAGGATTCCTGGGGAAGCCAGCCCTCCAGCCATTGCGTGAGAAATTGCGCCACATTGTCCCCCTCGCACCCTTCGGGGAACCCAACAAAACGGAGGTTATTACGCCTGGCCCGCCCTTCGGCATCCTCCACCCGCAGCGCCAGGCCTCGTTGGGTGGTCTCCATGGTGGCCAGCTTTTTCTTGAGTATGGTGACATCATCTTCCACCCCAGATATACGGGTTTCGGCCTCGGTGATACGCGTGACTGCATTACGCAGATCCTGCCGTATTAGCATAACGTCCGAGCCAACTGCCCCGATTTTAGCGTCCAACATGTCCCGGGACTGGGTAATAGCGGCCATAAGCGCAGCATTGTCCGGTTCAGTCCCTTGTGATCCCCCAGATGCCCCCGACGCCGCTCCAGAGCTAGTGAACTTGTCAATGGTACCTTGTTTAGACGGGCCGCCGCCCCCTTTATCCCGCGTCATAGTGGCTGCCCTGTCTCCCAACTCCGGCCCCGTGTAGACCAGGAAGGGGGGGGGGGGGTCAACCGGGGGAGGACCAGCAGCAGTGATCCCACGTCGGGCCCCAGCGGCTCTGCCCCACCACTGATCAAGGATATATATGGAGGCCCACTCAGTATATCCTCCCCTCCCCCCCCCCAAGGGACCCGGGGCTCCGGCGGCACTCGCGCGGCTCGATTCAACCGCCGATGCGAGGGCGCCCTGATGTAGGCTCTCACCCCCTGGCCACCACAAAGCAGCTAGCTCCTCAGTCCCGGCTACAATCGGCCCGTCCCGGGACCTCACCTCCGCACCAGCTCGTGCGTCTCACGGCCTGAGGCCAATTCAGGCGCAACGCCCGCGCGGCCCGACCAGCCGCCGAAGCGGGCGCCTCTTATCACCGATAAGGTGGTGGGGGCAGGGCGGCCAAGCAACTCGTTCCAGGCCCGCCCGGAGACCAGCAGACGCAGCCCCTCCCAACTCCCAGTCACGTCCCCGCGGCTCGAGGATACCGCCGGACCCCCACGTCTATCCAGGCAGGGGGGGGGAAATGGGGAGCGGAACACCGGGCTGTCGCGCACAGTCACTTACTATCCAGGGAGGGGGTCCCGTGAACGGCACAGATACCTTGTCTCTCGTCACAGGGGGAAGGCCCCAGGCGGGAGATAGAGAGAAGACACCCACTGGGACCGGAGGGCCGCCTATCCACACTCCGCCGCCTCAGCTTCCCGCACCCGCCGCTCTTTCACCTCCGCGGCCCGATCTGGCTGCTGGGACTCGCAATCACCTCCGTCCCAGATCGCGTTCACCAGGCTGGCGCCGCTCCCCCCTCCAGGATATTGTCTCTCGGGACCAGCTCCTCCTCCGCCGCTCCACTCTGCACACTCCGCTCAGCAAGCGCCGCGGCGCTTCATGCGATGTCCCGGTCACTCGCTGGACCGCTAGGCCGCACTTCTTCCGGACCTCGCCTCTGGAGAGACACCACAATAGCGTCCTGGACCCAGTCTCACGTCCAGAGCACGGTCCCGATGAATGCCTCCGGGAACCTCGATCCTCCGACCCCCGGCAGAGCACAATTAGTGATCGAAGGGACAGGATATGGAAGGATTAATGTAGGGCGAGACGGAGCTTACTCAGCACACGTCCGCCATGATGGCTCGCCAAGCTACGCCCCCCTTGTAATATGTTTTTATGTTAATCTTTGCAGCCCTGATGAAGCCCTATTCAGGGTGAAACGCGTTGGCTGCAGGAGTTGGTTTTATACCTCAATATTTTGAAAATAAAAAGAAGCAACAGGGACACCGAAGACTCCTGATCTCATTCTGTGGAATCACAATTGTAGAATATTAATCTTTCCTTTTAGGTTGCCTCTCCGTACTTTGTTTATTTGTACCCAAATTTTTGTGTTAGGACAGAGAGCGCGCAACCAGCCATCTCGTGGACATAGAGCACAAACGGCTTGCCATAATTAGGTGTACCAAGCACTGGAGCCGAACAAAGCGCTGTTTTCAATTGCTCAAAAGACTGCTGACATTCGGGCGTCCAAGGCAAATGTTCATGCACTTCTTTCGTTGTTAATGCAAGCAAAGGCTTAATTAGCAGAGAATAGTTAGGTATCCACTGATGACAGTAGGAAGTGATACCTATAAAAGCGCGCACATCTTTTTGAGTTTGTGGAATGGGAATTTTAACAATAGTACTGTTGCGCTCTGGGGTCAGCCTCCTACCCTCCTTCGACAGTAGGTGACCTAAGTCGGTGACCTCCTGTCGACAATACTGAAATTTAGAAAGAGAAACCTTGTGTCCGTGATGGGCTAAATGGAACAACAATTTAACTGTACTGTCTCTACAACCCTGTTCCGTATCAGAAGCTAGGAGGAGATCATCGACATACTGCACCAATACATTACCTGAGAGAAGCGACAAGGAATCCAACTGACCTTTCAATGATTGACTATAAATAGTAGGACTTTCAGTATAGCCTTGAGGAGCGTGACAGAATCTAAAGCTCCTACCAGCCAGTGTGAACTCAAATATCTACTGTCTGGATGGATAGGACTGCTAGAGAAAGCATTTTTCAAATCGATAACGGAGAAGAATTTAGCTGTAGAAGGAATCATCGTCAAAAGCGCAGTAATATTAGGAACCACAGGGAACTGCGGAACCACTATTTTATTAACCTCGCGCAGATCAATCACAAAGCGATAAACATCATCAGTGTCCTCAGAGGAACCTGAGGGTGCCCTTTTAAGTATCGGAGGAATAGGACTATTACAAATATTGCCAGATGTTTCCTCAACTACTCCCTTTTGTATCAAATCCTGAATAATCTGAAGAAGAGCCCGTTCTCCTGCCTGCGGTATATTATACTGAGGAATACAAGGCAAAACAACATTCTCTTTGACTTGTATAGAATCTGGTGGTATATTCAACAGTCCTACGTCCGTGTCACCTGTGGCCCATAGAGTGGGTGGGATATCAGCAAATTCAACTGGAAGGGGTGCAGCCTGGGACAAACATTGTTTAGTACTCACATTCGGACCCATCGTGATATAGACACCCGCAGGAGAGCAATAAATTGTAGCATCCAACTTTTTTAACAGATCCAAACCCATCAGATTCTCACCCCAGTTGGATGTCAACAAAAACGGAGACTCCACAGTAAAAGGACCAACAGTCAATGCAAATGGGCGGGAAATGGGGCTTACAACCGGTACACCTGAAAAACCTACAGAAACATTATTGTGGCCAGACAGGGTTGCCCCAGTCGCACCCGTGTCCACCAAAAATTGCTTAGTCGAGCCTTGCAAATCCGCTGTGACATAAGGACCACGCTGATCTACAGGTATCGGAACTGGTCATACTCCCCGTCCCTGGCTGTCCTAGCTATGGGACATCCAGGTCACCTCATCCATATCGTAATCATCATGATAATACTGACCATCTCGAGGGTCATCAAAGTAATTATTATCAGAACGACCCTGTGAAGCAGTAGCATTCTGAGCTCTCTCTGTCCCACGACCCCTCCCACCAGAACCTCGCCCTCTAGGAGCTGCAACTTTCTGTAAAAGCACAGGGCACTGGCTACGCCAATGACCCTCCTGCTTACAATACGCACACTGACGTGGCTCTAAAGGTGTCATTGAAGGCTGTCTACAGGTACGTGGAAGCTGCCTAGAAGGACCACCCCGTCCCCTACTATTTCCCCGAAACGCTTGCTGTAACAACACCTTTGTCTTTAAATCCTTGTGTTTCTTATCAGTCCTATCCTTTTCCTCCTGATCTTGATGTTCATAGTACTGAGCCATATTTAAAATAACAGAGGAGGAAGAGGTGGACCAGGTACTCTCAGATGCCTGTAAACGAGTCGCAATTTCAGGAAGAAGATTAGAAACAAATCTATCAACAATCGAACTCCTCCCTCAATAAACATATCCTGCCCACTATAGTCCAAAAACGTATCTTCGAACGGGGTAAAGAAATTAGACACACTTTCATCCTTCTTCTGTTGACAAGCCGTCAATTTATCCCAGCTTACCTTCTTAGGTGGAATAAGGGAATGCATATATGTAATAATATGGCCTGGCAAAGCTAATATCTCGGCTCGGGGTTTATCACCTGGCTTCCTTACTTTTTTTTTCTTTTTTTTCCTCATTCGCCTCCAACCCCAGACAACTAGAAGAATAGGATGACGCTACTGTTACTCAATTTTTGAGACGTAGGCTCTCGAGATGACACCCGCCTACCAGTAGCAGACAAACCCACCTCATGTTGCTGACCTCTCGTTGTCAAGGAGAGGGTGGTTGCGCTCTCTTCTGATTACTCGTAACCGATGACTGTTGCCGAAGGCTCACCCAAGATCGAAACTGGAAACCAAGAAGCGGCGAAGCCTAGCACAGTCTGAGAGCTTCCTAAGAGGCATAATCATAGGATCAAAGAATATTTAACTAAAGAGGAAACTGATTAATAATTAACCAGGAGACCAGTTTATCAAACAATCCCAAATGACTTTCTTTCTGTTGCTCTTCAGTCTGGCCAAATCAGTCTTAGAGGTTTTATACAAAGAGGACAACCAGTCTGAGTGTATGGGGGGAATGGCCTCAACCCATCTCTTACATATTTCTCGCCTAGCTAACAAAATAGCGTAGAATAAGAAGCCTCTAATCGAGCCTGTGACTTCACTTAGTATACCAAAAATAATGAGACTAAGAGAAATATGAACCGGGTTGCCTAAAATGTCAGTTAGATTATTCCCTACTCTCTCCCAAAATTCAGAAATGACTGGGCAATCCCAGAACATATGTATATCAGAGGCATTCACCATGTCACATTTTTTACAACTGACATGGGAACCCTTAGCCATTTTTGAGAGTCTAGCCGGGGATAGGTAAGCCCTGATCTTTCTCTCCAGATATCAGATAGGGCATTCTGCCTCATCATCATCTGAAGATATGTCCTGGATTTAGACAGAACATTTGCCCTCCTACTTGGGGATTTGTCCATTTGAGGGTTCAAGACTATGTTGAAATCTCCAGCTAGAATAGTTGAATCTGGAAATCCCAACAAATTCGCGGAGATAGTTTTCAGAGTGGAGGGGTCATCCTGGTTAGGGCCATAATAGCCTACTACTGTTAAAAAAGAACCCTCGACCGCTAGCTTGACAATGACCCACCTGCCACTTGAGTCTGTCATAGTATTTAAAAGACAAGCATTTGCCTGTTTTTTAACCACAATGGCTACCCCCCTTATGTTAGCGCTTTGACTGGAGCTAACACAGTGCTCCACCCATCTGAGCTTTCCACAAATCCCACTTATTTCTTCTTTCAGGAGGTGTGTTTCCTGTAAGATAATTATCTGAGCAGGGGAGTCTTTAAGATAGTGAAGAATTTTTCCCTCCTACTTTTTGCTCGGAGGCCAGTAACATTCCAGGATAAACACTTTAATGTTCTCATGGAAGATTAAAAGACAAAACCCTGAGTGTGCCCGGTCCCCGGGTGTCGACCTCAAACCAAGAACAATAGCCAGTAAAAATAACTAAACCAAGAGGCGAATGAGAATTTTTTTCTTTTTTACCCCAATGCTCCCTTACCCGTGCTT
Organism: Calotriton arnoldi; assembly: GCA_963921515.1. Taxonomy (NCBI): domain Eukaryota; kingdom Metazoa; phylum Chordata; class Amphibia; order Caudata; family Salamandridae; genus Calotriton; species Calotriton arnoldi. The sequence continues at coordinate 600,879 of CAWUFW010004608.1, read as the reverse complement.
CCCCTTCCCCACACTTGAGCCCCTCCCTGGAGAACCCTACACCCATTTACCTGGACTAAGGGTCCAGTTTCTGCCTGCCGGGGCGCCCTGCCCCGTCCCTAACTATTGCTGTTAACTAAAAGTGAGCAAACAGCTAAAACTCCCCCCTATTCTAGTATTGTGACCTCCGTATTTAAGTTGACCCAATTCCTAACCCTAGTTACCTCAGGCATTTCTTTACAATAGGTAAGGATTTGTATGTCTTCGATCATAATCAACTGTTCACTAACGAACATCCAGCCCTGTAGTAATTATGTGTTGTGACATTCTAATAGGAAACTATTTAGGGACTTTGACCAATTTATCCAAGAGCTCCTCCGCTTCCTGCACTGTTTTCAAATTATACATTTTGTTATTATGCATAATTTTTAAGTGTGCAGGGAATTTTAATTGGACAACCGCCCCCAATTTCTTAAAATCATCCATTTTCCTTCCCAGGTCCCATTGTCGATCTAAAGTTACTCGAGCTAAATCCGAACGGATTTCAAAGGCAAAGTCTCTGGGTTTCAATGATTTCTGCTTTAAGGCAGCGTTTAGTATCTTCTCTTTCAAGGAGAAAGTCAAAAAGTTTATCAAGATCTTTCTTGGTTTTGTCCGATTGGGATGCCTCCTAAAGGGGTCCCTATGAATCCTTTGTATAGCCTTCATCATGTCCTCCTCCGACTCTTCAATCTGGACCGATTCTTTTATGAGGGATATAATATAACCTTTAAGGTCTTCCCCCTCTTTTCCCTCAGGGACGTTCAGAAGGCGTAGATTGTTGCGTCGGGAGTTGTTTTCTAATGATTCTAGTCATAATCCGAAGCACAACCTCTTCCTTCTTAAGCGTCGAAATGTCAGCTTTAGCTGCTCTCAGATCATCTTTGAGCTCTTCTACAGAGTTTTCCAAAGCCATAGTCCTGGAGTTAAGAAGGTCGAGTTTTTTCTCAAGAGACTCACAGAAGAGCCTGATCTCCCCCTGATTCGTCTCTGAGACCGCAAACCCCTTTCTGATGTCCAAAGAGAGGGTAGAGAAAAGAGCCTCCCAAGATGTCGCACAGGGACCCTTTTTCTCAGAAACTTTCCCCACTTCTCTACTACTATCGTTGCCACAACCGCTACCATTAACATTGCCTTTGCCACTATCACTGCCACTACCATTGACCTCTACACTTTCTGCGGCGAGGTTTTCTCCTCTAACGTGCCCTCTGACTTCACCTGAGGTCATGATTAAACCAGCTCCCACGATCTCAGGGTTACTTGATAGTTCAGGTTGTTTAACAGGTATAGGGGGAGATGTATTTTCTATTTCAACCTCCTCCATAAATCTCGGGGAAGGCTGTAGTTCTATCTCAAACTGCTCAACTTTTTTTCTAAGGGTCTCCTCTTGTTTTACCACGTCCAGGACCTGTGGATAAATCTTGAAATAGGACCTTAGTGATGGAGTGATCTTTACTTTGGAGTCTAGGGAATAACCCCTCTTTCTGCTGGTTTTGGTCCTGAGGAATCGCCAACTGATCTATTAGAGACATTTTATAGGCGAGAAACACGTTGACCACTAAGGGGTAGAGCGTAATATTTGTCAGATAAACAAAATAGTCGCCCTCCTTCTTCTTTTTACTTTTTAATCAGGTTGTGACCTCTCCAGAATAAAAATAATTATAGAGGATTCCCTTACCCGTTTTAACCCACACACCACATCTACATCTTACCAGGCCCCTCACACCCACGGCACCTATACGGCAAGGAACAAAGATCTCCGATAAAGAGCCCCTTTATGGGTGCCCGTCGAGCATTGCAGCGCCTGCTCGACGAGGAGCAGACCCATATGATGAAGCATGACACCTAGCTTGCTGGGTGTGTGAGGAGTCCTAGTTCCGAAAGGAGGTATTTCCCACCTCCCCACCACTCTGAGTACTAACCAGGTGGCCAACTTGCCACCCAGGAACACCGTACCTCTTTTGTCTTCTAGTTCTACCCAGGGCAAGTACGGTGGACCTTTATCAAGCCCTCATTGTCCCCCTTGTTGTTTACTATGCCCCGCTGTTATATAAGGCAGATTTACCCTCCAAGGGCAACTTGGTATTTTTGTCAAGAGATTTCTCTTTAATAGACCCCTGCGCTACTGCTCCTCGTTTTCTGCCTCATTTTGTAATTTTTATCGTCAGAGTTTTTGCTCCCTTTACTTTAATAACCCCAGAGGCTGCACTAGGCTGTATTGTGCTGGTCTCGAAGAGCCCCTCCTCTTGGCCCACCAAAGTCTGTCCTGGGCGACTCTGCGGTCTAAGGAGGAAAGGTAGGAAAAGCTTACCGACCTCTGCTATTTTGCTGCTCGGCGTGCTCCCCTCCTCCTGACTCCCCAATACCTCGCTTTGTTCCGACGTCAGATTCAAGGCAGTCGTGGCAAACCCACACTTCTCCGCAGGGAACTCCCCGCTCGTCACCTCCACGCCAACACTCTTCTCCAGCGCGACCGGCGCAGCAGATCTCCCCGCGCTGCCTGTGCTGCCTCTGCCGGACTCAACTCGGAGGAGTCCACAAGCAGCCACCTTGCGGCCCCTCCTCAGCTCCAGGGCCGCTACGAACCAGCGCGGGAGGTCTGCCGATGCTCCAACGCACATCCCCCGAACACCCCAGGTGAGCCAAACTTCACACAATCATAGGGAGGAGGGGGCCAAAAAGAAATGGATTTTGCCAATTATTGCCGTCTCTGCTATATCTGCTTGCTACATAACTCCGCGGGACGAAAAGCACCTCCGGCGGCAAGCGACCGCTCAACTCACGGCCGCCATGATCTCCTCCCGCCCTCCCTGGCTTCCTTTCTTGATACCATCCCTCAATCACATCCCATGTACCACCCAACTCCGCGACATGGTCTTGAGTATGAACCTGTCTCCAAACATCAACCGGGACAAGAAGACCAAAGAACATTTCAATATCAGCAAGAGTCATTACAGTAGAAGAGGCAGCCTCTGTCAATTCTTCATAATAAGCTGTAGGATTCTTCCTAGGATCAGGCAAATGAGCCTTAAGGGCTAGAACCTCACTTCTGTTCCATGGAGTATAAACCCATTGTTCCTGAAAACGGGCCGCTACAGCCGGTCTAGTAACATTTCCGCGCTGGTCCGTTATCGCAGGGATTTCTGGGTGATATATAGGATGGACCGCCCGCATCGGAAACTGAGATACCCGAGTAGGGCTCCTCTCATGTAATCTACCCCTGTAAGCAACTAAAGTTGTAACATTCCCAAATACTTGGCCTGGCTCCAAGTCAGCAGCATACACACGATCTCTAATATCAAATCAAATCTGAGGCGCTTCGGTCCCAATGTGTTGTTGCCAAAGACTAATCAATGTAGCAGACATATGCTTAAGGGCATGCTGCTGTATAAAGGGTTCAAAATCTCGCATGACTTCCCAAACATCCTCCACACTATAAATCGCATTACGAGCTCACCGTGCAGCCTGGTCAGCTATTACTTGTTTCTCTTCATCCCCCACCCCAGATCGCACTAACGGGCCTATTCACTCCTTGAATTTCGTCCAATCTCTATCCACGTACTGGCGTCTCAACATTCAAAGGTGTTGGAGGATGAAAAACCATGGAAGGAGAAACAACAAAAGTGACAGATACAATTGTTGCTGGCAGTTGCACTGGAGGAGAAAGAACGGAGGATACAGGAGTCGAACCAGTAGATGTGCTGAAGGTCACAGTTGCCAAAGACGGTTCGGGTGAAGAAGGAGCGGGAGGTGCCATGGCCACAGCCATCCAAACAACAGCTGTGGATACAGGAACAGCCGAAGCAGATGTAACAGGCTGCTTTGACTATAAAGAAATGGCGGGATATATCCTCTGCGGGGCATAAGGGGGCAAGGGTCGAGTGTCTAACAACTCCTCTACAAAAGTATTGTCTTCTTCTTTGATCAAATAAGACTTATCTATATGCAACCGAAATCTATCTTCACATTCAATTCCAGACTCTTGTTTTTCTCTTTCATATGCCACAGCTTTCTGTGTCAATGTTTTTGCATTTTTCCCTTCTGTGCATCTTTCTCCATCTTTAACCTTCTCTGTCTGGCCTCCTTCTGCCAAGTTCTGAGAGAATCAAACATAGACTGTCTACTTCTTTTCTTAAATAATTGCTCCTGTAAAAACACAATTTTTTTGTTCATCAAAAGTGCCCGTAAGCGGCCATTTCAACTCGGCATTGTCCCTCGTATATTTGTGCCATAATGTACTAAACATAATAGGGCCAAGACCATGCTTCACATACATATCAAAATTAGGGCCTCCTTCAGGAGGCGCCGGCTGAGCTTCTTCCAATCGAGCATCTGCAGAACAACAACGACAACACGAATACAAGATTTTACTCAGACTAGTTATTTTAAAAGCAAAACAAGTTCGTTGGTTTTACCTAGCAAAGTAATTGCAAATACTTTTATCAAAAACGATCCTCAGACCGTACAAAACTCAAAACACAACTGTACCATATCCACAAAGAACCAAAACAAACTCACCTGATATGAGTAGCACAAACGGACCAATTCTCCACTGCTGACTCTTCAGAACAAATGGTCAGATCCAAGGGTTTCGCCGTGCAGGACTCCAGGCGGGATGACCACTGGGCGAGGCACCCTCCGGCAGGACAGAAGGGGCAGCTGCGAGCAAATAATACTCTTCGTGCAGTGATTCCTGAGCCGTCAGTCCGACCCGACGATGTCCTCGGCCTCCCCTCTGTCTGCGGAAAGGGGATGGATCAATCACCCGAAGGAGTCCCTGTTTGGGCGCCAACTGAAGGAAGTTGTCCGATTACGTTCACCAGGGTCACTAATGACCACCTCTCAGCCTTCCATACCAAATGAAGAGTCGGTCAGGCAGTAGAGAATACAAACAAATAACTGTTTATTAGATACACTCAGAGTGGAGCCCAGTCTGCCCAGTCTCTAGGAGTGCTGCAGAGGGACTGAAATTGACAAGCATAGAGATACATTATGCACGTTTCGTAACTGGGCTAAACAAGCCCATAGTGGAATTTTCCAGGCAGGTGCTGCTAAGCAATAGGATGCAAGGAAAACAAGCATTTGCAATGCAATAGGTCTCGCATTATTAAAGTTTGAGCTATTGGTGTTGCATTTGCAAGAGTTTGAGCTATTGCCATTGTAAACGACAATGCCTTTTATTTATGTGTTTCGAAAAGCTGTATGCGGTGCATAAACACGCCCTTTGTACTTATAGTCCTTGCTTACGAAACGGAAGGCTGGCAGTAAAAGAGGCATAGGTACTGCCAGCGTTGCTTCTCGTAAGCAATGACTGCAAGTACAAAGTGCCTGTTTACGCACCGCTTGCAGGTTTTTAAATTACAGAAATAAAAGGCATTGGTATTTACAATGCCAATAGCTCAAAGTCTCGCAAATGCGACACCTATTGCATAGCAAATGCTCGTTTTCTTATTGCGTAGTAGAACCACTCTTTGTGGAAAACAACAATTATGCCATGCCAGATAGTCTTACAGGCATTCACAGATATACAAACCTACAATAAGTTTCCTATATTGAGGTTTTGGAATGTTCAGTTTTTTAAAGCACAATAAAGATGGGGGGCTGTTGGTGGGGGTTGAGAGGTAACTCCCACCTTTAACTTGTGAGGGCTTGAGCCTGGTGAGGTAGCCTGTCTGCTTTGTTTCACTGTTCTACCAAGGTTTTAGGAACTGTAAGATTCCTATCAACAACAGCAAGTGATGGATGATCTGTGGCTCAAAACCTAATCCCAAGTAGTAATTGTAATAATTCATTATTATTATTTAGACCGGACTAAATATTGATAATGAATCATTACAATTATTACTTGGGATTCCTTTGGTTTGCCCACAGATGAGTGCAAACATCCTTTTGTGTGAATATTAATCCAAAATGAGGGATGAATGCTAGCCACTAAAAAACAAAGTGTCTGTCCATCCCCTATTTCTCCTTGCTATTTTTCCAGATGTGGTCTGGATGAGATGCCCACAGATTTGCCCGAGCAGCTGGGAGTGCACATCTGTTTGGTGGGAAGGGATAGCAAAAGATGGTGAGGGCGAGGAAGGAAGTAGGGGGAAAAGTAAGAGTAAAAAGGATAGAGAAGGTTGGGAAGGGATAGCAAAAGATGGTGAGGGGGAAGGAAGGAAGTAGGGGCAAGGCTAGAGTAAAGCATTTGCAATGCAATAGGTCTCGCATTTATGAGAGTTTGAGCTATTGGCATTGTAAATGACAATGCCTCTTATTTATGTGTTGTTTTTAAAACAGATAAATAAAAAGCATTGTCATTTACAATGCCAATTGCTTAAACTCTCTCAAATGTATAGACCTATTGCACTGCAAATGCGTGCTATAAAAATAAAACAAGCATTGGCATAGCCAATATTTTTCGCCTTTGGGACCTTATAAGTGTTTAGTTATGCAGCACAATATCCTTGGTACAACATCAACTGTTGGATGGCTAAACACTTATAAGGTCCCAAAGCGTGACCTATTAGCTATGCCAATGCTTGTTTTCTCTGTCGCCGAGTTTTATCATAGAATGCAGGGACACAAGTTCCAGAATGCAAAGGAAAAACTATCTGGACTGCATGAACTCCTTAAAAATGAACTTGGGAAACTTGAAACCTCTGGGCAGTAATTACAAGTCAGAGCAATGAAGGAGCTATTAGTAAATAAAATATGCAACATTAACCTTAAACACGACCCCATTGGCGAGTCAACTACAGTGCATGGCTTCACAAACCACCACTGGCATAAAGCACTTCAACGAGTCGTCAGGGGTAGTAAACGCTATATAAATGCAATTACTGATAATTAAGCAGATAAAGAGACGTGTAATTTTAATTGTATTTATATAGCGCTAACTACCCCTGACGAGGCGTTGAAGTGCTTTTCGGCAAGTAGCATGCTACTCTGGAATCAAAAAGATTAGTGGTAAATTAGTATAGGGAGATATGAAATTAATTTGAGCGGTGGACATGTGAGTTTGTTATTTGGATTGAAAAGGATAGTTGAGGGATAAAAGAGGGAAGGGTTTGCATTTATATAGTGCTTGCTACCCCTAATGAGGTGTGGAGGTGCTTTTCGGCGGGTACCACGCTACGCCGGAACCCAATCAGGATTAGTGGGGAAGTAGTATAGGGAAATATGAAATTAATTTGATTGGTGGACATTTTAGTCTGTTAGTTTGATCGAAAGGATAGTGGAGGGATAGAAGAGGGAAGGTCTAGATAGTGTGTGATTTTTGGGAGCTTATAGGAGGATGTTTGGGATGAGTAATGGGGAGGTGGCAAAACCTATTTCTCAAGGGAAAATAAGTATTTAAAAATGCGCATAATTTTTTATAAAATTCGACATATTTTAAAAATTGGAAAAAAGTACAGAATTCTTTAAAAATGTAAAAACCCACGAAAGTATTTATTGAAGTTAAGATGAATAAAATGCTTGAATATTTACATGTGCACATTATTATTAACTTAATGCAAGCAACGTTTTAAAATGAAAACAACTATTTATAAACTGTAGGTTATCTGTAAAACCAAATACAGATCAATTTAAAAGCTGTATCGAGATGAAGAAAAATGTCGATTTAGAACTCCAACACCCTAAGAAAATTCCGACACAAACTACATGCAAAGCAAGTAGCTCCATCTCTTGTGCAACTTCTTTAGCCGGTGTTGACACCCGAGTCAACACTTTGCATGCTGGGATTTTTAAGCCTTATAATGCGGAACGCTAAACTACAAGTGTCAGAGTCAAACATGCTATGGGCTCCTGTCCCATCTACATTTGCCGCGCGCACACATGCACAGTATAGTGCCAAGAAAGCAAGGAACAAGCTACGAGACTACAACTCCCAGCGGCCCCTGTCCAGGAAGAGGTTGCAAAATAAAGGCAGCCCGGTGCTGGCAGACGTTGGGGCGTCCAGGAAACCGTGGGAGAAAGTGCTGGCTGTGCTGAACCTGGAGTAAAGTTCTTCGCTGCCCGTCCCACAGGACGCAGGACTGGTCCAGTCTGCTCGGCTACCATTTTAGTTTCCATGGGATTTTTCGTGCAAGCTGCGTTCGGAAAGTTAGATGGTGCATCACTACTTTCATCTTTACCAGCGGAGCAAAAACAGACCAGAAAGACCTGAAGTAGTTTTTTTTTTTAGTTTTTTTTAATTATTTTTCTCCGCATTTTTTTCTAGTGTGAAGATATAGAAGCACTATATTTTAAAATAAACAATTGACAGGACTGCGATCCTGTTGAGGAGGACTCCAGGGGTTAGAGGTACAGAACTGCTTGGCTCAGTTGGTCCCCAGCCGCAATGGAGACCGATCCGCTGCTCCCGCCGACCGTGGAGAGGAGCTGCTGTGCCAACCCGGACTTCGAGCGCATGAGCGGGACGCCAAAGCCAGGACTTGCTCCTACTCCTCGTCGGGCTGCTCGGTGACGTGCGTGCTGGAGCCAGGTAATGTTCTGTGCGGGGAGGTGCACATGGGTAAGGAGTTTATAGCGCCTAGTTGTGCCCATGGTTGTTTCGTGGCGCTTAATGAGAGCATTTGGGATCCCACACTTACGACGTGGTGCATTTCCCGAGGTCTCAAGCTGTCTGCACCACGTGCGAGTAGTTTCTCCAGTACAGATATCTCTTTCGATCGTGCTATTTGCATTTTTACTTTCCAAATGGTTTATTTTAGTATTTTAGTATAAGGCAAACTCTCATAATATGCTGTAACTTTAATTCCTCTGCTGCCTCTCCGCCGCCAGCCTCTGGGCAGAGGACTTGCTCGCCGCTGTATCGTTGCAGCTGCCTCCTGCCCCGAGGAAGTATCCACCCCATCGCATCTTCAGTGGTGCTTTACTCCCGCCCTGTGAACTCTACCACACCACTTTACATTCACATGAGGTGGGCGAGCCCCAAAAAAAGCAACAGGGAGAGCCGAGCCAATTGCATGGCTTGGCTCTAAAATCCTGTGCACGAGCCGAGCCTTGAAAAATATTTGGTTCTGTAAATCATGCAACACACATCATGTAAAATATGATGGCCTCTTCATTTTTTAAGTGTATTGCTTTGTCAGTGCTTAATTTGAGCCGGTGGTTGCTCACCTCACATTTATGGCGAGCAAGAGGGAGGAAAACGTAAAAAAGGAGAACGAAGGGGGAAGATAAATGCGGAAAAACGTCAAAAGGGAGACAGTAGGACCCGAGAAAAGTGAGATAAAGGTGCAGGGAGTGTCTGATAGTGGATTAAAGAGGCACGGAAAACGCACCCTTAGTTTTTGCGGGTGGACATTTAATGCCACGGGCTTCTGAGCAGAGATTTGGGCGGCGCTCAGTCTTTTACTAATTAAGCACTGATCGCGTTGCACATATATATATATATATATCCCTCGCTGCATTGAAGGTATTAATTAAAAATAGTTTTTAAACATCCCCCAAAATACTAATAGTGAACTAAGACGCGGGTCTGGTGGCTCAGTGGACTGTGTTCGATCTCATGGTCACGGTTCAAATCCTGCCGGGTCCATTCGCCTTTCATCCTTCTGAGGTCGATAAAATGAGTTCCATTGAGAGGGGTAACAATTAACATCTGTTACTCAGCGCCAAGGTTCGTGGGGTTTACAAGGTCCGTTGTCCTGCATCCTTTACGTGACCTTGATTGCAGTTTTGCATCCTTGGCCCCTAAATTGTGGAATTCTTTTCCACTGGAGATTCGGTCATGTAATAATCTTCTAAGTTTCAGGAAAAAGCTCAAGACATGGCTGTTTGTGCAGGCTCATGAATAACTTCACCCAATGGTCCCGACACACTCTAGAGCTAGCGCCATGAAACCTCCTGGTGAACATGCGCTGTATAAGTATTTTATAACATAACATAACATTTCATTAGCTAGAGCTCATACTTGACCTTTATTCCTAGCCAACCTCACAGGCACCAAGCCCCTGATTTGAGAGATCAGCTCACACCAAAATGAAAAATCACCACCATCCAACCTATTTTACTATTAGTCTAGCACCTTCCTTGCATTCTTGTTCTAATTTATGCAACCCGAGACCACATTTGCACTCTACAATAAGCCGAATTTAAAAGACAAAAAATGAATACATTGATAAAGATAAGGCTTTGTCCCTATTGCACCTACTTGAGAAAAAGGGGGGTTGGTGGAAGTTCATGAGGGAAATGATTTGTAATTTTGGGACACACCTACCAAAAATATTGGCCACTTCTCTCCTCTGTTTTTCATAGTGAAAATAAACTTGGAAAATTAAAATAAAGGCACTTTTTGAAATTTTACCAACTTAGGATACTTTGATAGCATTAGTAGGATTTGAAGCCTTGTTCTGTGAGAGCCTGTGCCCCAAAAATGTTTTTACTGCCCCCCCACCCCCTAAACTGCCCGATTTTGGTGGGGCAGTCAAATTTTGGGGAGCAGTATTAAAAAGGGTTTGGTGTGCATTATGAAGGGTGATGGGGGCACAGAATGATATGGGTCCTGGGTATTTTTTTGTAGGGTAGCTACCCATAGTTTTTATTGCTCCCTCCTCCCTTAAGGTATGCACCCTAAAAGGATAGAGGCAACAGTGGGGTCTAGGTGACGAACAGGTTTGCAACAGTTTTTATTACCAACCACAAGGTGGCACCATACAATCCTACTGAAGTTATGGTATTGAAAGGTACAAGGATCATGTGGTGGTATTTTTGCAGGAGGGGGCTCCCCAAGATTTTACTGCCTCCCCTCCCCTTCTTTCGGTGCGGCACGTTATAGTGACCCTTGGGAAATTGCTATTGAAAACAGGCAGTATAAAGAGTCCCGCTATGAAATCTGAGAGCACTAACATTTGCTAAATAAAGGGGGGCAGTGGAGCAGCTGAATGAGGAAGGGAAAGGGTACCTGTGGCAACTGGTTGGATGGGTCATAAAGAATAATCATGGCAAGCAAATAGGCAGAAGTGCTTGGATTGGCAGTGCCTGTAGAGAGTTTGGCGTGCTCTTCAATTTATTTGTATTGGGATCCTGGTCCCACACTGAGGGGTTGTCAAAAGTCCCTGCTAAAGATTTTTGTCCGTGACCAAATGTTGATGCACCTACTTGAGAAAAAGGGGAGTTGGTGAAAGGTCATAAGGAAATGATTTGTAATTTTGGGGCACACGTGCCAAAAAGAGTGGCCACTTCTCTGTTTTTCCAAGTGAAAATAAACTTAGCAAATGAAAAAAATGCACTGTTTGAAAAATTACCACCTTAGGATACTTTGACAGCATTGGCAGGATTTGAACCCTTGACCTGTGAGAGAGCCTGTGTCACTGGAGACAAAAGACTTAACATTGAGCTATAGCTTCTTGGTGGTCTACACTATTGCAGGAGTAACTATAAGCAACATACAGGCCCTGGTGTCATTGCCCTTGGCTTCCATTGCACATGAAAAGGGTGACTATGATATAGGGACGATTTGATAGGCTACTGACATAGAAACCAATGTGGTCCAGTGGGTAAGTTCCTGACTTCCAGACAAACAACCCAGGTTAAAATCCTGGTGACTGATGGTGGCGCAGCAGAGGTAAGTTGGAGGTTGGCCAATTGGTAAGTTAAAGGTGTGTGTGTGTGGCAAGCCATTGTGTCAAGTGATGACCTGTGCCCATAACATAAAGGTATTGGATAGTGAGGTTTGTTGGGCGCACCTGCTGTAGATCTACCCAGTGTACTTTTAAAGCTCTGAGTGAACTGTAGCGTAAGAAATGGCCAGGAAGGAGCCCGTCTTCCTCAATTAGATTGACAAGAGGAATGAGAGCGCCATCACATTAAAAGTCCCCTAACGTGTGAAGACCCACCTCATGCCAAGGGGTCAGTTCCACTGAGGAGGTGAGCAGTCTCGCTCTCGGTGTGCCCAGACGAGGCAATGCTGGGGCATACGGCTGTGTTACCGTTGTAAGAAAGAGGCTAGACCTGTAACAGCGGTAAGCAAAGCATAAAAGAGAGGGGCAGGGCAGCGCAACCTTGGAGCAAGGGTGAAACAGGTGCAGTATCGGAGGGAGGTCCCATCCTGGGGGAAGTTGTGGCAGCGCCTAAGAGTTGGAGTCCTGAAAACCACCCGTTGTATCTGAGAGGCCAGGTAATAGTGCTCAAAATTCAATACAGCAAGACTGCCCTGGTCTGTAGGTAAGTATAATTTGGCTAGAGCCACCCTGCACCGTGTGCATTGCCAGATGAATGAACTTGTTACGTAGGCATTACAGTGGATGTACGCACTCGATAGTGCTTGTTCTCTTGATTCAAAACTTGGCTTTGGCTGGATGCTAGTTTACTTTTTATGATTTAGGTGTAGTTTGTGCAAAATTGGTCTCTGTACTCTTTTCTTAGTGTATGATCAAACTCACTTCTTTCTTCACTTTCACCTTGGGCATTTGTCTATCCTTACCCTACTGTGTGTCATAGTTAATGTATGAAAACTTTGACACAGGATTTTATTTATACCAATCTTGGAACACATTTGGTGTCTCTTTATATGAGAAGAGAAAAATTAGATGAATTTTAAATATACGTCAATACATGTCATCTTTGTTGTTTGCTGTTGGGTATGTTGCACATTCCTTTGTTGATTTTGTAAAGTGTTTTTTTACAATGTTTTATGTTGTTCCGTCGTTTCTCACAAATGGTCCTCTTTCTGTTTATATGTTCGTACTTTGTCCATGTTCAAAACGGGTACATACACATGTTTATATGTGATTGCAGCCCTGAAGAAGCCATGGCTGTAGGGTGAAACGCTTTGGCTGTGGCTACACAATATAGAAGAATTTGGAATAAAATAATTTCCGGTTCAGACTTGGAACTGTGGATTGAAATTATTGGATTTCTGACTCTTTCATTTGTGATCATATTGCCTCATTTTCTTGTTATGTTTATATTTGATTTATGACCGCGTGGCAGCTGGACATTTGAGGTGGGCAGTATTCAAATTTGTGACCTAGTGGTGACTATACTGGGTGATGCAGTAAGTTGTGCCTTGCTGCCATTCTTTGTTCTTAGTAAGTAGAATTTGGCTAGAGCCACCCTGCACCGTGTGCATTGCCAGATGTATGCACTTGTCATCCGCTCGACTGACCGGAAAAAAGGGCCTTGTGATGTAAAGGGGAAGGTTGGCAAACAAGTATAACAAGTGGGGTAGCATAATCATTTTTGTGACCGCTTTATGCCCCGCCACTGATAGCGGTAGCGATTTTCAGAACTCCATCTGTGCACGCAATGAGGATACTGCCCTAGTGAGGTTGCCATCAAAGAGGTCGGCGGGGCTGTGATAGAAACGAACACCTAGGTAGCGGAACGTGAAGGGTTGCCATGCCAGCCCACTCCGCTAAGGTGGAGCGCAGGATCAGGTGTCAAGGCAGTGAGTGGAAAAAGACAGGATTTACTCCAGTTAACCTTGAGTCCAGAGTTCTGCGAACGCATTGAGCGTCTGAGCTGTTTGCTGGGTCACCCTTGATATCTCCAAGATAAAGGAGCAGATCATCTGCATATACAGAGATCGTGTGTAGGCCGTCACCTAGTGGTATCCCCCAGCCCTCTCAATGTGTGCGCAAAGTAAGAGCCAGAGGCTCTGTCGTCAGAGCAAAGAGGAGTGGGGCTTACAGGCAGCCTTGGCGGGTGCCTCTATAAATCAGGATGGGTTCAGATATGAGGTTGCCCGTCTTTACTTTGGCCAGTGGCTGGTTGTAGAGAAGTTTGACAAGTCGTATGAAGCAAGCCCCTAGACCATAGCGCAGCAGCAGTTCAAACAGGAATGCACATTCTAGTGAATCAAAAGCTTTTTCCAGGGCCAGTACTAGGTACCTGCTCTGGGCCAGGCCTGAGGAGCGTGTTTCACGATTTGAAAGAATCTACGCAGACTAAGGGAAGTTCTTCGGGCCGGTACAAAACCATTTTGGTCCGGGTGAACCAGCTGTGGGACCAAAAGCGCCAATCTGTCAGCTAGGATCTTGGCTAATATCTTATAATCCGTGTTGAGGAGTTATAACGGCCTATAAAATCCCAGCGGCGTGGGGTCCCCATCAGGGTTTGGGAGTGAGCTGAGCAGTGCCTCCCGAAGCGAGGCCAGTAGGCAGGCTGCTGGCAGGGCTCCGTCAAACAATATCTTTAGACGGGGGGGGCGCTAAGAGAGGAGCATACGCTTTGTAGAACTCAGTCACAAGTCAGTCTGGTCCCGGGGTCTTACCAGTAGCAATTGCCCATATGGCTTCTTGAATCTCAAAGAATGTGAAGGGAGCGTCTAGTTCTTCTCTCTGTTACGGAGACACACAGGGAAGGGGCATGTCGGTCAGGAAGGAGTCAACCCTATCCGTTGATATGGCCACCCCTGACGCATACCAGGAAGTGTAGTGGTGCAAGAGTTTGGTATGGAAATCCCGTTGGGTGTGTAGGAGAGCTCTGGACGCAGCTTTAAGCTCCAGGATGGGATGCCTCGGCTGTTCCTGGCGATTGAGCCACGAAAAGAGCGACCCTGATTCATCAGCTTCAGCGTGCATCTTGACTGAGAGCAATGCATAATTAAGGCAACACAGTCTCATTAGTAATGAGATGTACCCCTGGTTAGAGTATCCAAGTTGATGTAACTCTATGAAAGGCTCATTCATAAGGTAAGTATATGAACCATAGCTGTCTAGGTAGATAATACCGTGAAAGTGGGCCCCACTATTGATGGCAAAACTCGAGACACTGTTGTATGGATTTCTGTAAAATACATCACTTTCACGGTATTATCTACCTAGACAGCTATGGCTCATATACTTACCTTATGAACGAGCCTTTCATAGAGTTACATCAACTTGGATACTCTAACCAGGGGTACAGTATGAACGATGGAATAAATATATGGATAAAGAACTACACTGGCACAATCTTATCATTGATCTTATACCTATTTATGTATGTCTGTCACTATGCTGACAAAAATCGTTTTAATTATTCACATCACTATTATACATGCATCTACGCCAACCTATAGCGATAATACTCACGCTAAGGGTAATGCGCACCTGGCCCTCCAATGGATGACCTGGACAATATGAACCTACCATGACAAGATACTAATGCCACTATACTTTTGTCCTACACTTTTGTCTTTTCAGAAACGCTACTCCTTTCTACAGATTTGGCGGCACTGGTTAGTTTAGGCCGCCGCTTGATACTAAAATTGAACTTCCTTTGGTCCTGAAGAAGCGCTCTGGATCTCCTTCTGAGGCCACATACAGCGCGAAACATGTTGACCGTTATATATGTCCATTAGGGACATATACCCAGCTACATAGGGACATAATATCCCCTAGAGCAGCACCAGACACTTTGTTTTAACAATGACAGAGGGATCACCCTAATAAATAGTACCCACCCTCCCTCCAGTCATTTTTTAAATACACCACTTTAGACTTCACTGCCACTTACACCCACGCACCCAAACGGCTTTTCATCAAAAGATCTCCGATAAAGTGACCCTTTGGGGGACCCGTTGGGCATTGCAGCGCCGGCCCGACGAGGAGCAAAGCCCAAATAATGAAGCATGACATCCTTCGGGGTGTGTGAGGGCATTATGATGAGGACACACTGTCCCCCACAGACAGAGTAGCACACGACAAAAGTTTCTTCCTTTTCTACCTCTACAAGGAACAGTGACTCCCTTTGTGTACTAGTTACTTTTCGGGAACAAGGGTCACTGGACCAAATAATTAGCTCCTAGTGTCCCCCCTCTCTATAAATAGGATGAATGAAAGGTGCCCTAGTCCAGGCAACTGGGACTTGAACCCTAGCTTGGACAGGACCGAGCTAGCAACAAACATCTAGAAAGGCATGCCAACAGACTGACCATCTCCAGCACCAGAGTGTCACGCAGATACTCCTTGGCCTGAACACTAAACCAGGTTATGGATTGTATCGCAAGACCCATCTCTTGGCGCATGCCTGCCACAGATTTCACTGCATCACCCTAGTCCGTTAAACCGGGCGCAGGGCAGCAAACAAAGCTAAGCCCATGAAGAAATTGCCTGCCCCTGCGCGCAGACCAAGCATCCCTCGCTCGCCCCGCCATCCAAGTTTACATGCTACATATTTGCTGTTAGGCAACTCGCCCCACCCCGCTTAAACAAGCTGGACATGACCCAATTTCCAGTCAAACTACTACTATGTCTATAGAGACTTTGCGATGTGAGTTTGCTGACCTAATGGGGAATGACAATATGAATTTCCAATATCCTAATGATGCACTAGGGGTAAATTCAATACCAATGCTAGGGTGCAGACTGGAGGAGTGCTGTGGACCTACAGACAACTAATCTACCCATGCTCCATCTGGGTTTCTTACGCACCAGTATCACACACCTAGTAATACCCATGGGTATAACATTAATGATGCACAAACCGATGAGGTGAGCGCCACTTTACCATTATACGAACTCTGCAGTCCTTTTGCCTGACAAGACGAGGAGTTTTTTTTAACTTCAGCGCTTTATAACATCGCTCAACACTGATGTTACTTGAAAGTAAATTAGGGGTCTGAAACCGGTCCTTCCACATCTCCTGATCAAAAGTATCAACCAACTGTGAGAAAGGTACATCCTCTTTCACCGGGCCCTCCTGGCCACAGCAGGTTACGTTTATTCCATTTGTACCATGGCAACACCTTCAATTAAGTAAATGACGACCAAGATCGGTCCCCCGTGGTGGCCAAACAATTAGTTGGCCAAGCCATGAATTATCGGTCAAAACGATTAAACTGCACTCCCCCACTCCCAGCAGTATGCCAACCTGACGTGCGACATGAAGAGTTCGTTGCCTGAGCAATTGTCTGCCCCAGTTCTAATTCAAGTCAAGAGAGGCAGTTGCCGACTGACTGGAGTAAATGTACCTAGGCTCTAAGACACACATGAATGACTAAGCCCACCCTGCTGGAGTCGTCCCACAGGGCCCTCCATCCAGACAATGCCATGTCACAACCACTCTCAGGCCATCTCCCCCAGTTACCCCACCTCCTGAGTTACAGACGCTGCGTGGACCCAAGTGAAAATAATGCTACAAAGATTTGCCCATGATAACAGCACTATCAACGATAGTCGTCCCACAGGGCCCACCATCCAGACAATGCCATGTCAGACCCACTCTCAAGCCACCTCACCATCTCTCGTTGCAGTCGCTGCGTGAACCCAAGTCCACCAACATCCCAATGCAGGTTTGCCCAAATTAGCAGTACTATTCGTGGTGGAAACATGAAACTCTGGTGCAGAGGAACAGTACAGCAGTGCTACCCGGTGGCCTAAACCCTTGTGGCACCACAGAAGGAGGAAGTGTACTATGGGCTGCATGCATCAACTGGAACACATTCACAATTGGCATGCGGCATGGTATCCAACCAACTAATAAGTATTCCTTGATGGGAAATCAGACTAGTTTATTCCCCATCCCTGAGTCCGCTTCATATACGCTGTAGTCACCTTTCGATTCATACGTTGTACAACTGCCTATGTGACTCCTGCAGCACTGGAACCATGTAAGCAGTTTGAGCACTGCTGGCGCAAGAGAAACATGCGTGGACAGCATGACCCCCGATGAAGTGCAGGAGCCCACCCTAACGCCGACATTTGTGTCATGTCACCATTTCCCTGGTCGTCGCAATCCCCCATCAGAGCAGTTCCCAGCGCTAGAAAGGAAGCCGGACACATGACAATTCACTAGCCCACCGCGTGAGCATCCAGGCTCAATGTGTGTGTCCGAGTACAGTGTGCCCCCTCTTGACCGGCCCACGCATCACCGTAAAAGGACATTCACCCTGTGTACCCAGTGTCACATAAGGACCGACCAGCGAGTCCACTCCAAGCCAGTGGAAACAACACTATGGAAGGCAACACAGAACGAGTAGCCCACAACAAACAAAAGAACCTACCGAACTGCTCAAGTCCAACTTGCAGAGGGGGATAGCCAATCGACACAGGTGAGTAAATGAAAACCAGCGTCCATGCTCAACCAAATTATGCAACCTAACCACCCGCTGGCCCCAGCACCCTGTGGCCGTGTCTCCCCAGCTGGACCGAACCCATGCGATGGAATCCACCTGGTCACCTGCGCGTCTCTGCTCCCTGCGCCACACTCTCGGCCGACTCCTCTGGGACCCATGGGCGCAAGGGCCAGAAAGCCCCCCCCCCCCATTGCCAGGCTGGTGCGGCGCTCATCTACCCAATCTGGCCACACCTGGAGGGACCAGGGGCACCTAGAAGCCCACAATAGCAATCCCCTTCAGGCTCGATTACTTTGTACATTGAAAATTTCCCACCCTCTGTCTAGAACCCTTAGGCCACCAGAGATCCCAGTCAGGGTCGGCCTGACGCATAACAGTGTAGGGCACTGAGATAGTGCCCGGTGGGCCGTACATATGTTGCTAGGCCTCCCATCCCTGTCGAGGGTGCAGAGGTGCCCCACTCCCGACCAGCGTGGAAGATAACGGAGGCCCCAGGTGACACCACAGGCATGCATTTGACATCTGCGGCCGTACCCACCGTGCCCATGTTCTCGAGGACGGTAGTCGGAGTCCCCAAGCGAGGCGGCCCTCAAGCGGACGCCCCCGCGTGCACCGAGGTGAACACGGGCCTTCTACGCAAACAACCCACCTTGAAGGCCCTTGCAGCCTAAAGCTGCCATGGTGGAGCCCTACCCCAGACGTGTGCCTGCCCGTCCGGGGCGTCCCCACCACCCTGTTTCACAGGGCAGCCCTTAGCAAGGCAGACAAGCCCGGGGCCAGACCTGCGAGCCCAAGATACTTTGCGGGCGCATGGTAGGCCGTAAACTACCGGGCAGTAGACAGCATGCGCCCCCCCCTTAACCTGGCGACCAAGTGGCGCGGCCATCTGATCACACTGCGGCACCCCGTGGCAGCCGGAGATGGGGCCGACCACATTCGAATGTTCCGGGGGTGCACGCGCTGCCTTGACGGTCAAAATATGCTGGTGGGGTGGAGGGGGGAGGGGTGAGCGCGCCCACCCCTCCTATGCGACTGGGAGGGCCCAACCGTTGGCCAGGAAATACTGGAAGCGAACGCCGCCTGGCTCAGGCAGGGCTCGACCTCGCTGTGCACATTGCCTGCATCCACATCGGCGAACCCTACAACGGCACCACCGCCCTCTGCACGCGATCACCGAGCTGCCCCCATGGACACGCCAGCATATTGGTGGGGGGTGGTGGTGCGAGCACGCGGCCCCCCTCCCCCGGTTGCCCAACAGTGGAACATCCCCCCTCCCGCCACGCACAGAGACCTGGAGTTGGCGGGAGAAAAAACCCTGGGCCTCTAAGCAAATGCGGCTGCCCGCGGCTCACGCAGTGGGCCACCTAAAAGGGCGGCCACCTTAGTGCCACTTAGGCACACAAACACCCCTCTAGTCTTGGGACCCTGGGGAGGAGTCCCACAGCCCGACACACGGGCCGCGTAATTTCCGGCGCACAGAGGGTTGGGGGTAAGGTACTTATACCTCCCCCCTGGCTTTTGGGCGCCCTCTTTGTTGCTGGACACGCCATCTTGGGAGGTCGTGCTGTCGGTCTGCTGCTGTAAACGTCGTCGTGGGAGGTCGTACGGTTGGTTGCGTCGGGAAGCGTGGGGAGTGACTTGTCACCCAAATCGCGCCCCCCCCCGGTCCCACCATGTAAGGCCATGGCCCGTGTGGGACCCCGTCCAAGTTGTAAATTCTCTGGCCCGGCCGCCCGCAGGAGGTCCGCTTGGGTCGGTACCTGCGGGGTGGGGTTGTGGCGAGGGGCAGGGAAAGGGGGGACAAACTTCTCGACCTCATGCGGTGTAGGCCAGACCGAGCAGCCGCAAACAAAGGAGCTGTACTAGCTCCTCTTACGAGTTAACATAGCACGGCCCCTTCCGGGATTAGCGCCCGGAAGGTTTCAGAGGCGATGCAGCCAGGGGCAGTAGTCAGCCCAGCGGGCCCGACCGCGAGGGGTAGAACAGCTACTGGGGGTCGGCCTCAGCTGCCATGCTGAGAGTCTGGCGCGGCTTTACCCGAGTGGCTAGGCTCCCTGCACTCAGTGAAGGCTCCCTGCACTCAGCGATGTGCGCGAGTGGGTCGGCCGACGGTGCGCAGGCTTTCTTTGTGGAGGCCATGGGTTTTTGCTTCCCATCATCTCCAGGTCTCTCTCTGTGCGTGGCGGGAGGGGGGATGTGCCACTGTTGGGCCTCGGGTGCCCGCGCCGCCGCCGCCCCGACTCCCCCCCTTTTTTGCCACCCACACCAACAGGCTAGCATGTCCTGGGGACAACACGGCGACCACGTGCATCGTGCGGTGGTGCCGTCACAGTTGCAGTAATGCACCAACGAGGTCGAGCACTTGCGGAGACAGGCGGCCTTCGCTCTTTCTTGCGCCAAGGTCTCCTGCTAGCGGGGGAGCCCCCCCCCCCCTGAACAATTCGGCCCTTCCAGGTCGCATAGGAGCGGGTGCCGCGGGCTAGTCCTGCCCCCCCACCCCACTTCCTTGACCAAAATGTTTCGATTTAGTGGGGAGGTAGCTCAGTGGTTAGCGCTTGGCATTTGGTGTATAGCGCTGTGCGTATTTGAGGCCCCGGGGGCCACCGGTCTCAACTCTCGGCAGCAACTTAGTCAGGCCATGTCATAGTGCATTACGTGTCAGGGTTTCCATGCAGTCAGCAAAATCTTTAGGCATGTGGGGAGGTTGCTCAGTGGTAGAGCGCATGCTTTGCATGTATGAGGCCCCGGGTTCAATCCCCCGCATCTCCAGGCATTGTGTCATGCTTATTGGAGGTTGTGCTGTCCGGTTAGGGATGTGAGGTGAGTGGCTCCGGGCCTTGCACAGGTGGGTGCTCGCCCCCAAGTAGGGTGGCAACGATGGGGTAGCACTGTAGAAGTTGGTAAATTTGCGCATCGCACATGAGCGGGTGCTGGGGCAGCTCTAGCAGCGGTTCCTTCTGACTTGCATGAACCATCGTCCCCGACCCTTCGGGGTTCGCGTCCCGCTGGCGCTCTCTGGCCTTTTCCCCGGGTCAGGTACCGATTGTGTCTTGGCACGTCGGGGCACGGAGGATCATTTTAATTCAGGGTTACGTGCAGGGGTAGCTTGGGCGCTGTGGCGGAAGGTGGGAGGGGACCAGATTGCGTGGAGCATGCTCCCTCACCACTCCTACCTGGGCGGACGGTTGCCTGGTTTGGGGGCAGCGGGTGCACAGTGAGTCCAGTTGCATCCTGCTGTAGGAGTATAATAAAAGTGTTGGTTCCCCCAGCCCCTCCAGGATGTGTAAACGTGATGACGTCATGGCTCTTGTACTTGTATAGCAATTGAATATAGGGCAGTGCGGTTTCCAGCCACAGGGGATGTAGGAATTTGGCCATGGTTGGTGCTACGCATATCGCTGTCTGGTCCTGCTAATCATTATCATTTTCCAGATAACTACATGGTCGCCAGGAAGACGGTTGCATTGGTCACGGATAGCTTCAGGTTGGGAATAAGGACATAGGCAACTTTCCCTCCATCCCCCAGCAGGTATGCTTTACTGTGGCGGTGCCTCAATTGCCTCTGCCCCCCGCCCCCCGTGTCTTTGGTGCCAGAATTTTAGTCAGGAGCTGGTGCACGCGGGCCTCCCAAGCGGGAGCCTTTGGCGCTGCCCACACTGGGGCAGGCACGGACTCAAAGTACAAATAAGTTTCCTAACCTCCACTATTTATGTTACAGCTAGGTAGCGAGTACCCCCGTCTCCAAGCACGGGTCCCCGCTTCAACAGCGACCCAGATTGACGAGGACATACAGGGTAAGTTAGGTCACTCGCAGGGGGGGGGGGGAAGCTGGGGTGGGGATCCAGGGCAAGTGTCCGGATTAGCGCATGCGAGCCTGACTTACATGATAACCGGTGCTTATCTCTCACACCTCAGACTCTTCAGAATTCGCTTCAGCAGGCATCGCTGGTCTTGAATCAAGGGAGAAAGTAAGTATTGGCAATCGTTGGGGTGCTAGGGACATTCGCTGGGGCTGCACTAGTTTTTTCGGATCTCCTCAGATCAGCCTAGCACGTCGCAGGAGGCATTTTGGGCGGGTTTTATGGAAATGGCGAAGGCAAAAGGACTAGAGTGGGCCAGAGGCATACTCCACACGCGAGATCCAGATGACTCAGGGGCAGTATCGGACTTGGCAGGGGCATCCCAGCCAGGACCAGCAGAGGCTGGACCTACTAGGCCGAAACGGGCTCGCCGGCCCACGAATAAGGAGTTCCCTGCAGAGCCCCCGCACCGAAAGTCAGAGCCACTCCCCCACACCAAGAAGGAGCAACCGTGGCGGTGCCGGCATGCTCCGTGAACACAACCGCAGCTAGCGGTGATAACATTGACAAAATGGGTAAGCTAATGGACTCAATGTTGAGCATTATGGCGGACTTCAGAAGCCGTTTTGTTAACCCAGGGCCACAGCTCCCGCAAGTAAACCCTGCTCCTGTGGGGGGAGGGGCACAAGCAATTGCAAAGGTATGGGGTGATCAGGTCTGCGGCACGCACACACAGAGTCCAACAGGCTCACCCACCACCGAGGTAGCCCCAGCGTCACAGCCAGAGAAGCAGTTGCAGGCAACACAAGCACAGGCCACCATCAGCGCCACAGCAAGCAGCAGCGCCCCTATACCGGTCGGGCATCCCATCCCAGCTCCCACCCCCCCGGTCCTCACAGCAGGCAATCCAGGACCCAGTGCGCTAAGCATGTCCACGACACCCCCGATCAATCCCCAGGAGGTCCGCCACCCTTCCTTGTTGATTGAGGAGCCAAGGCAACTCCTTTGGCAGTAGCACCACCACCATTGGTCACAGTCGCGCCCTTAGTATCGGGCCGATGCTCCCTTGCATGGCAGGTGCCACTAGCGGCGAAAGAGGGGATCTGGAGGCGGGAATTTGTGGACATCTTCACATTATTGATGCACGGGTTGGATGGGCTGGATACAAGGATGATGGGTGGTAAAGATGATGAGAAATAAGTGAAATACCAGGCTTGGCCTGAGAAGACCATTGAGAACTGGTTGGAGGCTTTCTCCATACTGTCAGCGGTGGTAATGGAGAAACATCCAGATCAGGTCCCGCGCTTTTTCAGTACTCTCGTTCTATCCATAATGAGGCCTTACAGTCGGGCGGGATCGGGTGGTACAATTAAGACCGAGAATTCAGGAAGAAAATGGCCATGTGTCCAGAGCTGGGATGGGACCAGAAGGAGGTCCAGCTCTGGATGGAACACATGGGTAGGTTCACCCCGTGTCAAAAAGACAACTTGACCAAAAGTCAGAAAGGGCAGGCACCTTTCAAAGGACAAGGCGAGTCAGGGAGGCGCTTCTTCAAACAGCCCTTTCGGGGGCACAGGGAGGTAATGGCCAGAGAAGGGGTGGAAAGCGGTTTAACGTTGGCACGTGCAGGTTGTTCAATGCAGGGTCCAGCTCTTGGGGGAAGATGTGTAAGTTTGCCCACAGCTGCAGCAAGTGCGGGCCCCTCACCCAGCAGTGTCTTGCAGTGTCAAGCGGGAGGCTCCTTCCACACCCACCAGTAGACAGGACAGTTCGCCAGCATCACGTAGCGGGGCTACCCATGCCCACCCCTTGCACACCACCGTCCAACTGCCTTGGCCCACATCCAGCCCTTTTCCCGAATACTTCATCAGCTAGGGACGGTGCAGGAAAAGGCCCCTCGCCGATAATCATCGACAACCTCCTCCCCCTGCTCAGGGCCTACTCCAATACTAAAGACAGCACGCTCTTGGCTGATGGCTTCATTGAGGGTTTCAGGATCCCATATTTAGGCCCGCTGGGATGCAGGGACGCAGATAACCTCAGGTCAGCAAGGGAACTGCAAAAGGTGGTACAAGAGAAAGTTATGAAGGAAGCAGCCTTGGGTAGGGTGGCAGGGCCTTTCACCCAGCCCCCGCTTGATAACTTTTTGGTTTCTCCCTTGGGGGTGGTTCCTAAAAAAGACCCGGGTACTTTCAGATTGTTCCACCACCAGTCTTACCCTGAGGGAGATTCGGTGAACTACTGGCTGGAGGACGGAACATGTTCCGTCTCTTACTGCTCGTGTGACGTAGCGGTCGACATGGTGAGGAGAGCAGGTAAAGGGGCATGGTTGGCAAAGGCGGACATTGAGTTGGCCTTTCGCCTGCTGCCGGTCCACCCAGAGAGTCATCATCTGCTGGGTTTCAAGTGGCAGGGACAGTTTTTCTACGACAGGTGTATGCCGATGGGTTGCACGGTGTCCTGCGCATACTTTGAGGCATTCAGTTGTTTTCTGCAATGGGCGCTTGCTTGGTCACATGGCATAGAAGGGGTTAGATGACTTCCTATTCATTGGAGGAGCAGGGACGCAGGACTGCAGCAAGGCATTACGGTGCTTCCAGGAGCTGACTGGGCACCTAGGGGTCTTCTTGGTGCCTGGGAAGACTGAGGGTCCGGCGCAGGTTCTCACTTTTCTGGGTATTGAGTTGGACACGGTTGAGGGCGTGTCCAGGCTTCAGCAGGGAAAGTGCAGATGTTGTGCCAGGATATACAGGCTATCTTGGGTATGGACAAGGCCCTTCTGGGCGTTATCCAGAGCCTCTTAGGTAAACTAAATTTCGTAGCCAGTGATCCCAGCGGGCAGAGTTTTTGCAAGGAGACTATCCAGGGCCACAGCCAATGTGAAGAAGAAATATCACATGGTCAGACTGAGTAAAGGTTTGAAGGAGGACCTACTAATGTGGGGCGAGTTTTTGTTGAACTTCAATGATACTGTGATATGGAGATCCCCGTGGGCGGGTAGCCCAGAACTGTGCCTATTCACTGATGCGTCAGGCAGGGAGGGCTTTGGGGCAATAATGGGCAGTGAGTGGTGTGCCAAAAAGTGGCTGAATGCCTGGCACAGGAAGATCACAGCAAATGTCACTGTACTTGAGTTGTTTCCCATAGTGGCTGCCCTGCACTTATGGCCTGAGGCTTTAGCATCCAAGAGAGTCCTGTTCTGGTCAGACAACATGGCAGTGGTGCAGGCCATCAATGGGCAAACAGCTAAGTGCCCCCTGGTTCTTTGTTTGCTAAGGGAGCTAGTCAGGGCTTGTCTGCGCAACAATGTTGAGTTCAGGGCAAGAAACATTGAGGGAGTCAAGAACGTGGCAGCTAACGCTCTCTCTCGTTTTCAGTGGCTCCGTTTCCGGGAGGCATGGCCACGAGCGAGAGCGGAGATGACCCTCTTCCCGGCACACCTCTTGCACATTCTATGGTGGAACAGCGCTTAAGGAAAATGGGTGAACTTTCCCTCGCACCTGGGACCAGGAAGCGGTACAAGGCCTATGTCTCCACTTTTTGGAGAGTCACTGGGGCGCATGTGCAGGGTTCGCCTCCTATGGAGCACAGAGTTCAAGCATTTGTATTGTGGGCTAAAGAACAGGGGAAGAGCCATTCGTGGGTCACAAGCCGCTTAGTAGCTGTAAGTCACAATGAAAAACTCATGGGGTCGCAGGATCCAGCTAAGACCTTCCTCATTCGGGCTGCTCTCAAGGGGTGGGCTAGAGAAAAGATCAAGGTACCAGACACTCAGGCACCCTTCGATTTCAACATACTACAAGGCATGTTAGAAGCGGCTGGCAAGGCCACGAATTCCCACTTCGAAGCAAGTCTCTTTGCAGCGGCATTCTGCCTGGCATTTTTTCGGGCGTTTAGGATGAGCGAATTGGTAGCTAGATCCAAAAAGGATGGGTCGGGAGATGCTTTATGTAGCCAGGATGTCCAGCTGACTAGTAACTCCCTAAAGATAAACATAAGAAGA
The DNA here is from genome assembly GCA_963921515.1 of Calotriton arnoldi. Lineage (NCBI taxonomy): Eukaryota > Metazoa > Chordata > Amphibia > Caudata > Salamandridae > Calotriton > Calotriton arnoldi. The sequence goes on along the minus strand of CAWUFW010004608.1, from coordinate 575,066 downwards.
TCTAAAAAGGACCAGGCAGGGCGAGGAACAGACATAGTTTTACAGCCTCTGGGGGGCAAACGGTTCTGCCCGGTCGTGCTGGTCAGCAAGTATCTAGCCGTCCGCCCGAATTCTGCAGGCTATTTTTTACTTCATGCTGATCTGGTGCCACTCACAAAACTTCAGGTGGACCGGATCATGTTGGCTTGCTTGGTGTTGTCAGGTAATTTCTTGCGAGCGTGCGCATGCGCAGTTTTCTCAAGGATCACCCCCAGACGGCGAGGAAGAGGGGAAGGGCAGCCCGGGGACGCCGCAGTACAGGTAAGTGTCTTTTATTTTACTTTTGATTAATGTAGGATTCATTGTTAATAGGAGGGGTGGAGACGGGGGCTGGCCAACTCCGCTCCGGAGTGTGCGGAAATTTGCCTACTCCACGTTCTCGGCGGAATGCGGAGTAAGCAAATCTCCGCACACTCCGCGGGCGGAGCGGAGTTCTCCGCCCGCGCCTATTCCTTGGTGGGGGGCTCTGGAGGCGGCGGGGGCCACTTCCAGAGCTTTGGCGGAGTTACAGGGCGATCCGGAGGCGGAAGGGTATCTCTTCAGGAGCACAATAGGGGTGCCAGTGGCAAATCCCAGGAGTCCTTATGGCAGGTCCCTGGAAGAAAATAGTCGGCGCCCCGCTAGACCTTAGGGCGGTTGTAAGCCTGAACAACCGGGGGCTGGCCTTGCAACGCTCTGCCCGTAAAAGGGGCGTGAGTAAGATGGTGGACCTATGGTCCACGGGATCCAAGGGAGGGGGATCCCATCATAACTGGTAGCACTGATTGGGTTGGCCACAGTGCAATTTGGCTCATCAGGCGGGCAGGGCAGCGTAGGTCAGTCACCGCTGCCTGCCCTTGGATCGCCCATAAGCTAACCCACCATGTTGCATACTTTTGTATGGAATAAACCTGCAGCAATCTTTTCCCAACAAGAAATTGTGTTGTGTATTTATTTATTCCATTGTGCATGCTAACTTTGCATAGGGTGGGGAGTGTTGCCAATTTAAGCACTATGTGGCTGCCCCCAGCTCACGCAGTGGGCCACCTAAAAGGGCGGCCACCTTAGTGCCACTTAGGCACACAAACACCCCTCTAGTCTTGGGACCCTGGGGAGGAGTCCCACAGCCCGACGCGCGGGCCGCATCATTTCCGGCGCACAGAGGGTTGGGGGAAGGTACTTATACCTCCCCCGCCTTTTGGGCGCCCTCTTTGTTGCCGGACATGCCGTCTCCCACCCTACCTCATACCCGGCGTGTTGGCTGAGGAGCACGGTTAGGTAGGACAGTTTAATGTTTTTATTTGTGTTGCAGGCGGAGTTACAGGGTGATCCGGAGGCGGAAGGGTACAGAAGGGTATCTCTTCAGGAGCACAATAGGGGTGCCAGTGCCAAATCCCAGGAGTCCTTATGGCAGGTCCTTGGAAGAAAATAGTCGGCGCCCCGCTAGTCCTTAGGGCGGTTGTAAGCCTGAACAACCGGGGGCTGGCCTTGCAACGCTCCGCCTGAAAAAGGGGCGTGAGTAAGATGGTGGACCAATGGTCCATGGGATCCAAAGGAGGGGGATCCCATCATAACTGGTAGCACTGATTGGGTTGGCCACAGTGCAATTTGGCTCATCAGGCGGGCAGGGTAGCGTAGGTCAGTCACCACTGCCTGCCCTTGGATCGCCCGTAAGCTAACCCACCATGTTGCATACTTTTGTATGGAATAAACCTGCAGCAATCTTTTCCCAACAAGAAATTGTGTTGTGTATTTATTTATTCCATTGTGCATGCTAACTTTGCATAGGGTGGAGAGTGTTGCCCATATAGGCATTATGAAACCTGCGCTCCATCCCCACTATGGCGGACCCGCCCTGGGAGCTAATCCCGGGAGGGGGCTGTGCGTAGGTGACTCGTCAGGGGAGCTGGGTGAAAGCCCCCTTGACTTGCGGCCACTCGGTCTGGCACTCCCAAACGGAGCAAGGAAGTCTGTCCCCGTCCCGTGCCACAGCACCGCCCCACCGCCAGAACTCCTACAGGCAGCGGGAAAGAGGGAAGAATTTGTGCTAATGACGGGGGTCACCCCACGGGTAATGGTCCAAGTGGTGGGACCCGGAGGAGGGGTGCGGGGGACAAGCCGCTCACCTCGCTTCCTGACGCAACCGAAATGCGCACCCTCCAGACGGCGTGTCCGGCAGCAAAGAGGAATCACCGGCATACTTGTGGACGCGTACCGCCAGGCCTCTCCGCGCCAGTGGGAGGCTGTTGTAGCCCAGAGCATTCGCAATCAGGGAGACAAGGGGAGTAGGAGGAGCGGGAAGAAAGACGGGAGATTTCGGGTCATTTCCCAGCCCTCAGTCCGCAACAGTACGCCTAAAGCAGGTACCACTTCAGGCCGCCGCATGGGCTCCCCCAGAACAAACAAGGCTGCAGTTCCTTGTAGGCATCCCCCGGGGCAATCGATCGTCAGAGATCGAGTCGCGAGGCCCCCTCTGTCCAGTAAAGCGTGGCGCTCAAGTTAGGAATATCGATGGCCCCACTTTCCTGCAATAATGGCCACGCCCATGGAGACACATTTCATGTTAGGTTCAGGAGACTTAATGCCTACTTTTGGCTCGGTTCCTTGTTACAAGAATTTACTTATTTGTTAAGCTTATTTATGAGCTGCATGCAGCCAGTTCATCATCTATATTGATAAGGCATTTCTGAATTTGTCACTGCGTAGCCTTGAGCATGAGAGGGGTAACCTGTTTGCTGTTTAATACTGTGAGCTCTATGTAACTGAGCAGTTGCATGCTACTTGAGCCTAAACGATGTGTCTAGTTCTGCTGCCTACCGAATGAATTTGTGAGAGCTATAGAAATGTTCAATTGTTTCCTCTGTTATGCTATGTATATTTGTAGAATGAATATATCACCCGGGTGGGTATCCTGTCACTTTTGAGAAGCGGGAGGAGCCCTAGCTGAGGCCTATTAGAAGAGCCACGTTTTCAGTTTATTCCGTAAATCTAGGACTGAGCTGGTGGATCCAATGTGGAAGGGGTGTATGTTGCACGCTTTAGTAGCCAGGTACGAGAAGGCATAGCCGCTGGCTCTTCGGATGTGAGGTATGGAAGAGAGCAGGTTGGCGGAGCACAGGTGACGGGGTTGGGGGATGGAGGGGCGGAGGGTGAAAGCTGATGCGGTTGTTAGTAAGTAGGACCTAGGTTGGGCAGTGCTTTGCATATGTGTGGGACTAGTTTGAATAGGGTGCATTTGTGCGTGGGGAGCCAGGAGGTCTTTGAGGTCAATAAATATTTGGGTGTGGGCCAGGAGGATGTGGATTAGTCTTGCTGCTACATTGTGGATGATTTGGAGCCACTTGGTGAGAAGGGCGGAGATCCCTAAATAGAGTGTGTTCCCGTAGTCTAGCTTGCTTGTAATTAGGGCTTGGGGGATGTTTTGACGAGTGTTAAGAGGAAGCCAACTGAAAACTCTCCCAAGGATCTTGAAGATGTGAAAGCATTAGAAGGCGATCAAGTTAACCTGACTGGACATAGATATATGGCTGTCGATCACTATCAGTAGGTAGGTTTCTGGCTTGGCTGAATGGGTGCGGCCCCAGTTCAGGTGACCACTCGGCTGAGGACCAGAGTGAGGTGTCTTTTCCAAATATTACCACTTCTTTCTTTTCCGAGCTGAGTTTAAGGCAGTTTGCTTTCACCGAGAGGGTGACTTCTGACATACTGTTGATAAACTTTGCTTAAGTGCTGAGGTTTCCTTGGAGAGGGAGAGGATGAGCTGTGTGTCGTCGGCATAAGAGTTGATGACCACGTAGTCTAATCATGTCAGATCGCAGGGTCACGTGGATATTGAAGAGCGTTGGGCTGAGAGACTATCTATGCGGGACGCCGCAGATAAGGTTGGAGAGTCTGGAGGTATAAGGGGCTGGACTTCTACGTGCAGGCTGTGGGAAATAACATCCATTTATGAGCTGCACCACAAACTTCTGACTCGTGGAGGCGATGGATGAGGATCATGTGGGCGGTGGTGTTCAACAATGCAGAGAAGTTGAGGAGGATGAGGACCGCAATGGTTCATGACGAGGCAGATGTCAGTGGTGGCGATGAGCGCAGTCTTAGTGCTGTGGTTTGGTCTGAATCCTGATGGGGATGGGTCCAGGCGACGGTTGCTGTTTAGGTGTTCTGCCAGTGTTTTGTTGACTAGTTTCTCCAAAACGTTCGCTTGGTAGGGTAGCAGGGAGATAGGTCTGTAGTTTGCTGGTGTAGTTGGGTCTGCTGTTTGTTTTTTTAGTAGCGGCGAGATGGTGGTGTGTTTCCAGGTATCCAGGCAGTTAGCTGTAGTGAGGGACTCATTGAGGGGTGAAGGCAGTGTACAATGGCTTGAGTCCTTTGTAGAGGGGGATGTGCGGCCAGGGGTATGAAGGAGCTCCAGAGTGGATGGAGGGATTAGTAACAACAGTTTTCACAGAGGTGATGGTGGTCCATCAGGTCACAGCAGTTTCTGGTGCATTTTCCTCATTGTGCAGGAGGGCGGCCAGGGTGGATCGGTCCGGTTAGGGTGCAAAGTTGTTGTAGATTGTGCTTATCTTGTTTCAGAAGTAAGGAGCGGACTGGAAGCTGAGCGTCTGAGAGGGGGTGATGATCGCGGAGCTGGCAGTGTGTGAGAAGAATTCCTTCACATTGAGATTTCATTTGCATTATTGGTGATGTTGTCAATCCATCAGGTCAAGGTTGTCTGCTTGGCAGCTTTGAGTTGCTGGTCGTAGTGTCAGAGAGCTGAAACATAGGTCTGTTTGTCGCAGCCATTGTGGGCGAGTCTCCAGTGGCGCTATTGCTCTGCAGTGGTGTTTGGTGAGTCATATGTCGTCGGTGTACCAGCTTGTTTGAAGTCTAGTCCTTGGGGTGGTTGTGGTTTTGAGTGGGGCCTGGACGTCAGTGATACAGTTGTTGATTTTGTCATTGATCAGTTGTGATTGTCTAAGTGCAGCAGGAAATGGCAAATAATTTTTGGGGTCCAGAATTCCTCAGAGGTAGCCTTCCGGGTGCGATGGGTGGCTTTGGTTGGTGTGGTTCTTCATTGGTGGTTAAGGAGTAGGTTGAAAGAGGCAAAAACATATAATTACCTCGGGACAATTGAATTGGTATGGGGACCACAGGGGAGGCAGCAGACGCAGGAATAAGCTACTGGCTGATGTGATCCCTGGTTACAAATGTGTGGCTACAGGGCACACCAACATCTATGATCTCTACATGGTATGTTAATCCATAGTACGGGTACTAGTTTGACCTGACAGTGTTGCATCTACCTGTAATACCACGTCTGTATACTTGAGAGAGAACGATTGGATACTTGAGTGTGAGAGTATATGACTAAGGGATCACATTCCTAAAGAAGGCAGCGGACCCATGTTATCCCAGTGAGACAGCTGAAACATGTCGACTTGGGGTATTTGGGAACAATAGCAATGCCTTGGAGCGTCCATTCTTGTTTTTAATATCTCACAGCGTTTGATCTAGGAATAAAATGTATACTAACCGGTATCACTGTAGGGATTTTTATTTCCACCCTGATCCCTACTGATCTCACGAAAAGGTGAGACAAAATGACCACAGAGTGCTCTCGATCAAGCCCATCAGCCCCTTAACAAACTGTTGGGCAGACGTACACAACCCTATGATGAAGCATGACACCTAGGTTGGCATCTGAGGGTTTCTCTAAATTTTTCATGAGTAACCAGACATACAATGGTTTCTTTTTGTGATGGTCTCCAATACCAATTCAATTGTCTAGGGTCCTCAGCGTCATGTTAGACATCTAAGGTAATTATATGTTTTTGCTACTTACCATAAGGAGACTGTTACCTTGGGTAGCCCCTATCTCTCTTCCACCTGTTGTTTTTTGAGTAGGTCAAAATGGACCCGGGAGTGGTCAATCAAGGTGCGGAGGCAAGATTGTCCAAGTTGCTGTCGGAAAAGCTGGTGAAGATATCCTCTAGGAGATATCCGGCAGTGTGGGTTAGGTCCTTCACCTGTTGGGAGAGTCAGAGTGAGTTCAGGATTTCAAGGATGTTGGCAATGTTTGGGTTGTGTGGTCCTCCAGGTAGAAGTTGAGGTTGCCGAGTAGGTTGAAGGCACTGGAGATGAGCACAAGGGGGCGATGAGGTCTGCTGTGGTGTTCCCAAAGTTGGAATCATTCATTCATTTAAAATCTAAGTAATAAACTATAACTGAGGATGTATGTGGAAAAAAGCTGGAAGAAAAACCTAAATAAATGACTAACAAGTTACTTACCATCGGTAACTCCATATCTGTTAATATCTAGCTGCATATTCCTTACCTTTTGAATTATCTCCAGGCGTCATACTGAATGCGGAAATTTTTCTCAAGAAGTACCCCTGCACGCTGGTAGGACTCCGCATGGCATTTTCTGCGTTGAAGTGACAGGCGTGGTGCTTATATAGGTGCCATAACACGCGACGTCAGTTTTTTTTTGCGACTTTCCAAGCCAGGATCGTGGAGCCACGAAGAACACAGACTGCTAGTGTAGAAAACTAGGGCCCTGAAAGGGGAACAGGCCTGTCCCTAGAAATCCATTCTCAGAAGTGAAACATCTGGCACAACGCGGGCAGAGCCACGCGTCCCGGAAAACCGCAAGCGTAACTACGCTTGCCCAAACAACACATCTGCCTTAACCCTACATTTGCGTGGTTAAGGCAGATATCGCTCTAGTGTTCAGGGTGGGCGGGGACTCGGGGAGAAGAATCCGAACAGGAAGCTCCGTACAGGTAAGTGGGGCTGGGGGTTCGCTTTCGGGGGGATACTTTTGGGAAGGGGGCAGGTTTTTAGGGCTCAGGTAGGAGAAGGGGTACTTTTAAGAAGCAGGCAGGTTTTTAGGGCTCAGGGCAGGGGGTTGTAGTTTAAGGGCTGGGTTTGGGTGAGTTTTTTAGGAATGGGTGGTTTTAGGACTCAGGGTGGGGGGAATCGGGTTAGCTTTTTTTAATTGGGGGCAGGGTTTTAGACCTCAGGCTAGTGGAAAGGGTTGGGGTAGTTTTAGGGACAGGGCGGAGGGGGGACGAAGGTCGGGGTAGTGTATGTTAAGGGGCAGGGTTTTAGGCCTCACGGTAGGTAGAGGAAAAGGGGTAGTTTTCAGGGCAGGGGGGCAGGTAGGGGGTTTGTAATTTATTGCTTAAGGCAGGTGGGTAAGAGTAGTGGCGAAGTTAACCACGCATACCCCCTTACCATTCATGCCTTTACAATGAAATTGTGTGGTAAAGGAATGCGTGGTTAAGACGCATTCATGGTTCGGGCTATGTGGTAGAGGCACACGTGGTTTAGCCATGCGTGCCTCTATCATACAACCTTCTCAGAGTGGTGAGGATGGGTGGTTCAGGAAAGAATCTGTGTCTAGATAGAGTCTCTACCAGATACGGTATTATCAAAGGAAAGGAACTTGTTCATCTGATGGAGCCTTCTGGCCGCTGATTCCTTACCTTTTGAATATATCCCCTAGCAATACCTCCCTGGAGGTGGGTCTGTGGACCAATTTCACACGAGGAGTCCTGCAGGACAGAACCGGCAATGTGCCGATCCCCACAAACCTGACTGTACATCCAGTAGTGTTTTGTGAACGTGTGCAAGAAAGCCCACGTTGCTGCCTGGAAAATAGCCAGGGCCGGAACTCCGCGTGCTAAGACAGTGGTGGCAGCTTTCGCTTTGGAGAATGAGCATGCAAGCCCTCAGGGGGTTGCTTTTTGGGCAGAGCGTAGCAGATCTTGATACAGAACATGATCCAACGGGAGAAGGTCCGCTTCTGCATGGCCCATCCTTTCTTTGCTCTGACATACCCCAGAAAGTGCTGGTCGTTCACCCGGAACTCTTGAGTGTGGTCAAAATGGAAAAGCCAACGCTTTTTTTGGGTCCAGATTTTGAAGTCACTTCTCTTTCTTTAAAGGGATGTGGCGGAGTCACGAAGGGGAGGGAGTAGCCCCTTCGGAAGATCTGCAAAACCCACTTGTCTGACGTTATAGACTGCCAGTGGGGCAGCTGATGGTGAATCCTGCCCCTACTGGGTGCCCATGATGTTAAGAGGGCAGACTATAAGTGCTTGAAGGCTGCGGCTGCCGGTGGAGTGGTGTGGTGGACTGGCCTGACCTTTGGCTGCCCGATCCACGTGGTATGTGGGTACCGCATCCTCGGCCACGCATAGGCTGGCAAGCTTGCGCGCTGTGGTGGCTGGAAGGGTATAGACGCAGGTGGAAGCCCCTTCCGTGGCCACAAAATGTGGATTGGGGGTGACGAGGGGTCATGGAAAGGTTCAAGGGCCTAGCTGTAGCCATGCTCTCCTTAAAGCGGTCCAGCGCGGAATCCACCTTGAATACGAAGAGATAGGAGCCATCAAAGGGCATATCCATAAGCGATGTTTGGACATCCCCAGAAAATCCAGTCGTCCTTAACCAGGCGTGGCGCCATAAGGCCACTGTTGACTAAACTGCTCTGCCCAATGAGTCAGCAACAGCCGGGGACAGTATTGCCCGGGCCTCCTCCGGGACCGCAGGCAGCTCCTGCGCAACTGTACCCCACAGGGTGGCAACAGTGGCCCAAAAAGCACGTGATGTTCACGGAACGCAGTGCCAGGCTAGTAGAAGAACACATCTTCTTATCCAAGTTGTCCACCCTCTTGGATTCCCGATCAGGTGATGCGGTTGGATATGAACCAGGATTTATGTGGGAAGGGGAGGCTTGGACCACCAAGTTCTTCGGAGTAGGGTGTTGAGAGAAAGTTGGAGTCCCCTGGGGCAGGGAGGTAGCAGAGTGCAATCGTCCTGTTCACAGGTGTCCCCGTGTTGGATTTGGACCAAGTCCCAAGTAGGATGCCAGCAAGAGCTTCACTGAACGGAAGAACTGGTTCTGAGGGGGATATTCCCAGTTGAAGCACTTCTGTCAAGACATTCATTTTGACTGCCACGGAGGGCAAGTTAAGGTCTAAGACCTCTGCCACCCTCCTCACCACCATTGCAAATGACGCTCCCTCCCTCGTAGCCTCGGTAGAGGGAGAAAGTTTGCCAGTAGATGGAAAGGTATGCAGTCCGCTGGCATTCCCCAAATCCTCACACCAGTCCATATCTGTCATAAGGCTGGTATTCTTTAGGGTCCAGCAACCCCTACAACTCCCTCCGTGTCCCAGCCCATAAGAACAGGGCTCAGGCTCAACCATCGAAAGCATGACTCCAGTCGGTGCCGGAGTCCGTGTCGGACGACGCTCTTCTGGCTCCGTGTCGAAGCCGGGGATCAGAATGGGGACGGTGCCAGCGACCAGGGAAGGTCAAGGTGGTACGACCAGCACAGGTTCGGATCAATCTATGGATCCAAGGGGCCCGACAGGTGCCGAGGCCTGAGCCGCCGGCGTGGATCCAGTAGGGACCCCTCCCAAACTAGCGGGGCCTGAAGACGCACCATAGGGAACGGGCCACCCAAATATGAGGTGCATAGCCTCATAAAACTCTTAATTGGGCTGGGGCCGCTCTGGCTCACGGTGACTCAGGGAGCCACAGAGAGGGCCCAGGCCCTGGCAGTGCTGCAGAGCCAGGCCTCAAATGTCAACACTCCCTCGTTTCATCCGTCAACGGATGTGGAGAAGTCAAAGACCTCTGAGACCTTTCTTGTGGTGGAACATACCCGAACGGCCTGACGACTTCGAGTGCGACAAAAATCTCTGTCTCCGCGACCGCTCCCGGGACCTTTCCCTTGACTGGGATCTGGATTGTCACGGCGTCGCACATCAAGCTGCCAGTAGCTTGAGGCCTTTGGGTTCATGGCGCGGCAACTGGAGCAGGCCTTTGAATCGCGGTCGCACTCGAGGCACCAAAGGCATACAAGATGCGGGTCTGTCACCGACATCGAACCGTGACAGGCGCTGAAGGGCTTGAAGCCGTCTTCTGAGATGACATCCCTACCACACCAAGAGAAGATCTCAAAAACACTTTGAAAAAGTCCAAAAAAGGTTTCGTAAAAAATGACTACGGTGTAGCTCTCACCAGATCGGCGCTGTCTGGCGCAGAAAGAAAAGAACCGACATCAGCACGCTGGGGTGGTGCCTATATAGATACTGTGCACGTCACTTCCAACGCGGACGACGCCACACAGAGCGTAATGACGCTACCTACTGGCGTGCAGGGGTACTGCTCTAGAAAAAGTTCTGGATCCAGTCCAACGCCTGGAGATAATCCAAAAGGTAAGGAATCTGCAGCTAGAAGTCTCTATCGGATACCAGAAATCAAGATTAACTTGTCATTTTTAGGAATGGTGATGGCCTGTTAGGTTACTGCAAATTCCTTCAAAGGTAAGCTAGTGTGACCTATCAAGTAAATGTTGAAAAAATATAATTTTGGAAAAAACGTTGGCCCAAATATATTCAACAGAATGATTGAAAGTGTAGGTGTGGTTCTCATATGACTATAGGATAATCTAAGATATAGGGGTCCATAGTGGATGCGCTTCGCTAGATGGTACTGCCAAGTATGCTAGTACCAGGGTTAATGCCATTTTCTCTTTTTCTTAATATACTTTATTATGTTGTATATTTGCTTTTGATGATTACTGTTTCATCCTCTATTATTGCACTGCTGTAAGATACTAATGGAATCTCATTCTAGAGTAAAAGTGTGCTAGACTCCTATATTATAATACTTCTCTAGCTATCTTTAGATACCCTTCTTAGTACCTGCTTACCAAAGTAATCTTTTTGGAGTTCATACGTTGTTCCCGTTTCAATTTACCTGTTCCACATTTCTGTTGGGAAACCGTGGGCTTTTTACAGAGTAAGCTGTATGAATGAATAATTTCATCTTCAAGCGAAAGAAAATTTAGAAGTGAATATTGGGGGCATTCACACATAAGTTTGGGATCAACAATTAATATTTTTTATAGCTTGACTAATCACAACCCAGACTCAACTATTGTTCTGAGGTACAGAGCTTTCAAGATCAATGGATTTATATAAACATTTAAAATATAATAGTAAAAGACAATGAAAGTCCTAGAATAAAAACACACGTAAATGGACAGAAAAGCATCCAGCAAGGCAACCATTTGGATGTGTACTCTACACACAATCTTACACATGATCACAACTTTCACCATTGATTACCAAGTAGTATTTTATGAAATCTTTTGTCTCAGGCCCTTTTAGATACATTTATTTTTTTGTCTTCATCATTTCTGCTGAGCATAAATCTGAAAAATGCCCTTTAGGAATCATGACTCCAGTATACTCCCATGCCTCGGTCCATACAGCGTATTTAGTGCATCTAGACGGACAAGTTACTTACCCTCTGTAAAGCCTTATCTGGTAGAGACAGTATCTAGCCGCAGATTCCTTACCTTTGAATTTCCCAGGTGTCAGACTGGATTCCGAAGATTTTTCTTTGAGCAATACCCATGCGTGCCAGTAGGTAGCATTGGTCAGCTCCGCATGACATCGTCGGTGCTGGAAGGGATGTCCGCGTCACCTATTTAGGCGCCACCTCGGTTCGCTGAAGTCAGTTTCTTATCACGACTTTTCACGCCGGAAATGCAGAGCCATGTTGTGTAGTTCCTGTAAATCTTTATAGAATCTGCACGTTTAGACAACATACACTGTAGGATTGATGTCCAGACTGATTCTAGACACCCCCACCAGGTATGTTAGCCTGTATACCAGCTAGCTCACAGTGCCACTAGAAACCCCTCTTACCAAGGAGAGAATAGTACTTGGCAACTATTGAACATGACAACCCTGATCCCTCAGGATCGTGGAAACAGTGCGATACTTTTCGCTCAGTCACTCGTGCTCACTTTGTCTCAGAGAGATACACAGAAAAAACGGTGGGGACGATTCTCAATAAGCATTTATTGAGCCAGCGTCATTCTAGTGTAAAATAGGTGTGCTGAAACAACCATTAGACAGAAACAGATATAAATGATTAGAAGCACTAACAGAGTAAAAGGATGGTGGATTTCTACCATCGTGCTACAACAATGAATACAGGCAAGTATATAAAATACATGACAGTACTAAATGTGTACTCCTACGATGCGACCCTAACTAGATGTACCTAAGTGTACCTAGCATGTATGTAGGTGTAAAAGCCAAGAATCCCTCTAGGATAAAGTCAACCCCATTACCTGAAGTGAGAGACTGTGGGACCCCGTCTTGGTCTCGAGATGGACACCCCGCAAGGGATGTTAGACCACTGCAAGCTGGAGTGTCTGCATGCAGGAACCTCACTGTCTCGTGTCAGTGTGTCGGCATGGAAGTCCTTTTCTCCTCTGACTACCTCAGCAAGATATGGTGATTATATATACCTAAAGTGGTACCTCCAGGGTATATACCTTGCTGTGTCATGTCCGACTAGGATGACGGAAGGAATGACCCCCGACATAGTTATTATGCAGGAGATGGTGTCCTGCTGTGATTCCAAGAATCCTCATGCATAATGGATGAGGCTAGTTTTCAGAGAAAACCCCATGTCATTTAGGCATTACCGTAACTAGGTAAAAGGTCAGTACTAAAAACCGTTATGCAGTGTAATTTCAGGGGAAATGTAGGTGAAAGGTCTGGTTGCTACCTGAGCCTATATCGGCCACCTGTATGAAACATAACACCCACTCCTCATCCGACTGGATGACATATAAAAAATACTACATTACTTCTAAAATACACAGAGAATCTAAGAAGAAGAAATGAATAAAAATTGCTTAGAACTTCTGGTATAAGCTGAAGAAGTCTCTTAAAATATGTTCGTATGTATAGTTCGAACAACTATGAGTGACTGAAAGCCATGCAGTACTTAAAAAAAGTCTATTGTTTAAGATTCCAAATTTAGGATGTTTTGAAAAAAGGTCAAATTTTTCTTAGCACACGATAAGCCAAATGTTTATGTGTCCTGGCTGGGAGATGCAACATCACTGTTGCTTGCCAATGCTGACGACGATCCCTGCAACACCTCAGAGATCAGGTCAATCGAGCATAGATGATCTTCCGCAGTGCCCACAGCCGATGCTGGGGAATCCTGTTTAGTTTCCGTGACTGGTGTGCCTGTAGAGGAGTCGGTCTCCGTTCCAACAGGAGCTGAAGCGTCCCGTGGTGGCTCTAAGAATGCAGACATCAACATGGGAATACGCTGAGGACACAGCAATACATGGGCCTTTAACGGGTCCATTCGAGCATCCACGTGCGGTGGGGCAACCAATGGAAGTGTTAGACAGAGATCCAACACGCATTCTTGTCCGCAGAATAGGCAGCGGAGGACAGGTAGAACACAGTCTATCCAGACTGGTCGAAATGATAGGAACCAAGACTCACTTAGTTCCCGAAGGCGAGGTGTGCCTAGATGGAGTACCATGATATCACGGTATTGGCGGTCCAAGAGCGTTTTTTCCATCTCCTTGGTGACTGGAACGTCCATTGCGTATCAAAAGAAATTGACAATCAGGATTCCTGCTATAAGGAACAGGATCAGCGGAAGCCCTCCAACAATGCTTCCAAGCACGGAGTGTATGAAGTTGGGAATTACTCCGAGGATTGTCTGAAAGGTGCTTAACAGTCCCAAACCTATGGTTTTAAATAGGTGTACTATACCAGTCGTATTAGACATGTTAAAGATACGTTGTACCATTTCTGTGAAATGGAAAGGGCAGTTCGTACCAGTGCCTGTATCTCAGCTGAGGACCTTGCGACCTGGAGATCATAAGTTTCTCGGGCAGAGGTTAAGGGCATGGTTTGCTATAAAACCATGGCTTTCATTCGGCTCAGAGTATCAAACCGTATAAAGGAAACATTCAACAAAGGCCATAACGGCGCCTCCCTAACTGTGTGGGTCGGTGGAAACAATACTTGCATACAGCAAGTAACCCTGGAGCTTACAATGACAAGCTATACAATGCCCGGGAGCATCCCCCAACAGCCTTGATCATTGAGCATCAAGTAACTCCCATTTGAAAGCAACTTGAACACCGGATTAATCACAGCAGCTGGGGACCCTTTCAATTGACTGGATAAGTTAGCAACCGAACCATTACAGGCCCCGTGAAGCATGATATCCTGTCATATGAGAGATCCACTTAAGGAATTCTCGCAGTTGGTACTGCTAAGGAACACTTCCATGTCCCCATTCCTGCACCGAAATCTGTATGGCAATTCCCAAGATTCCTTGATGAACTCCCTACCACTCGCTTCATATCTGCCCGCCTGTTGTTCTAGGCAATACTGAAACTGGAAAGTTGTGACTGGTAATGTTATATGGCCATGGATTAACTATTCTGTGGACGGTGACTCTGCCTCAGTAAAAGGTAATTTGTTGAGTTTTCAATACGCAGCATTGTATATTTTGCTCCCCTTTGTGCCATCGTTATCTGCTTTTCAGTTAGATTGTATGCTGAAAATAGAGACGTACTGTTGATAAATTGCCAAGGCACCAAACCAGCGCGCAATGATGCAGCATCCAGCTTAATAACATAGTAGAACGTAGTTGAGGTTGTCCATGTTGTAGTATGGACAAGTCCTGTTCTAGTATATCAGTAGCAGAAGATACAATGTTGCCCAGTGAATAAATCCTGGATGTTAATGTAGTCATACCATTGTCAACTACAGCCAACTCCTTTTCTAGGTTAATTCTAACTATTTCACGAAGTCTCTCTGTGGCTTCTTGTTGAGAGATTTTCCAGATTTCATTATAGACAGCATATAAGAAACGTTTGACGTGGTTTTCGGGGACCTAATAAAAAATCCCTTAGATCCACCTCATCTGAGAGTAAGGATAAGTGCCGTTTCACCTGGGACAGTGTCAAGATTTTTAACCAATCGAGGGATAACTTCCCAACACTGTATGATGTCACAACCCCCGGATGTTCTCTTTGTACATATCGTTGGTCCGGCCTATGGATACTAAACCCTTTGGTGGTACGCCTGAATCTTTTTTTACATCCATTTGTGTCTTTGGGCCAAACTAACCATCCCTTTCAATTGGGGTCTGAAGTATTGACCTGCATGATGTCATCTAATGTATCCCCTCCACGTGATGTAAAATTGATGTGTGAAGGTGTGGGAATACGAGGCGTGTTCAAATCCTTGTTCTTGGCTAGTCCAAGACAGGAAGTCTGTTGCACAGTGTCATTCAGAAATATTATCTGCTGTGGAATGAGGCACGCTTTAAATAGTGCTTCTGTTCCCTGAACTTGCCAATCCTTAGAACCCCAGACTGATTTTATGTCAATAGTGTCCGTCCATAAGTCGAAACCCTGTTCAGACATAAAGGATGCAGATTAAATCTGTTTGGTGTTAGTTAGCATATTTTTCTGTGCAGTAGTAGGTGTAACCTTACAGTAAAATGAGGTCGGGTCAGAAGTGTTAAACACTGAAAAATAAGAAAATTTCTGTGCAAACATTTTTGAACTACCTTTTGGTGGTGTCGGACAATGTTTCCATTGGTGGTAAGGAAAAACATTTCTTGGGATACTGGATTTGTGAAAGAAGTGATGACCATCATGTTGGTAACAGTACATGCTATCAAAGTCAGATGTGTCCTCTAACATTTCATTGTTTGAAAATGCAGCGGATTGTTCCAAATCAGACAACATATTATTTACAGTTTCAAAATCCCAATCATCAGAAAATGTACTGGAGGTAATGATATCAGTTAGAGAAATTTTAAATAAATGTGGTATTTTCAAAAGTTCAGTAGGGCCAAATACATCATAATCAACCTTATCCCAAACTATACCATCAGGAATTGGAACAGCTGTAATGTTCACGGAAGTCTCTTTGTTCACGATGAGATGACGTATGAGGTTTCAGGACCAAGTTCACATTTGATACTGCAGAGCGTACTGGGAGGTATTTTCCATTTATGAGTAAGCAAAAACAGTCACTAGGCCAATCCAGAACAGAAAAACAATATTACAGTAATGATCCAAAGCTGGAGCCAAGGTGATACTAAGCAAGTCTTTTTCAGAAAAGTGTAGAATTCACAAATTTGTTGCTTACGAGAAACTGGAGCTGCCGTTGTCCCAGATTCACTCGGATCAAGAGAGAAGGTATCAAAAATCGATGTAGTAGCCAGATGCAGTTCGATCTATCTTTGGTAGCTCAGCAGGTTTTGTTGAACTGGCAGGTGTCTCTTGTAGAGGCATATTGATGTAGACGTCGGTGTTAGGCTGAATTGATACTTGTCTTTCATTTGTGGTTTGAAGTTCTGTTTCCAGAGGAACGAGTTCCATTTCATTGTTGGAAATTCCATAATTCTGTATTGGTGACTCTTCGAATGTTATGAATCATTCTGTCTGAACTTCCTGTATGGTAGCGAGAGGAGAGCGTTGGCTACCCAGGAGCCCACGAGGCCTACTATTCAGTATCGGCCACATAGTGTGGTTTGATCAGATCAATGGAGACGAATCTCTTTCCTTTTTTTCCGGCAAGCGGCGGAAGTACTGTTCTTGTTCCTTCAATAGCCAGGAAAGGTACAGGCTTTCTGTATGAGGGCCCAAATTCTTTCTTGTCCTCGATCTTTTCTCTGACCAGATCCCAGACTTTAGGGATCCAGGCAGGTCTTGCCGTGACTGATCTGACTTCCCCAGTGGCGGTGCGTTTTACTTGCATGTTGCTTAGTAGTGCCCGGGATTCATTTAGATCCTGTAAAACAGCCAAACGTTTATTGATATCAAATGGTTTTTCATCCGCCACTGTGCTTTCATAATCGAGATCAGGTACCCACATTCTCGTCCCAAATAGGACCTCATAAGGAGTGACACCCCCTAGAGAACTTCTTGGCATGTTATTAAGGGCTCGTTGGACCCTGTATAAGTGATTGACCCAACTACCACCCTAACCGAATACCTAAAGATTGCTTTAAGTCACGGCTTTTCCTTTCCACAACCGAATTTCCCTCGGGATGGTACGGAGAGAAGTACCGCAATGCTACACCCAAACGTTCCATGGCTTACTTCTAAGCCCTAGAGCTAAAGGCGGGGCTACGGTCAGATAGTAATGTGCCAACTGCGTATGCCCCTATAAAGACTCGCAAATCTTTTATAACAGTTCGAGCGTCAGCCGAGCGCTGAGGCCATACCCATAGGAATCTAGAGCATGAATCCACTGCCACCAAGATGTACTTGTAAGCCCCTTCTGAGTGTAAGGGGCCGCAGTGGTCCAAATAGACACACACAAGTGGTCTGTCAGATATTAGTAAAGGTGTCTGCTCTGGACATGCCACGGTGGAACCCTTCATCTGCTGGCAGATGTCACACTTTAGGACAAAATTCTGTGTTTGTTTAGTTAACCCAGGCCACCAATAGCGCTGTTTCAATAATGAAACCGTTGCGGTAATCCCTGCGTGTGCAGAACCCAGACCCTCGTGTGCAGCTAGTATTAAAGCTAATCTGCAATCCATGTTGGGTATTACTCTATCTCCCACTCCTGGAATTTGAGCATCGGAATGTTATTTGTATCCAACTTGTAGGAGTACTTGAGTGGAAAGCCTTTCGGTAAGGCTTTGCTGTTTTTGCGTGAAGCAATTACAGCTACCATTATCTGTCAGTCTATTCTCGTTTTTGAACGAGTGATTGCAGCTACGGCAGCAGTTCTTACTGCCCCCTTTGCGGCTTCAACAGCCAATGAATTCCCTTCAACGTGAACGCCATCACGTTCATGACTCAGTGTGTGTATCGCGTGAGCTCTTGGTAGTTCGTTTTTCAACTCAGCTACCTGTTCCCATAGCATTTTATGCTTAATTGTGCCACCTTTTGAGTCTTTAAACCCATTTTGACCCCAGTAGTGAAAATATTCATTGTATGACTGGACACAACAAAAATAATCGCACACGATCAGTGTGGGGAATTCTCGATCCATATTTATTAGTGCCAGTAATAGGGCTTTTAGTTCTGCCAGCTGAGCCGTGCAGTCTCCTAGAGACTGTGTCTTCGTTCTGCTGGGATGGAACTTGCCATCCTGCATACGACCGTTCACAATCGTGCACGCTGACCTGTATTGTAGTTTACTTCCTACGGCGGGCTGAGCAGATCCGTCAGTGTAAATAATATATTCATACTGATCTAGTGGCATTATATAATTTGGTAGAGGATATTCTTGTTGATATTGCAGGAATGCTTGCGTTTTTAGACTAGGGTCATATCTGTATTCTACATCCGTTGCAGTGAGAGAATTAGCCCATTGTATCCATCTTGGATGTAAGGCTTTAGCATTAGGAACGCTTGCCTTTGTAGCAGCCTCTAAAGCTGGTACCAGAGTTACCAAAGGGGATGATGGACGGAGCGTTAGAGCAAATCAAACACTCACCCCCAGTCAACTGATCTGGGTTTAATCCATCATCATTCTTTAGCTCACTCCACCACCCCAGTTCAGACATGGCCATATGCAAATCAGTCTGACCCTGTGCCTCATGGGAACAGTCCAGTACCAGAGTTACGACAATTATTTGTTTCCCCTGAGCCAATGCTTTCTCTTACTACAGCAGTCTGTACTGCTGTCAGACTTTTTTCTGTAGAAGCAAAGCGCATTTCAGCGTTTGTGTACAAGTGTGATTTGTATGCCATGGGTACAGTTTCTCCTTCATTGAAGGTTAGGTAAGTGTACCCAGATTGATCCGCTACAACACGGATCACCAGGTTGCGGACATTTACGCGTGTCTGCAAGTGTTTTGAAGCTATCATGCCAGCTTGTAGGGAAAGAAGGATATCTGTGTGTTCCTGTGTCCAATGCCTACCTGAAAAATCAGGTCTGTAAGTCGTAGAAAGGTTTTACTTTTTCTGCGTAATCCAAAATGTATGTTCTGCCAAAGTTCAAAAATCCCAATATGGATTGTAAGTTTTTCAGTGATTTAAGAGGTTGGAGCAGCACAAGTTTTTCTAAAAAGTTAGCTGCCAGGCTTTTTTCTTCATTTGATAGCTTGTATCCTAAAAATAGGATATTGAGGTGAGCTATTTTTTAAAGTTGAATTTGTAGCCCTCAGAGGCGAACCCCAAGATTATGTTGCTCACCCTGGTCAAGTGATCCTTTAAATCATTATCCGTCAGATAAATATCATCTACATAGGACAATGCCTCTTCATCCAAATTCTGAAGTAATTCGGTTACCCTAGCGGAGAACAACCCAGGGCTATTCTTATACCCTTGGCGTAGTCGACAAAATTGACGCAGGGAACCTAGCGCTGAGAATGCTGTCAAATATCTGCTCTCAGGTGCTATAGTTTGGCAGAAAAATCCATTTGAGATATCTGGTGTTTCTGCACAATGTTATTCATTAATGCGGCACTGTGTGCATACTGTACTGCAAATGTTTTAGTGCATGTATTCAGATGTCTGTAGTCTAAAACTAGACGGTATGAATTATCAGGTTTCATTACGGGAAACAAAGGATTATTCATTGAGGAGGTGCAAGTTTCTATTACACCCTGGTATTCAAGTTAATCGTGGATCTCCCTGACCTGTTTTTTCGCTTCTTGTTTTATTGGGTACTGTCTCTGTGGAGTTGGAGTAGTTTTTACTGGGATTATATGGTGAGGTGACTCAGCATCCCACCCAACATGGTTGCAATATAATGCTGGAGCAAGGGCTACCGCCCACTACTGCGCATATGTGTGTTTTAGGTATATTGGAACGAGGTCGGAAAAAGCCGGTAAAATCACCGTTTCTCCCTTTGGGCAATCCATAACAATTTCAGACGGCCAATCTTTCTCAGCTAAAAGGATGTCATAGCCATAAGTCAGGTTCTCCCAAAAGAGACCGTTAATTTTTCTGGGTTTGTCCCCCTCCATTTGGAGTGTTATTTCATATAACCTATGTGGGACACTTACCCTTGTATCAGGTGTTTCCACCGTGATATGCTCATTCAACTCCGCTGTCACCAGAAATTCCATCAGGTTCTGGCGAGCTATTGTTACTTCTGCTGCGCTGTTTAGCATCGTCAGAGCCCATTCAGAAGTTGAGTTCTCAGAGTTCTGGGCATGTCTAACTTTGGGACCTGCTACTTTCTTTTTTTTAAATTGAGGTTTAGATTGTGGCTTGTCTTCTTTTTTAGAAGTGTAGCTTGAAGCGCGTGGCGTGTCTCTGGACTTTTTATTCACTCTTCTTGTCTGTGTTCTGACCGCCCTTTCCTCTCGGAGTTTCTTGGTGAACCCTGAAAGGAACGAGAGGAATGTGTATCAGTATCCTGATACCCGTCAGGTTTTTTTTATGTTATCTCTATTCCTAAGGTTGTATCTCCTTTCGGAGGGATCCTGTTGAGGAGACCCACCCCTGGATTGAGATCTATTCTCTTCTTTTTTATTGATATTATCCCATTTCTTGGTGTTATCCTTTTCAGGACCACCCATGAGTTGAGGTTTTGTTGCTCTAGCTCCCAAACTATCTCTACCTAGTTCAGCATAGGTGTCTACGATAATTTTAGGTAATTCACTTTCCTGTTGTAAAGGAGTGAAGTCCCTCAGGCGTTGGCGTATTGCCACTGCTGCTGCATCACCTTTAATGTTGGCTAATATGATAGCTGATACCTGGGCAAAATTTCCTAACAATTTCATCCCTAAGTTCAGAGCAGGCTCTGCTCCATACTCATTCTATATTTCTCTTAATACATCTGGTATTACTGCTGACGGGATACCATGAGTTCTGGTATATATTGCAGCGAAAACTGTACCCCAAGTGGCACAATCCTCTATCTGGGGAGCTATCCCCATTGGCAAGCAGATTGTTAGCATTCTGTGTTTTTCTTGAGGGCTTCTGTGTGGAAATACTGCCTCTAGCTGTGTTCTTTTTTAAGCTACTAAGAATGGCATTTGCTCACGAATCTTTGTGGCTTTCCTGAAGAAGGCGCTCTGTATGCCGAAACGTGCGTAGAGAAAATATATACAAGAAAATGTATCAAATTGCCACAATCAGTTTTTATTCTACTTGCATTATGCGGCAAATAAATTTGCTCCAGCTTTGCTCTGTGCAAAATTATTCTGTAATTCGTTCTGCCAGTCAAACCTGTTAGCTCCAAAACTAGTAGCAATGTTGTGCCCTTATTTGTTATTAGTACTGGTCACCTTTTAACACATATAAATACAGCCTTTTGGCCAAGATCACAGAGCAGCGAGGTTAACATTAGACAGTTGTGGTTACTGTGACTAAAAGGGGAAGCAGGTAGCTACCCACTCAGTGAAAGTGTCAAATGCTTTAGTGACAGAAACAAAACAAAAACTTTCTTCTCCTGCGGACATTTCTGTAATCACAGGGCAAGAGGCCACTTATACACACGCATTCCTAAGTCTGGATCTTCTAACAAGATGCAATACTACACCATCTTCATCCTGCAACTTCCTGCTCCTTTACAGACCTCCACCTAGCAAGGCAACATTCCCAGACGCACTTCTAGACACAGTTTCAAACCTGATAACAATACACTTCAACTTATGCATTCTGGGTGACCTCAACATTCGGTTTGACAAACCCAATATGACCCATCCAAAAACAATAATCACTGGCCTAGACGCACTGAACCTGCATCAGATTGTCCACAAACCCACACACATCGCTGGACATAACCTAGATGTCATTTTTGCTAATACTGAATTAGTTACCTTTCAAACTCCAGTCACATGGTCAGACCACCACTTGCTTGCTTTCCAACATAAAACAACACTAAGGGACTCACCTAAAACTAGCTTACATCCATCCACCTATCGGCCGTGGAGCAAACTCAATTTGGGACACTTAGAAACACAACTAACATCAAGTACAAATCTGGAAACAATAACTTCTGTTCAAAATCTATATGAGTGGCTACAGGAAGCTTTTGACATCCTGATACCACTCAAAACCACACAACAGCACAAAAGAAAAAAAGCGCCTTGGAGAAACATAGAAATAAAAGACATAAAACAACAAATTAGAAAGCTGCAATGTACCTGGCTCAAAACAAACGCCAAACAAGACAAACTTCACCTACAAAAAATTAACAGATTATACAAGTCGGCTATCAAAAAAGCTAAGAAAAGGTACTATTCAGACAGAATTCAAAATGCTAAATTATGCAAATAAAGAATTCTATAAAATACTCAATGAATTTCGCAAACCAAATTGCCTAGAAGGAACTCATCCTGCTACTCAAGATTTCACAGAAAAACTGGCAAATCATTACACAGACAAAGCAGACACATTGGACTCGTACTTAAAACAGAAACAAAGCACCAGCACTAACCCCTGTACAAAACAACAATCCAAGAATACTCTAACCCAGCCTCTCCGTTCCTTCCAACACATCTCACACAATGAATTTATGGACCTGGTCAAAGCAAGCAGGCCTGCCGGCAGCCCTTCTGACCCCTGTCCACCACAAACTTTCAAGACAATTCTTTTAACAACCTCTGCTGCCACTGCAGTAAGAAGAATCATCAATGATTCCTTAACTACCGGAATATTTCCAGAAGAACTCAAAAAATCACACATACGCCCTTTACTGAAGAAAACAAACTTGGACCCGCTGAACCCTGACAACTACAGACCCATTACAAATGGACCTTTCCTGGGCAAACTGATAGAAAGAGCAGCGTTCGCCCAGATGTCACAATTCATTGAAGAGAATGACATACTCTCAGACTTCCAAACAGGATTCCGTCCGGGAAGAGGCACGGAATCTGCCCTCCTTGCCATCTGGGATGACCTGAAGAATACAGTTGACCGCAGCGGGGTTGCTGCGCTAGTCCTCTTGGACCGCTCAGCTGCCTTTGACACGGTTGACCATGACACTCTGAAACAAAGACTCTATGGAGCCGGCACAGAGGGAACTGCTCTAGACTGGATCGCGTATTACCTTCAAAACAGAACTAATGCCATCCATACCCCACCTTTCTCGTCCAAACCATACTCCACAAAAGCAGGGGTCCCTCAAGGTTCTATCATCTCGCCCATGCTTTTCAACATCTACATGAAGTCATTACCGGTACTGATCAATCAATTTCACCTCACGTGCTATAACTATGCAGATGACACACAAATACTCCTTCAACTGGAATGCCCCAAAGACATTGAAAAATCCCCAATTTTCAGTTGTCTCAGGGCTGTGGATCAGTGGATGACTTGGAGCCATCTCAAATTGAATGCTTCAAAAACAGAAATACTCACGTGTGGCTATTGGAAACATTACGACCCGCTTGCCGCCTGGCCTGATGAACTGGGATCACCACCTAAAGTATCGAAGGAAGTAAGAAACCTCGGAATGACCATGGACTCCAAGCAGTCGATGAATGCCCAAGTGGACAAACTAGCAAGATCAAGCTTTGTCACTATAAAAACGCTGCGACGAATTTTCCCTCATTTGGGATTTCCACAGAAGGTCCAAGCTACCATCTCCCTTGTTCTGTCCAAACTCGATTACGCCAATAGCCTCTACCACGGATCACCTTTAACGACCATGAAGACTACAACGGATTCAGAACTCGGCTGCCAGACTACTCTTGCATATCAAACCGCGAGACCACATTTCACCTGCCTTGAAAGCCCTGCATTGGTTACCGGTTGCCAGAAGATCCACGTTCAAGCTACTTTGTATCACCCACAAAGCAATACATGGAATGGGACCACTCTTCATCAGGAATAAAATCACCAAACACATTCAACAAAGGAACCTACGCTCTAAAGGGGCATCTCGCCTCAAAATCCCAGGATACAAGAAAAAACCATGGGTGGCACATCCTTCTCTGTTCAAGCAGCCAAACTATGGAACTCTTTACCCCCCAACATAAGATCCACCGACAACCACCTTATCTTCAGAAAACTACTCAAGAATTGGCTCTTCCCCACATAAGCACCATACGCAAACAGAAATTTGCAGCATGTTCCTCTGTATATAAGCATATATTTTCACTATAGATATGTACCTATCTTTGTGTATTGCTTTGTATAAACATGTAGAATAATTATGTTGTTGTAAATAAATAAATAAATAAAAATCATCTTTGGTCTACATGTACTTACTTCCATTGTGCATCTATGTACCTTCCATGTACTTGGATCTGTGTCTGTTCTTTTTCTCCTGAAAAAGCATATCCAATGCACTACCCTATTTCTCATCCTGTACCTCTATCAATATCTTTAATCTATATATACTTACCTCCTTTATGCATCTATATACTTTCAATAAACTTATGGATCTATATATTTATCACTTTCTTCTAATTTAGCATTTCAAATGCACTACCCTATTTTCTCAGCCTATACTTCTCTCAATATATCCTCTGGCCAAACCTTCTGACTCATCTCAAATTTCTTTCTACTACTATTTTCAATGCACTACCCTATCTCTCACCCTATACATCTATCAATATATCCTCTACATCCACTCGCTCATTTATCCCAAACCCCATACCACTACTATGATCCCCAAAATAACCCTTTCTAGACTATCTCCTACTCTACCCCTCCTTTCATCATCTGACACCTCTTTTTACTATACCGATCCCCCAAAACAAACCTTTCTAAACTCTTCCCTCTGACTCTTCCCCTCAAAAAACCCTTTTTACTCATCCAAAGTCTCCTCCTACTGCTATGACCTCCAAAAAAAAAAAAGAGGAAAAAAAACAACTCACTCTTCTGTCCCTCCACTATCCTTTTCAATCAAAATAACAGACTAACATGTTCACTTCTCAAATTCCATATTCCCCTATACTAATTCACCACTAATCCTTTATGGGTTCCAGAGTAGCGTGCTACTCGCCAATAAAGCGTTTCAACACCCCATCAGGGTTACCAGCGCTATATAAATGCAAACCTTTTTCCCTTTTCTACCGCTCCCCAACCCTTCTCAATCCAAATAACTGACTAACATATCCACCACTCAAATTACTTTCATGTTTCGCCATACTAATTCAACCGTAATCCTTATGGGTTCCAGAGTAGCGTGCTACTCGCCAACAAAGCGCTTCAAAACCCCATCAAGGGGTAGCAAGCGCTATATAAATACAAACCTCTTTCCTTCTTCTATCCCGCAACCTACCCTTCTCTATCGAAATAACTGAATAACATATCCACCACACAAATTACTTCATACTTCACTATACTAATTTTCAACACTAATCCTTTATGGGTTCCGGAGTAGCGTCCTACTCGCCAGAAAAGCGCTTCAATGCCCATCAGGGGTAACACGTGCTACATGAATGCAAACCTTTCTTCCCTTTTATCCCTCCGCTACCCTTTTCACTCCAAATAACTGACTAATATCCACCACTCAAATTACTTTCATATTTCACCATACTAATTCAGCACTAATCCTTTATGGGTTTACGGAGTAGCGTGCTTCAACACCCCATCAGGGGTAACAAGCGCTATATAAATACAAACCTTTTTTTTCCTCTTCTATCCTTCTGCTATCCTTCCGAATCCGAATAACTGTCTAACCTATCCACCACTTAAAATTTACTTGCATGTTTCACTATACTAATTCAACACTAATCTTCTATGGGTCCCGGAGTAGCGTGCTACTCGCTGAAAAAGCGCTTCGACGCCTCGTCAGGGGTAGTAAGCGCTATATAAATGCAATTACAATACAATACAATACTTTGTGTATTATATGTATATGTTTCAAGTATGTTTGATGTTCGACTACAATTTGATTTATAGTCATTGTGATTTTGTCTATATGTATATATGTAATTAATTTTTTGTTATCTCTGTGTTTAACTATTGTTGTTTAGTCTTACATGTTTTCTTTGTTTTTAAAGACTTGTCAACATGAAACAAAAATATATCAATAAAATGAACCTTTTTTTAATTTGGGTCGTATGTACACAGTTCTTCATAGTATGATGATGCAGTTACAGGTCTAGTTACCTTTTCTTGATCTTGTTGCCTGGGGATGTTATTTTCAAAATTGTATTTTCCCTGCCCTAGGAACTTATATTAGTAGCAGGGGGTCCTTTCTTTTTGCCAAAATATATTGCAGCGAAAACTGTACCCCAAGTGGTACAATCCTCTATCTGGGGAGCTATCCCCATTGGCAAGCAGATTGTTAGCATTCTGTGTTTTCCTTGAGGGCTTGTGTGTGGAAATACTGCCTTTAGCTGTGTTATTTTTTGAGCTACTAAGAATGGCATTTGCTCACGTTTAGTGGACTTTTTACCCATAACGACGTGTAGCGTTTGTGGTGTAATTTTAGTTGTAGATCCCTGAATCTGTCCTGTTTGTGTAGCTCTTGTTGGCTGAAGTGTGAGTGTTCTCATCACAAACTGTCAGGTTTCTGTAAAGTTTTATTATTTCTTTATGAAGTGGATGCAAGTCTGCTACTGGCATTGAGTCAATGTCTGGATGCAATGTGTAAGCCACTAAGACTGGCCAAGTGGCTCCATCTCTTCCGAGTGGACCGAGCCTCACTTTTTCTTTTGTGTGTGGGAGGGCGCCTTTAAACCAGTTTATGTGCTCCTGGTAGGTAAGGGGAATTTCAGTGTCCTTATATGGACAGTCTTCATTTGGTGGTTCATCCTCCGTGTAAGAATGAAATGTATGAGATTGTGCATCTGCTTGTGGGAATTTAACCTACGAATAGAATACCTCTGTTCTGTATAATTCGTGAGCCTCAATCACGAATGTGACTGTCCCACCCCTAGCTGTGACTCCATAGTCTGCTAGCTTTAGAGTAAGGGCATTTCTGACATTTTCTGAAATGTTGATTTCATTTTCCTCTTCTTCCTCCCTCATTGTAGCGCGTTGTGCTCGCACAGCGTCGTCTTCGTCAGCCATTTATTGACAAAGGTTTTCCAAGGAAAAGTTTCAAGGAAACTGAGATAAGGTTTTATGCACAATAGGAACAATTTGTCCTTCAAGCTTGATAAACCTACAGCCAATACATAGGATATGCCTACTCAGCTCTGGCTGATAGTTCCCTTCCCACTCCAGACGTCTCTGGGGAAATGTGAGTTGGGGTCTCGGAGAACAGCACGACTGAACTACTCAGATTTGATGGTTAAATAAGTACCAAATTAACGTTGGCGCCGCCTTGTCGTGTAGTTCCTATAAACCTATATAGGATCTGTGCGTTTAGACAACATACACTGTAGGATTGGTGTCCAGACTGATTCTAGACACCCCCACCAGGTATGTTAGCCTGTATACCAGCTAGCTCACAAAGCCACTAGAAACCCCTCTTACCAAGGAGAGAATAGTTCTTGGCAACTATCGAACATGACAGCCCTGATCCCTCAGGATTGTGCAAACAGTGCGGTACTTTTCGCTCAGTCACTCGAGCTCACTTTGTCTCAGAGAGATACACAGAATAAACGGTGGGGACGTTTCTCAATAAGCATTTATTGAACCAGTGTCATTCTAGTGTAAAATAGGTGTGCTGAAACAACCATTAGACAGAAATAGATATAAATGATTAGAAGCACTAACAGAGTAAAAGGATGGTAGATTTCTACCATCGTGCTAAAACAATGAATACAGGCAAGTATATAAAATACATGACAGTACTAAATGCGTACTCCTACGATGCGACCCTAACTAGATGTACCCAAGTGTACCTAGCATGTATGTAGGTGTAAAAGACAAGAATCCCTCTAGGATAAAGTCAACCCCATTACCTGAAGTGAGAGACTGTGGGACCCCGTCTTGGTCTCGAGATGGACACCCCACAAGGGATGTCAGACCACTGCAAGCTGGAGTGTCTGCGTGCAGGAACCTCAGCGTCTCGCGTCAGTGTGTCGGCATGGAAATTCTTTTCTCCTCTGACCACCTCAGCAAGATATGGTGTATATATACCCAAAGTGGTACCCCCAGGGGATATACCTTGCTGTGTCATGTCGGACTAGGTTGACGGAAGGACTGACCCTTGTACATAGTTACTATGCAGGAGATGGTGTCCTGCTGTGATTCCAAGAATCCTCATGCATAATGGATGAGGCTAGTTTTCAGAGAAACCCCCATGTCATTTAGGCATTACCATAACTAGGTAAAAGGTCAGTACTAAAAACCGTTATGCAGTGTAATGTCAGGGGAAATGTAAGTGAAATGTCTGGTTGCTACCTGAGCCTATATCGGGCACCTGTATAAAACATAACTGATATTAGTGTGTTTCAAAAACTAGGTCCCTGAAAGGGAACAACCTTGACCCTAGAAACTTTTACGCAGTGCGGGGAGGATGGGTGGGTAGGTAAGGAATCTTCAGCTAGATACTGTCTCTAACAGATAAGGCGTTACCAAAGGGAAGCAACTTGTCTATCTCATAGAGACATCTAGCCGCAGATTCCTTACCTATGAATAGATACCCAAGCAATACCATCCCTGGAGGGACTGCAGACTAGTTTCAGACTAGAAAGTCCTGCAGGACTAAATGGGCAGAATGCCCGTACCTGCGGACCTGACTGTCCAGGCAGTAATGCTTGGTAAAAGTGTGCAGGGATGCCCACATTGCTGCTGACAGATTTCCAGGACTGGGACTTCACATGCTAATGCAGTGGTAGCAGCATTAGCTCTGGTAGAATAAGCTCTTAAGCCTTCAGGAGGCTGCTTCTTTGGCAAAGCAGAGCAGATCTTGATGCAGAGAACGACCCATCGTGAGATGGTCCTTTTCTGCACCGCCCGACCTTTCTTCACACCCACATACCCCACGTAGAGTTGGTCGTCCACCCGGAACTCTTTCGTGTGGTTAAGGTAGAACCACAATGCTCTATTTGGGTGCAGACCGTGGAGTCGCTCCTCTTCCTTAGAGGGATGCGGAGGAGCCCAGAAGTGGGCAAGGTGACAGATTGTCCCACATGGAAAGGTGTTACCACTTTGGGAGGAAAAAGGTTCTAGTGCAGGGGTCTTCAATCTGTAGGGCACAAACCCAGGGGGGCTGTGGAGTCATGGAAATGGGTGTGGATGTGGGGGAGGGAGGGTTGCTCATTCCCCAGACGCACTTCTGTCTGGAACTGGAATCCAAAACGTTTGCTCTTTGTTTTGGATTCCAAATAGTGGCATC
The DNA here is from genome assembly GCA_963921515.1 of Calotriton arnoldi. Classification (NCBI taxonomy): domain Eukaryota; kingdom Metazoa; phylum Chordata; class Amphibia; order Caudata; family Salamandridae; genus Calotriton; species Calotriton arnoldi. The sequence continues at coordinate 546,088 of CAWUFW010004608.1, read as the reverse complement.
TCAGAGGGCTCTCTGATTGGAGGACATGGTAAAAGAATCCAACGTCATCGACAACTGCGCTCCAATCAGAGAGACTACAGGATGAATATCAGGAAATGCCGGGAACTGGGGCCATAAATATGCACCTGTGGAATGCTTTGGAGTGCTTTAATTCAGTTTTGTTGCAGCTGCCTTGCACTCCGCCCTGTTGCCTTTCTTGGTCTTCATCGTTACTGCTGCTATTTTTTCATCTGGTGTCCTTTTCGTGCTTCTTCCTCGTGTCTGCCTCTCCACTGGGATCTCCTCGCTGTTTCCTGGTTTCCATGGCAATCGAACCTTCACAGAACTAGTAAATAAGCTGCCTCTTCCCCCGCCTCCCGCCCCACCCCCCATGCCCTGGCTGTTCACCTCGCAGACATGCACACAAACATACACGTACACACACTCATTCCTATCTATAAGAATTTTCCTGAAGATATTTCCCACAATACTTTCTTCCTCCTTAAAGATTTAGCTCATGTAAAAAAAATCACCTTTTTACTGCCTGTAAAACTGGTTATATTTCAAAGAAGGTCCACTAAGCTGGCGAAAGTCAGCTGCATAAATTTCGCACACCATTGACATTTATGTAATCAGGTCTGAGATTTTCATCTGTTGTAATCACATATTAAAAGGGTTGTGATTGATAGCAGCTGAGTTGCAGACCTCAGCACCAGAAGTCCTTTTTTAACTTCAACTTCCCACTTACCAGTTTTGTGATCCTGGGGAAATCACTTTATGTGCTAAATAAGATTAAGGATTGCATACTTGGACTTTCTTTGTGACCTTTGAACTTCGTGTTATGTAGTTCAAAGTGCTCACAATTGGGGGGGAATGTGTGTATTGTTTCATCTCACATTGAAATTAAAAGCATTGCATTTCCTTGAGACTTATTTCCCACGTCCAATGTTTTATTTTTTCCACTGAGCAATTTTTTCTTTTTTCTGAGTTTTGCTTCATTCACTCATTAGTTCGTCCTTCCTGGCCTCCCCGTCTGCTAGCGCTGGGACGCCCGATGTTGGGGCAGCCATGCGCTTTATAAATTCGCTTAACATAACATACTTTCATCCACTCATTCATCCACATACTCATTCACCCACCCACTCATTCATCCATACTTCCTGCTTTTCACCCTTCCTTTCAATATTCCTTTTTTTTTTTCTTATCCTGTTTTTGTGTGCCTGACAATGTGATCTGCAAAACGAAATAATAGCTTGAAGAAACTAGCATTCCTATTGGTTTACTTTACTAAACCATGTTAAAGGGGTTGGGTCAAGGGCTCCGGACATCAAAGTGCTTTGGTACAAATAATTTTAAGATACTATGATTATGTTAACAATTTTGCTTTCTAGTTAAAGACCAGAATGTCTAAGGCTAAACCCCTGATTAACTGTTAGTGAGATGATGAGTTGGTGGAAGTAGAACACTTTGTTACTTACAACAGGCAAGCAATTATTATCCACTTGCTACTGAAAAAATACATGTACTAATAATTTGCTTTGAAAATACTTTAGATTTTAATAAAGCTAAAGGATAAGATAGCTCATGAGGAAGCATCCACCAGTTGAGTTTGCTTTAGTTACGCTTTCCCATGAGAAAGCTGAGAGCAAAGTCTGCCGCTGTAAATTCTTTTGCTATACAATAAGCTATGAAACACCATTCCCCTGTTTATGTTGTGGGTGAAATGAGTATGTATGAGTGGGTGAAAGGATGAGTGAATGATAGGTGGACGGACAGGTGTAAGGATGGCAAAGTGAAGGAATGGGTGGATGGATGAGTGAATGAACAGGTGGATGAGTAGGTAAGATGATGGCAGAGTAAAGGGATGGATGGATCAGTGAATTGATAGGTGGTTTAACAGGTGAAAGGATGGCACAGTAAAGGGAAGGATACATAGTGGATGGACAGGTAAAAGATGTCAGAGTAAAGGGACAGATGAATGGATAGTGGGCGGACAGGCAAAAGGATGGCAGAGTTAAGGGATGGATGGGTAGGTGGATGGACAGGTGAAAGGAAGGCAGAGTAAATGGATAGATGAGTGGGTGAAAAGATGAGTGAGTGGATGTCCGAGTGGATGGATGGAAGGCAGAGTCAATTGATGGATGAATGGCAGAGTTGATGGATGAATGGCAGAGTGGGTGAATGGATGGTAGAGTAGGTGAATGGATGGCAGAGTAGGTGAATGGATGGCAGAGTGGATGCATAGATGGATGGCAAAGTGGAAGGATGTATGGATGGCAGATATGAGGGATGGGTGGATGAAAAAGTGGATAGATGGCAGAGTGGATGGATCAATTGGTGGCACAGTGGATGTATGGATGGCAGAGTGGACTGATCAATCAATCAGTAGATTTGCAGAGCGCAACTTGTCACTCGTGAGGGTATTCAGGCGCTGATGGGTTGCAGAGTGGATGAATGGCTGAAATGGGGAAAGACTGAATGATAGATGAAAGAACAGATGGATGATAGAGTGTAATGATGGAATTGTGGATATCAGCAGGTGGGTGGAAGGGTTCAAGAAATGTTTGTGAGGGGGGGCCTTATGCCTGAAAATTTTGTCGGGGGGTTCTCGGCATCCAAAAGTTTGAAGTCCTCTGCTGCAGTGCAGAGCACCAACTTGCCAGGAAATCTAGTCAAAAAGGGAGGCTTGGACAATAGCTCGCTCACCCTCCTGTCAGATGTAACTGCCACTAAAAAGGCTAGAAAGGAGCACACATGCGGAAGGTGAGAACCAAATTAAGGTCCTACTGAAACATAATGAAGGGGGAAGGTGGAAACATATGTACAAGGCCTTTTAGGAACCTACGTACTATGGGTGACTTTAATAAAGATGGTTGGTCTGGCAGCCTCAGAAAAACAGACAAGGCAGATAAACACCCTTTGAGGGTTCCCAGGCAGAGCCCTGCTGGGCAAGGATCAAAATAAACAGTAAACATCGGAAAGGGAAACAGAAAGAGGGTAGATAGACTTCTATGTACAATATTTCACAAATTTCTTCCACCGGCAGGCATATACTGCTAGAATAACATTACAAACTTCTGGAGGAAGGTCAAAAGCGATCAACTTCCACTGCTAAATCTCCACACAAGAAGGCATAGAGTTGACAGGTTTGGGTGGAGGACCCTCCCCTGCTGCTGAAACAGAAGTTCCTCACAAAGGGGCAGCCAGATCGGAGGATCGATTCTCATTTGCAGAAGCTTGGGATACCAGTGCCCAGTACAGAGTCACAAAGATGACCTGGGCCCAGCCATTCCTGAAAGGCGCCTTGCAAACCCCAGCGTGCAAAACTGCTGACATCGCGTATTCTCTGCGGAGGCAAACAGATCTAACTAAGGCTCTCTCCACTGCTGAGAGAGACCGTGTGTCACCTCCAGATGGAGATGCCATATGTGATCCGTTAGGCATCGATGGCTGAATTTGCCCACACTAGCGTTCAGGGAACCTGCCCAGGTGTTGAACCACCAGGGACATGCCCTGCTGTTCCAGCCATGTCCAGAGACACAGGGTCTCTTGACAAAGAGTCTACATCCTCACTCCGCCCTCTTTGTTGCAGTACCGCATGGCGGTAGTGTTGTCTGTGACCACTTTAACTAGCCTTCATTTGATAGAGGGTAGAAAGGCTTTAAATGCTAATCGGATCATTCGGAGCTCCAGCATGTTGATATGGAGTCCGGATTCCATCGGAGACTAGAGTCTGATCTCCACCTCTCCCAGATGGCTGGCCCACCCCAGAAGTGACGCATCTGTCACTACTGTGAGCAGAGCAGGACTGGCCGTAGCGGGCACTGGGCATTTCCCCGGTGGGCTGGAAGGGTGGGGGCCGGTTTTGGACCGATGGGGGCCGTTTTTGTTACTAGGGGCCGGTTTTGCAGCAGTGCTGCAACATCGGCCTCTTGTACCAAAAGCGCAGCAGGAGTGTTCCTGTCAGCCCCACCCCCTGCCGGTCGGACGTATTTGCCAGGCCCGGTTTGTGATCCTAGTCTGGCCCGGACTGTGAGATCTGGTTGGGGATGGGAGAGGGGTCTGCCTCTGACCCAATCGTGGATCGTCAGCCACCACTGCAGGTCTCGTGCAGTTCCCTCTGCGATCTGAACCATGTCAGAGAGATTTCCCTGATGCTGTGCCAACTGGAACTTCAGATCCCACAGCAGTGATTGCATATGCCATCTGGCATGTGTCACTAGCAGGAGGCCATGAGGCCCAGCAGCCTCAGAGTCATTCTCACCGAAATCCAGGATAGAGACTGAAACATCAGTATCATGACCTTAATATCCTGGACTCGCCAATTTGGGAAGACAGGCCCGAAACTGCACTGTGTCCAGAACAGCTCCGATAAAAGGGAGCATCTGAGAGGGAGTCAGGTGTGACTTCAGAACATTGATAGTGAACCTCAGCGAATGCAGGAGGTCCGCCATAGTCTGGAGGTGGGAGGCGAAAGCCTGGGGTGAGCCCACCTTAAACAGCCAGTCATCAAGATAGGGGAAGACTGGAACCCCTGATCTCCACAGATGAGGTGTGACCGTCACCATCACCTTGGTGAACACCCAAGGGACGCTGGTAAGACCACAAGGGAGCACCAGGAACTGAGAGTGCTCGTGGTCTACTGTGAATCGCAGGTAACGCCCGTGGGCAGGCAGGACAGGATGTGAAAATAAGCGTCCTGCAAGTCCAGCGCTACCATCCAGTCTCCTGAGTCCAGGGCAGACAAGACCTGAGTCAATGTGAGCATCTTGAATTTCTCCTTTTTTAGGAAGTAGTTGAGGGCCTGTAGGTCTAGGTTAGGACAAAGGCCTTTGTCCATTTTCCGCACCAGAAAGTAGCGGGAATAGCAACCACAGCCTATTTCTGGCACCAGAACCGTCTCGGTGTCTACCTTAGCCAAGAGAGCCATGACTTTCTCCTGAAGCAAAAGCAGATGATCCTCCATCAGCTAGTCGAAGGATGGAGGCATTGAGGGAGGGATGGTCTCGAAGGGGAAGGAGTAGCCCCTTCGGATAATCTAGAGAACCCACTTGTCCAAAGTGATGTTTTGCCAGAGTCGGAGGTGTTGGTGGAGCCTGCCACCAACTGGACACCCATTTTCTTGAAGGGCAAGACTAGGAGAGTTTGTAGGCGGAAACTGCAGGGGGGTGGTGGTGGCTTGACCAGACCTCTGGCTACCCGACCAACAGGACCGAAACGAACGGTGCCCACGTCTGTGCAGGGGTTGTCGAACTTGCGCAGCTCTGTGGGTGGAGTAGGGCTGGCGCAGTTGAAAGCCTCTCAGCACTGGGGCCGGAGCCGCTGGTGCAGAACCCGAGGAGCCGCTGGTGCGGAACCCGAGGAGCCCCCACTGATCCCGCGGGGCCGAAGGCGCACCGGAGGGGCCAGGCCGCTCAAAAATGAGTCGCATGGCCTCACAAAATTCTTTGAATTGAGCGGGGGTCGCTGCGGCTCCTGGAAAAGAGGGGAGGTGTGGAGTCCACCCAGGTGCAGGATCGGGAGTATGAAGGCCTTGTCCACCGAGGATCCCCCCTTCACGTCTGCCGACGGACGGGGAGAAGTCAAAGCACGCTTCGACTTCTTGTGCCTCATACTTAAATGTCCTGAAGATTGTGAGTGGGACGCAGAGGACTTGGAACTCCTGGAGCAACCCCGGGACCTTCCTCTTGACCGGGACCGAGCCCTCCGAGGAGACTGGCACGGCGTCGCCTGCTGGGCGGCAAACAGCTTTAGGGACTGCTCCATCAAAGCCTTCGAAACCATGGCCCGGCAGTCGGAGAACGACTTTGAGTCGTGGTCGCGCTACAGACACCATAAGCAAACCAAATGAAGGCCCGTCACCGACATGGAGCTGTGACAGGCGCCGCACAGTTTGAATCCTGAAGTCTTCCTAGACATGACTTCCTACACACCGAGAACTAAGGGGGTCGACAAAAAGTCGAAAAAATCCTGTCAAAAAGTGACAGAGGGTAGATGTTCGTGGATCAGAGCTTGACTGTCGCAGAAAGAAAAGAACCAGAGTCAGCGTGCCGAGATGGCACCTATAGAGGTGACACAGATGTCACTTGCGGCGAGGACGATGTCACACCCAACTGAGCGTTGCCACCTACCGGCACGCAGGGGTATTGCTTGAAGAAAAATTTTCCAGATCCAGTCACTGACGCCTGAAAAATTCAAAGGTAAACAATCTGGGGCTAGATGTCTATCAGATATATGCTTTGTGTTGGAATAAAAAAATGTTTTTAGCCGATTTCTCTTCATCTTTGTACGATTTGAGTTAGCATTCGCGGCACCATTTTGTATTCAGCCGCCATTTTGAGCCATGATCGAAACTAACCTCTGTCTCACTCTACCTCAGCAGAAAGCAGCCTAATTTTTTTTCTGTATTTCTCCAAGGATGAGTTTTGCTGCACTAATGAATAGACTGTTTGTCGTTGCATACTTTTCTCATTAGATAGGCCTGCTCCCACTCTTAGAGCGGCGGGCACGGGCAGAGAAACCTTGACGCTAAGATAGCATGTACCCGTTCCCAGAACTGCAGCTCATCCTTCTGTATCTCCTTTGTTCACCAGCTACCAACTGGAAAATTCCAGTCTGGGCGTGTCTTTAGGGGTATTGGAAATGTACTTTATGCATTGCCATGTTGACTGAGGTTAGTCCCTCTGCAGCAATCCAAGGAAGCTGGTCAGATTGGACTCCACTCGAGTGCAATACTAATAAATACTTTGGTTTGTATTCTATACTGTCTGACCGACTCTTCATTTGTTTGGGAGGCTGAGAGGTGGTCGCGAGTGACCCGGGTGGCCCTAAATCTGGTCACTTCCTTCAGTTGGCGTCCGAACAGGGACTCCATCGGGTGTGACCCATCCTCGCCCGCGGACGGGTGGGAAGGTCGGGGCCACGTCGGGTCGGACGGGCGGACCGGGGATCCCTGCACGAGAAGGTCTGGTACTCGCAGCTGCCCAGTCTGACCGGGCGGTGCCTCGTCCAGTGGTCATCCTGACTGGGGTCCTGAACGGCGAAACTCTTGAATCTGACCGTTTGGTCTGAAGAGTCGGCAGTGGAGAATAACTTTGTTTGGCCTGTGTGCACCAGGTGAGTTTGCTCTGGTTCTTTGTGGATACGGCACCATTTTGATTTGCGTTTGACGCGGTCTGAGGACCGTTTTTGGACAAGTTCTTGAATTTATTTGAGTTCTTCATGAACATGGTACCACTCTGATCTGAATTTGATGAGGTCTGAGGACTGATTTTGGTGAAGATATTTGCAAATGTCTGTTAGGCCTAAGTAGTGAACACGTTTTCCTTGAAAATGCCTCGCTTCAGTAAGCTGTTTTGTGTGTGCTGACGTTGTTGTTCTACTGATGCTCGATTGGAAGAAAGTCGGCCAGCACCTCCAGAAGGCACCCCGAACTTCGACATGTATGTAAAACATGGCCTTGGCCCTATTTTGTTTAGTATGTTATGGCACAAATATACGAGGGACAATGCCGAGTTGCAGTGGCCGTCGACGGGCACTTGTGATGAACAGAAAATGAATTTCCTGCAGGATAAACTGTTTGCTAAAAGGAGTAGGCAGTCAATGTTTGATTCCCTTAGAACATGGCAAAAAGAAGCTAAACAAAGATGAATGAAAGCAGAGAAAGAGGCCCGGAAGGGAAGAATGCAGACAGTGACTCAGAAAGCTGTAGCGTATGATAGAGAGAAAACAGAGAAAGGAATAGAGTGTGCTGGTAGGAAATTTCGGTTGCAATGTGAAAAGTCTTTTGTTGCCCGAGAAGAAAATGATACATTTGTGGAGGAATTGTTAGATGGTCGACCTCCACCCCCATACGCCCCGCAGAAAATATATCCTGCTGTCCCACAGCCTCAGTCGTCCGTTCCTTCTGTCTCTGCTGTTTCTGTTTCTTCTGCTATTGATCCAGTTGCTTCGGCCACAGCGCCTCCTGCTCTTTCCTTGGCTTCGCCTATTGCGGCTGCGATGACTGCAAGTCTCCCTGCCACGCCTATTGCTTCGGCATCTCTCTCTCCAGCCCTCACACCTACGACACAGCCACTAGCAACTTTGATGCCTGTTCCTTCCGTTACTACTCCTTCTCTGTTCCTCCATTCCCCGACAGCTCTGAGTAGCGGAACGCCCGTGCGCGGAATAGGGGACGGAGACTGGGCCACTGCTAAGGAGCGACTGGGGTGGATATTGATCCGATCTGATGTGGGAGATGAAGAGAAAAAGGTGGTAGCCAATCAAGCCGCTCAGTGGGCTCGTAGCCCCATTTATAGTGTAGAAGATGTGTGGAGTGTGATGAAAGATTATGAGCCGTTTGTGCAGCAGCATGCCCTTAAGCACATGTCGGCTACTTTGATTGGACTGTGGGGACTGTGGGAACAGTGGGAACAGCTTCAAGGATATAGCACCTCAGAATATTTATGATATTAGGGACAACGTGTATGCTGCTGGTATGGCACCTGGTGAGGTTTTTGGTAATGATGCAACGCTGGTCGCTTATCGAAGTCGGTTGCTTGAGCAGAGCTCGAAGACAGTATCCCAGTTTCCGATGAGGGAAAGCCATCCCATATATCACCCTGAACTCGCGGAGCTACGAGATCAGCAGAATGCTGTTGTTAGACCAAGGGTAGAGGCCCGTTTCCAAGAACAGCTGGTTTACACTCCGTGGAAAAGGAGTGAGGTTTTGTCCCTCAAGACTCGGCTACCTGACCCCAGAAAAAATCCTACGGCATATTATAAGGAATTGACTGAAGCTGCTTCATCGACAGTGATGACGCTTGCAGATATTGAAATGTTCTTTGGTATACTGGTACCTGTTGATATTTGGAGGCAGGTGCACACACAGGACCACATTGCGGAATTGGGTGGCACTTGGGATCAGATTAAAGCATGGGACCAGGAGAGGAAGCCTCGGGAGAAGCCTAAGGCTGAGATACTAGCTTTGCCTGGTCGAATTATTACGTATATGCATTTACTTATTCCACCAAGAAGGGTAGATTGGGACAAGTTAACGGCATGTCGCCAGAAGAAATATGATAGTGTGTCTGATTTTTTCCACTCGATTTGAAAGTGTGTTTTGGGATTTTAGCGGACAGGATTTGTCGGTGGAAGGGGGTGTCAGATTGTTCGTTAACAGATTTGTTACGAACTTGCTTCCTGAGATCGCGACTCGGTTGCAGGCCTCGGAGAGCACTTGGACTACCTCCTCCCCTTCTGTTATATTGAGTATGGGACAGTATTATGAACACAGGGAAAATGAGGAGAAGGTGGAGAAAAAGCAAAGAATTGAAGACAAAGGTGCTGTTACAGCAGGCTTCTCTGGGAAATGGTATAGGTCGTGGTGGTACGCCCCACCAGCCACCTCATACGGGCCGGAACACTACGCCTGTAGGGCCGAATCAGTGCGCATATTGTAAGGAGGAGGGACATTGGCGTAGCGAGTGTCCGGTGTTGTTACAGAAAGTCGCGGCCCCCAGAGGACGAGGTTCTCGTGGACGGGGTCGTGGGGCTGGTGGACAGGACAGAGCTCAGCAGGCTGCCGCCTCACAGGATGTCTATGACTTGGACGAGGTGATGGGACTGCCTCACAGCTAGGACAGCCAGGGACAGACTGAGGGACCAGTTCAGATACCTGTAGATCAGCGCGGTCCTTACGTTACTGCAGATTTGCATGGCTCACCTAAGGAATTTTTGGTGGATACAGGTACAATGAATAGCTCTGTTTCTTGGTCACTGGTCCCCGGGGCAGCTCTGTCTGGCCATAATAACGTTTCGGTAGGCTTTTCTGGTGTACCGGTTGTGAGCCCCATTTCCAAACCTCTTACCCTGACTATAGGTCCTTTTACTGTTGATTCGCCATTTGTGTTGATATCTAATTGTGGGGAAAATTTGATGGGTTTAGATTTGTTAAAGAAGTTACATGCGACTATTTATTGTTCCCCGGACGGTGTTTACATGACGATGGGTCTGAATGTGGTCTGCACTAAGCAGTGTCTGTCTAAAGAAGCGCCCCTCCCTGTTGAGTTTAAGGATGGCCCTGCCCACATTGTGGGCAACGGGTGACACGGATTTAGGACTCTTGCAGATACCTCCAGTTTTTATTAAAGTTAAAGACAATGCTATTTTGCCTCGTATTCCCCAGTATAAAATACCGCAAGCTGGGGAGCGAGCTCTGTTGCAGATTATAGAGGACCTGATTCAGTCAGGTGTTGTTGAAGAGACGACTGCAAATGTGTGTAATAGCCCTATTCTTCCCATTTTTAAGAGGGCACCTTCAGGCTCCCCTGATGACCACCCCGATGTTTATCGTTTTGTGATTGACTTGCGCAAAGTTAATAAAATAGTGGTTCCTCAGTTCCCGGTGGTCCCTGACATAACTGCCCTTCTGACGAGGATTCCTTCCTCTGCCAAATTCTTTTCTGTCATTGATCTGAAAAATGCATTCTTTAGTATTCCGATCCATCCAGACAGAAGGCATTTGTTCGGTTTTACACTAGCTGGTAGAAGCTTTAGATTCTGTGTAGCTCCTCAGGGCTGTACTGAGAGCCCTAGTATATATAGCCAAGCCTTAAAAGCCCAATTGGACTCCCTTACGCTTCCCTTGGGTAATGTATTGCTCCAATATGTAGATGACCTTCTCATCGCTTCTGACACTGAGAAAGGTTGCAAAGACAGCACGGTTAAATTGTTGTTGCATTTGGCACACCATGGACATAAAGTGTCCCTTTCCAAATTTAAATATTGTCGACAGGAGGTCACCTATTTAGGTCACCTACTGTCGAAGGAGGGTAGGAGGTTGACCCCCTGAGCGCATCAGTGCCATTGTTAAAATGCCTATCCCTAAAACTCAGAGGGATGTGCGTGCTTTTATTGGCATTACCTCCTACCGTCGCCAATGGATTCTTAATTACTCGTTACTAACAAAGCCTCTGCTGGCATTAACCACTAAAGATGTGCATGAACCCTTGCCCTGGACGCTTGAATGTCAGCAGTCTTTTGAGCAATTAAAAGTTGAGCTTTGCTCTGCACCTATGTTTGGTACACCTGACTACACTAAGCCGTTCGTGCTGTACGTACACGAGACGGTAGTTTGTGCGCTCTCCGTATTAACACAGGCCTTTGGAGGTAAGTAACAGCCATGTGCTTATTTTTCTGCTCTTCTTGACCCTGTTGCAAGAGCCCTCCCGAGCTGTCTAAGAGCGGTTGCGGCAGTGGCCGTCTCTATAAGGCAATCGGTTCGGCTAGTACTCAATACTGTCCTCACAGTCATGGTACCCCATGCTGTGGATACACTTTTGAATAAGACCAAGACGCAGCACCTCACCAGTGCACATCTGACCCTCTTTGCACCACATGTCACGATTAAAAGATGTGCCACTCTAAACCCAGCCACGTTACTACCCCTCCCTTCTGAGAGTGAGGAAATCGACATACATGATTGTATTTTTCAAACGGAGGAAGAGACGAAGGGACGGGTAGATCTGACTGATGTTCCCTTATCTGACCCCCAAGGGGAACTATATGTTGATGGCTCTTGTTTTAAGTTACCCGATGGCACTACAACTGCTGCATACGCGATCACAACACTGTACACTGTAGTTGAAACGTCACGAGTTCCCTATCAGTCAACCCAAGCTGCAGAGCTTGTTGCCCTTATTCGAGCCTGAGAGTTGAGTGAGGAACTGGCTGTCAATATCTATACTGACAGTCAATATGCATTTGGAGTCGCCCATAATTTTGGACGGCTCTGGGCAGAGAGAGGATTTCTCACCTCCCATGGGGTGAAAGTACAAAATGGCCCCCTTATACATAGGTTTTTGTCGGCTTTGACACTACCCAAGAAATTAGCGATAGTAAAGTGCAGCGTCCACAAGGCAATCACTGACAATGTGGTTAAGGGGAATTCGCAGACCAGACAGCTAAGGAGACAGCCCGAATGAAGATGAAAAGGATGTTTGTGGCAGGTCCCGCTAGGTGGGTGCCCGAGGTCACTATGTTTGAGGATACGCTGGAAAATGTTAAGGAGATACAGAGTGAGGCAACGATCGAGGAATTAGCAGTATGGCAGGAAAGCACAGCACATTTGGATGAGGAAGGGTGCTGGACGGATAAGTCAGGGAAACAGAGATGGATGTTACCAGATGCATATGTTCTTCCCGTAGTTACTATGGCGCACGGGCCAGCCCATATCAGTGCAAAAGGTACTTGTAAATTGTTAGATCCTGTAAGGCAAAATGATAATAACCCAAAGACTGCCGCCCTTTTGGTCAAATACTGCATGGTGTGTATGATGCATAATCCGGGTAAAGGTACCCCCATACCGCCTGGTAATTTTGCACCTCCCACTTTCCCTTTTGAGGTCCTCCAGATAGATTATAAAGAAAAGGATCGAGTCAATAATTTGAAAAATGCGTTAGTGGTTGTTTGTGCATTCAGTAAATGGGTCGAGGCTTACCCCACAAAAGAAAACAGCCATAGCGACTGCAAAGGCGCTCCTGAAGGAGTTCTTTCCTCGCTTCGGCTTGCACTGTTTGATTTGGAGTGACAATGGAAGTCACTTCAATGTGAAAGTTATCCAATTAGTGTGTGAGGGACATGCTGCAAATCACCCTTAGTCAGCAGGTTTGGTTGAGAAGTACAATGGTACTCTGAAACTGAAATTGGCAAAGATTCAGGAGAGTACAAGGTTGCAGTGGCCAGATGCTTTACCATTAGCCCTTTTGTCTACAAGAGCTACTGCGCACTCTAGGACAGGACTGTCACCCTACGAGGTCGTGTTTGGCCACCTGGCAAATGTCTGGGGCGTCCCGCGTCCTCGTAGGTTCTCTGAAATTGAATACCCTCTGTTACTGGACTATCTGTATGAGTTAACTAAAAGTCAGCGTTCTATTCATCAACATATCCAGGACTCGCTCCTGCCAGTACCCGAGGGGCCAGGAAACGACAATCGACCTGGAGACTTCGTGCTCGTACGCAACTTTCAGAGACGAAAGAGCCTAGAGCCGAGGTGGAAGGGGCCAATCCAGGTGCTCCTTGCCACCCGCACCGCCGTGAAGGTCACAGGCCGAAAGAATTGGATTCATTGCCAGCACAGCCGCAAAGTGCCTCTTCCTTTACCCAACGATAAGTGGGTCCGTGAGGGCAACGGGGACTCAGAGTGTGAGAAAGTCCTGCGCTTCGTTCCCTTTTCGGACGCCCAGCTCATGTGGACCCAAACAGAGCCTGAGAACGATGAGATCCTAAATGCGGCAGTGCCCCCGGAGATTAAGGCAATTCCAGAGTCTTCTTCCACTGGCCCCTCTGTGTCTGACACCCTTTTTCCTGACTCCTCTGTGCCTGGAGTAGCTATGTACAACTTGCGTCCCCGACGGAGGAACAGTGCACCAAAGGAAAAGTCAGATTAGCAGGGATGGACTCGATAAGCCAGGCAACAGTAGCGTAGGGAGAGGCGAGATTGGTGCATTGTTCGGACATTGTACAGGGTAAGCGGAGTGTGTTCCCAGAAGGGAAGTACATTACCCTGCAACGTGGGCTAAGGATCCGAGCTAGGACTGAGCAGCTCCACCGCCGGTGCTCAAGAGCGCCAACATTGATGAACAATAGGAGTCTACCAGTGAGGCTCAGACGGACACTGGGAACACTTGCCCCCCTCTTTGTTTTCTTGTTATCAGCTCCATGGCATTTCCTTTCCCTTGATTATGATGTATCCGTTTTGTCGACCTATTTCCGAGGAGGAGCAGCAGTTTGCAGCACCACGTTTAGAGCGGGATGACTCTGGTTGGTCTACAAAGAGTAAAATAGTTTTTGTAGTGATTGTTGTGATCTTCTTAACAACAGTACTTGGAGTAGCATGGTTCCTGGAGGAGAAATACCCAGTACATTCCATGGTTGGTACAACGCCTGTCCCCCCTGAACACATGTTTGTTACTTTGGCCCCTCATAAAGGAGAACATCGAAAAACATATGTAGACAATGTATTTTTGCAAATGTTGCATCAGGCCCATGGTACGTCTAATGCTACTAATTGCTGGATCTGTGGTTTACGCCCCTCAGTTACAGATAAGAGTGATATTCTGTTATCGGTGCCATTATCTTATCTGGGTAGTTGTGAAGGGTGGTTTGAACTGTTTACTATGATGCATTATCACTTTCATTCCTCTGCTATCTGCTGACTCTCGCACAGTGGTAGAATATATATATGTTCCCACCAAGGGTTTAATTCCACGGGGTCAGAAAGAAAAGGGACCCCGGGAACATTGTCCCCATCAGCTTGTATAAATATATCTGAGAAGGTAAAGAACGAAACATGGCTTCGAAATGAAATGTTGGATTTCCAAGGGTTCAATGTCACTGAATATTTCCGCTCCTTTCAAATACGCAATATTACTAGGGATGAGGCAATGCCAGTGTCAGTAGTCAACACAACAGCTGGCTTCTATGTCCAGGGAATAGGGAAGGTAAAAGTGGGAGAGAGCAATTGCAATTACACATATACGTTGAGTACGACTAGTAGCCCGCCTTTACTCCCACCACATAATGTTTATTTTGTTTGTGGGTCTCAAGCTTATGTTTGGCTTCCTAGGGGATGGTCGGGTACGTTTTACCTCTCTTTCCTTCTTCCCTCAGTGTATATAGCACCGTCCAATTACCATAAGGACCATCGATTGCAGCGTAGGAGCACATACCTGTCCCGAGTCAGAAGGGTTATTAACACTGAAGATATAGATCAGACAGATACCACTTTGCAGCAGTTCACAGATGCCATGAAGGGTATTATACCATTTGGGGCCCTATGTCCAATAGCCTTAACATTCGTCGGCTCACAAGAGTTGTAGAAGGGGTCATTAATGCCACAGCTGGAATTTTGACCAATATTACAGCTGAGCTCCAGGCTACGAGTCTTGTTGCTTTACAAAACAGGATGGTGTTAGACGTCATCCTTGCTGATCGGGGAGGGGCCTGTCACGTCATTAGTGTTGTGTATACATCCCAGACCACGCCCTTAATGTATACGCTGCCATCCAGAAGTTGCACAGGCTCGCATCCGACATCCACCAAGAGAACGGTTTTGGACTCTCTCTGGATGGTTCTGGGGCCTGTTCGCGTCCTGGGGTTGGAAGATTCTTATTTTCCTAGTCGTAATTGCTGGTATAATTTTCACCTGTTGCCTGTGCATACAGTGTCTCCCTGTTTGTTGTGCTTATTGTGTAAAGGCTCTAACGCCCAAACCAAGGGTTCCAGTACCTGACACTAAGACAACGGCTATAATGATGCAGGATATACAGGGTCTAATGTCAATAGATGAAGGCATTTTTGAATATTGATAATGCATGTATTCGCTTGTATTAGTCACCCTTCTGTTATGTAGGGAGTTATTTGCTCTTAGATAGTAGCAAAATGTGTTAGCGAATGCTAAAAGGAGGGTCTGTTGGAATAAAAATGTTTTTAGTCTATTTCTCTTCGTCTTTGTACGATTTGAGCTAACTCACCATTTTGTATTCAGCCGCCATTTTGAGCCATGATCGAAACTAACTTCTGTCTCACTCTGTCTACCTCAGCAGAAAGCAGCCTCATTATTTTTTTTCTGTATTTCTCCAAGGTTGAGTTTTGCTGCACTAATGAATAGACTGTTTGTCGTTGCATACTTTTTTCATTAGATAGGCTTCCTCCCACTCTTAGAGCGGCGGGCACGGGCAGAGTAACCTTAGAGCTACGATAGCATGTACCCGGTCCCAGGATTGCAGCTCATCCTTCTCTATCTCCTTTGTTCACCTACTACCAACTGAAAAATTCCAGTCTGGGCGTGTCTTTAGGGGTATTGGAAATGTACTTTATCAATCAATCAATCAATCATGTCATTTATAAAGCGCACTACATACCCGCGAGGGTCTCAAGGCGCTGGGGGAAGAGGGGGGTGGTGCTGCTACTGATCGAAGAGCCAGGTCTTGAGGAGTCTTCTGAAGGCCAGTAGGTCTTGGGTCTGTCGGAGGTTGGTGGGGAGGGTGTTCCAGGTCTTGGCGGCGAGGTGGGAGAAGGATCTGCCGCCGGCGGTCGTTTTCCGGATGCGGGGGACTGTGGCGAGGGCGAGGCTGGTCGAGCGGAGCTGGCGGGTGGGGGTGTAGAAGCTGAGTCGTCTGTTGAGGTAGGCTGGTTTGGAGTTGTGGAGTGCTTTGTGTGCGTGGGTGAGGAGCTTGAAGGTTATCCTCTTGTTGACAGGGAGCCAGTGGAGGTCTCTCAGGTGGGGTGTGATGTGGCTGCGTCGGGGGATGCCGAGGATAAGACGTGCAGAGGCGTTCTGGATGCGTTGCAGCCGTCTCAGGAGCTTAGCCGTCGTTCCTGCGTAGAGGGCGTTTCCGTAGTCCAGCCTGCTGGTGACGAGGGCCTGGGTGACTGTTTTTCTTGTTTCGGTGGGGATCCACTTGAAGATCCTGCGGAGCATTCGGAGGATGTTGAAGCAGGATGAGGAAACGGCGTTGACCTGCTTAGTCATGGAGAGGGTGGCATACTTTATGCATTGCCATGTTGACTAAAGTCAGTCCCTCTGCAGCAATCCAAGGAGGCTGGTCAGATTGGACTCCACTCGAGTGTAATACTAATAAATACTTTGGTTTGTATTCTATACTGTCTGAACGACTCTTCATTTGTTTGGAAAGCTGAGAGCTGGTCGCGAGGGACCCGGGTGGCCCTAAATCGGGTCACTTCCTTCATCTGTAGGACTAGATGTTTATACCAAGGACCATTTTCTGGGCTATCTCCTATTATATAAAAAGCTTCCAAAATGAGTCATAATACTTTACACGAAGCACTCTGAACAGAACACAATACTCCAGAAGAGCCCTTAAAAAATGGCATAAACAACAGATGTGGTCTACAAACAAACTTCAGAGAAAGCCGCTACTTTATTGTAAAGGCAGTCTCTTCACTGATATGACAGTGGCGAAAACCATCCTTTTATGCTTGCCATACCTTCCTGTGCACCCCAGCGGTTTCCTAGCTTTCCCCATGTTCATGACAATACATACACTTATTAGCAATCTTTAAACCATTCATAAAAAGTTGCTAAGTCAATAAGATTGCAGCTGCTTGCAAAACGTTCATTTTCCACAAACAACTTGTCACCACACACATTTGCTTACCACTATAATTCACAATTGATCCAATGCCATGTTTACTTATCGAAAGGGTAATAATGCATTGAAGGAGGTCATTCCATAACAGGATGGCGACCTTTTCATTTGTTTATTGGGTGTTTGTAACACAATCAGGCAAGCAATAGCTTGCTTCAGAGAGCAAACGGAAGGCAGTAAGTATCTTCAGATTCAAATTATGTGAGTTGCAGGAAGGAGTGATGCGAAGAGAAAGGGTGGATGATTAGGAGATGTATAGTAAAAGGTAGCAGGTATGTGTGGCACAAAAAGACAATTGGAGACAAAACTAATTCAAAGTTTTCTTCTTCGCTGAGAGACTCTTGGACTAAAAACTCGAGTTCCTCTCACTGCCTTTCCTTTCTGCCAAGTGTTCCATTAGTTCTGGCAAAAGGATTCGCAACAATCAAGTCCAGTTACTTGTGCACAGAACTATATAGTTTTGCACTGAAACTAATGTCTGCCCTTATTCTCTACTGTTGCTAACCATGCAAGGATCACCTTGCTCGCCTGTCCATCCCTTCATTTGCGAACTCATTCTGCGTGGTCTAATATGACATGAAACTTTGAAGCCTACAGAATCCTTCGGATGAAGATGTATGTGAAGTAGTGCAAATAAAAGGCTAATATGTCCAATTTAGTGTTTATCACTTTTGTATAAAACATTACATCAAAAATAGAAACTATATATATATATAATATATTGATACAATTAAGGTAATGTAATCAATCACTTTGGAACAAACATATTGCACTTGAAGCAGCATTATTACCAAAATGAATTCCAAAATGAATTCCACAGCCATAGCTAGTGACAGAAAGGCACTATCAAAATAAAAATGTGATTATTGGCCTCACAGAACAACATTACATTTGTGTCCACAAAGAAAGCCATGAGGTTCTACAAAATATATTCAAATTAATCATTCTCATTGTCAGATCTAAGTATACAAGCAGCTGTTTTTTTCATTTGGGAAAACTATCTACATCAACCTAGAACACGTCATACACAGTGCAAGAACCTCAGAAGGAAACATTAAATACAGAGGTTCAAGGATGATACAGTACATCCTTTCTTCCTCAAAAATAGTCATGCAGAGGCAAATCTAATGTTGCAACAAAAAAAACAGATCGAGGACCCAACAAAAGGGAAATAAAGGGGTATTTGTATGCTACTGCGCTTTAATTAAAAAAGGAGTGTAGTGAAGTGGAGAACCTTGAAAAGTGACAGGTGTGTGAAACAGCAAGGACTGTTTCAAGAAAAACTATAAAGTTTAAAGTGAACTAAATCCTTGTATTTCCTCTTCTGAAAAAGTCAACATGCTCACACAGGGCACATCTTTGAGACATATGCCCACATCTTTGAGACATATGCCCGCACAGGACTTCAAATCAATGCGTTGCATCAGTTCCCCATCACTTCTTTTTTAAGTTTGTTGAATGAGCATAAAAAGAAGAGTTAATTCTTCAGGAGGAAGTCTTCATGAAGGAGTGAACACCACCCTATATTCAAGGGCAGCTCGGTATATCGTAACAGTCACGCCCTTTGTCTAAGTCCTGAACCCCTACTGCATCATATTAGGAGTACATAGCTTAGGCACATGCAGAAAGCACACAAATAACATTACTGGAGACAAGAACTAAGTATATATCATGTGGGATTCAAGATCATGAAAAACGGTTTGTATTTTTTAAATAATTTAAAGTTACACAGAGATGTCGATTGATTTGCTTTTTAAGGTCTTTGGAGACCTTGCAGTAAGTATGAATAGTAAGGCACTATTTACATTTAGGTATTGTGAATTGAAACACCTGCAGGCTATCAGAGGCCTCCAGGATGTGAAATACACAAACATTTAAAGCACTTCATGCATGGCCGGTAGAAAAAGAAAATCAATACCATATCACGCTAAAGCTTTTTCCACATCAAGAAGAGAAAGAGATTGCTGCAAGGACAATGCCAAGGTTAACCAGCTTATATATAAAAATAGCTATTATTATTATTAATAATGACCTGTCAAGAGCAGGTGCCATTGTCCAATTTTAGTGGTAAACAAAAAGTTCGGTCTCAAACCACTACTTCTGTAATATGTTATTGAACTATCACCTTCCCAAGAATCGCCCAAAACAATTAGTGTCTTAATGGATAGGATTGCACAAAATCTCAGTGCGAGATAAAGCTTTATTAACTTACGGGGGCTTAAGTGAATGGTTTTATATACTCGACCTGCATCTGGGAAACCTGGCTCTAAAGTGCATACAGCAACTGCATTAGAATAGCTAACAGTGGAGGCAACATACAACATACTTTAGTTGCAACCCTTACGGACAACCACAACATGAACTGCATATCCAGCCTACGTGTAGTGGCTTGGTGTGACCACTGTATAATTCTATCTCAATTTATACCAAAAAGAAGCCCTAAGCCCAATTCAGATATTATGGCACATTTTTATGCTGGAAAAACATCAGTGACACAATGTGCCTAGACTAAACGTTATGCTACAAGCTTCCCCTAAAAATATATTTATCCTTGACTTCAAAGACAATAATTAAAAACAAAAGTAAAACACACACATCCCCTGCATACTGAACGATTAATCCTCTCTTTCTAAGATGTACCCATCACCCACACAGATCAATCTCAGATAACTTATTCATAAGTCACAAAATTGTCACATTCATCTAGATTGACGCTCTTATGTTGCAGCACTACAGCTGTCGTTCATCTAACTTCTGCTTTGAGAGCTTACACTACACACTTGGATTCACTAGAGATGTTAATTAAACAATATTCTTGACTATGTATAAATTATGCCTGTTAGTTTAGGTTCAAAGGACAGTGGGATGATGGAGCACTTTTTCAAACTGAAATCGAATCAGAAT
Source organism: Calotriton arnoldi (assembly GCA_963921515.1). Taxonomy (NCBI): domain Eukaryota; kingdom Metazoa; phylum Chordata; class Amphibia; order Caudata; family Salamandridae; genus Calotriton; species Calotriton arnoldi. The sequence goes on along the minus strand of CAWUFW010004608.1, from coordinate 526,052 downwards.
CCAATTTTTAATTAATTTACCACTACGAATCTTCAAACATTTCCATCGCTAGCTAGTATCTTTTCCCACTCTGGATCACCCCAGGATATGTACAGTAGCTAACAGGGAGAATTATTTGCAATATGATTAATCACTTACTTCAGCCAGTGGTTATCACACCCAAATTTAAAAAATCATTTGTGAAATCCTCTCCCTACATATATCAAGCCAAGCAAACCTTCTCCCCATATCACAACTATGATATACAGCCCAATTGAAGAGAAAGAGGTAATCATCCACTTTTAGACATTTGATCAGAAAAACAGTAGGTCATCCTATTTGTAGACCTGGGATGTGGACAAAAGTCTTGCAGATAGCAATAGTAGATGACTTAAGATTAGATAGTGATGTCTTGGTCCCACTAAGCACAACAGCAGCACTGTACCCTTTCTACCATTATCCTATTCTTTTCTGGCTACACAAAGTTTGAATTCCATGGAATGTTTTTGCCGGATTTCCACGACGTCAAGCACTTGCATCATTTGAATCTTACAGTTTAGCACTAACCTGTGGATTTCTACAGGGATCTGCTTGAATTATCAGTAGCAATTTTGGTTGACTCCTTTGGATTTTCCTCCAACATGTATGCTGACAATAACCAGAGCAGCAATCTATCATTGATAATTTATTTCTAATGTTTATGGTGGAGTAGGGGTGTGTAAATGATGCCAGTAAGCAACATATTCTCTGACCATTTCACAAAACATCCTTGTGGTCCAAAAATGTTTGAGCAGTTCAGTAAGGCCCTGCACCTACCAGGACCTCTGGTTAGAAAATCTAGATGTGACTCCATTCAGATCAGATGCTTATAATGCCAGAGAAGTCATTTGCAGGTGCAATTATTGAACATGTACACCTCTTGATATTAAGTGACAGTGGTCAACACGTGTGTCATAACGTCTTGATAAGCATCCTACTATTTATATGGGCCACCGACATATATGCTAAAGCTGCAGACAAGGTGTACAACGAGACCATATAAACCCAACTCTGCCTTTCATTCATTGGCTCCTGATTTCCACTATGATCAAGTTTAAGGAAGGATTCCTAGTTTAAAGGCACTATTCGTCTACACTTTTGGGTGAAGACTACGGTCATCTGTTGCATGACTGTCTGTTATCTCATGCCAGAAAAGGCTACAAGGTCGGTAGATGCTTTTCATTCGAAACAATGGCCTCATGGAACTCTCAACCGAAAATCATTCATAAATAGGCCGACCACTTACTTACAATATGAAAAAGGCAATAACACCTTGGTTAATTCGTATTAGTCTGTCTTTACTATCTGATTATTTTCTACGGTAGCAAGAAGCCTACAACTGGAGGCTGTGCTAAAAAAAAATTGTTTTTTAAATTGTCTAATCTTCATCTACTCCTCAAACTGTGGCACTAGCAGTAGAAACTTCAGAATACAGCAGCAAGTCTGTGGAATGTCTGCAGGCCTTTATTACCCGGTATTTGTAAAGCACAAACCCCTAAGGGTCTCAATGCGCTGGGGGCCGTCAGGGAGATTAAGCGAGCTATTGCCCAGAGTCACAGGGTGCTGGGCTGAGCTGCCGCCGGCGATCGAACTGTGAGCCCCATGCTCCGGAGTCAGCCGCCCTGGCCGCTGCGCCACACCTCTCCCACCCAGGCCTGAAAGACTACATTACAAGTTAAATTGCGGTTTTTCCACTCGATAATGGTCTTCAGCCACTTTCAGATTAGGTAAATGAGCAACAGGTATTCACGCATTACATTCGCTATACTGGCTTCTTGAGGCACAAGGTATCCCAGGTTACTGGCATTGTACATACAGATATTTATGGCTGGGGATGACTCTTGCTCCAGAAGACTGAACATTACATTTCAGAATAATCATGAAGGATTAATGTTGATAATACATCGACAATCCCCAAAAATGTCAATTCATCTTGCCAATAAGTTGCCTTTCAGCAGAGGTCTCCAATGATTCGGAATGTTTTCAAAACACTAGGCTGCTTCCCGGAATGACAGGAAAATCTACCTTTCCATCCACTCACTTCAAAGTCGGATTACTCTTCGATTCCTCAGTAAAAGTTCTCTCTCTGATTGGCCAAGACCATTAGCAAACTACACAAATCTGACCATAAACTCACCAACCACATAGACCCGAAGCCTTCTGCATATCTATTGCTCAATATTACAGAAGTGTGAAAAATATGTATATGGATGGGTTTTCCAAGCTAGAAGTCTTGTCTGGGCTCTCAGTTCACAAGACTGACGTGTTTTTACAAAGCAAGTGCCCTTGGGACACACCAGTTGGGCAAACAAGGTTTGTGCATAGCAATCAAACAGCTTTTGAGCAGAGGTCAGAAAGTGCAGCAATTCGTGGGACCCAAGAATTATAAGAAATTTAGAGGACAAACAATTGCTACTTAGCATACTTTGTAGCTACAGCGCTAAAATTGTTACCAAGCGAATGAGGTTGGCGCGGTTTAAAGAAGCAGCAAATTAAAGCATTCTAGCTAACTCGAGACATTTCTGCAGCTTTCATGCACATTAGTCTGGCAACTGCTTCAATGAACGAGAAATGGTTTGATACAGTTTAGCCCGGTCTACCACAAGGGCTCAGACTGCTGTAGTGTCCTCTACAGAAATTGCATCATTAAGGCAGGATGTGAGGGTATTTTTGTGTCCTGCTGATCCAGGTAAACTCAGCTAGTCCAATCAAATAGTCTGTTCCAGTAGGAAAGGAATGCTGGGGAGTTGCTCATCCCAATGACAGCCAGCAGCAGAACATACATAGCCATCATGAGTGCAAACCGATGGGTGGAGAACCAGGACGGTGGGCTGCAGGTTCTAACAAAGGCAAAAACATGTCAAACTCAACTTTACTTTACAAGGACATTGCTTCAACATTGAAAAAACTGAAATTATCTCATTAGACATGTGAGTAACTAAGATTATGTCACCAATTAGTTAAGATAGTTACAGAATTGTATTTCAGCCAAAAATACATAAAATATGACATTTTAGTTTATTTCTTCCAATTTGTATTATTGAGTTACTTTTCTCATATTTGTCCTTCTTTGACATGCACTTCTATAGAGCTCAGTCTTTTAAGAACGGCTCACATACATGATCCAAAATACATGAATGCTTCCTGGCTCAAGCTCAAATGACACAAATGCATAAAAAGGGATTATAACTACCTATATAACGTGACTTAGAAAATGTAAAAAAAAAACATTCAAAAACAACAGATTCCTTTCCTACCAGAAAAAGTACTTTTCAGAGACCTTAAGTGTACTGACGAAAAAGTGGAAAACAGCATATGGAAGCTCTGAGTGGCAAACTTTGCGCAAAGACCTTTTGTTATGTTATGTTATAAATGTTTATATATCGCTCAAAGGTGTCTTAGTGCTGCTTAAAGTGTGCGATCAGAGAAGGGGGATAGGTACAATATTGCCTCCATAGCTTAGAAGAGCCATGTTTTCAATGCTTTTCCGAACTTCAGAAGGTTTTGGGAGTTTTTCAAGTCAAAGGGGAGAGAATTTCACAGTTTGGCGGTACAGGTTAAAAAGCTTTTACCGCACCAACGGGCAAGTCTGAACTTGGGCACCTTTTGATGGGGAAAATATAGTTAAAAAAAACCCACAAAATATTATATCGCATTTTTACATATATTGCAGGACAAGCAATTGCCCACAAGAGACACATTTCACTAATATTGTACACGTTTCATATGGGAGGGGCTGGACTATAGTCCATGGTCATTCGGAAGTTCACACCTATATATTGCCGCCTATAATTTTGTCCCTGTCCAATAACCGCTGACAAAACCAGTGTCCCATCTGATTCCCTCCTCTCTTTATTTTGGATCGGTCTACCTCGTTTTGGGGGTTGGTTCTGCTCCTTCACTAGGGTCTATCATCAGATTTCTTAGCAAATACATCTAGTATATTACCCCATGTTTCCAGTTTAAGGTAGTTAGCAGTTTTGCTGTTTTGCCATTGCTGCTGTCGCCCACCAAGCCACATCATATTGTAATATTGCATTAGTGTGACCACCAGGCGATACCCAGCACATCCCTATTCTCAGCTTGGCTAACACTAATTCTAGGTCTATGAAGCTCCTCTAGTATTGCCCTTCCCTCTATACAGCAATGCCCCTAATAAGCACGCTTCAGGTGACATCACTGGGGAATATGCAGCCCTATTAACGTGAATGTGAATCTAAAAGTATTTCTAGAGCGCAAACTGGTACTCCAAGGAGTGTCCTGGCGCTGCTGCAGAAAAGGGCTAGCGAGGGGGAATATGGAATGATGTCATTTTTTGGGGAAAAGCCAAGTTTTTAGCTTTTTCCAAATAGAGGGGTAGCTTTGATGTGTCTAAGTTCCAGAGGAAGTTTATTCCATAGAGAGGGGCCTAATCTGTGTAACAAATAATGGGATAGATGGAATGTTCGAATTAATCTCAGTCACAGGCACTTGCTCAAGGCAGCACTCCAGTCCATCGCTTTTCATCCACAATGCCACCCTATTCACAGGCCTCCCTTATGCAAATTAGTACTGGTTTCTGCCCAGTTAGATCTTGGCAGTAGAGCAGCTTAATTCCTATGGCATAGTGAACATGGGACTTATGCCTTAACATACCCGTCGCACTTAGGGCATCAACTGCAACAAACAACAAGGTGATGGATGGAATGGATGGAAGCCACTGGTTATCGCCAAGCCCCATTTCAACCCATCATTTTTCACCCACCGCTTTAGACAAAGCCAAACCTTATGCAAACCAGTACGGACCATTCTTCTCATAGGAAAGGTCCATCCCAGACAGCCCCTCCAGAAGGGAACACTTGCAACCACAAACCAGTTTCAGTCCACTTGAGCATCTTCAGTAGGGTTCACCTTGAGTCCAATGGCTCAGCACACCGATCACAACCACTTTTATGAACTCCATCCACTCAGGATCACCCACCAACCAATGCCCCCATGGACTCTTCAACCTCGGAAGAGACGAGATCAGCTCCCAGCTCACCACCATCCTAAATGCCTCCATAACCACAGCCACCTTCCCCAACACATAGAAACACGTGGAGGTTAGACCCCTCATCAAGAAACCTTTGGCAGACCCCAGCGAGCTCCAGAACTACTGTCCCATCTCCCTGCTCCCATTCCTCGCCAAAGTCCTGGAGAAGGCCATCAACCTCCGACTCACCTAACACCTGGACAGAAACAACCTGCTGGACCTGTCCCAATAAAGTTTTAGAACCAACCACAGCACCGAGACAGCCCTGATCGCCGCAATAGACTACATCCGCGCCCTACTCAACAGAGGAGAATCAGCCGCTCTTATCCTCCTAGACCTCTCCGCAGCTTTAGACACCGTCTCCCACTACACACTCTTCGATCGATTACGCCAGATTGGAATCACAGATGATTCGCTCAGATGGATGGCAACCTTTCTCACGGGACGCACCCAGAGAGTCCGCCTTCCTCCCTTCACCTCGCAACCCAAGCACACCATCTGTGGTGTACCCAAAGGCTCATCACTCAGTCCAACCCTCTTCAACATCTACATGACACCACTTGCAGATATTTTCAGATCGCACGACATCAACATCATCTCTTACGCCGACGATACACAGCTCGTCCTCTCGCTCTACAACTGTATGAAGAACGTCTCGGCATGGATGAAAGACAACTACCTAAAGCTCAACACAGACAAAACGGAAGTTCTGATGTTCGGCAGACCCACGCCCTCTGGAACAACGGCGGAGCTCAGACCAACTCCCACACTGAAAGACCACGCCCGCAACCTCGGCATCACCGTGGACAGGAAAGTCTCCGTGAAACGTCAGGTCAACGCAATTTTCTCAGCCTGCTTCCACACGATCCACATGCTCCGCAAAGTCTTCAGCTGGCTCCCCATCAGCACCAGGAAAACTGTGACACCGGCCCTCATCACCAGCCGACTGGACTATGGGAACGCAATCTATGCAGGCACCACCACCAAACTCATGCAAATACTCCAGACAATCCAGAACACAGCAGTCAGACTGATCCTCAACACGCCAAAGTGGACACACATCACTCAGCACCTGAAGGACCTCCACTGGCTCCCTGTAGAGAAAAGAGATGGCATTTCAAGCTTCTGATCCACGCCTACAAAGCCCTCTATGACCAAGGACCAGCTTACATGAACCACCGCCTGCACTTCCACTGACCGACCAGGAATCTCCACTCCGCACACCTCGCCCTCACACAGATACTATGTATCTGCAGCTGCCGCTCTGGGGGATGCTCCTTCTCCCAACTCACCACCAAAGCCTGGAAAATCCTCCCCCTTCACCTTCGCAAAGCACTCTCGCTGACTCACTACAGGAAGCGACTCAAGTAAGACTTGATTGACTGAATGGCGACTCTATAAGATCAAATATATGTTTCTGTGACTATATCCAACCAACACATGCATATTATGGGGCTTTCTGACGTCATGTGATAGTGGTCGGCATCTGCAAATGACATCTGGTACAGGTGCCCAATCCCGTTTCATATATCCTGCTTAGACTGACAGGCATAAGGTAGACCCTGTGTAAGAAGTTAAACTATATTAATTTAAATCTACTCTACCTAGAAATATGTGCTACACATGCCACTATTCCGTCACAGTCATCGCTACCAATTCCTTATGCATGATTTCTTCCCATCGCATCTTCAGCTCCGCAAGATGGTTACCTAATGTCTCTAGGACCTAGTTGTAGAGGTGCAATACTATCCTACGTCCAGACCCCTATGCTAGTAACACTTGCAGGCGTCTGTCTTTAGGTGGTTCAACATCACTGCTGTGCCATATGGCCCTTACAGTTTGTACTAGGGATCTAAATGACAAAATTGTTTGGTGGTATCCCATACTCGTACACCACTTCTGCAAAAGTATTAAATGCACTCACTGAGTACGTCGCCCACTTTCTCAAACATGGGTTTCAGACCAGTGCTCCAAGCATCGCAGGAGGATTTCTGTGCCTATACTTGGTAACTCCATTCAGCTTAATGTAGCTAGCCCAACAATGTCCTGCTGAGGTCACTAATTTAGGGATCCACCTGTTCCAAGCCCTTGTGCCAAATAATGCTCCTACATTGTGTCAAGGGCTATACCTGCAGATAAATATTCTGCTTCTGGCACTCCAGATTGGGAAGCTCACTTAGCAACATACTGAAGCTGTGCTGCTGTGTAGTATTTGCTACTCATTGTTAAGGACTCTTAGGCCTTTCTTTAGTTGTGGGATGCTCAGCTTATCTAAGCTATCCTATGCCTTCCGCCCTTCCAAATCAGTATTGTTAATATAAAATCTAGTTATTTGAAAAATAAGCAGAAAAATATCACTTGCGATTTGGTGAAAAAGTACAATAATAAAGCAATAATATAATTTTAGATAATGCTATCCTTCCCATCACCAACAGTGAAAGCGTTAACCAAAACTGTATTGAGCTCCTAATCACCCTCAGTGGTGTGAATATTTTACCATCTATTAAGTTGCTGATGGTAGATCTGGATCCCCAAACTAGTGGGCATCAACTGTAGAGGAAAGGGGTCAACCCACTGTTGTGAGTCTAGGTTTGTCTTGTGGAGTGGGACCAGGCAAAACTTCTCCCAGTTAGCCCTCAAGCCTGACAATGCGCTTAAGGAGCTGAGCAGCTGAATTACCTCCCTCAACTGTGCTTTAGCTACAAAAAGACGTCATAAGTGGAAAGGCATAAGATGTGCCATGTTTCGGATACATCCACGCCATATTCTGCACCATACTGTTTAAACTAATTTGCCAGTGGTTCAGTAGCTTATGCAAATAGAATAAGTGACAGTGGCCACCCTTGCCTAGTGCCACTCTGCACTACTTACTGAAACAAGTATGCATGTCCCATTTGCACCCTAACCACAGGGCCCACATACAGCAGTTTTATCCAGATTGACATTGCAAAATTAATTTCCTCCATTCACTGCGTAAAGAAAAGACCAGTTTAGGAAATTAAAGGCTGCTTTTATGTCTGGTGTAGCCACTGAATCAGGTATTCTGCTGATGCACTGTCCAGCACATGGAATAACCTTCTATGGTTTGAGGAAGTATTCTGTCACTGAACTAAACCATTTTGAACAGGGTGAGATAACGATGGGGGCAACATTAGCAAATGTAAGTCAGATTGGAAAAAGGAAGCCTACTTTGCTACAAAGTTGGGTGATGTTGAAAACAGAAACAGAGCTTTCGGGAAATGTGAGAGAAAAAGGGCTACAAGATATAAATGGTACATTGGGGAGCAAATATCCTAAGTGTTTGAGGATCTATGATCTGGGAATGCCACGGTCTACAAATGTTTATCAACAGGTACCCATTAAGTTCTCCGAGATAACCAATAGATCAGCCCTTGGTAATCCTGGAGCCCGCTTGTTGGGCATTACCCATTATCTAAAGGCTGAAAAACACGCATGAGTTTTTGGGCCTGCTGCTGTAGGACAACCAAACCCTACAAAAAGTGCACATTTGTATATAACAATTGCTTTTCTTGCAGTACCTCTTTAGCACTTTATATTATTCACATTTGTTAGACTAGTATAGATTTCCTCCTCAATTTCATCATAGAAATGCATTTCTGAATAGAAATCTTTAAACTAAAATAGGATACCAATTTGTTACATACATCCCTTTGTGATAAATTCTAAAACCTAGGCCAAGATGATTTCAACAGTATGTGGCTCCTGTCCACATCCTCACCAGGTAGAAAAAGAAATGCTTCACATCTCTCCCCCACACTCAAAAGAAACCAATACCAGGCATCATGTCATGATTTTTGCACCCACCCACCAACAACATATCACAGGCAGCACGCATAACTTCAATAAAAAAGTGTTCTCAATGAGTTCCATCTCTAGCTATCCACCACCTTCTCACTCCCATGTGCAGTCCAGTATTTGGATGTCCTGCAAGCGCCCTATCAAACCATACCACACCAGGTTGTCATGGGACACATCCAGCCCACCTAACTCCAAAACAGTTACATACTTGGTTGTTCTGCCACACTCCATCCCCAGTTAGTTCTAGATCATCAATTTCAAACTCTGAAAAGAGGGCAACCTGCCAAACACAACAAACACTGGACTCCTAATTTTCAGTTGGCACATGCTTGCAAACTTCAGCTATAAACTTACCACATTTTTAGAAGATAATTTGAGGCACCCAAAGTCTCTAGTCATCATTTATACTGTTAATCTAAACTGGCCACATTTTACAGACTTTACCATGTGATTAAGGCTTTTTTTAAAAATTGCATTAATTTTTTACTCCAATTTTCTTGTTTAAGAAATGATGACTAAGTGAATTTTATGTATGTTATTTCTCACATGAGGTTAGATTTATATACGGGTAGGATTTGGTGAGGACTAGATAAAGTTCAAGCATCTATTATTAAGTAAAAACCAGGAATAGGTAGAGGGTGTACTTTCTTCTTCATTTCACTATTCAGATTGAGAACACTAGCAAAATTCAAAAATAGCTCCCATCACTGAGTGAAATTTTCTAGTGACTAGAAATGTATCTGATTGGTTGAAATCCCCCCCAGAAAAACGGTCAGAGGGCTGTGGTTTTGTTTTCCTGGCAGATGATTGAGAACCTCAACATGTTCGCAGATCGAAAGCACGAAAACAAAAGAAATCGCCTGTTGCACCCTCATCACAAATAACATGTGAAACTAGTCAAAATGAACATTGGTACCATTTATCTTTGTATGGCTGGTCACCTACCCCAAACACACACAGAATTCCACCCTCTGTTTTGCCTAAGGGCTAGGGTGGTTGTCAGGCATATTCGTAGAATGGCCTACACAGAAGTAACATTCATTCTATCAGACTAATTGAAAACATTCCTCAAAGGTATTCCAGGACTCGCCTCTGATGTAGGGCGCTCCCATTGGTGCCTAGCTAGATTTGCTTCACATATGTGCACCTCCGCATAAAGGTGTAGGAAAATCACACCAGGGCATCTGACAGATGATGCAGTGTCAACTTTGCAATTGCGATAAAAACAACAGGCTAGTCGTTTGGAGATTAGGGAAGTAATATGCAGGGGAAGGCAGTGAGGGGCGTAAAGAATTCTATGTCCTGAGGGAAGCACCCGTAGGTAAACAAAAAAGAATGACAATTTGAATAAAAGATAACTTAGGAGCCGAGAAAAATCAGCCTACTGGTACATTACATCCACATCTTACAAAAGAGAAATTTGCTTTGCAGTCATTATTAGCCCCAAACACCTGCAAAAAACTTAAAAGTAAAATAAAACTACCTAACAAAAAAGTGTTTTTCCCCCACAAACAAGAGACATTAAAAATCTAAAATAAGCACCTTTCGACCACAAACATCACCATTTCTTTTTCCAAAACGATTTTGGGCAGAGTACTGAACTATGACTCACTGCTATAAGTAGGAAAGACCTTTCACAACTGGATACAAAACTATTTTATACCTAGAGAAGTACCTATCCTCACTTTGAAGGTTTATAACCCTGAAAATAATGGAGTCAGAAGCAAAAATTATAACACCAATATGCTAAAGCACCTCACCATTTATTTGCCCACTTTAGTGTGATAAAAAACTTAATGCCATATTCAGGTTCTGAAAAATATCTTGATATTAAAATGAAGGACAGTTCTCTCTGTGTTACAAGGCAAAATATATCCCATTAATTGGACACCAAACAATTGTGTACTGCTCAGCTGAAGTATCCCCTAGGACAATACTGTAACCGAAAGTCATCAACCACAGCCGAAGCATGTGCTAGACTAGCAGCTAGGAGCTAACCATCAGCTGACATCTTGGTACTGAGACCATCCCTACAGATTATACTAGTGCATTTCCTCATGGCACACAGAACCAAAATCTTCACTGCTGAGATAAAGGATCAGATCTCCCTGGTGCCACCAGCAGCAACAATGGAAAAGTAAACCATGAACTTTGCTAGTGTGGGAACGGAATGTATCATAACCCTCTGATACCAAATATGAAGGTGTGTACTGCTGACACATTTTTCAGCGCACTAATTTCTCATTCATTACACATGGGAAGACTGGCAGATTATCCATTTGTGCAGGTTACTTCAAACAAGGGAACACATTTACTTTTTTCTACCTTAGAAGGGTGATTACTGAATAATACTCACTTTCGTCTATGTTGCTTCTGTGAATAAATAAGGAGATATTTTACACGCAGGAGCTGGTTGTTTGTGACAACAAAATATTTCTGTGGTACGTCTCCTGCTTCACTGTTGCGGACTCTTGCTCGTCTCCGGTCGATCTCTTTTGAATCTGAAGTGGGAGAGAAATTTTAAAACACAATCTATGTACATGTGATACATCTGAAATTGGATAAATGAGACTCATAAGAAAAATTTACCATAGGTTGTAAATACACAGCTAATGCGGGAACCGGTCCCCAAGCAAACTTAGTGCTGAAGGCTTAGGCTGCATTTCAAACAGGATGGTCCAAATTCTATACCTAATTTTAACTAGGTAAATGCTGCACAAAAGATGGTGCTTCAAGAAAAAGGATTAGAGTTGGCTGGTTTTTATGGTAAGGCAAGAGTTGTAGGGTTCATGCATCTCTCTTTAATTTAACTGACACTCTGCAACAAACCAGAATATCACCTAGGATCAGAAAAGCAAGACACACAAGTAGTTTTTATACCTTTTCTCATCCGCTTTCCTAGTACTGCTTTTACGTTCTTATTTGACTTAAGCCCTTTGATGGTAGAGCTTATCAAATTATCTCCCTTTTCTGGAATGAGCCTGAACTTTCTGAAACTGAAAGGGATGAACAGTCTATTGGCCAGGGTTTTTCTGCATGTGCTGTTCTGATCTGGGCAGTAAGTGAATTTAGTTACCCCTGCAGTAGTTGGAGTTGAGAACACATGTGGCCTACATTCCCAAAACCCATCACACACAGGTAGGTGTGCTCCAAAATACTAAAACCATGAGACACTTAGACAAGCAAAAGGCAGCAAGTGAGGCGAGTTTGCTTGGCAATTTCTCTTGCGGCACTTTAAGATGAAAGTGGGATGTGCACCCTCTTCTTTTAATTATATATATATATATATATATATATATATATATATATCAAGGCACTGCTGTAGAGAATGCAACTTATCCAAACAAACTCATGCCACGATGTGACCTCGCGGGCTTGTCATTTCTTCTTAAAAAGCAAAACAAAGACAACAAATTATTGCAGTTACTCTTCACCATTAGACCACAACTGAGTATTAATACTTAATAAGGGAATTAAGAGAAACTCTCAACCCCAAACAACATGAATGCAGAGTATGGAGGGTCTAGTGATAAAGTCCAACTCTGGCCACAAACTGGTTTCCCTGCCCCTTCTTAATCTGGTTGAGTCAGATGCAGGTAACCAGGGAATATGAAGCAGAGAACATCACAAATTTACTATCTACCCAGGTTCCTTGTATAAAGCCAGTAACAAGGAAAACGCATCTCATTGGTTAGAGGTTTCTCCAACAATCTCCAGCCCATATGTTCTCCAAGCCGGTCTCCAAGCCGTTGCACAGTTGAGGTAGAGCCAGCCACCAGTCATCAGCCCAGTCAATTCTGATGAAGTCCTCTACAAACGCAAGCACCTAAATGAAGCCATTTGTGGGCAAAGTGGCATCTTCCATTTCACAAAAAGGCTGGGTAGGGCAAGTGCAGTTAAATTCTTGAGCTATCAGAGTATATTCACAAACACTGGCCTGGCGTTAACTTGGAGGAAGATTTACATGAGGGATGAGAATCTTTGACCACACACACAAAGTGTCACACTGCAAAATGACCAACATTAATCTACTGCCTACACTTGGTGCCTTGAGCTCTTGTATTGGTAGAAGGTGGCAAAACCTCTCTTGCTTTAAACTATCCCTGATCATGCATCTGTTACCTCAGGCATCCTGGCTCAAGAGGGTGGTCATCAGCTACCTGGGACACAATTGTCAGACTTTGGCTGACCAAGCCCTTGAAGTAGATCACCAGGCATACTATGAAACTGGAGTCTCATATTGCAAATATTGCAGATCCCACTGAACAAATTGATGGAGCACTCATGTGGTACCATTAACTATCTCTTCAAAGTTGGTGGCTGACTTGTGTGCATGGTTTAAAATAAATAAATAACTGTAGAGACCAAATGTTTCTCCGACAAGCCTGCTGCTGCCGAATGTAGGGACTGTATCTCACTTTTGCAGGTTCTTTTTCAGCCCTGCTTTTCTCCTTTGTCACTGCTTTCCTTTGTGTTCCTCACACTTTGTCTCTTTTTTGCCTTTCTCTCTTGCTGTGGGCCAAAGTCTGGTGAAAGGTAAGCCCTAGTGCCCCCAAAAAAAAAACGCTGGTGTGCACCACCGGAGAGCCATCAACACAAATTAAGCACCGCTCTCCTGCACCTAAATATGTAAGAGAAAAAGCAATTGAGAAATTTTTCTCCACGTGTAAAAATGAAAAAAATATCTGCAATGCAAGAAGTTTGCTCCACAATTTAATTTGTGTGTGTCAAAAACTGCACAAGCAACACTCTTTGGGTGCATAAAGATAGAGAGCATATCTACATCAAATTAAGTCTGGAAAAACAGTCAATGATGCCAACAAATGCTAGGTGTTCCCTCTATTCACACTGAATCGAACGTCACATGTGGTGTCACTGTTTGATCACAAATGAACTTTGAGAGCAAATTTAGATTCACAATTATCCAATTTTCAACAGGACTGTCATCAGTTTGACATGGTATTCGACAAGTAATTTCGGCTCATTTTGGTCAAATCACCACTGTAGTGTGAAATGCAAACCTAACTAATGAGCAAGCATAATTATTGCATGCTACTGTTTATCTAATTATCGCCATTAAGAACATATAAGCAAAACACTAGAGAGGCGCACCGCTTACTTGTGAATAGTGAATTGTGCAATATGGGATTAGAAAGAAGTAGGAAAGTCTGCCTAGGTTTAGGTCCATAATCTCAATGATCACCTCAAGCTAGTTTGAATCAGCTATGTCAACGAATATGCACCTTCCTAGCCTGTATATACTTTTGGAGTAATGCAGAGGATGACTGAGTATGCTGACTGATCGAGTCAAGGTGAATGCTGGAGAGGCATGGTGTAACCATAAGACATTCATTCTGCGGAACGTGGTGTCTGGTGTGTAGTGCCCAATACTCTTCAGGATGTGGGGAAACACTTTTCCACACCCTTCCGAACCAAGGTAATGAAGGGGGTCATACAAAACTATGCACTGAATTTACTAATGATGATTGCTGCAACATGTTCATCAATCGCCTTCCTATATATTAACACCTTGGGTGCTAAGGACGTGCTGGAGCCATGGTGCTGAGGACAGCTCCTGCACATCCTAGCACCTGCCCAAGAGAAGTGCTGGTGCTCCGTTTGTAAGCTCCCCCGCTATATGCCTACTCCGGGGATAGCAGCGGAAGCGCTTCCGATGCCACCCCCAGTCCCTCCCCATGCGATCTGATGACATCAGCACACACACGGCACAGCAACGTCATCAACAGGCGCCGGGAACGCACTGCAAGTCATTTGCTTCCAGCTCGTCCAGGGAGGAGGGCCTGTTTTTGGTAAGTCCTCATTCCTAGGAGGGATCAGGAGGGCAGAGAGACACCGGGGTAAAAGGAAAGAGAGCTTCCTTTTCCCCTGTCTCTCTCTAAAGTGCATTCCTGCAGCGGGATCGTGGAAGAGACCATGTTCGCGCAGCAGGAATCCACCACTAGACACCAGGAATGCATTATTTTGGTGGCGGGGGCAATCCCTTGAGCAAGGTTCACTCCATTGTTGGGAATTAACATGTTTTGGTTGTTCTACCCCGAGGGGTGGGGGCCAGGATGGAAAGCCACTAGACGCCAGGAATCTGGCACAATTTTACGTCTATGGGCAGCGCCCCCTTGGGCAAGGGCCACTCCCCTACAAGGGTACCATTTTCCTTTGTTTCCGCGGATCAGCACTTTTTTAGGCAGATCTGTCCCCCCCAGGATGGAAAACCACAAGACACTAGGGAAAAAAATATTTTTTTATGGGAAGTGATCCCTTGGGCAAAAATCGCTCCCCAATTCGAGGAAGCATGCTTTGGCCGTTTTACGCCCCCTCTCCCCCACCGGTTTTAGCACAGATTTGCACCCAATGTAACGGAGAGCTACTATTTAGGCAACTGGGGAGCTTTCAGCATATCAGAGAGCCTCTGAACATGGCTCTGAGACTGACTCTGCATCTGAGGATCAAGTAGTAAATTCTGGCAGGGAATTATTGCTAATGTGTTTTGGGATGATATTGTTGAGCAGACTAATTTGTATGCAGAACAGTTTTTGAGGGACAACAGTAGCACACTTAAGGCACACCCTAGTGCTAACTGGTGGATCCCACAAATCTCCATGAGATTAAGCAGTTCTGGGGTTTAACTTGGTTGAGGGGATTGCTAAGAAAGCTATCACTGTCTTTATATTGGTCTACTAGTTCCTTGATGGCAACTGCTATATTTCCAGCAACCATGAGTCAAGACCAGCATGTCCTTCTGCAGCAGATGCTGCATTTTGTGGATAATGCTACAGCATTGCCACAAGATCATCTTGAATGTGACCGTCTCTTATAGATTCGGCCTGTTCTTGACCATTCAGTAGATCGTTTGTATGAGATCTATGTTCAAGGGAAAGATATATCTGTGGTTGAGTCTCTGGTACTGTTCAAAGCCTGTTTGGTTTTCAGACAATACATTCCCAGAAAGGAAGCATGTGATAGTATTAAGATGTATGTTCTGTGTGAAAGTGCCACAGGATATGGTTATAATTTCAGGGTGTACTCTGGTAGGGATTCTTCAATAACCCTGGTTGCCCTTCCACTGTGGAGTCAGTGAAAACATGGAGTGGGAATTTGCCAGTGGGCTTTTTAAATGGAAAATGTCTACACAGGTGTGCCATTATTTAAGGAATTGTTCAAGGTGGGCACTGTGGCATATGGCACTCTCCACTCTAAACGTAAAGGTTACTCCAAAGCGCTTGTTTTTTAAAACTTCAAAGGGTACAGAGCAGTGCCTTGCGTAGTTATGAACGTTTTGCTTTGACATTTTCAGACAGAAGAGATGCCCATATGCTCACAACTATTCATGATGAAAGCACTCAACGTGTGACTGTTTGGGGTCAGGTAGTAGAAATGCACAAACCTGTGTGCATTTTAGACTATAACAAGCACACGGGAGGTGTACATAGAGTAGATAGGATTTCATAATTGCAAATAGTCACAAAATTGCCATTTAGAAAATGCAATTACCATCAATCTGGATCAGGTGGTAAAGATCTGCGCACATTTCCCCAGTTCTTTTGAAGCAAGAATACAGCTAAAGATCGCCTGCCTGACTCACAAAGCTCTCCATCTCAAAACCACCAAGTACCTATGCCAAAAGCTAGAACTATCTGGAGGTGGTAGACCCTCAAGAAGTGCTAACACCTTCCTTCTTAAACCACAGATATTTCGCAAAAAGAGAACTTGTCAAAGATCTTTCTCTGGCTCCGCTCCACGGATCTGGAACTCTCTCCCTCCTGAAATTCGCAGACTCACCTCCACGGTTGCCTTCAAAATGGAAGTAAAACGATTCCTTATGTGCAAGTTCTTACCCTAATTTGGCTCTTATCATTTGCTTGAAGATACTGGACTTATACCCTCATCTCTTGTACTGATGTTTTATATCCCCTGACCTCATCTTTTCTTCCCTCCCAGTCCCGCTATAAATGTATATATGTATGTATATATATATATATATATATATATATATATATATATATATATATATATATTTATAGGTTTATTTATTTTTTTGTTTTGTTTTGTTTCTTTAACTATTGTACTGCTTTGTAGTAACCTTTGTAACTGTTTCCTTTGATTTGTATTTGATGCCTGCCTGACCATCCTTAATTGTGAAGCGCTCCGATATCCTTCGGGATCATGTTCGCGCTATATAAAACTTTATAAATAAATAAATAAAAACCAGGTGCAAACTAGAAAAAAAGGCACCCAAAATGCATCTGGCTCTTTAAGAATGGTGACCCTCTATGTTTTGGTGAGGAGGATGAGGATTTTAGCTGGCAGGAAGAGGCAACAGGAGAGGATATTTAGGGTGAGAGTCATCCTGTTTGAACAGAGGAGGAGATTTTTGAGAAGTACAGACTCAGTAGTGAGGTATCCCTGGACTTAATTACTGAATTACAACCTCCGCTCCAGACTACAACACCCAGGAGCACTGCAATCCCACCACATGTACAGGTATTGGGTTGCCTACACCTCTTAGCTTCTGGTAGTTACTAGGGAATCATAGCAGTGGTGATCAAAAACTGCCTTTTCCAGGTTCTTTCGCTGGTTCTGGACATCATGGTTAGCAAAGTTAACCAATACATATATTTCCCAAATACCCCCCCCAATTATTGCAACAGACCAAATTAATGTTCTACCGGGTAGCACAGTTCCCCCAAGCGCCATTGGCTGTTTTGATGGCACACATATTGCCATATGTCCATCCCTCAGCAAATGAATTCATATACAGAAACAAGAAAAGCTCACACTCACTCAATGTGCAGGTAGTGTCTGATGCCTCCTTCATCACAACATATTTTTCAAAACAAGAGAACCCCACAATTGAAGAACCTGGGGTATATGAAATATGTTTTACAAACAGTTGTTCAAATGGGCCTGTGGTCCCTTATTTGTTCCTTCTTCGCAAAAGGAAAAGCAATTGAAAATAGGTTCAGTACGTTTTTGATCGGGACTCTAATATACAATGTGATGGAAATGCAACAATTATAAAATAACACAACCTCCAAAAAGTAGTGTATAATGCAATTAATTTATTCATTGCAAGATTTTTTCTCAATATATTCTTTTTTTTTTATGATGCAATGCTCACAAGTAAGTGAAAAAAAAAGGGCTATAGTGAATGAAGAAAAGTAAAAACACGCAACTCAGAAAAAGCATAACATTGTACACCGATAAAAGAATTTATATAGTGAAACCAGGAGTTAAATATAGTTATGAGGTCGACGGCGTTTCGATCTCAAGCATTTAAGACCATCTTCAGGACAGGTGTGTGAGCACCGGATATCACTGGAAAAGAAGAGAAAGAGGAGGTTGTAGGGCCAGAGCAATTAAGGGCCTAAGATAGTTGTAAGACATAGTTATAAGGTGGATAATAATTCATCTGGATAGTGCAGACCTTGTGGCCAGTTTCCCAGGCAGCACCCATGATTCCTTCATGTTTCTCCATAGTGGAATACAAAACCGACTGTCACAGGGTGAATTTGGTGATGGTATTTTACTAGGTATGAGAATTGCTGACTCTATGAATACAGTGGCCAGAACTGTTTGTAATGTGGCCTAATTGTTTTCCTTCTCATGCTCTTAAGGAGACAGTGCATATGCCTTGCGTCCCTGGATACTCACACCATTCTTGACTCTAAGGACAAGAAATGAAAGGCAGTACAACAGGGCACACAGGACAATGCGCTTCATATTTGAGAGGACCTTTGGGATACTGACGTCCAAGTTCCGCTGCCTCCACAAGACCGGCGGAGAACTACTGTACAGACCTGGGACGTGCTGTAAGATCATCGTCACGTGCCACACTACACGATTTTGCCACAAGGAGGGGTCTGTACAACATCACCATTGAGGACGAATCTGACTCAGATAATGAATTACCACCCCTACAGGTGCAGCAGGACGGGACACGTGCAGAAGAGGATCGTGCACACGCATAGAGATCATTAACAACTATTTTTGAGATGAGAGTGATTACAACATCAAAGAAATGGACGTCACACAATGGTAATGCATGGTGCATAACTGAAAGATCACCTTTTATTCAGGTTGTGACAATAATATATTTCCCCTAAATCCACCATATCCATTGTGGATGTAACATTGTGTCAACCATGCAACAAAGTATGCAATTGCAAACAAAAAAACAACAGACTCATGACTGTGTCCAGTGGATTCACTTCTTCCGGCCTCTGGGGTTGGGTGTCCGATCAGCAACACTGGCCTGGGCAAGTGTGGACATGTCAGACCCAGAAGTGTTTCGGCGTGTACGCCTGGTACTGCATGCCTCCAACATAGATGTGCCACTGAGGCTAGAGCCCTCTTCGCTCTCAGGTGGGGGCAGAATGATGGGGACACAGAGGTTGTGGGTCTGTATATTTTCGCGGGCTGTGGTCACTTGAACTAGCCCATGTGCAACATCCTGACAGCGGTGCCCCATGTCAGTCTGTATGTTTACAGCTGTCCCTGTAAGAGTTGTTGTGGCTACTGCCAATCGGTTTATAGAATGGGTGAAGGCATCAAAGTGTGCCAGGTACTGCCTGTGTCTCTGTCTCGGTCTCTGCACACAGTAGTCCTTCTCAATGGCAGCAACTCACCAGTCTTGCCCTTTCTGCAATTGCTGCATCGAGCTTGACATTCTTAGCAAATGCCTATTAACAGTCCTGATTTGTTTGGTTTGCAGGCACTGTACAGAGATGATGGACCTCTCCAGGCCACTAAACGCAGGAGAACTCTCTGCCATGTCATGTGACACATTCTCACTGTGGACTGTTGCTGGTTGGCCTCTACGCTGTGTGTGTGTCCTGCCCATAGATGTTGTTGTGTCTCTGCTTTGAGATTGTCCCTCATCACCGTCCACAAAGTCTGGTAGTGGTGCAACGGTTTCTCTTCTAGCAGTTGGAGTGATGGGCACTGGAGTTGGTAATGTGCTGTCCTCTATTTCCACGTGTCAGTAGCTTCTTCAGTCTCAATTTGTTTCTGACATGTCCTGGGTGTGATCTGTGGAAATTCAAGTATATAGTTAGTGTAAATAAATGTTTAATGTCGGTTCACATTTTTGCAACTGTTTATCATGTGTTTGTGACATGTTTGTGATGCACAGATATGTGTGATGTAGTCATCAGCACACAGGACAGCATGCAACTTTGGTGTACTACAACTCCCATGATGCATTGCCATGGTAGGGCAAGCATCTCAACGGAGTTATTTATGCTGTGATGATTTATTTGGGAAATTGCAAACATTATGTTATGTTAAGTCAGTAAAGTGGACAGGACTTACCCTGGCTGTTGTCGGCAGGATTGGAGGTGTCAATGTCGGACACTCCCACCACACTTTCTGGTTCCAGTGTCCCCTCAATGAGTGTCGTCTCTGTGGTAGGCGGGTGTTTGGAGGGTCTACCTCCTGTGCCACAACCCTCAGCCATCCTGTTGGCCACCTTCTTCTTTGTGTGGGATCTCAGATTATACCAGCATTTCCCGATCTCAGGTATGGTCCTCTGGGTCACCACCTTCTCCAGGATGCTGTTCCATATCTTGGTCTTCTGGCATTCTGGAAAAGTAAATGATGCCTTTCCAAAGAGCTGGTCCATGTGCGCCACACATTCTTCAGTTAGAAGCTCCAACTCTGACCTTACTCTTTCTGCTGCCAGAATCCTTGTCCCCATCTTCCTTGGACATGGTTGCACAGGAATTGCCAAAAACCCCTTCAGGTAGTGAGCCAGGAGCACTCCATCCTTCCAGCGCCTTTCTTGGCTTCATGGTTGTGGCCACATTCTGTATTTCTAAACTTCCTGGTCTGACATCATTCTGCATCCAAAATGCGACTTTTCCTAATTTGCGATTTCTAATTTGAAAATCGCATTTTTGTGATTTCCTATTTGTGAATGTGAATCTGTAGAAATTGCTATTTGAGGAATCCACTGTTACATTCATCTCATTTTGTGATTCCCTAATAGCGATTTCTATAGTTTCGCTATTTGGAAATCGCAAATCCTAAGTTTCGTACATATGGCCCTGTGTCCAGAGAATAATATGAAAGGAGAGTCCTATGAACTGCCCTGAGTGTCCTTCTAATCCTGGCCTATGTGTGCCCACACTTTAAATTGTACCACAGTCATAGTTTTATTATGCGATTAGTTAAAAATCATATAAGTAGCATAAATAACACGGTCATTGCAATAAAATCACCGTGTTAAAACAAGGCCCATTAAAATAATAACATTTCCTAGATCAAGAGATCTCTCTCAGGCATATTAAAATTAGTACAGTCTTAAATATTGTGCGAGCTGACTTATTACTCAATACAAGCTTTGGCTCAGGCCGTGCAGTTAAGAACATCTGAGATACCGTGGGGTGGGATGTGTAGTTTATAAAATGTAAAAAAATATGTGAATATGAAGAAAAAGTGCAAATTGCAAAGTGCAGTGCCTGGAGATGTACGAGTTGTTTGATGCCAGTTGAGTAGTGCGGGTTTGTGTGCCCCAACTTATGCGCCCTGTTCCTATCCTGTCAGGGTGTGATGTGCTTTGACTTAGCCATGGGCAGTCTGCCTTTCCCTGATGAACACTGCCCCAGTCATAAGTCCCGCCCCTTATCTCTGCTCTGCTGCTAGCCATGTCCTTTGAACTGCCAGAGTGGATGACTTCTCACTTGATAGTTCCTTAGTATTCTGTGTCACTGTGCTCTGGGATTCACTTCCTTATTGGATCTAGGCGCTTTTCAGGGCCCATTGTCTTATTTAGTTCATTTCGGACCAATTTGATATACTTTCCGATTTTGGCCAAGTCCATAGATTCTATGTAAGTAAAAAGCCATGAGATTGCCTCTGCGCAGGTCCTAATCTCATATTGTAGAAATATTGGCTTTAAAAGTGTCCGGCGTTGTTGTAATAAAGCAGGGCAGCAACATACAAGGTGTAACAGGGTCTCTGCTCTATATTTGCACAGCCTACATTTAGTTACCTGCTGCAAGCATTTCCATCCTGGGATGAGTTCCTTAATTGGAAGTTGTACTATCCTGGCCCACTGGATGTCTTTCAAACTTTTCTTGCCCAGCGTGCTCTTAAAATATGGCTGCTCGTTGTTTGTTTCATAAGAGGAAGTCAGGCCTGGTAGATCACCCTTTTCATTCTGTGTCTGGCTATGTCTTCAGCCCTTGAGAGCCGAAATACTTGTTTATTTAGAGCTTTTCTTATTGCCAGGTAACTCACTCCTGCTATTGCTAAGTTCAGTTTGGACACTGCCAATTGCATGTAGATGCTCCATTGGTTCGCTCCCCCTTCAAAAATTACTTTAATTATTTCTTTTAGGGAACCTGTACGCGCCTTAAGTGTCTGTGAATAGTATTTCGCGAGGGTAATCATGCATTCATATATTTGTTGCACTAGTCTGAACTCCAGCCTGGTCAAGCGATTACTAGTGTAATTTGTGAGCTTAAAGACACGTTTGTAGCACTGGCACTGTGCTTTTTCCAGGGAGAGTTCCTGCCCTGGGAAAGCTTGCTGGGCATATCCTGTTACTACTAACATTAGATTTGATAGCTCTCCTGATTGGTATCGTTGTGGGGCTACATAGTTTTTGCTGCAATTTACATAGTGCGTATGTGGTCGCTTGTGTTTTGGCTTTCATCTTGGCCAGATGTGTCTGTTTTCCCTGTGTCACATAGCCATGCCCCTAGATAGTTATAGGTTCGTGCTTTTTCGATTGTCTGATTTCCCAGCCTCCATCTGAGGACGGTTTTTCTTGCGTGTTGCCCAAATACCACCACTTTGGTCTTGCTTGCATTGGCTACTAACTCGTTGGCCTCATTACATCGGTTCAAGGCATCCATACTTCTTTGTAGACCTACTCGGGTATAGTCAAAAACTTCCAGATCGTCCGCATACTGGAGAAGGTGCAATCTGTGGGCCCCTCTTTTTAGGGTAAATAGTGCTGCTCCTTGCAGGACCTTACCTAGATCTGCTGTGTAAAGGTTGACTAGCGACGGCGCTAGGACACAGCCCTGTTTCAGGCCCCGGTTTCAGGCCCTTTTGGAGACTGTGTCCCCTGTCAATTTTATCCTCACCCAGGTGTTGCTATAAAGTGAGATGACAGCCTTTAAGAGGTTGTCTGGGATATTCCAGTTTTTTTGTTTTTTCCACAACTTGTATCTGGAGACCCCATCAAACGCTGCGGAGTAGTCCACAAAGCAGGCGAACAGTGGCAAGTTGTTATTGGTGTTTGCCTGCTCAGCCAGGTATGATAGCGCTACTATGTTATCAATCGCTGAACCACCCTTTCGAAACCCTGTTTGGTTGAATGGTAAGATGTCATTTTCCGTGACCCAGTCATTTATATCATTTAGAAGAGAACTGGCGTATGCTTTTCCTTCTATATCCAACAAGGCTATAAGCCTGTAACTTTTAGGATCCATTCTGTCACCTTTCTTGTATATCGGTTGCAACATAGAGCCTCTCCAGGAGTCTGGTACATCTGTCTTTGCCCTACATTCCATGTAAAGAGTAGATAATGTCTTTGACCAATAAGCCAGGTCTTCTTAGAACATGCCACCTGGGAGGCCGTAGGGTCCTGGTGACCAGTCTTTTCTTATCTTTAAGATTTTCTCCACAGCTGTTCCTGCGCCCTCGTACCTTCTGGCTTTGGGAGCACTTTCCTTACCAGAGCGCTCTCAGCCCGCGGGGTCTCACTGGCCCCTTGTAGCAATGCCATTGGATCGGTTGTATATATGTTTGCTACATGCTCTTGCTATGCTTCCGCTGTTACTGTATTCTGCAGGTCATCCTCTAGATTGGCTATGTAATCCCAGAATTGCATCTGTTTATTGAATTGGCACAGCTCATGTATCTTGATCCATTCGTCTTCTATTTGCCTTTGTTTTAAATTCCAGATACGATGTTTGTGCTCTCGGTTGGCTTGCTTATATGCCATCTCAGTCGCTTGTGTTCCTGTTTTTTTGGTGCATTCTTTTTGCCCGCCTTAGGATTCGCGTACTATCCCTTATGCGTTTGATTTCTCTTAACTTGCTCCTGGCTTTCCATTTCCTCTTCTATAATGGCTTCTGTGCCCCTTTTAAAAAGACATTGCGCAGGTCTGCTATCCAGATTCCCCAGTTTTTTAGTGAAGGAATGGGATTTTCTTTTTTTCAGCCCATTTATCTTCTCTAGTAACCATTTCTCTAATTTCACTGAGTTATCTGTGTTCCACTTCATCCTCGAAAGCAGCTTGTGTTTCTCTGTGCCCCTGGTATTACTAATGGCTTCTATTTGTTCCCATTTTTCAGCATTGAGAATGATGTTTGTTCTGAGCATGGCGTGAACGCTTTGTGCACTTTGCCGCATCTCAAATTCCAGCATTTGTTGTTTAATGTTCTTGCTTAAAAACATATAATCTATTGTGGTACAGTTATTATAGGAGGGAATGCTTGTTGCCGTATGTTGCGCTTCGGTTGCCCAGGTTTCTGCTGAAGCCGTTCATGTACTTGGAGGCAACTGCTGAATTCTCCTTCAGAGGGTGTGCTCCTTCTATTGATCGCTGTGTCTGTTCCTAGATGATGGAGATTAAAATCTCCTGTTATCACAGCGACTATGAACGGATACTCACACAGCCTCTCTTATAATTCGGAGATTGCCTTCTTTGTTGTTTCTAACTTTACAACTCCCTGACCATTTAGGTATACATTTATGATTAACAGATCCTTCCCTGTTGTGCCGTCCCAATGGCCCTCTAATATAACTCTCTGTAGTGTGTCAGATAGTCTCCTGTGTTCTTTTATGGTGATGTCTAATGAATTCTTGAAGTATATTGAAAGGCCACCTGCGGGCCTGCCACACAAGTGTACTTTCTTTGCTGGTATACGGAGGCCAGTAAAGACCTCTAGGTGTACTTCTTGGGCAGCTCAGGTTTCTTGCAGGCAAAGTATGTCCCATTTTGTAGTGCATTCAGGGTTCGTCTGTTAAACTGGATGCTTGCGATGCTGACGAAATTCCATGAAATGACATTAATGGTGATCTTTTTTGCTCCATGCCGCACTCCACCTTTAATGATTTGTTCCGGGTTCTCGGTTCTGGGGCTCCAAAGCCCCTCTTTTTTGCTAGGACCAATTGCTATTTCTAGTCCACAATGACAGGGCTGTGTAGTCCTGTCCTTCCCGTCTGTTTTCTTCGACTGCCTTGCCTTCAAAAAGTCTTCTTTGCGTTGAACCCATGTTTGGTCGATACTCTGTTCTGAGATTTTGGAAGCCCGTAAATTGTTGTACACGTTGGACCCCCCGTAGCAGGCCTTGTGTGGCTTTACTGCCGGTGTAGGAGCGGCCTCTCCTGCCTATTAGATTGTTGAGGACATGGGAATATTTTTCTTCACTTGTCTCCTCTACACCTATACCCCAGTTCTCAAAGCGCTTTTTTCCTGCAGAATCAAGTGTGCGAGCCCAGCTGTCTTCCATGTGGCTATATTCCGGGATGTTAGGCTGATTATCACCCTCAAATTGAATGCTTAAAAGGTCTTTGCTTGTTATTTGGGCTAGTGAGGGTATATTTTGGAGGAATCTCAGGATGTTGGCCCTGTTCAGAATGTCATGTCTCCCTCGTGACCTGAACTGAGGGAGAAATATGACTTTTTGGGTTGATTTTACTTGGGCGCTGAGGTCTGAATCTATGCTCTTTATGTCTTGTTGGGACATGCTTTCTGTTTGAATGTTGTTTCGGCTTTCACTCTGCTATGCTCTCTGCGCCACGTCGCTGTGTGATGCCAGTGAAGTTATACCCGTGTCTTGCGGTGCGACCTGCGTGGCCTGACAAATTGCGTTGGGAATTGTTCCCCTTTGCACACTCTGTCCTTCTGCTGGTGGAGCTTGCAGATCTACTTTTCTTGTTATTATTTGCCGTGGGTCCTGGGCCTCTTATCATTGCTGTGGGTTCTCCCTCTTTGGTATCCCTTTGAGGTGCGGTTTTTCTTTCAAATATTGGATAGAGGTTCTCGGTTTCTGGTTCTTCTATCTTAATTGTTTATTCTACTGCAAAGGGAGGCTGTCCCCAGCTCCTTCATACAAGCGTCCCTCTTATTGTTTTTTGCCTTTTCTTTAGCTTTTTTTTCCCCGCCTTGTCCCTGAGTTGCTGTTTTTATTATTTCTGTTATTGATGGTGTTATCCTTTGCATCCGAGCCCATGCCTATTGGTTGTTGGTCATTGCCGCTGTTATTGCGGATATTGTACACTTGCATCTTGTTAGTTTCCTGCTCTAGGCCGGCTATATTATGGTTGGTTTGGCTATTCACTGTGTCAGCCGGAGTTGACTGGCTTATTGAGTTCTTACTGCAGATGACTGGTGCCATCGGATAGAGTCTTTGGGGTGTGGCCATGCCCCAGTCACCACCCTTAATCTGTGCCCCTGTAGATTGTTCGGACCTTTTTATTATATACTTTGGCTCTGAGTCCATGTCTATTTTGGCTCCGCTGGGCAGATTAAGACTTCTCAAATCCATGATCATTGTTGTCAGCACTTGCGGTAGTGTTGAGAGTAGTGGCATTCGTTTTTCCTTGCTCTTTTTTCCATTTCTTCTATTTTTGCCATCATGTTTGCTATATGCAAAAGAAACAATTGATGGACGTAATGCTGGACAATGCAAACATTCACCCCCAGTCACAAGGATCTGGGTTAAATCTATCATTCTTTTGCTCACCATACCACCCCAGTTTGGACCCAGCCATATGCAAATCAGTCTTGACCCTGTTCCTTGTGGAAACAGTTCAGCAGTTTGTTGATGTGAGTGTTGTAATGTGCTGGGCCTGCGGCTGGCAGTGTGAATGGTTTTGTGTGTGTGTGACGCATGAAAGGTGTGTGAATGACCTGTAAAGTAGTTGGTGCCTTGTCGTGGATTTACGCATACACAAAGAAATCCCCTGAAGGAAAAGATTCTTTCAGAATAGCAGTAGATAATATATCTGCTAACTTAATGACATAAAATAAATCATATAAAAAAATTTTTTTTATCAAATGTGAGGCGTACTTTTGTCTACTTTTATCTATGTCGGTATTCAATATAATTTATTATACTGAGGTACAAATCACATAAAGAAAAAGGCAGGTCAAACCATTAGATCAAGTCGCACTTTCCCGGGATAACACTCATATTTACAAATCCGAAAATGGTAATCTGACATGCCACGGGGATCACCCAATAATGTAGTCCTCTTTCAAAGCAGATTATTTTGAGGAAAGGGATTTACACCTCTTTATGATAATTGTGGTAATTTCTGCGTCGATGTTTCGGTCCACAGTTTTCAGAAAGCACATGGAACCATCCTCAAGACGAAGTGTCGAAGTTTACATATATATATATATATATATATATATATATATTCACTGAAAAACCATAGGTTTCAGGCACGTTATAGTTAGAAATTAGCATTTAAAAACCTTAGAAATTCACTGAAAAAACCATAGGTTTTAGGGACAGTTATAGTTAGTTGGACATTGCACTCGTACAAAACCCGTGAAATTCCCCCGTTATAGTTAGTTCAGCTAACTATAACTCGCGCCCCCGCAATGCACTGCTGATGACGTCACATATTACATCACTCATGACATGGTCAGTGACATCACTGATGACATCATGCAGTGACTGTGTGTTTCTATAAAGTTTAAATATGTTTAATATATATGCCAAGGTGTATTGAATAATGAGTGGGTGTATAAGTGTCTGGATGGATGATTTAGTAGGTGCGTGACTGACTCTATAAGTGAGTGATTAAACGTATCTTACTAAATGTATGGGTTAGTGACTAAACTGTGTGAATGTCTTTATCCGTCTGTCTGTTGGTGTGTAAGTGGCTGCATGGGTTTGTAAATAGCTACATGAGTGTCTATATGAGTAAATGATTGGTTGTCTGAGTATCTGTATGGGTGCCTGAGTGTTTGTGTGGGTGGGGTGTGTGTGTGACTGCACATAGATGCATCAGTGGGTGATTCACTGGGTGCATGGTTTCAAGAGTGCATCTGTGATGGACTGTATGGGTGAGTGTGTGTATGGGTGTGTTAGTGAGTGAATGTATATCTCAGTGGTACATATGTGAGTAACTACATATGTGAAAGGCAGTATATATGTGTTTTGGAGTATATAAATGGGTATAAGTGTGAGTGTGTGATTGTGAGAGTGGCTGTATGGATGAGTGTGTACTTGTATTAGTGATTGTATAAGAGCGTAAGAATGTGCTAGTATTTGTATGAGTAAGTGAGCTGGTGTGTATATAACTGTATAGGTGAGTAAATGGCAGTGTGATTAATTATTTGCATGACTGACTAGGTGTGTGAGTACCTCTATGGATGAGTGGCGGTGTGTGAGTGTCTATGTAGGTGTATGAGTGCATATGATAGTCCTGTACTGAGTGACCGTAAGTATGAGTGACTGTACAGGTGAGTGAGTGGATGTGTGTGTAGACCTAAGAATCAGTGAGTGGGTATGTAGTTATTGGTGTTGGAGTGTCTATGGTTTTGAGAATGGCAGTCTGTAATTTAGAGTGGGTGTATCAAAAGTTATATTAGGGTGTGAGAAGATGCATGAAATTATCACATGGATGATGTCATCAGTGATGTCATCAGTGATGTCATTTGAGATGTCATCAGTGATGTCATCAGTGATGTCACTGACCATGTCATGAGTGATGTAATATGTGATGTCATCAGCAGTGCATTGCGGGGGCGCGAGTTATAGTTAGCTGAACTAACTATAACGGGGAATTTCACGGGTTTTGTACTGAGTGCAATGTCCAACTAACTATAACTGTCCCTAAAACCTATGGTTTTTTCAGTGAATTTCTAAGGTTTTATAAATGCTAATTTCTAACTATAACGTGCCTGAAACCTATGGTTTTTTCAGTGAATTTCAAAGGTTTTTTAAATGCTAATTCCTAACTATAATGTGTCTGAAACCTATGGTTTTTTCCAGTGAATTTCAAAGGTTTTTTAAATGCTAATTCCTAACTATAACATGTCTGAAACCTATGGTTTTTCCAGTGAATTTCAAAGGTTTTGTAAATGACAATTTTTAAATGTATTAATTGTTATATTTATTTTTTTTGATACTGATTTACTACATTTTTTAAACTATTTATTTTTAGATATTTTATTTTTTAAATTACATTGTAATTACATTACAAAATATACTTTCTCAGAATGAATTACTTTAGTTTAAATACTTTGCAAATAGGCAATAGACTTAAGTACAGTAGTTACAGTTGTTGCAATGGGCAACACAATTTCAAACACAATGCAACATTGACCTCAATGTGAATTTCTAGTTAAATGCAATTAGTTACTTTATGGATTACTTTTCTAACCACAGGACTGGATCCTAGATTCAGTCCTGGAACATCTCCTGTAAACAGTTGAGTAAAAGCGTTTTGGTTACAGTAGTGATTTTTAAGGAATATTATTGTATTTTAAAACTTGACACTTAGAAACTTTTTCACATAGAATCACCAATGTTATCCTATGGGAGGAAATTCACTTAGCAGGTAAGTAGTGTTATCGTTACTTTTTCTTACTCAGTGGTGGATCCTGGATCCAGCACTGGTGCATCTCCTGTAAACAGTTGAAAGAATGCGTTTAAGTCATACAGGCGATTTTTAAGGAATATTTGTAGTTTGTGAAAATCGACACAAACATTTCTGCTGAAAACCAGACAATGGATTCCTATGGAAGGAAATACAAGTTACTGGTAAGTACGGTTAGAATTACTTTTCAGGGTCAGTGCTGGGCTAAAAGATGCAGCACTGGGTTCTCTCCTGATAACAGGTGAGTAAATCGGAATTCGTAGTTCGGCTGATTTTAGAGGAATATTATAAAGTTCCAAAACTCCACACTTCGAAGAATTTCCAAGTGAAACCAGTCAATGTTAGCCTATGGAAGGAAATTCAAGTTACTGGTAAGTACGGTTAGAATTACTTTTCAGGATCAGTACTGGGCTCAAAGATGCAGCACTGAGGTCTCTCCTGATAACAGGTGAGTAAATCGGAATTCGTAGTTCGGCTGATTTTAGAGGAATATTTGCACAATGGTGAAGGAAGGGGTGGGGCCTGAGGTGACATGTCTGCAAACACGGCCTGTGGCGCGTTTTAAGTTGGAGAATTAATTCCTCCTCAATCCCGAGGGTCCCTAGGGGCCAACTAGCCCACCAGATACCTCCAGTATGCGCCAGAGAGCTGCGTTGCAGAGAGGTGTTCAGAGGCCACGCCCCTTTTTGCACCTCTCTGCAACGCAGCTCTGTGGCGCTTTCTGGACATACCTGGTGGGCTAGTTGGCCCTCAGGGACCTCAGGATTGAAGGGATTTAATTCCCCATCTTAAAACGCGCCACGGGGCCTGTTTGCACACATGTCACCTGAAGCCTCGCCCCTCCCTTCACCACTGTGCAAACGCGCCCGTGGCACGTTTTAAGTTGGGGGATTAAGTCCCCTTGAATCCTGAGGGTCCCTGGGGTCCAACTATCCCACCAGGTACCTCCAGTAAGCGCCACAGAGCTGCGTTGCAGAGAGGTGTAAAAGGGGCGTGGCCTGGACCACCTCTCTGCAACCCAGCCCTGTGGCGCTTACTGGAGGTACCTGGTGGGCTAGTTGGCCCCAGGGACCCCCAGTATTGAATGGGAATTATTTCCCCAATTTAAAACGCGCCACAGGCGCGTTTGCAGAGTGGTTAAGGGAGGGCGGGGCCTGACGCTCGATCGCGTCTTTTACTTTATTTTTTGTTTTTTGAAGGGGGTTGTTTGGCCCCCCTTCTTTTTTAATTTTTGGGGCCCTTGGGACCCCATCCCCCAGGGCCTGATGCCTTTTTTCTTAAAAAAATACTGTACGGGAAGGGGGCCACGTGGCCCCCCTCCTGTGGCCGATTCCGGCCCCGGGGACCCCATCCCCGGGGCATGGCCACTTTTTAAACTTATTTTTTGAGGAGGGGGCTCCGTGGCCCCCTCCTAAGGCCTCTATTGGCCCCGGGACCCCATCCCCGGGCCGGCCTTTATTTATTTTTTTTAAATTATTTTTGGGGAGGGGGCCGCGTGGCCTCCTCCCGGGCCACTACTTGCCCCGGGGACCCCATCCCCGGGGCTGGCCCTATCCTTTGGGGTCCGTGGGGGACCCCAACTCCCCACGGACCATGCCGGGTCCCCGCCTCCTGCGGGAGCCGGCATTGCTTTTCACATGGGGAGCTGCTAACATGCAGCTCCCCGTGTGAAAAGCAATGTTCTTTGGATATTGGAAGCGAGAGCAGGTTTACCTGCTCTCGCCTAATATCCAAAGCAGTTTGAAATGACAGGGCGGGAGCCGCGAGGCTCCCGCCCTGTCATTGCAAACAGCAGTGTCCCGGGGTGGGCACCCCGGGACACAGCAGGAGCCGGCCCTGGGGGTGGCGGTCCCCAGGGCCACCACAGGCTCCAGGAGGGGGCTGCGCGGCCCCCTCCCAACCTCTGCAAAGCCCCGGGAGGTGGTGGTCCCCGGGGCTCGGGGTCCGTGAACGGACCCCCCAATCTGCATATTTAGGGCCCCGGGAGGTGGCGGTCCCCGGGCGTGTGGGGGCTCGAGCCCCCCACACAGGTGTTCAATTTTTTTAAAAAGAAGCCCCGGGGGTGGCGGTCCCCGGGGCTGCGGGGGCGTGTGCCCCCGCCACCATTATTTAGTTGAAGCCCCGGGGGTGGTGGTCCCCGGGGCTTGGGGGGGGCCTTAGAGGCCCCCCTCATTTAATATTAACAAACCCCCGCATGCCCCCGGGACTTGGCCCACCCGGGGCCAAATAACAACGAAGCGCGGGAGACCGCGCTTCGTTTATTTTTTTCACGGCGGGATCCGCGCACCCTGCGCGCATCCCGATTTAAAAAAATGCTTTTTTTGGCCCTGAGCAGGCCTATGGGGTCAGGGTGCTTCTACCCTGCCCCCTTTTTGCTTTTTGCGCACTTGTTTCTATGATTTCTTGTGCCTCGATTCTACCGAGGAACAAGATGGCTGCCAACACTTCCTGGTTTGGAGTGTTGACAGCCAATTAGCATACAGCTCGTGATCGGGAGGGTGCGCGCAGGGTGCGCGGATCCTCCGCGGCCATAGATATATATGTGTTTTTACTTTTGATTTTCTCAGCAACTACTGAACGGATTTACACCATATAACAAGAAGGGTTCTTTCTGAACCAAGAACTACCTCTTTGCCAAATTTGGTGTAATTCCGTTCAGCAGTTCGGGCTGTAGCCGTGGCTAAAGTTTCCTATGGGAAAATGAATGGGGAAAACACGTTTTGGGACCCCCCTTTTTTCTCGCCCCCCGCTTGACGAATCACCCCAAGACTTTCAGGATAGCAGCGGACCGGGCCACAAAGTTTGAAAATTTCGCGAAGATTCGTCAACTCGACGCAAGAGTTATTTCAAATAGAATGTTGCGGATTTCCTATGGAAAATAGGTCCTAACTATAACTATCTACTGGCGACCGCCAGTAGATTATATATATATATATATATATATATATATATATATATATATATATATATATATATCCTTGTCAAAGAACAAAAGAATGAGAATCCTGACAAGATATAATGAATCTTTTTTTTTTTTTATTCTTTTTATTACCCATGAAACATATGCTCCCATAGAAAACAGTACAATATACATAGTGGTGGTTCAGCGTATACAAAAACGTAGCAGCGTTCGATATAATGAATCTTAAGCAGGTCACTAGATCCCAGCAATATAGTTCACAATGCATTAACCGGTTATAAGTCGTTAAAGTATAATAAAAACAACCTCAAACTGAATGAAATAGTACATAAAACCTCCATATCCTTAGAAAAACGTGAGGAGTATGCAATACACTGCTCAGTCACAAGCTGTGAGTCACTTATTTATTATTTTGAAATTCCAATTATCTTATTAACAGTGATTTCTACGTTTTCATTTTCGTGAAATCCTTTTGTTAATAAAATTAAAATGTTGAACTTTTCACTCACGCTCGTGCCAAATCCAACCAGTATGTGTGAGTGCTTGAGTAGTAGATGGTTGTGCCATCTCGTTCTCTGCCAGTGTGTACATTGTCTCAAAGGAATATCTTTTTTCATAAAATAGGTACCAGGGGGACTCCAGGGTGGTGTGTCTCACGTGGATCCCACAAAGTTTTCTTACACACAATACCCTGCAAATCTAAAAATTTGCCTAAAATCGCATATTTTCTTTGCATTTCTGTGACCTATTTTTCCAGAATCACGAAGAATCCACAAAATTCCTACCACCCAATGTTCCCCCACTTGTCCCTATAAAAATGCTGCCCCACTTGTGTGGCTGACCCTAGTGCCCACGACAGAACGGTTCAAACTAAAGTCAATGGGAGACCTCCCATAGGGACACTCATTGACCTTGGTTTAATCTATTTCTGTTGTGGGCATTAGGCCCAGCCACACAAGCGGGGAAGCGTTTTTATCGGGATAAGTGGGGGAATGCTGGATGGTAGGGATTTTGTGGATTCCTACTGACTCCGGATGTTTACATTACAGAAATGAAAGGAAAATGAGCACTATTAGGCAAAGTTTGAGGTTTGCAGGGCATTGTGGGTAAAAACTATTTGGGGGACCCACGCAAGGCACACCACCCTGGACTCCCCTGTAGGTCTAGTTTTCAGAAATGTCTGGGTTTGGTAGGTTTCCCTAGGTGGCCATTGATCCCTAGTGGAAAAAAACGCTGCTACCCCCATTGCCAAATCAGATCATTTTTGTGACAGAAAATATGGATGTCGCCACATTGTATTTTGGGGCCTTTCCTGTAGTGGGCACTAGGCCTACTCACATAAATGAGGTACCATTTTTATTGGAAGACTTGGGGGGCGTGGTAGGTGGTAGGAAATGTGTGGCTTTATACGATTCCACAACTTTTCATCACGTAAATGTGAGGAAAATGTGTTTTTTTTAGTCAAAGTTTCAGGTCTGAAAAGGCTTCTGGGTAAGAAAAACTTGTGAGAGCCACACAAGTCACCCCACCCTGGATTCCTCAAAGTGTCTAGATTTCACAAATGTTCAGACTTGCTATGGGTTTCCCTAGGTGCCGGCTGCGCTAGGCCCCACAATTCACAGCTAGCCACATTGCAAAAAGAAGGTCAGTTTTCAGTGGAAAATGTAACATGTCCATGTTGCGTTGTGAGGGGGTCGGTGAGGACGGGATGTTTACCCCCCTGTCTCCTTGCCTCTCTAACCCCATGCCCACATACAGTGACTCGTATGGACTAGGACAGCATGGGTTAATTACGCCGGCTGCCTCTTGCCTCCAGGGACGTCACGGACAGCTGGGGCTTTACCACCAGTCAGACCTCCGAGGGGCGGGGTCACGGTCCCTAAAGGCGGAAGTCACCGGAAAGGAGGGGTCGTCAGCAAGAGAGCCAGAGGAAGAGGAGAGAGACGCCGTGCCGAAGGAGACGGATCGTGAGGAGTATCGAGAGGAGAAGGAGACCGCGGGAAGCCCCGACCCTCCGGACCCGGACGAGGACGACGGAGTCGAATCCTGGACAGAGGAGTGGTGGACGCCCCCGGAGGATGCTGAAGAGCCACCGCAGCTCTGGAGAGTTGCGGCTGACACGGTACGTGGCTTGGGAAGGGGAGTGGGGAAGGAATAGAGGGGAGGACCGCAATGAAGGTTGGACCGCTTAAGGGATTCACGGAGTTATATCACTGGGTGTGTGTGTGATTACCCCTCCACCGCCACTTCCTGCACGTCACCCGATCCCTCACGATTGCCTATGTTTTCAACCCCCCTTCACTGATATTCGAGCTCTCGTTTTGCATGGGCAGTGTGTATCAGGTGCCCAGCGGGGCCCTCCACAGAGGTCTGTCGGGATGGCCGTGTGTCTGTACGTTTCTTAAATCGTGCACCGCTATACTACCCTAGCCTATTCATCTTTCCCTATTGCACACGCCGGTGGACTGTATACCTGGTGAAGGGTTCTGTCTTGCCATACTATTACCAAGGCAAGGTGTAGTAACCGCCCCTCTCTTGTGTTGCTTGTTTCCTTTATGAGCCTCCCGGGACATCCACCCCTGAAGAGACGGAACGCATACCCAAGAGGACAGAGGAGCGAAGGTCCCGCTATCGCCAGGAAAGAAGATCACTGTTACACCCAGCCCCGTCTATCTTGTGTTTTATGTGTGTCACCCAATAAAGCACACCAACATTGAGCCCATACTCCGGCCTCCTCGCCTTTTCTTCCGCCCGTCCCTCTCACATGCGTTTTGGCACCTTTCCTGTGGGAGGCACTAGCCCTACCCACACAAGTGAAGTACCATTTTTATCAGGAGACTTTGGGGAAAGCTGGGTGGTAGGAAATGTGTGTCTCCCCACAGATTCCAGAAGTTTTCCTGACAGACATGTGAGGAAAATGTGCGATTTCAGTCGAACCTTGAGGTTTAGAAGGGCTTCCGGGTAGAAAAGCCTAGTGGGAGTGACACAAGTCACAACACCCTGGATTCTCCTAGGTGTCTAGTTTTTAAAAAATGTACAGATGTGCTAGGTTTCCCTAGGAGCTGGCTGAGCTAGGGTCCAAAATCCACATTGCAA
The DNA here is from genome assembly GCA_963921515.1 of Calotriton arnoldi. Lineage (NCBI taxonomy): Eukaryota > Metazoa > Chordata > Amphibia > Caudata > Salamandridae > Calotriton > Calotriton arnoldi. The sequence goes on along the minus strand of CAWUFW010004608.1, from coordinate 490,593 downwards.
AAAACAGGGTCAGTTTTCAATGAAAAAATTGTGATGTGTCCATGTTGCGCTTTGGGCCCTTTGCTGTTGCAGACTCTAGGCCTAACCACACAAGTGAGGTATCATTTTTAATCAGCAGACATGTGGGAATACAGAATATTTGATCAACTGTTATTACCAATTGTATTTCTCTGCATTAGTGCCTTCCAAATGTAAGCCAGTGTGGAAGAAAGAAGACATTTTGAAAAATGACCCCTGAATCACAAATTTAGAGATGTACAAATAACCACTGTTCCTACGCCCCGTATCTGGTGTCTATTTCAGAAATACATAGGTTTCCTTGAAATCCATTTTTTTGTTTTTATATTTTACCATATGAATTGCTTTATACCAGGTGCAAAATAAACCACTATTGGAAGATGTAGTTCAGTTGTTGGCTCTGGATACCTCGACTTCTTAGGAAACATACAAACCCTATATAACCCTGCAACCAGAAGGGTCAACCGGACATAACGGTATATTGTTTTTGTAAATTAGACATTGTGACAAGACGTTACAAATGAAAATGTTTTCACACATGGATGTTTTTGTCTACTCATTTTCAATGTTATTTTATTTCAATAGTTCGTTTTTGGGGCCCTGAAAGAATAGAAGGCCGCAGCATGGTGGACTACCTCGAAAAATGGCTGCGTGAGGAAATGGCATCGGAGGGCCTGTCAGGCTTCTTCGCCTTGGAGAGAGCACACTGAGTACCGACAAAACCACCCATACCAGGAGCCCCGCCCCTAGTGGTCATAGCGAAACTCCTCCATTACAGAGATGGAGATCACATTCTTGCTCAAGCGCGCTACAAGGGAGACATAACAGTGGAAAACTCCACAGTGCGAATCTTCCTGGACTTTTCCAGGGATGTGCAGCGGCAGAGGAGCTCCTTCCGGGAGGTGAAACAAAGGCTGCGCCAGCTGAATTATAAGTACATAACGCAATACCCGGCCAAGCTGCGAGTGACCACAGAGAGTGGAACAGAATTCTTCAGCACCCCGCAAGAGGCCTGGGAGTGGCTGGAGAGGCATGAAGGGGTAGAACCGCTGCGAGAGCCTGGACAGCGACGGCGAAAAGAGAGACGCTCTCGGAATCGACGGGCCGTGAGAGAGACCCTGGCCCCCATGCAAGAGGAATAGCAATTGGAGGGCCAAAATGTGATGCAGGTGGTGGCGTTGATGAGCGGGAAAGGGAGAGATCACATGCCTCCTGAGGGCAGTGAGGCAACATCAGACTCTGGCTCTGGACAGGGGTCCAATGAATCAGAGGCACAGAGTGTGGTACTTCCGGATGTGACACCGCAGACGGCAGACGATATCGCCTAGGCCGAGAGAGATGGGGCTAGCTGCAAGCAGGACCAGAGGTATATTCAAAACGCCTGACCCAATAACAAGGTACTGGGGTTCCTATGGGGAGGACGCTGCAGGGGTCTCCTGCGACCTCAGAACTGAGTTTTGGCTGCGGAGACCGGGAGAGCGACAGATTGGCTTTCTCCCCCCTCGCACTTTACTGATCGAACTGCAAGCAGTTACTTGTGGACTTACAGCTCTAGTTTGGATGGGGGGTGTTTTCCTACTTGTCCTGGGAGTTGGGGGAACTGTTTACTGTGGGCAAGGGGGGTGGGGACACCTTAAGTTGCAATGCACAGAGATTCAATTCGCAGTAGCTGGGTAGCGCATGCTGATGGCAGGGCTCCGGGCGGGAATGGGGCTTTGACACTACCATATGGCTGACCTACAGAAATACAAATGCATGACGTGGAACATCAGAGGCATGCACACAATGACGAAAAGATATAAAGTCCTCTCTTACATTAGAAGACGCGGAGCCCAGATAGCCTTACTGCAGGAGACGCACCTCACACAAAAAGAGGGGGCAGCTTTACAGCGGCGCTGGAGGGGCCAACTCTACTGCACTACATATTTGGCACACGCAAGGGGAGTGCTAATATGGATTCAGGCGGGAGTTCCATTCCAACACACGTTTGGATGCTTTTTTGTGCACAGCAGACATACAGCACGAAGTTCTTTCTGCAGAATATCTTGTGCGCACAATATCGGATCATAACCCTGTGGTCCTGTCGTTGGGATGGGCGCACCCCATATCATTGATCCCCACATGGAGGCTTCGTCCAGATACCCTGGAGGACCAGGTCTTTTGGGAGGAGATCAGGGGAGAAATTACACAATATTTTGCGGATAATGCAGGGACGGCCTCCTCACCGAACGCGGAATGAGACGCCTTCAAGGTGGTCCTGAGAGGCCAGTGCATAGCACGCACTACATGGGTCAGGTGCACACTCCTGAGGGAGGTAGAAGAGGAAGAGGCGACCCTCAGGGTACTAGAGCGTAGGCGGCCAGAACATCCAGAGCTCCACCAAACAGTGCTTGCAGCCAAAGAGGAGGAGGCGAGGCAGATGGAGAGGCTCTGATGCTTCGACTATAAGAAGTACTTAGAGCGCACCCATGCAGAAAGGGATAAGTCTGGATCCCTCCTAGCATGGCTGGCTAACCCGGTGAGTAAGGGTCCCCCACTGGTGGAAATAGAAGATGAGGAAAGAGTCAGACATTATACGCAGGCAAAGACCAATGAGGTCTTTGCTCGCTACTATGCCAGATTGTACAAGGGATCAACGCAATGCGATAATGTGGAGGTCCGGGAATATCTTGCAGGACTGCAGATGAGAAGGTTGGACCCCGAGGAGACTGAGAGCCTAGGAGCAGATATCGCGCAGCAAGAGGTGAGGGCCGCCATCAAGTGCATGGCGAGTAACAAGACCCCGGGCACAGACGGCCTACCGACCAAATTTTACGCAGCATATGTGGAGAAGCTGGCACCTAGATTGGTCACATTATATCAGGAGGCTCGTGACGTCGGAACACTGCCGGATGGCACTAGAGAGGCCCTTATCGTCCCTGTGCCAAAGCCCGGGAAGCAGGCGCACGACTTCACAGCCTACAGACCGTTATCCATGCTGAACATGGATTATAAAATATTAAGCAAGATATTAGCGATGCGCCTATTGCCCCACATGTCTGCACTGGTCCACGCAGACCAAGCAGGGTTTATCCCGGGGCGGAACACTGCCATAAACATAAGGCGACTCCTGACGGTTATGGACTCCAACGAGTATGACAGACAAGAGGCGGCGGTGTTCGCAGTGGACATTGAGAAGGCCTTTGATAGCCTCGAGGTGCCCTACCTGTACGAGGTCCTGTCTAAGATGGGACTGGAAGAAGGTTTTCTTGCATGAGTAAGGCTACTCTATGCAACCTGTACAGCCCGAGTGCGTACCTGGAAAACTATTCCGCCTAGGCAGAGTGTGGAAAGAGGCACGAGGCAGGGATGCCCCCTCTCCCCACTGTTGTTCGCCCTCGCCATGGAACCCTTGGCGTGCAGGACTACAATGGCCTGTGGACAGGAGAAGTGAGGCACTATATAGCCTTGTACGCAGATGACCTCCTGCTGTTTCTCAGCAACACAACCACAGAGCTGAGAGGGGCGCGAGACATGCTGGCCCAGTTTGGAGGGCTATCTGGCCTTAAGGTTAACTGGCAGAAATCAAGACTTTACCCTATGGCGTCTAATAGCCCCCCGCCGCCTGATCTGGGGAACTTACAGTGGAAACCATGTCTGCCTGCTGTGTCTTGGAGTCAAAATATACCATGGCTCAGCCGAATTGTTAGAGGGCAATGTAGGCAGAGTGATACGCTCGATACGGTCCTCTATGGAGTTCTGGAGGACATTGCCGCTCTTGTGGCTGGATGAGTGGCAGTCCTGAAAATGGTGGCACTCCCGAGGCTACTGTATTATTTCGGTGCTCTCCCGGTGTGGATACCGCGAGCAAAATTGAAAGACCTCGATTCAACGATAGTGTCCTTTATCTGGGGGACGGGATGCAGGAGGGTAGCGCTGGCCAAGTTGCAGCGATCCTCAGCTGAGGGAGGACTAGCAGTCCCCGACTTTGAAGGATATTACATAGCAGCGCAGCTGTACTGGCTGAACCAATGGTTAGCAGCCGAACGAAACCCAGACAGGGAGCAGCACCCGGCCGTGCCAGACGCCTCAACCCTCGCAAAGATACTACTGCGGGTGTGGAGGAACCTGTCGGGAGACACAGCGGAAACCAGGGTAGTGGTGCGCTGCTGAGCCAGATATTTGAGGCGAGTGGGCGCCAGGACCCCTTGCGGGGAGAGCACTGGATGGGGCTAGAGGACTGGGAAGAGGCAGGCCTAAAAGTGATCGAGACTCAGTAATGATCCCTTTTGAAGAATTGCAAGCGGCATATGATTTGCCGGGGGGGGTCAGTTTCTGAGGCATAGAGCGCTCGCTAGGAGGATTAGGAAGCACTGGGGCACGGGCAGTGCAGAGCCTCGGGTGCTTGCAGGATGCAGATATGTCGCATTGTCGAAAGGAACGGTCAAAACGGTCTCCTGTCTTTACAAGGCGATCAAGCAAGACATGCAAAGACCTCTGGAGAGCCTGCAACTGCAATGGGAGGAGGACCTGGGGAAACAGATCCCGGAGAAAGACTGGGACAGGATACTGGAACGAACCCCGAAGGTGTCTAGGAATGCGCGGTTCAAATTAATAAACTTTGACATACTCCACAGAGCATATCTCACCCCATCCCGCATTAGGCAATACTTTGGGGTGGAGTCGGCAGCATGCCCGAGATGCGGAGAGAGGGAAGCCCACATAATGCACATGTTCTGGGATTGCCCCACACTGCAAGCGTTCTGGGAGGAGATAAGACACACAATAGGCGACCTCATTGACAAGGAGCTACCACAAACCCCAGACCACTACTTGTTAGGCTGGTTCCCGCACACAGCCAAAAACAAGACGACTGGGAAATTCCAGGACTTCGCCTATGCTCTAGCTAAGAGGGAGATAGCTAGGAACTGGAAAACGCCGGGGGGGAGGGGGGGAATTCAGTTACAGGGCACTTTGGCTAAGTACACCAGAGAGCAACTATATCCAATGTACGCATAATGTATCACGTGAATGTGATTCATGTAAGCTGAAGATGTTTTGAAATCCCAATAAAATCTGGTTGGGAAAAAAAATAGTTTTTGGGGTGAAAACCATGAGGGATCTACACAAATGACCCCTTTCTGAACTCAGAATTCTGTCTACTTTTCAGAAAATCTATAGCTCTCCGGGATAACCCCTGGGTTGCACCCCCGTTTCCACCACAAACTCAAAGTAGGTTGAAAGAACAAAATTTGGAAAAATGTCCTACCTCTTTGAAAAATGACAAAACTGTGGTAAAAAAGAATTTTGGGATTCAGCTCTGCATGTTCCTAAAAGCCGGGAAAATTGTGACTTTAGCACTGCAAACCTTTAATTGAAGCCATTTTTAGAAAGAAAAAATAAATAAAAGACTTTAAGGAGCAATTTTCTGCTATTTTTCCCCTAAAAAAAACTAAATGTGGGTATATTTTCCCTATTTTCATATTCCCCTCCAGGGGAATCCACAAACCCTGGTACGTTTTGAAATTCCCAGGATGATGGGGGAAAAAAAAAAGGAAGCAAATTTGGGGTGGATAGCTTACGTGGAAGAAAAAACGTTATGGAGGCCTACGCGCGAACTACCCTAAATAGCTAAGAAAGGGCTTAGCAGCCAAGGGGTTAAGTTGGCAAGTGTTTACATAGCATAACATATTTATATGTGTAGTTTGTACAGTGTAAGTTGATTTGTATGAATACACTGCAATAATCATTTATAGTAGTTAATGTACTGCTCATCTAGATACACACAGGTGTACAAGTATTTATATCATCTACAGTCGAGTGATGTTCACAAGAGCTTTTTCAGTGGTGTTTTCAAAGTCAAATAGTACTTACAATTACTGGGATATGCCTAAATGTCACTGATTGACAGTCACTCAAAGGGGTGTCAACAAGCACTGGTATTGCTTTTTGCAGTGAGGCAAGTATCTGCCACCTCTTGAAAATGTAAGTGTGTCTAGAAAGACTGTTAAAAGCCACATTCTTCTACAGTACAGTTTAAAATGTGTTTCTTTCTACAGGTTTACAACCATAGGCGGCATGTCCTTCTCCTTCCCTTCTACATTCTGCATGCCTCCTGATTATATAAACTACTCTAAATTGCATGACTATCTTAATCTCTCTTTCTCTGAAACCATATCCTTGCAACTTAACAATATATATTTATTCCATCAACCGGTTAATTCTCACACAACCCCTCTAGTGATCAACCTTAGTCATTAATGTACAAGTAACTGGAGTAAATGCAGTTTATTTGAGAGCACAAGACTATTCCAATTACCTGAACACTATCTTTGGGCTCCAGGGTAGTGTGCTACTCATCGTAAAGTGCTTCAACCCCTCGTAATAAGCGCTATATAAATGCAATTTCAATAAAATACAATTTAAATTTCTAAACATTATTTGGCAGACAAAAAAACGCAGGGCTATGGAGACAAGGTTCTTTTGTTCAATCACAGTTTCGCTCAAGTGGGAATTCTGGTATTAGAGTGCTGATCTCCTGAGCAGCTGCACAATAACTAATAGAATTTTGGTTCAGAGTTGTGTACCTACTACTCACACTTCATTGGTGGTGGCCATACTAGCAGAGTAAAAAACATCAATAGCCCAATAACACACTGCTATGCCACATAAGTGTCATCAGCCAGAGACACTCCACTGCCTGGACACCAATCTAATCATGGATGGACAAAGCCTATATCTTTAAGAGCCTTTAAGAGCAAAACAAAGCAGACAGTGACAAACCCTAAAATGGCTCACCAAAAGCATTTCCACCACCCCCTCTACCAAACAAATCTCTCGGTTTCAACATAGATCTTTCCCTTGCTTTCAAAGGCTATGTAAATATGAAATTTCAAACAGAAACGTTGCCTACACAGAACAAAACCATCCTCCCAAAGAACACCCTGTGCCTCAAACAGCAAGCACTCCTCCTCTCCTCGTCTGCCTGGGCACAGCTATAATTACGGATGGTCCTAACTCTATCCTCACCCTTTGAAGTCTGTGATGCTTGAAGCTGCATGTCTGATCTCAAACCATGCAAGAACCACCACATCACCCACACCCTCCAAGGTCATCACTCACTGCCCCTTATAGTATGCCGCAAGGTCAGATCACCCTGCATCACCTACAAGACTATTCTCACCAACAAATCAGACTACCAGGCTGAAAATGGTTGCTATCAGGCAGCATCAGGCTGACATAACGGCAAGGGAGCGAACAAGCTTTGGAAAGAGAATACAGATCACAGTAAGAGACAGGGTAGACTATACATTCCAAAGACACTTACAAGTAACAGACGAATTGGCTGCAATGTTGGCTAGAAGTGGTGGAAAACCAGGCAATGGAATTAAAGTTCAACAAATACGCCATTAATTCCTTTGTGTATTCACTTCTGAGTTAGGTCAATCATTTCCAAGGCAACCTAGCTGGTGTGAATATTTAAGCAGGAGATCAGCATGCAGAAGCTGCTTGGTAACTTTCCACTGTGTTGTGCGGCTTCCTGATTAAGATATTTATGCACAATATTCCGATTTCCTCCCTTTCTTATTTTTTCCCTTTTCCGATTCCCTCATGTTAGCAGAGTTACACAGCATTTTTGTTATTATGCTTGGTTGTTCTCTTTATTATTCCTTCTCCTGGCTGGAAACACTGGCTCTCCTGACATTATGAATTTTCCTACTCTATCCTGGTCAGTACAAGGCTCAATACAAGGCTCAATACAGTGCAATCTGTCAATGGGCTCAGTAAGAAAAACTCAATGCTAAATGGTTGATTTGGGGACTTTCCTGTAGTTTATTCACCTGCTAATTGTATGTTTTGGAAGGTTTATGTGTAACCATGATCCATATCCTGGCTGAGCCTGCTGACCTCTGTGCTAATCCAAAGAAACAGACAAGTAGCCCCCTTCTCTCTCCATCACCTTCCCTGTTTCCCATCATCATTTCTGCATGATGTACATGCGTCCTACCCATCAAAAAAGAGAGGGTACGGGAGAAGTGAGATTATCGATAAAATCATAGCCCTTCACTCAAGACTGACAGTTTGTCAGTCCACTCATTAGGGCTAAGGATTCTGCGGAGAATACTTTGCAGGTTAAGTCACAAGCCATAACATAGATTCAAGAATTTCTTGACACTGTGAGCCAGGAAAGGGCCTACCTTTTGACATATCTAAATCATTTAATGCCTAAAGAGATGGCCGACCCTTCCTCTAATACCACTACACCAACTTTCATCACCTGGTTTTCCTCTCTGACTAATTGAGCGAACTAAGGGGGAAACAACCCACCCATACCTGAAACCCTCCCTGTAGCAGTACCAGACAAATATACCGGACACCCATTATATTTCCTCTCTCGTCTTTTTGTTTAATCCTATTTTACTAAAGATATCTTAATCTAGACAATGCCTCATGTATTCAATTAGAGTCCCTGGTTATCAGAGTATTCCTATTTTCTGGCCACATTTAAAGCAATCTTCAGCAAGAGTCAAAACACGCTGCAGACACATTCTTGACTGCTTCTGTTAAAACAGGGTCAAAATTAATTGACTTTGTGAACCAGTAATTTCCAACCATTAGTGGCAGAAGTGGCATGGACTTATGAATCCACTGAAGCTGCCTTCAGGGGTTGTGCGAGGAATTAAAGGGTGCCTAAGCCTTGGGAGTTAATCAACCTACCATTGTAATCACTCTCACCCTCAATGACCTTACCTTACAGATTGAAGTCCAGCAAAAGGCACAGAGTTTAAAATGTAGGGGGTGGATTTGTAGAGTTTATTATTCTCCCACTCTGAAACTGAATCGCCTTCATCGGGTGCAGAGACAATGCAAGTGCGAGGAGCAAAGCAACCTTTATCCAAAGAAGAGAAGGAACGACGGCAGTAGGCTGTTTTTTGCCTTTATTGAAACCAATCTTGTCAATTATATGGCAATGGTCAAAGAAGTTGGGAAACCTAAAGCTGTACATAGCTGACAACTCTCAAACAAGTCCATCTACTAAATCCACATCTGCCATGTGTAGAACACATTTATATCTGCAAGCAACAATGATGTTGCCAGAAGGTATTGTGAGAATAATAGCTTTAGTGAACTTAGGTTGTTTAGAAACAACTTAGATGTGTTTAGCATTTAATCTTTCATTACAGGAGTTGGCTGCAGTCCCAGTAGAAGAAGAAAGTTGACATCTTGACAGCATATAGGGATAGGAATAAAAAGAGCGAAATTCCAGGTGCTGCTATTCTGCATGGAAGAATCGATCCTTTAACATTAAAGAAAGATGAAATTCTCAGATAGTATTTACAAGAGAAAGTGAGTGGAAAACCACTTTTAATACGCAGTATGACACTGTGAATACTTACCTATGCCCCTTTGGGTTGTGTTATGCTCCTGTAGTGTTTCAGCATTTTGTAAATTAGATTTTTCAAGATCTATTGGATATCTGTCTGCTAGTAGGTGACATCTTGATTTTTTCCAACTCTACAACAACATTGAAAGCACTGTATGAGTAGTCTTATACAACAGATTCCCTTTTTAGTTTCTCAGATTTTTGGAGAGGATATCAGTATAGATACCACTAAAGTGAACACTGTTCTTGATTGGTAGATATTCTCCACCATCAATGAAACAGATTCTTAGATTTGCTAATTTTAATAGCCCCTTCGCACAAGGCTTTTCATCTCTGGTAGCTCCCATTACTGTGCTCCTTACTGTGCTCCTCAAAAAACAGCAGCTGTTTCAATGGGGTGAATAACAAGTGTTTCAAACATTAAAGGTAGCATTCACACCACCAGCAATTCTTCTCCATATTGATGTACAGTTATCTTCATTGTGCAAACAAGTGACTCTTTATATACCATTGGAGCAGTCCTTTCTAAATGATATCTGGAAACCGATACCCCTCACCAAGTCCCATTCTACTCTGGAACATCTTACCATCAAGGATGTGTTTACACATTGAGGGCATTATCTCAAAGGGGCACTTCATGAACTCATTGTCTGAAGTGGCAACAAGATCTTGTTATACATTACATCAATTTAGTGTGCCAATGAATGACATGCTCGTTAGTGCCTGCTTTTCTCGCATTTCCGTTATACAATTACTTATAGACCTGAAAATCAATATGGAAAGGCTGATGCTCTATCCAGGCCAGTAGATGACCTTTACTATCTTGGCTATTTCTACCGCTTCAGATCAGATCATTGAGATGTGTTAGCATGAACAAGCTGGATTATACCGTTTCTTAATGGAAGACCATACAAATCAAATGCTTTATATATTTCTGAATTGGTGTAATTCTATGTTCAGACCGGAGGCGAGGATTATGCTGTTCTTTCTTTTATTTTCCATAACTCAGCACTTCAACATTAACAACAAAAACTACGAGATCCATTGTTTTTGTAGTCCATATGATGATCTGTATCCTCCAATCAGAGGCGTCCGTGGTCCCTGAGTACATGCTGTCACCGACACTCCTCCTCTTTCTTTCCTGCTCAGCCGAAGATAAGTACCGTTTTTCCTCGCTTCAGGGCGGGTGGCATTCGGTCTAAAAGAAATGCATGTTTAGATAATTCTGTGCCTATGTTTTGAAATCGTATGACCTGGTCTTGTTATTTCACGAGCGCTTACCGCTCCGGGGGGTTTTATGGTGAATTTGCAATTGTGACCTTTCATGATACTTGTACTTAAGTGTTGTTGGTGTGCGCGCGAGCTCTGCGGCGTTAGCTTGGTTTTTCAGCAGGTTCGGGGCCGCGGGAGCCTTTTATCGCTCCACTCGCGGCCCCTCAGCGAGGTGCGGCGCAGCAGTGACAGGGGGGCGCGTGTCCGCGTCTCGCTGATCTCGGACGCGCTAGGCGTGCGGAGTTCAGAGAGCGCCGACCGTTCGCCCGCGCCGCACGGCCCCCCCATAGCGCTGGAAGCCTTTACGCCTGCATGGGCAGGTCTGTAGTAAATTAATTGAAATCGCAGCACAGTGAGCCCGGATTGCAGCCTTCTCGCTGACTCAGCGCGTGTATTAGCGCTTGCAGGGAGATTCCCGGGCCGGCCCAGACGCTTGATACCCTTCAGAGAGCATTAGGGTGAGTCGCCCCTGCGGGCTTACAGCCCAGCGCACACTATGGGGCCGATTCCGATTCGGGCCGGAAATCTCTCCGACCGAGCCGGACCCGGAGAGATTTCCGACCGAATCGGACCCGTGCAGTCCGACCGAACGAGTCCGATGCATTCGTATGCCACCGGACACGAGTCGGTCGGACTCCCATTGAACTCAATGGGAGCCGGTCGTACAACGCGTACGCGGGCTCCCATTGCCTCAATGGGTGCGAGGCGGACAAGGGCGCCCCTACAGCGAGTACGCCGCGAGCGCTCGCGGCGTACACGCACAGGTAGGGGGACCCATGGGTCCCCCTGTGTGCGCCTCGCACGGGTACGCGTGACAGGGGGGTCCGACACGGACCCCAAAGTACGGCTCCGACAGCGAGTTCGAGTCGGACGGCGCGAGTCGGTCGGAGCGGTCGAGGTGCGCATCGTACTTACCCGGCCGGAAAACGTCTCCATTGCGCGGTGCGAATCGGGTCCGTGCGAGTCGGTCGGAGCGGTACGATCCGGGTACGAGTCGGTCGGAGCGGTCGGGTCGCCCGGACGAGTCGGTCGGCGAATACGCATCGTACTCGCTCGCCCGGACGCGCGTACGACTCGGTCGGAAAATAGGGCTCCGGATCGGATCCGGTAAAACCGAATCCGATTCGGAGCCCTACCGGCCGAGATCGGAATCGGCCCCTTAGTGTGCCCAAATTGGTGCTTTGCTACGCTTAAAGTGCACCCTTGCCAGGTAGCTCCGCTTCTAACGTTTAAAGCGTTGGGGTTGCTTTCTCCTCAGTGGTTGCTTCCAGTTTATTGTTGTCTACTCCCCGCTAATTTAAACTAGGCCATGTAGGAGTACACGGAGGAGGAATCCATACAGGTCATCCCACTGGATGACGAGTTTTGTGATGCCGTGGATGCCTCCATCCACCAGGCGGTGAATGCGGCATGGGGCCTTTTGAACAGCGTATAATGCAATACGCTTTTGCGTTTGACGCACAACGCCCAAGCAAGCGCAAAAGTACGTCCGCTGTGGACCTGGGCGCCTTCGACCGCCTTAAAAAGGCGTTTTAGGCCAGATCGGAAGGCGACCCCCACCCCAACCCCCGATAATCCCAGAACTGCCACCACTGCAGTGGGACGACGAAGACTCCTTCGACGAGTCCGCAGATGAGGCCGGACCATCTAGACCCTGGCGCCCCGCAGAGCCTTTAGCCACAGACGCTCCGGAGGGGGAGGACCAGTCAGATATGTTGGTCCCCGAAGATCTTGTCCAACCCCGCTCGTCGGAGTGGGTTCCCTCCACTAAGGTGTCCGCGTTTGTGGCGGGGCGCTTGCGCAAGCCCCTCGAGAAAGAAGTGAGGGCCTGCCTAAAGGCTGAGTGCCCATGCCCGGCCCTTCCGGGCAAAGTAGCCTTAACCCCGGAGGTGGACCCTAGAATGGCCAACTTCCTGCAAAAATATATTCGGGACCCCAAGAAAGGGATCGACCGCTCCTGGCGTTCATGCCAGGATAAACTCCTGCGATACAAAAGGGGATGATGGACGGAACGTTTGAGCCAATCAAACACTCACCCCCAGTCAACTGATCTGGGTTTAATCCATCATCATTCTTTAGCTCACTCCACCACCCCAGTTCAGACATGGCCATATGCAAATCAGTCTGACCCTGTGCCTCATGGGAACAGTCCAGCCCGAACCGCCAAGCCATGTCTTCCCTGGACCGGAAACAAGCATCCTAGGACCGGTTTCTGGCATTTCAGCCGTCATCAGCCAGGCTTGCTTGAATCCAGTGGCAAAGTGAGCAAGGGACCCACGTCTGGGCATACCCCCGCCAACTTAGGGCGACCAAAGCGATACAAAAGGGGATGATGGACGGAACGTTTGAGCCAATCAAACACTCACCCCCAGTCAACTGATCTGGGTTTAATCCATCATCATTCTTTAGCTCACTCCACCACCCCAGTTCAGACATGGCCATATGCAAATCAGTCTGACCCTGTGCCTCATGGGAACAGTCCAGCCCGAACCGCCAAGCCATGTCTTCCCTGGACCGGAAACAAGCATCCTAGGACCGGTTTCTGGCATTTCAGCCGTCATCAGCCAGGCTTGCTTGAATCCAGTGGCAAAGTGAGCAAGGGACCCACGTCTGGGCATACCCCCGCCAACTTAGGGCGACCAAAGCGATACAAAAGGGGATGATGGACGGAACGTTTGAGCCAATCAAACACTCACCCCCAGTCAACTGATCTGGGTTTAATCCATCATCATTCTTTAGCTCACTCCACCACCCCAGTTCAGACATGGCCATATGCAAATCAGTCTGACCCTGTGCCTCATGGGAACAGTCCAGCCCGAACCGCCAAGCCATGTCTTCCCTGGACCGGAAACAAGCATCCTAGGACCGGTTTCTGGCATTTCAGCCGTCATCAGCCAGGCTTGCTTGAATCCAGTGGCAAAGTGAGCAAGGGACCCACGTCTGGGCATACCCCGCCAACTTAGGGCGACCAAAGCGATACAAAAGGGGATGATGGACGGAACGTTTGAGCCAATCAAACACTCACCCCCAGTCAACTGATCTGGGTTTAATCCATCATCATTCTTTAGCTCACTCCACCACCCCAGTTCAGACATGGCCATATGCAAATCAGTCTGACCCTGTGCCTCATGGGAACAGTCCAGCCCGAACCGCCAAGCCATGTCTTCCCTGGACCGGAAACAAGCATCCTAGGACCGGTTTCTGGCATTTCAGCCGTCATCAGCCAGGCTTGCTTGAATCCAGTGGCAAAGTGAGCAAGGGACCCACGTCTGGGCATACCCCGCCAACTTAGGGCGACCAAAGCGATACAAAAGGGGATGATGGACGGAACGTTTGAGCCAATCAAACACTCACCCCCAGTCAACTGATCTGGGTTTAATCCATCATCATTCTTTAGCTCACTCCACCACCCCAGTTCAGACATGGCCATATGCAAATCAGTCTGACCCTGTGCCTCATGGGAACAGTCCAGCCCGAACCGCCAAGCCATGTCTTCCCTGGACCGGAAACAAGCATCCTAGGACCGGTTTCTGGCATTTCAGCCGTCATCAGCCAGGCTTGCTTGAATCCAGTGGCAAAGTGAGCAAGGGACCCACGTCTGGGCATACCCCGCCAACTTAGGGCGACCAAAGCGATACAAAAGGGGATGATGGACGGAACGCTTGAGCCAATCAAACACTCACCCCCAGTCAACTGATCTGGGTTTAATCCATCATCATTCTTTAGCTCACTCCACCACCCCAGTTCAGACATGGCCATATGCAAATCAGTCTGACCCTGTGCCTCATGGGAACAGTCCAGCCCGAACCGCCAAGCCATGTCTTCCCTGGACCGGAAACAAGCATCCTAGGACCGGTTTCTGGCATTTCAGCTGTCATCAGCCAGGCTTGCTTGAATCCAGTGGCAAAGTGAGCAAGGGACCCACGTCTGGGCATACCCCCGCCAACTTAGGGCGACCAAAGCGATACAAAAGGGGATGATGGACGGAACGTTTGAGCCAATCAAACACTCACCCCCAGTCAACTGATCTGGGTTTAATCCATCATCATTCTTTAGCTCACTCCACCACCCCAGTTCAGACATGGCCATATGCAAATCAGTCTGACCCTGTGCCTCATGGGAACAGTCCAGCCCGAACCGCCAAGCCATGTCTTCCCTGGACCGGAAACAAGCATCCTAGGACCGGTTTCTGGCATTTCAGCCGTCATCAGCCAGGCTTGCTTGAATCCAGTGGCAAAGTGAGCAAGGGACCCACGTCTGGGCATACCCCCGCCAACTTAGGGCGACCAAAGCGATACAAAAGGGGATGATGGACGGAACGTTTGAGCCAATCAAACACTCACCCCCAGTCAACTGATCTGGGTTTAATCCATCATCATTCTTTAGCTCACTCCACCACCCCAGTTCAGACATGGCCATATGCAAATCAGTCTGACCCTGTGCCTCATGGGAACAGTCCAGCCCGAACCGCCAAGCCATGTCTTCCCTGGACCGGAAACAAGCATCCTAGGACCGGTTTCTGGCATTTCAGCCGTCATCAGCCAGGCTTGCTTGAATCCAGTGGCAAAGTGAGCAAGGGACCCACGTCTGGGCATACCCCCGCCAACTTAGGGCGACCAAAGCGATACAAAAGGGGATGATGGACGGAACGTTTGAGCCAATCAAACACTCACCCCCAGTCAACTGATCTGGGTTTAATCCATCATCATTCTTTAGCTCACTCCACCACCCCAGTTCAGACATGGCCATATGCAAATCAGTCTGACCCTGTGCCTCATGGGAACAGTCCAGCCCGAACCGCCAAGCCATGTCTTCCCTGGACCGGAAACAAGCATCCTAGGACCGGTTTCTGGCATTTCAGCCGTCATCAGCCAGGCTTGCTTGAATCCAGTGGCAAAGTGAGCAAGGGACCCACGTCTGGGCATACCCCGCCAACTTAGGGCGACCAAAGCGATACAAAAGGGGATGATGGACGGAACGTTTGAGCCAATCAAACACTCACCCCCAGTCAACTGATCTGGGTTTAATCCATCATCTTCTTTAGCTCACTCCACCACCCCAGTTCAGACATGGCCATATGCAAATCAGTCTGACCCTGTGCCTCATGGGAACAGTCCAGCCCGAACCGCCAAGCCATGTCTTCCCTGGACCGGAAACAAGCATCCTAGGACCGGTTTCTGGCATTTCAGCCGTCATCAGCCAGGCTTGCTTGAATCCAGTGGCAAAGTGAGCAAGGGACCCACGTCTGGGCATACCCCGCCAACTTAGGGCGACCAAAGCGATACAAAAGGGGATGATGGACGGAACGTTTGAGCCAATCAAACACTCACCCCCAGTCAACTGATCTGGGTTTAATCCATCATCATTCTTTAGCTCACTCCACCACCCCAGTTCAGACATGGCCATATGCAAATCAGTCTGACCCTGTGCCTCATGGGAACAGTCCAGCCCGAACCGCCAAGCCATGTCTTCCCTGGACCGGAAACAAGCATCCTAGGACCGGTTTCTGGCATTTCAGCCGTCATCAGCCAGGCTTGCTTGAATCCAGTGGCAAAGTGAGCAAGGGACCCACGTCTGGGCATACCCCCGCCAACTTAGGGCGACCAAAGCGATACAAAAGGGGATGATGGACGGAACGTTTGAGCCAATCAAACACTCACCCCCAGTCAACTGATCTGGGTTTAATCCATCATCATTCTTTAGCTCACTCCACCACCCCAGTTCAGACATGGCCATATGCAAATCAGTCTGACCCTGTGCCTCATGGGAACAGTCCAGCCCGAACCACCAAGCCATGTCTTCCCTGGACCGGAAACAAGCATCCTAGGACCGGTTTCTGGCATTTCAGCCGTCATCAGCCAGGCTTGCTTGAATCCAGTGGCAAAGTGAGCAAGGGACCCACGTCTGGGCATACCCCCGCCAACTTAGGGCGACCAAAGCGATACAAAAGGGGATGATGGACGGAACGTTTGAGCCAATCAAACACTCACCCCCAGTCAACTGATCTGGGTTTAATCCATCATCATTCTTTAGCTCACTCCACCACCCCAGTTCAGACATGGCCATATGCAAATCAGTCTGACCCTGTGCCTCATGGGAACAGTCCAGCCCGAACCGCCAAGCCATGTCTTCCCTGGACCGGAAACAAGCATCCTAGGACCGGTTTCTGGCATTTCAGCCGTCATCAGCCAGGCTTGCTTGAATCCAGTGGCAAAGTGAGCAAGGGACCCACGTCTGGGCATACCCCCGCCAACTTAGGGCGACCAAAGCGATACAAAAGGGGATGATGGACGGAACGTTTGAGCCAATCAAACACTCACCCCCAGTCAACTGATCTGGGTTTAATCCATCATCATTCTTTAGCTCACTCCACCACCCCAGTTCAGACATGGCCATATGCAAATCAGTCTGACCCTGTGCCTCATGGGAACAGTCCAGCCCGAACCGCCAAGCCATGTCTTCCCTGGACCGGAAACAAGCATCCTAGGACCGGTTTCTGGCATTTCAGCCGTCATCAGCCAGGCTTGCTTGAATCCAGTGGCAAAGTGAGCAAGGGACCCACGTCTGGGCATACCCCCGCCAACTTAGGGCGACCAAAGCGATACAAAAGGGGATGATGGACGGAACGTTTGAGCCAATCAAACACTCACCCCCAGTCAACTGATCTGGGTTTAATCCATCATCATTCTTTAGCTCACTCCACCACCCCAGTTCAGACATGGCCATATGCAAATCAGTCTGACCCTGTGCCTCATGGGAACAGTCCAGCCCGAACCGCCAAGCCATGTCTTCCCTGGACCGGAAACAAGCATCCTAGGACCGGTTTCTGGCATTTCAGCCGTCATCAGCCAGGCTTGCTTGAATCCAGTGGCAAAGTGAGCAAGGGACCCACGTCTGGGCATACCCCCGCCAACTTAGGGCGACCAAAGCGATACAAAAGGGGATGATGGACGGAACGTTTGAGCCAATCAAACACTCACCCCCAGTCAACTGATCTGGGTTTAATCCATCATCATTCTTTAGCTCACTCCACCACCCCAGTTCAGACATGGCCATATGCAAATCAGTCTGACCCTGTGCCTCATGGGAACAGTCCAGCCCGAACCGCCAAGCCATGTCTTCCCTGGACCGGAAACAAGCATCCTAGGACCGGTTTCTGGCATTTCAGCCGTCATCAGCCAGGCTTGCTTGAATCCAGTGGCAAAGTGAGCAAGGGACCCACGTCTGGGCATACCCCCGCCAACTTAGGGCGACCAAAGCGATACAAAAGGGGATGATGGACGGAACGTTTGAGCCAATCAAACACTCACCCCCAGTCAACTGATCTGGGTTTAATCCATCATCATTCTTTAGCTCACTCCACCACCCCAGTTCAGACATGGCCATATGCAAATCAGTCTGACCCTGTGCCTCATGGGAACAGTCCAGCCCGAACCGCCAAGCCATGTCTTCCCTGGACCGGAAACAAGCATCCTAGGACCGGTTTCTGGCATTTCAGCCGTCATCAGCCAGGCTTGCTTGAATCCAGTGGCAAAGTGAGCAAGGGACCCACGTCTGGGCATACCCCCGCCAACTTAGGGCGACCAAAGCGATACAAAAGGGGATGATGGACGGAACGCTTGAGCCAATCAAACACTCACCCCCAGTCAACTGATCTGGGTTTAATCCATCATCATTCTTTAGCTCACTCCACCACCCCAGTTCAGACATGGCCATATGCAAATCAGTCTGACCCTGTGCCTCATGGGAACAGTCCAGCCCGAACCGCCAAGCCATGTCTTCCCTGGACCGGAAACAAGCATCCTAGGACCGGTTTCTGGCATTTCAGCCGTCATCAGCCAGGCTTGCTTGAATCCAGTGGCAAAGTGAGCAAGGGACCCACGTCTGGGCATACCCCCGCCAACTTAGGGCGACCAAAGCGATACAAAAGGGGATGATGGACGGAACGTTTGAGCCAATCAAACACTCACCCCCAGTCAACTGATCTGGGTTTAATCCATCATCATTCTTTAGCTCACTCCACCACCCCAGTTCAGACATGGCCATATGCAAATCAGTCTGACCCTGTGCCTCATGGGAACAGTCCAGCCCGAACCGCCAAGCCATGTCTTCCCTGGACCGGAAACAAGCATCCTAGGACCGGTTTCTGGCATTTCAGCCGTCATCAGCCAGGCTTGCTTGAATCCAGTGGCAAAGTGAGCAAGGGACCCACGTCTGGGCATACCCCCGCCAACTTAGGGCGACCAAAGCGATACAAAAGGGGATGATGGACGGAACGTTTGAGCCAATCAAACACTCACCCCCAGTCAACTGATCTGGGTTTAATCCATCATCATTCTTTAGCTCACTCCACCACCCCAGTTCAGACATGGCCATATGCAAATCAGTCTGACCCTGTGCCTCATGGGAACAGTCCAGCCCGAACCGCCAAGCCATGTCTTCCCTGGACCGGAAACAAGCATCCTAGGACCGGTTTCTGGCATTTCAGCCGTCATCAGCCAGGCTTGCTTGAATCCAGTGGCAAAGTGAGCAAGGGACCCACGTCTGGGCATACCCCCGCCAACTTAGGGCGACCAAAGCGATACAAAAGGGGATGATGGACGGAACGTTTGAGCCAATCAAACACTCACCCCCAGTCAACTGATCTGGGTTTAATCCATCATCATTCTTTAGCTCACTCCACCACCCCAGTTCAGACATGGCCATATGCAAATCAGTCTGACCCTGTGCCTCATGGGAACAGTCCAGCCCGAACCGCCAAGCCATGTCTTCCCTGGACCGGAAACAAGCATCCTAGGACCGGTTTCTGGCATTTCAGCCGTCATCAGCCAGGCTTGCTTGAATCCAGTGGCAAAGTGAGCAAGGGACCCACGTCTGGGCATACCCCGCCAACTTAGGGCGACCAAAGCGATACAAAAGGGGATGATGGACGGAACGTTTGAGCCAATCAAACACTCACCCCCAGTCAACTGATCTGGGTTTAATCCATCATCATTCTTTAGCTCACTCCACCACCCCAGTTCAGACATGGCCATATGCAAATCAGTCTGACCCTGTGCCTCATGGGAACAGTCCAGCCCGAACTGCCAAGCCATGTCTTCCCTGGACCGGAAACAAGCATCCTAGGACCGGTTTCTGGCATTTCAGCCGTCATCAGCCAGGCTTGCTTGAATCCAGTGGCAAAGTGAGCAAGGGACCCACGTCTGGGCATACCCTGCCAACTTAGGGCGAACAAAGCGATACCAAAGGGGATGATGGACGGAGCGTTAGAGCAAATCAAACACTCACCCCCAGTCAACTGATCTGGGTTTAATCCATCATCATTCTTTAGCTCACTCCACCACCCCAGTTCAGACATGGCCATATGCAAATCAGTCTGACCCTGTGCCTCATGGGAACAGTCCAGCCCGAACCGCCAAGCCATGTCTTCCCTGGACCGGAAACAGGTCCCCTCACTAAGGTCCTCGAGCTCGCAGAGGAGGCCAAGGCGTCTGGTACCCCCCTTTCAGCGGATAGAATTTCCAATTGGGCTCAACGGGCGGTCGTCTTCTTGGGCAACGCAAACTGCGCCCTTTCGACAGAAAGGAGGCGCTCCTTCCTGATCAAAGTAGACCCAAAGTTGGGGGATCTCGCCACATCGGAGGCGGGAGCGGTGGCACAAGACGGTCTCTTCGGAGAAGGAGCTGACAAGGTTTGTGACCACCTTTACCTCGCTTGATAAAGCGCAATCGTCAATAAAGCGAGTCTTTCACCCCAAGGTTTTCATCGGGGCCGGCCGTGGCAGGGGGCGCTTGACCGGCCGCTTCTACACACAAGGCCCTCAACGAGGCAACGGCAGGAAGCAGCAGGACACAGGCCGACAAGAATTTTTCCAATCTCGTCGGGGCTCCAGAGGTCGCGGTGGAAGAGGAGGAGGAGGCAGAGGCCACAACGTGCCTAATTCAGGTGAGACTCCCTTCTTTACCCCCTCTCCTGGTGGGCGGCAGGTTGGCTTTTTTCGTAGACAACTGGAAAGCAGTTACCCTCAGACGCTTGGGTGTTACAAACCGCCCAGGGGTTCCACATAGAATTTTACGGTCCCCCGTGCAAGATGTCCGACCTCGGCCATTGGTTTTTGCAGAAGATCAAGTGTCCCTCATAGACAAGGAAGTGGCAGATCTACTGCAGAAAGGAGCGGTGCTTCCCACACACCTCTATCCCAGAGGGTTCCTGAGCAACATCTTTGTAGTCGACAAGTCAGATGGGGGGCAACGTCCCGTAATCAACCTAAAGGAATTCAACCAATGGTTGGTATACCGTCATTTCAAGATGGAGGGATCCATCTTCTGAGGGACCTCCTTCAACCAAACGATTGGATGATCCGCCTGGACTTAAACGATGCGTACTTGGTCGTACCTATTTTTCCCCCGCACCGTCGCTTCCTGCAGTTTGCGTGGAAGGGTCGAGTGTTCGAATTTGTCTCTCTCCCCTTCGGACTGTCATCGGCCCCATGGTGCTTTACCAAAGTCCTAAAACCAGTGGTAGAGGCTCTGCGAGCCAGGGGGTTTCGATTCATCATTTATCTGGACGACCTTCTCCTTCTGGAACAATGTCCAATACAACTCGCACGCAATTTGCAAGACGCAATAGATCTTCTCCAAAGCTTGGGGTTTATTATCAACACCAAGAAGTCGATTCTGACCCCGTCTCAAAGGTTGACTTTCCTGGGGTTCGTAGTGAACTCGGTATCCCGCACCCTGAGCCTGCCAGCTCGCAAAGTTTCCAAGATCCGCAGGGAACTCCGGCGGATGTTGGCGCGCCAATCAACCTCGCTCCGTCAAGTGGCGCGTCTAGTAGGACTCTGGAGTTCCTCGATCCAGGCGATATTCCCGGGGCCGCTCTACTACAGAGCGTTGCAGCGCCTGAAGGCTTCACACCTTCGCAGGGGACTCCAATACTCGGATCAAGTCCCACTCAACGACGAAGTTCGGGTGGAGATGACCTGGTGGCTCAATCACATGGAAGCCTGGAACGGTAAGGCCATTTTCGGGTGCGAACCAGACCTGGTGATAGAGTCCGATGCCAGCAAATCGGGCTGGGGAGCTCGCTGCGGGGAATCCTTTACAGGAGGAAAATGGTCCGCAGACGAGGGGCAGCTCCACATCAACTGCTTGGAACTGATGGCGGGGTCCTTCGCAATCCAGTGTTGGACGAAGGACAAGGCATCCTGAAATAGGCTCCTGAAGATGGACAACGTATCGGCCGTCCGATATATCAATCATCTAGGGGGAACGAAGTCCAAAGCATTGGCGAACCTGGCCAAGGCATTTAGGACCTTCTGCTTGTCCCACAACGTCTCGGTGACAGCGGAATATCTCCCAGGGGAGTCCAATATCATAGCGGACTGGTGCTCCAGGAGTTGGTTGGACATGAGTCTCTGGCATTTACATCCTTCGACCTTTCAGCGTCTTCACAACCTGTGGGGTCCCTTTTCAGTGGATCTCTTTGCCTCCCGGTTGGACCATCAACTTCTGCGTTTCTTCAGCTGGAAACCGGATTCCCTGGCAGCAGCAACAGACGCTTTTCTCCAGGATTGGTCCAAGGAGGAGGGATATGCCTTTCCCCCGTTCGCCATGATAATGCTGCTGACGAACCAGGTCCGAAGGCAGCGGGCGAGATTGACTCTCATCACCCCTTGTTGGAGGTTTCAAGTTTGGTTTCCGGTTCTTCTGGAACTTTCTTGGGATTCTCCAATCCTTCTACCCCATGATCCTGGTCTCCTGAGGAATCCCCAGGGCGACTCTCACCCTCTAGTCCAACAGGGTCGGATGCCCTTGATGGCATGGCGGATTTCGGGCATCGGTGGAGAATCTCTGGCCTATCGACAGCAGCTCAAACTTTACTGGGGGCAGCCTGGGCGGACAGCACTATCAAACGTTACAAATCTGCATGGACCAGGTGGGTCCGTTGGTGTGTTCGGGGAGGTCACGATCCCTTGGGGTGCGAGGTGGTGACGATCATGAACTTCCTGGCCTCGCTGGCAACGCAGGGCCTAGCATACCGCAGTATCAATTCTTATAGATCGGCGATCTCCGCTGGGCATCTCTCGGTCGATGGACACCCGGTGGGAGAAAATCCTCTGGTATGCAAACTGTTGCGGGGTGTCCGTCTTTCACTTCCACCAGAACCCAGGTATTCCACATTGTGGGATGTTAACAAGGTTCTGCACCTTTTCCAATCCTGGCAGAATAATAGGTCCCTTTCCCGCAAAGAGCTGTCAGCGAAGTTGGCCATGCTTCTCTGTTTGGTCTCCTGTCGACGCGTGTCGGATGTCAGGGCATTGGATATCACTAATCGTATATTTACCCCAGAAGGGGTTACGTTCCATGTAACGGGCAGGACTAAATCTGATTCTAGGATCATTTCCTTCCCAGCTTTTGATAAATCCCTGAAGCTGTGTGTGGTTTGATGCCTCAAGCAATACGAAGCCATGACAGAAGAGACTCGCTCTCCGGGTGAGCGCCAGCTTCTCATTTCCCGAAGGAAACCTTTCAAGGCGGTTTCACCACCAACAATAGCTCGTTGGATAAGATGGGTGATGCAGGAAGCGGGCATTAATGTCTCGCAGTTTGGTGCGCACTCAGTAAGGGGAGCGATGGCCTCCAAAGCGTTCACCTTGGGCGCTAGACTAGAGGACATTCTTAACGCTGCAGATTGGTCCTCGGACTCAATGTTCAAAAGGTTTTACTTTAAACCGGTTGTGAATATGGCATCGTTGGTGGTGGATAAGCTTTGAACGTGCATAATCCTCGCCTCCGGTCCTGACAGAATGAAAAATTTCCTAGTAACCATGACGGAAAGTTTCAATTCTATTAAGGACGCGGCGGCGGCGAGGATTATTCCCGCCCGCGGCTCATGGAGACCGAGCCCTACCCTCATTGAGACATCTTTTTTACGCTGGCCTTCATGTTGAAGCATGTCTATGGCTGTCCTCTCGTCGTATGGGATAAGTATACCTATTTGGATTCTGCATTGCTGCTCTGCTATTGTCGAGTTAATCTTGTTATGATCTGGATGTTGTGTTACTTTTTACAGTTAAGAGGATTGTTTCATCAGTTTCTTTGGCTTCTCCTAGGGTCTGAAAGCTCCAAAACGAACTAGACTTCTCTTGATGTCGGATGATCGCAGTCAAGAAAGAGGAGGAGTGTCGGTGACAGCATGTCCTCAGGGACCACGGACGCCTCTGATTGGAGGATACAGATCATCATATGGACTACAAAAACAATGGATCTTGTAGTTTTTGTTGTTAATGTTGAAGTGCTGAGTTATGGAAAATAAAAGAAAGAACAGCATAATCCTCGCCTCCGCTTCCTTAATAGAATTGAAACTTTCCGTCATGGTTACTAGGAAATTTTTCATTAGTCACCAGTTGTTGGGCACCTTGCACAAGAAAAAAATGAAAGACTTTGGATCCCATTATTTTTGGTTCCCTAAGCTTTTCCGTCTGTACTCATGCCATAAGTTTCCATACGAGGCCCACAGATCTATTGCAACCTCTACCCACTGCAAAACATCCCTGGGCCATGAGCGCCATAGATTTCATTGTGGACCTTCCAGAATCTTATGGTTACATTACTTGATTGGTGGTGGTACCTTACTTTAGGTAACTGGGACATTCCCCACCCCTCAATAAGTTGTCCACTGTAATAAGACTGTGAAACATATTTCTAGAAAACTGTGGATTTCTTTTAGACTTCATGGATTCGCCGTTACAATTAACACAGATCGTGGCTATCATATCAGGACTCATTTTGGGACTAAACTGATTAAAGAAATCAGTGGTGTACGCTAGTATACTGGTTATCATCTGCTGATGGATGTGCAGACAGACTGTATCAGACTAATGAACAATATCTGCAATGTTTTTTAGCTACATCAGTTGTCATACAGTTTGCCTTACATATCCATTAAGGGTCCCCCAATATAATGCATTTGCTTAGACCATGTCATTCATTTGCAATAGCTGATGCATTTATTTATGCTGTTGCACAACAAGGTGTATTAAATGCAACACTTTTACTGTGTGTGATAGTATGCTTTTAGCTAACAAATTAATGTATTTGTTTGAATACATGGTGCTTGGGAGGAAGCATAATATCTTTAGATTTTCACATGAATGTGCTAGGGAATTCTATGTCAGGACCGGAGGCTTCGGATTATGCTTTACTTTCTTTGCTTTAATTTGATAGCAGCCATTTTAAAACTTATAGTCAAAATCACATTTCCCAAACACCCTCGGGAAATTGGTTAATAAAGAAACAAAGAAGGGACAACATATCCCTGAGTCCCATGCACCAATCACAACACTGCAGTCCCTGTATAGTCCCTCGTCGAAACCATGCTCATCCTCTTTCTTTGCTGCTACGCAGCCATGAGATGAGTGCCTTTTCTTTCCCCTTCATTTTTCTAGTCAGTTTATGCTGTAGACTGGTGTCGCAGGCGCGGGACCACGTTTGCTGCCTCCCGCGACTGCGAAACAATATACTGTGTTTATTATTACACTGTTATTAGTATTGTGCTCAGGTGCACTTTGTTGGGGCTTGCCCACGCATTGTATTGTGGCCTCTGGTGCTAACGCTATATTTTTCTTTAGGTATGCGCAGCGGGGCGGCTCCTCACGCCCGTGCCTTTCTGTTTTCCGCCTACCTGAGGGTTTGTATTGCTTCGGTGGCCGCGCGGTCGGCTGGGTTTTTTCTTGACTCGCGGGTCCACTTCCGGGCCTACGCGGGTCTGCCTTCCACTTCCCTGTCGTAGAGCGCGGTTGTTGTGGTCTACTTACCTTTCTTTCCCTTCTTCCTCCATATCCCTACCTTGCCCTTTTTCCCTTCTATCCCTGTTGCTAGGATGTGTCTCTACATTCCATATGTCATCACTTGACTACAGAATGTAATGTTCTGAACTGATCTCAGGCAGTTGGGGCTGAGCTGCTGTCTGAGCTGGTGGTCTTATACTTGGATCTCTGAATAAATCTACTTAACCTTCCTGAGTGTACCTGGACTTCTTTACACTGTCATCACTTGACTACAGAATGTAATGTTCTGAACTGATCTCAGGCAGTTGGGGCTGAGCTGCTGTCTGAGCTGGTGGTCTTATACTTGGATCTCTGAATAAATCTACTTAACCTTCCTGAGTGTACCTGGACTTCTTTACACTGGCGACGAGTTGTACCTGCGTGGGGACAGGATTTGATGACCACCAGTTCCCCATCGAACCCATTTTCTCTACTGCAGCATTAACTTTTCACTAATTTGAAATCTCACGGACTACGAGATTCAGGTACTGTCGGAGATTAACTCATACCCTGAGTTCGTTGCGCGTTTTCTGAAAGCATTCCTAAACTAATTCTGCAATCTGGCCTGAAGCAGCTTAGTGCGAACTAGTGTATCCCGGTGATCACGACCGCTGCGTGAACTCTGCATTGTTGTGTAATATTGGACCACTTCCACAAGAAATTGCTAGTAAAGCGCCTTGTGACCTTCTCGCACGAAACTGTTTGCACTTTGGATTGCGCAATCTTGGGTGCTGTTTGGGTTTATTCTGCGATGCACATAGATTGTGAAATGTCCTTGCAAATGAATGCGACATCACTTCACCATTTCAATTGAAATTGACTGTTTTTACGTTGTGAGTGAAATCATCACGAGAGATGTTTACCAGCCCCAAGCAACGGCTATCAACATCTTTTGAATTTCACTCGAAGTCTCTTACCTCACTGTCTTGGGATTCTATTCTTCGTGGGAGCTCCATGCTGTGACGTCCGTCTTCGCCCGAGACGCTGCACTGCATCTACGTATGGTGAACCAGTCTACGCGGATGACGCTGTGTTGCATCTACGTGCCGGGAGCCACCCGGCGTGACGCGGACGACGTGCCGCCATCTTGTGGTTGCACTATTTAGTGCATTTCGCCAATCGCATTTCTGCCAACCACGTTCTGCGCTTTTGCTGTGACAATATCATGAGGTGATTCTCAAGTTTCCTTGGCGCGGCAGTGAAGAGCGCACCTTTGCTCGTTATCTCGTTGATTTAGATGGTGTTTTACATGATTTGCACTACAAGTAAGTTTTTGGTCTTTTTGGCGTGTCAGTGATGCGAACACTTTTCCTTTAATACAGCTGTGTACTCTATGGTTTGGATCAATTTTTGTCAGCAGCGTATCTGTGATGCGCTCACATTCAAGTGGATTTTACATACATCACTCTTACTTGAACTTATTTCTATCTCAGATACTGTTTTTTTTTTGGTGTTGTTTTGAGTGTTAAAATTACCTGTACGAATTCCTAATTTTGGACATCAACAGTTGGTGCGTCACCATATGTTTTTTTTTTCTACTCCATTGTTATCAAATTCTTTTTTTTTTTTTTTTAAAGATGGCTTCTTCTAGTATGTCTCAACCACCACAATTTCTCTCGGATGTAGGTGATCCCATCTTACCTTGGAAGAGATGGAAGCCTTTATTTGACTCTTATTTGTTAGCTATTGGGGGAGAAAAGTTTTCAGCTTTAAGGAAACAAGCTACATTATTACATAACTTGGGAGTTGAGGGCAGACACGTTTACGACAGTTTGGATGAAATTATTTTGGGACGTGGTGAGGGTGAACCTGAGAATGTATATGATATGTCTGTTATGATGCTTGAAAAACATTTTGGTTCAAAAATTTATGTGGTTTTAGAACGCCACAAGTTTTTTTCTAGAGTTCAAGGTAAGCAAGAGAAGATTGGCAGCTATGTGGCTACTTTGAAAATGTTGGCTCGTACATGTGAGTTTGAACAACTCACTGATTCTCTTGTAAGGGATCAGATCGTTAGGTGCACCAATGATGTAAAGGTTCAACAAAAACTTCTTGCTAAGAATCCAGACCTCAAAGAAACGTTATCTATTGTTGAAAGCATGGAAAATACAAATATGTGGGTGCGCGAAATGAAAGTAGAGAAGAGTAGTGATGTCACTGTAGAGGAGAAAGCTATTCATGCGGTTAAGAGGGATGATCTCAAAAGGGATGATGCTAAGGGGGCATCCAAGGGGACTCATAACGAAGATAAAAAGCCTTCTGACCTGGAACACACCAGTTCTAAGTACAGATTTCCTGATTCAGAACGCTCTGGGTCCAAGAATAATAGACCTGGTTTTAAGTGCTTTAGGTGTGGGAGTGACAATCACCTGCCCAACAGCCCCAATTGTTTTGCAAGATCAGTTGTTTGCAACAAATGTGGAAAAAGGGGTCATTACGCACGTGTGTGTCGTGGTAACCGGAACCAAATGGTACGTTGTGTTGAAGAGGAGAGAAAATTTGTGTGTAGTGTAAAAGAGGACGGAGTTGTGGATGGTGATAAGCTGGACATGCCTGTGTGTGAGGTGTTAATTGGTGATGAACGTTTTCCTGTTTTGGCCGATTCGGGGTCACCTTACACCATGGTGGGTGATGCCAATTGGGACTCTGTTTTTGGCCTTGACAAAGCTGAACTGTCTCCTCCCGACATCAATCCTGTTGGATATGGTGGAATCAAGATTGATGTTTTGGGGTATGTTGTTAAGAGAATTCGGTTCAAGGACAGAGAGACTGTGGGGAAGGTGTATGTAGCAAAGAGGGGGATAATCTACTTGGGTGGAGACACCAAAGAGATATGGGGATCACCTTGGATCCCAATTCACCTGAGAAATATTGCTTTTATCCTCTGGGTCATTGACTGATGATGTTAGTTCACAGTTCTCCAAAGTTTTTGTGATGGTTTGGGTTTGCTCAAACATTTTGAGCATAAAATTATTCTGAAACAGAATGCCCAACCTTTTGTTAGCAAAGTGAGGAAAGTTCCCCATATGATGATGGATCCTTTAGATCAGGAACTCAAGAGATTGCTGGCTGCGGGTGTTATTGAAGAGATTGAGTGTTCTGAGTGGTTGGCCCCCATTGTTTTGGCACCCAAAGATGGGGGCAACAGTGTTCGCATGTGTGTGGACTTACGCGGATTGAATAAACATATCTGGGTGGACAGGCAACCTTTGCCAAACATTTCTGAGACTCTTGCTCTGATTAAAGATGCTAAGTGTTTTAGCGTCATGGACCTATCATCTGCATACCACCAAGTTTTACTGCATCCAGATTCCAGGCATTTGACATCATTTGTAACGCCTCTGGGAGCCTTCAGATTCATTTGCATGCCCTTTGGCCTTGCATCTGCTGCGGCCTGCTTCCAGAGGGTAATGAATAAAGTCTTGGAGGGATTGTCTAAAGTTCTCATTTTCCAGGATGACATTCTTGTCTACGGGAAGGATCAGCAAGAACATGACAAACAGCTGTGGAAAGTTTTACAGCGACTTCAAGATGCAGGTCTGGTCATTAAAAAAGAAAAGTGCAAATTTCGTCGCATGCCTACCTTAGGGCATTTTGATGCTTGCAAAAAAACTATTCTGTCCACAGATGCCAGCATGTTGGGTTTGGGGGCGGTTTTATCACAAGTTGTGGATGGTGAGTCCAGGATAGTTGCTTTCGCTTCTCGCTCACTCAGGGGTGCTGCAGAGCGTTACTCGGTGATTGAGCGAGAGGCGTTGGCAGTTTTCTGGGCCATCCGTCACTTCAAGTTTTATCTTTGGGGCATCCCTTTGGTTGTGAGGACTGACCATCGTCCCTTATGCCAAATTTTTACATGTAGAGAAGTTGACAATATTTCTCCTAGAATCAAACGTTGGATGGAGGGGTTGTCTGAGTTTAATTTTGTTGTTGAATATGTGCCTGGACAAAAAAATACTATTGCAGATTGTCTTTCCAGGTTACCCCTAGATCAATGTGGTGTTGAAGTGGATAATTCCCTTGTAGCATGGGTGCATGAGTCTGCAGTTAGTTCTGATGAATGGTCTTCTGCTTCCCGGAGTGACAGCGAGTTAGAAATGGTCAGAGAATTTTCAGTCAAGGGGTGGCCAGTAGACAAGGATGTGCCTGATTCTCTTAAATATTTCCTTAATGTTAAAGATGAGTTGTGTGTTTTTGATGACAAGTTGTTGAGGGGTAATCGAGTGATACCTCCTCGTGACCTTAGGTCCAAGCTTATCAACTTAGCCCATGAGGGACATCTTGGGAGGAATCTGACCAAGGCCAGGGTTCGCGAATGGTACTGGTGGCCGACCATGGATCGGCAGGTTGAAGAGGTTGTCAAGGACTGTTGGGAATATGCGTACAGCGACAAGAGCAAAAAGACTCGAACTGCACCACTCTCGCCTGTGGAAGTTCCCTCTGAACCATGGTCCAAGTTGGGTTTGGACATTGCTGGGCCCTTTGAGTTATTTGCTCGTGATGAGCGCTATGTGCTGTTATTGGTAGACTACACTTCCAAGTGGGTTGTTACAAAATGTGTGCCTGTTGTCAACTCTAGAACTGTTATTGAGTTTCTCTCTGAGGAGTTTTCCAGAGAAGGGGTTCCCAAGCACCTCATCACTGATAATGGGGTCCAATTTATCTCACATGAGATGAACACATTCCTAAGAGAATTATCCATCACTCACTTCAAGACGGCTTTGTACTCGCCGCAAGCCAATGGTTTGGCTGAAAGGATGAATAGGTTGGTCAAGTCTTGTGCTCAGAGAGCGTTGCAGACTAGGTCTTCCCTCAAAAAGATGCTCAGAGAGACATGGTGGGCTCACCGCAATACACCCAATTGTTTAACTTCTGTCTCTCCTTTTTCAATTTTGAGAGGCAGGAAACCTTATGATAAATTGAGCCCTGCTTGGTTAAGATTGGATGTGAATGATGTGAAGATGAATGAGGATGTTGATTCCAGACGGAGACAGTACCAGGAAAAGTACAAGAGCAGGTTTGATCAGAAAAATTCCTCTTTTCTCGAACGCTGGTGTGTTGGTGATGAGGTGTTGATCAGAAATCCTGGCTTTTTGAAGAAGGGTCGTTCACGGTTTATGGGGCCTTTTGTCATCAAGGAGGTCAGGAAGAATGTTGTCGTTTTGGATTCTGGTGAAGTGTGGAGCATGTCTAGGTTAGTTAAATGGCGACATGGTTTCAATGCTCATGGATCACGTGATCAAGATTTGGTTTCAAGAGAATCTGAGCGTCCTAATGTTGCATGTGATGTGCCTGTTTCCGACTTTCCTGATCTAGGAAGTCACAGGAGGTTGAGATGCAGACCGACCTGGCACAAAGACTATGAAATGTTCTAGATATTTATGGTTGCTACACTTGCAGTCTGTTTCACTGCGGTCAAAAAAAAAAAAAAAGGGGGAGTAAAACTGTTCTAGTTATTTATGACTGTCACATTGTATATTTTGGGTTTCTCTAGAGTTCAAATCTTGTTATTGTAATTTGCAATATTGTTTTTCTTTTTGTTGCATGGGAGGGAGATGTGTTGTGGTCTACTTACCTTTCTTTCCCTTCTTCCTCCATATCCCTACCTTGCCCTTTTTCCCTTTCTATCCCTGTTGCTAGGATGTGTCTCTACATTCCATATGTCATCACTTGACTACAGAATGTAATGTTCTGAACTGATCTCCGGCAGTTGGGGCTGAGCTGCTGTCTGAGCTGGTGGTCTTATACTTGGATCTCTGAATAAATCTACTTAACCTTCCTGAGTGTACCTGGACTTCTTTACAGCGGTTTTGACCTCCGTCCGCCTTGGGGCGCTGTCGCGTGCGTCTAGTGCGTCAGTGCCTCGTTCGCAACGGCGCGCGGAATCGGAAAGCTGTTAATTGCTTTCATTCCGCCCGCTGTTGCCTGGTGCTCCGCGACCCTCTGGAGAGTGTACGCCCTCAATAGAGGGTCAGTAGAGCTGTGTGCTCAGTGCCAGTGATGCTCAGAGTGATCTGAGTAGGTTGTGTGTGCAACAAAGGATCTGGACGCCCGGTGGGTGTATTTTACAGTATTTGGCACATATCTTGTAGCAAGCTGAATTTGGGCTTGCGGGGACACGCTCCCAGAGGTATTTGGTAGCCTGTTGATTTATTTCTTACGCAGGGTGTGTCCCAGAGGCTTGGACCTCGCTCCTTGGGTGAATTGAGGCTCTGCCCTAACTAACTTTGCTGGGCCCCAGCGTCTCATTTAGCAGTCCTGGAGGCTGTGGAGGTATTTACGAACACGTGAGTCTAGCCCTTTTGTCCAGTGCAGAGTCTACGTGATCTTTGCCATGTCAGAACAGGCGGAAATGCAATGGGAGGAGGATCCCCTACCCCAACTGCCGTGGGATGAGGAATTTTAAGACGCTGTGGATGCGTTCATTTACAAGGCAGTTGAAGAGGTGATGGCTCCCATGGAGGAACGTTTGGCACAAAAGATTGAGCGCACGTGCGCTAGGTGAGCCCCAACGGCTCCTACTGCCCCTAAGGCTTCCCAGTGTGCGCAAGGGGGAGACCCAGTGCCAGCCAAGCGTCCCAGGGTGGATGGCGTGGATCAAGACGCTTTCGAGCGTTTAAGAAAGGCCTTTTTGGCTAAAAATCAGCCACAGCCAGCACCCTTAGATCCCGCTCCCTCCCCTACCCCTACCAATCCAGCAAGTCCTTCCCAGGGTTTTGGGGATGGCACTCAGGGTGATACGAACGAGGAGCCTGGGCCATCTAGACCATGGCGTCCAGCATGGTGACAACACGGGGCATCACCCATTTGGAGGTCGCAAGTCTGGTTTCCAGTTCTTCTGGAACTTTCTTGGGATTTTCCAATCAGACTCCCCCACTTTCCAGAGCTGCTTCTCAGTCCAGATCGCCTCCCTCATCAGATGGTGCTCAACGGGTCCCTGCACCTCATGGCATGGAGGATTACAGGGGCAGATGGTCTATCCCGGGCCTTTCGGAGTTCGCTGAGAGCCTCTTGTCCAAGGCCTGGTCGGATAGCACTATCAAGAGATATCGATCTGCCTGGCGCCGATGGTGTCGTTGGTGTGTGCAATGGGGTTGTG
Source organism: Calotriton arnoldi (assembly GCA_963921515.1). NCBI lineage: Eukaryota > Metazoa > Chordata > Amphibia > Caudata > Salamandridae > Calotriton > Calotriton arnoldi. The sequence goes on along the minus strand of CAWUFW010004608.1, from coordinate 458,013 downwards.
ATCCCGTGGGCGCGGACATCGTCCACATTTTGAATTTCTTAGCAGATCTAGCCCAGCAAGGTTTAGCTTATCGTTCAGTCAACACCTTTCGGTCCGCCATTTCGGCGGGACATGCCCCTCTACAGGGCAAACCAGTGGGGGAACATCCTTTTGTTTGTCGCCTCCTGTGGGGGCTTAATTTGTCGCTTCCCCCTGAACCTCGGTACTCGGAGTTGTGGGATGTTAATAGAGTACTCAATTTATTTCTGTCCTGGCAATCGAAAGAGTATTTGCCACGAAAGGAATTGTCAGCGAATCTGGCAATGCTCCTTTGCCTCATCTCCTGCAGGAGAGTCTCCGATGTACGAGCCCTGGACATTACGGGCAGGGTTTTTTCCCCCTTCGGGAGTGTCCTTTACCATCCGCCGCAGGACCAAGAGCCACACTCGTGTAATAGAGTACCCAGCGTTTCTAGACTCCCCCAAGTTGTGTGTGGTTCGCTGCTTGAAAGCTTATGAGGAAATGTCTTTGGAGCTGAGGCCTCCAGGGGAGAGACAGCTTTTGATTGCTCTACGAAAACCACACAAAGCGGTTTCCTCTCCGACGATCGCACGTTGGGTGCGTTGGATCATGCAAGAGGCGGGCATTAGCCTGCGCCAGTTCGGAGCCCATTCCGCACGGGGAGCGATGGCCTCAAAGGCATTCACGCTTGGGGCGCTATTAGAGGACATAATGAATGCAGCGGATCGGTCTCGGATTCAACTTTTAAGAGGTTTTATTTCAAACCTATAATAGATAAGGCACATTTGGTGGTAAGTAAGCTTTAAACTAGCATAATCCGAAGCCTCCGGTCCCGACATAGAATGAAAGATTTCCTAGCTATCGTAACGGAAAGTTTCAATTCTATTAAGGACTCGGAGGCGAGGATTATCCCACCCATGAATCTCTGTGAGACGACCCACCCGTTGGGAGTAAGTATATATTTTTTTCTTTCTATGATGTTATGTGACTGTTATACTGCATTGGTTGCGTTTTCTTTCGTCTCTGTGGTAGCTACATGCTTCCCGGTTCATGGTGTACAACATTTTCCTGGTTTTTCTGACGGTTCAATAATGTTTAGCTACCCTGGTTGCAATGTGATTTGCATATGGACTCTGTTGGGTCTCTAGTCCTGATTATGTCTTTTTGTTCCAGGAGCAGATTCTGGGAAAGAAGACGGCTAGGACAAGACGAATGGCGTGACTCGCGCAAAGCAAGAGGATGAGCATTGCTCTCTGGGATTCCCATGATTCTGACTAACTAACTGTTATTTTTCCATCTACCAGGACATGTTAACCATGTAACACCCGACCACATCCGTTTTCACGGATGCAAATGTGTGCACTTAGCGGACCCCCCTTCCCCCGAGAGTGCTCCCCGTAACAGTTGGCATAATGTTAATGTTGTGTGATTGGGCATGTCTTTGGCATGATTGGGATGCTAAAATGATACTAATATCCTTATGCGAACACAACAGTACTTACAACACGTTGCAAATCATAAACTCAAGTGGGAGACAGATATCCTAATCAAGTACATACTCTACACTACGGAATGGAAAGTAGAGTAAGATCATCACAGATCAGGTTACTAACCTGGAATGTCCGGGGCCTAAACAACCCTAAGAAAATACGGCAGGTATTTGCATACCTAGATAGACATCACATCGAAATAGCCCTGTTGCAAGAATCACATCTAGCTAAAGCGACCAAAAGCGCTTTGGGAGGTAAATGGGCTGAGACCACAATAGTATCGTCATATTCAACATACTCTAGAGGAGTCGTAATCCTAGTGAAGAAAGGTGTACAATTTATTATCAACCACACAATAGCGGACGGACATGGTCGCTATATCATTGTTACAGGCCACCTTAGGGGACACCGCATAGGCTTAGTTAACGTATATGGACCGAATATAGACGACCCTGAATTTTTCAAGGATATATGGCGGAAACTAATGGACTTACCTGAGATGGAGATACTGTGGGGCGGGGATCTGAATCTATCACTAAACGACGAACTAGACAGATCAGGAGTAACAAAAGAACCGCATAAACGTGCAGTCCAAGTTGTAAAGGATATTATGACGGAATTCAAAATGATAGATGGGTGGAGACTGCGCAATTCACAGCACACAGAGGCCACACACAGTTCTACAGTACATTACAGCTGGTCACGTATAGATTATTGGATCACGACAGAAGTAGCAAGCACATGGACGCGTGATGTTCAACATTTGCCGAAGACACTGTCGGACCATAAACCAGTCCTACTATCTATAGAACTCCCCAACTAGATACCACCACCTTATATATGGCGTTTTAACGCTAAGGCACTACTAGACTCACTATACAACACTGCTATCAGGCAAGCCATTGAGGAGTACTTTCAGCTGTATCAACCATCTGTTGACGACGCTAGTCTGCTATGGGAAGCATTCAAAGCCACCATACGAGGAGTCTGCATCAGTACAAACGCGGGAATTCTAAGAGACATACGCAATCAACTCACCAGATGCGAAAACAAACTTAGAACCCTAGAACAGGAATATGAACACACCCAAAACGCGGCTACACTAGGTGCCATTAGAGAAACACTATCTGAGTATCAGGAGTTCGCAGTGAGCTTAAATATGTCTTGAGGAGGCAAACAGCAAGAGCATATGGAGAGGGTGGAAGAACAGGGAGAGTGCTGGCACACAAAATATGTCATGAACATACAATACATGCAGTATTTCAAGTCAAAGACACACACGGCACACCACGGTATGTTATGTTATAGGCATTTATAAAGCGCGAGCGGTTACCCAAGGGTGTCCTGGCGCTAGCTGCTCTCAATCTAGGCATTGGGGTGGAGGGCATCTTTACAAGTTAAAGAGCCATGTCTTCAGTTCCTTCCTGAAGGTTAGGATATTAGTGGTGTTTCTCAGATAGAAAGGGAGATCATTCCAGGCCTTGGCAGCACCGGCAATGAAGCTTCTCCCGCCCCATGAAACTTTTTTCATGGCTGGTACGGATACCAACTTAGCACCAAGGGAGCGAAGAGTTCTTTTGGGTTGGTACCATTGCAGATGCTGTTTAAGGTAATCTGGGCCTGTGCCTTGCAGTGCTTTGTGCACGGTGCATAGAGCTTTAAAACGTACCCTTTTCCTGACAGGCAGCCAATGGAGTTTTTTGATTTTATTGGAAATTGGTGTAAATTTCGGTGTACCAGTGAGCAATCTTGCTGCCGCATTTTGCAACAATTGGAGCTTGTTCAGGAAACGTTCTTGAATGTTTAGGTAGAGACCGTTGCAGTAATCCAGCCTAGACATGATAAGTGCTGTGACAACTGTCCGCCAACTGTCCACTGGCAAAAAATGTAGTATTTTCTTAATCATTTTGAGGGTATAGAAGGTGGCTGAAGCTACTGCATTTATCTGGTCACCAAAATTGAGCTTGTCGTCAATTATCACTCCTAAGTTCTTTACTTTCCTAGTGGGTGTAGGGAGAATGCCCAATGCATCCGGCCACCAATTGGGGGTCCAGAAGTTGACATCATTTCCAAATAAAATGACCTCAGTCTTGCCTGAATTCAGTTTTAGGCAATTTTATGACATCCACCTCCCGACTGCCTCCATGCAGTCGTGGAACTGAATGTCTATTCCTGCTCCCTGTCCTGGTCGCAGAGCCACCACAATTTGTGTGTCGTCTGCGTAGGAAGTGAGGTCAAAACCAAAGGAGCCAATTAGGGAAGCCAGGGATGAGACATATACGTTAAAAAGTGTCGGACTAAGGGAGGATCCCTGTGGTACTCCGCAAGGCAGGGAGAACGGTTTGGAGTGAAATTCATCCAGTGCCACAATTTGAGATCTGCCAGTTAGGAAGCACTTCAGCAGTTTCCATGCCTTACCCTGGATCCCACATGCTGATAATCGGTTTATCAGTAGGTCATGATGGACCGTATCAAAGGCCGCTGACAAGTCTAACATAATCAGGGCGGCCTTGCCTCCCCTATTCAAAACTTCTCAAATCTCTTCAGTGGATTTAATGAGGGCGGACTCAGTGCTATGTCCTTCTCTGAACCCATATTGAGTAGGGTCCAAGACTTGGGTTTCGCCTAGGAAGGCACTGAGTTGTACATTCATGGATTTCTCGACCAGTTTGGCTGGTATGATACAGAGGGCAAAATGAAAGCATTCATGAACACCTACGGTGAACTTTATGCATCACGTACCACAGCCACTCCACATGAAATACTAGCATATTTAGAAGATATTGCAATAGCCTGGCTATCAGATAATCAACGGGAGTACTTGGCACAACCCATTACAATTGAAGAAGTTACAGACGCAATAAAAGCACTGCCCAACGGAAAAGCCCCTGGCCCTGATGGGTTTACGGGTGAATTTTATAAAGAATATGTAGAACTGTTAGCTCCCCATCTCGTGGAACTGTATGGTGACGCCCACAGTAAGCAACTCCTCCCGCCCACGTTAAGAGAAGTTCTAATCATAGCCCTCTTAAAACCGGACAAGGATCCAGACAGTTGTGACTCATACTGACCACTTTCATTAATTAACACAGACACTAAAATATTAGCTAAACTCATTGCCAAACGTTTTCAGCCACTCGTGTGCAAGATTATCTTGCCGGACCAATCGGGGTTTATACCCAACCGCTCCACAGCTCATAATATTCGCACCCTGTTTGCACTATCCCACCAACTTAATCCGGAACTCGAAGCGGCAGCGGTCTTATTAGACGCTGCCAAAGCGTTTGACTTTGTTGAGTGGCCATACCTCTTTACAGTATTGCAAAAAATGGGAATGCCCCCCCCCCCCCCCCGAGTCTCCTGCAATGGATTCAAATTTTATACACTGCACCCGTAGCACGCATAAAAGTGAACCAGTACGTATCGGACACGATACAAATTACACGAGAAACAAGACAGGGGTGTCCCCTATCACCCCTGTTTGCAAATCGCACTAGAACCGCTAGCGTGCAAAATAAGACAGCATCACAAGGCCACGGCGCTGCAATTCCTTCAGCGTCCCATAAATATCTCCCTATATGCGGACGATATGGTATTGTATGTCCGAGAACCCAAAGAAAATCTGTCCCCCCTGCTACGAGAATATATTAAATTCGGTAGACACTCGGGCCTCCAAATCAATTGGAGTAAATCCACAATCATTCCATTGACAGAAATTACTAAGCCACACCCAGCGGAATTCCCTCTTGAGTGGCAGCTAGACCCTGTCAAATACCTAGGAATTTGGTATCATAGAGACCCTGAAATAGTCATACGTACAAACTATGGGACTGCAATACATAAACTTGAAGAGAAAGTGGAGAGATGGATCCACTTGCCGATATCCCTGGCAAAATTCCTTTATCTGTTCACTAATATCCCCATTACCCTACCAGCAGCTGTCTTCCAAAGACTGACAGCCAGTGAAACCCGACTCATATGGGCAGGCAAACAGGCACGCATTGAGCTACGTGCATTAACACTACCCTATTCAAAAGGGGGTTTCAAGGTGCCAGACTTCTTACTTTATTATCTATGTGCTCAGGCGCAATATGCGCACTATTGGTTCCACCCAATCCGCTACTTGCCGCATGTGGCGGTTGAGGATGGAGATGCACATCCAATATCGCTCCGCCATATACTGCCCCACACATGTAGCAAAGCACGAAATAAATACTATACGCACTACAAACTTAGCATGGCAACGAATGGGAAAATTAGCACATAAACTGCCACTATATGCGCCAACATTGCCAATGCAACAACACCCATCCCTATCGGTAACTCGAGAAAAAGTCGGTATGGGGCTGCTGCAACAAGTCGGTATAGATGTGATGGGGGACCTATATGTAGACGGCACATTTATTGATACTGACGATCTTCATTACATTAGTAATCAAACACTTCTATTTAAATTTACATAGACTAAGAATCGAAATTAAGAACTTAGGGGCATATGTATGAAAACATCGTTTTACGAGTTCTTAATAGCGATTTTTTGCGAATCGCTATTAAGGACTCGCAAAATGCAATGTATGTGGGAATCGCAATAATAATTGCGATTCCTACATATTCCTTAATTGCGACTCGCAATTTGCGAATCGCAATTAAGGAATACCTTCCCATTCGCAATTTGCGAGTACCCATTAGGTACTCGCAAATTGCGAATGCAATATTAAGGGTGCAAGGGTGTCAAAAGGACACCCTGTTGCACCCCTGAAATGTGCATGTGTGCACATGTGGCGCACATACATGCCCTAAGGGCATGTATGTGCGCCACATGGCACTTTGAAAAATGCAAAAAAGTGAATTTTTCAAAGAAATCGCAAATTACCACCAACTTGAAGTTGGTGGTAATTTGCGATTCCTTAAGGCCAAATCGCACTTTTTTTGTGCTTCTTACATTGCATTTAAGGAATCGCAATTTGCGATTCCTTAAATGCATTCGCAAAATAGGGAATCGCAAATTTTGCGATTCCTTATTTTGCGAGTGGGTTTTTGTGTGATACATTGCACACTGCTAAATTGCGATCGCAAATGCAGAAATTTTGCGAATTTCAGCGTTTGCGATCGCAATTTAGCTTGATACATATGGCCCTTATACCCTACATTTCCCAAGGAACCACCAATGCTAAAGGCACTACAAATGATTATCACTAGCTCTCATAACATACACCTAGTAACAAAGCTATACATGCTGATGCAGGAAGACATAGCAGGAACTACACATAAAGCACAAGAAAGGTGGAACACCGTACTAGAGTCGCCTCTCACTGAAGATGACTGGACTACTTGCTGCGCCCTGACTGACATGCTCACACCGAATGGTAACCTGCGCATAATACATTATAAATATTTGCACCAAACGTATCATACACCGCTTAAACTACAAAAATACGGGCTCCGGCCCGATGCATGTTGTCGGCGGTGTGGGACGGACGGCGCGGACTTTATACATTTGGCATGGCAATGCCCTCATATTCGAAAGTACTGGGAAGCCATAACTGAGATACTAGGCGCTGTGTTAGGAACCAAAATAGAATGCACAATCCGTGTGTGTCTGCTGGGGCTTGTGGGAGATCTACGATCTGTCAAACGTAAATTTTGTACAATAGCATTACTATTGGCGAAAAGGAGGGTATCAATGCATTGGGATAGCAGGAAATACCCTAGTAGTAAACACTGGCTCCAAGATATGGCATACTGTAGAGACACTCTGAAAACATATGAAGAGGAACTCCCAACAAAATCTAAGCCCAGGGATTACTGGACAACCCTAACGGATTACCTGCAGACTCATCCAAATGTACTAACACCTCCCACTGTGTAATGTATTGTGCTCTGCTTGTAGATACAAAGGAAAATATGTTGTATTGTATCATTTATAACTGTCATGGATCTAACTCGCAAAGTTGTAGCGAATGCTATTGCAAGCCTGTAATGTGTGTTGTATGGTTTACAAGAATTAAAAAAAAAAAAAAAAGGACAGGAAAATCCCATAAGTTATCAAGACTGTGCTTTATGGTTCAAAGGGGAATTACTCCAAAGAGTGGAGTCAGCAAGAATGGGCCCATTAAGCCTTCTAGGTACCTACCTGGCCGTTGTTAGTGTGATACACACTGCCCCCAGAAACACAAAGTTTAAAAGCAAATCAATGAAGAGAAATGTTGTGCGAATTACTGAGTAGATTTAGACTACTAAAACAGTATGTATTACAGGTGGGGACTAACAGGGCTCAAGCAGTCACACATGGAGGCCTGCCACAAACAATTCCACCTGCTGTAAAAGCTATAAAGGGCAAAGTGTCCATTAAGCAAGATGAAATCTCATTTTGAACTGCTCGCAAAACTAATTATTAGAGGCTGTCTATCCTCATACAACACCCCAAGATAAGCATAGAGTATTGATTATGTGCCTTCCATTCATAATGGTACTACACATTAAAGAATATGGTACCTGGGAAACCAAATCTGCTTCCATATATACCATTTCGCATGGGATGTCCCCTAGGGCGGTTTTGGCAGATGCTTTAAAACCAATACAAAATGAACATGGGGCCACTACGGCTGTTGATTTGGGGATGGAATTGATGGTTAATTCAATAGTTCTTATTAACATTTGTAGGGAAGTAGCATTATTGTCATACGTCAGAGCCTTGCATCGAACTGCTACCAGACAACTGAACGGGAATTACCTATAATTATCTTGAAATATATATCTCAGCAGATCAAGACACCTCAGGGACTCATCTTTCAACAATGGAACTCAAGCCCAAGGCTGAGACAAAGGGAGCGCACAAAGCAACAACACTTTCTGATGGTAATAAGAAACAGAAGCCTAAACAGAAAACATGGATAGGATCTTTATCAAAGCAGGAGTCAAGTGGGGCTGGTTTTCAGTTTGAAAATGATAAAATAAAGCAAGATCGGTATCAGAACACTAACAGCCATTCTTCACAGGACTCTAAGAAGAATAGATGCTCGGGGCGCTATAGATACCAAAGGGGATGATGGACGGAGCGTTAGAGCAAATCAAACACTCATCCACAGTCAACTGATCTGGGTTTAATCCATCATCATTCTTTAGCTCACTCCACCACCCCAGTTCAGACATGGCCATATGCAAATCAGTCTGACCCTGTGCCTCATGGGAACAGTCCAGCCCGAACTGCCAAGCCATGTCTTCCCTGGACCGGAAACAAGCATCCTGGGACCGGTTTCGGGTTCAAAACCCTCATCAGCCAGGCTATCTTGAATCCAGTGGCAAAGTGAGCAAGGGACCCACGTCTGGGCATACCCTGCCAACTTAGGGCGAACAAAGCGATACCAAAGGGGATGATGGACGGAGCGTTAGAGCAAATCAAACACTCACCCCCAGTCAACTGATCTGGGTTTAATCCATCATCATTCTTTTGTATCGCTTTGTTCGCCCTAAGTTGGCGGGGGTATGCCCAGACGTGGGTCCCTTGCTCACTTTGCCACTGGATTCAAGCAAGCCTGGCTGATGACGGCTGGAATGCCAGAAACCGGTCCTAGGATGCTTGTTTCCGGTCCAGGGAAGACATGGCTTGGCAGTTCGGGCTGGACTGTTCCCATGAGGCACAGGGTCAGACTGATTTGCATATGGCCATGTCTGAACTGGGGTGGTGGAGTGAGCTAAAGAATGATGATGGATTAAACCCAGATCATTTGACTGGGTGTGAGTGTTTGATTGGCTCAAGCGTTCCGTCCATCATCCCCTTTGTATCGCTTTGTTCGCCCTAAGTTGGCGGGGGTATGCCCAGACGTGGGTCCCTTGCTCACTTTGCCACTGGATTCAAGCAAGCCTGGCTGATGACGGCTGGAATGCCAAAAACCGGTCCTAGGATGCTTGTTTCCGGTCCAGGGAAGACATGGCTTGGCAGTTCGGGCTGGACTGTTCCCATGAGGCACAGGGTCAGACTGATTTGCATATGGCCATGTCTGAACTGGGGTGGTGGAGTGAGCTAAAGAATGATGATGGATTAAACCCAGATCAGTTGACTGGGGGTGAGCGTTTGATTGGCTCAAGCGTTCCGTCCATCATCCCCTTTTGTATCGGGGCGCTATAGAGTCCGGCAGCAATATGGGTGCCATCTGGTGAGGCTCTGTCGGCAGGACGAGGAATCCGTCATTTATCCAGTGCCTTTTGCCGGCACCGACGCTAGGAACGCAGAGAACCAAGACACCTACGGAGACTCGATCGAAGCCTCCAGAACATTAAACTGTGCTGCATAGTCGACCGCTGGTTGGGATCGCCCTGGAGGCGGCGAGGCGGTGACACGGCCCAGCCGATAATGAGGCCGCAACGGTGCACACAATTCTGCCTGGGGACCGGCGTGTGTGCACAAGCTGCGGATGGGTGTGAGGCGTGCCCCCTACGAAGGATCTGATAGCCACAACCGGACTGCTGTGCGGCGACAAAGCCTCCAGCGAGGTGGAGAGAACGCAGCCAAACCAGGATAGGAACCGTGAGCCCAGGGAGGGAAGCCTGTTGGAACTGTCCATCGACCGCCACGGGCAGCGGCATGCGATTGCTGCGGGGCTGGCGCTGCGCTCCCCGGGCGGCCCGAATTGGCCGCGAGGACTGTGGGCCTGCGGAGATGTGCGGCCGACCAGAAGGAGAGAGGTGCAGGACCGTGCAGATGGGGTCTCCGGTGCTGAAGTGAGCAGCAGGTGTGTGCTACCTGCCACACGCAGGGGCGGACTGATCTGCCGTAACTGAAGAGGGAAGCTCTTCCCAGCTGCAGGCGCCCGAGTGGGCTGGGACACGAGACGGCCCAAGGCTGCAGTGAAGCTCTGGCCCACTGAAGCTGCAACGTGGGGTTAGGGGACCAAAACCACGAAATTAAAAACCCAAAAGCAGAAAAGGAATCCTCAAAAAAGAAAAAAATAATAATAAAAAAAGGTGGCAATTCGGGGCGAACCAGAGGTATGAACAGTGCACTCGTCATGGACTGAATAGGTCCCCATCAGGGAACGCTTGAGGACTCTCTCCCGCTGAGGCTGGTGGCGATTGACCGCCCTCCCTGGGGGCACGAGGAGGCCTTGGGAGGGACAAGAGACCAAGTAGCACCCAAGGTAAACAGCGTTAACAACGCATGCGAAACAACGCATGGCGTTACAAAGCGGTCGTTACAACGACCGCGTTGTTAGTTCGCATACCGTTACATCGCAAGTCGGAACAACGACTTGCGTTGTAAGGGGCAGAAGGTGTTGGAAGGTGTTTGGTGGTAAAATCCAACACCTTCCCTAATGTCCGCACAGACTGGAGTTGGAATAGTAAATTATACTATTCCAACCTCCAGCGCCCCTTACAACGCAAGTCGTTGTTCCGATTTGCGTTGTAACGGTATGCGAACTAACAACGCAGTCGTTGTAACGACCGCGTTGTAACGTCATGCGTTGTAAACGCATGCGAAATAAGGTGGCATATTCAGCACCCAAATTCGACAACTGGACAGCTTCCTGGGGAGAGGCGCTGTGAGGTGGATCCCCCTCGCGCCCCATACCCTCGGAAGAGCTGGTAGTAGACTATCCCGCGGAAGTCAGGAATAACCCGGCGGCATGGGGAAAGCTGACAACAGGCAATCAAAACTATTCCTAACAGGACATTCGAGAAATATTCAAGGATTTGAAACAGTCCCTCATGGCCATCGATAACAAAATCGACTCTCTTGCGGACAGATTTGATCGCTTGAAAGAGAAGGCCACTAACCATCCAGAACGCATTGGGCAAGTCGAACAACGCACTTCCGCGCTGGAAGATGAGAGCACAGCAACCGGGAAAAACTCCTTAGTATAGAGAAGGTACTGGAGGTGATCAGGAACAAGAATGAAGACCTGGAGGCGAGGTCATGCCGCTACAACCTGCGGATCGTGGGAATACTGGAGTCCACCGCAATGGCCTGAGTGGAAGACTACGTGGAAGAAATGCTTTGGGCTCTTTTTGGAGACTCCCTGTCACCCGTGTGCATCGTAGAAAGAGCGCACAGATCGCTAGGCCCCAGACCGCCGACAGGCACGCCTGCCAGAACGATTATCGCACGTCTTTCAAACTATAGAGACAGAGACACAGTGCTACAGCTAGCAATAGACCAGCAGAACCTCGTCTACCAAGGGAACTCGATAACCTTCTATTCCGATTTCACCCTAGCGGTGCAGGCAGCTAGAAGAGAATTCTTGAAAGAGAAAAGATCTCTACACAAACTTGACGTCAAATATTCCCTACTATACCCAGCAAAATTTCAAATATTTCACGCTGGAAAAACCTCATACTTCAGAAACCCGATGAGAACAGCCAAATATGTAAGAGACCTTCGTCCGGCCAGGCAGACACCACGACCTGACAGAGATGCAGAGGAAGTGAACCGTACCAGTGACAATGATTGACTAGGAGCAGATTCACTGGCCCCGGAGGTGCTGTCACTGCCGGCATCTCCATGATAACAGGAGGCGTCTTACAGTACAGCGACTACCCCCTCTTTTTCTTTGATCATTAGGTAAACATGTTGATGCGTTTTATTGGCAAGGAGGCGCTCCCGCTTCCTCGCACAAGCTTGTCCAGCCACCCAGCAAACACCAGCTGGGACACACCGGGCACCCAGCGATCCCCCCTAGGGATGATTCCCAATTACTACATGATCATAAATCTTAATTGGTATAGAGGGGCATTGGGAGATATCATTCAACCGGTTTGGGGGACTGGAGTCGGTGGTGGGTGGTTTCCAGTGTGGGGGTGTTCGCAGTTAAATGTTACACAAGTTGTCTATTCTTCTCTTCCCCTTTTCCCTTCCCGACCAGGCTACGCCTTACTTGCTACTCTGCAAGCACCATTCTCGATAGCGGGGAAGTATATGAAGGACCTGATGCTAGTAAGAGTGAGATGATGAGATTGAAATGCATCACATGGAATGTCCGGGGCTTGAATGACAAGCGTAAAGTGAGAATAGTTGCTGCGCACCTAGACCGCCATGGGGCAGACATCTGCTTTCTGCAGGAACTTCATCTTACAGAACACACGCGTGAGCGCCTGCGGGCAGGGTGTATAGGCGAAAAGCACATAGTGTGCTACTCAAACTATGCGCGAGGCGTGGCCATACTCATAAGGAAGGGACTACACTGGTGCACGCGCACTGCAATATGCGATCAACATGGACGATATGTGATGATTGCGGGCTACTGAGAGGGCACCCCACCAAACTGATCTCAATAAGCGGGCCCAATACCGACGACCCGGATTATTTTGCAGAGATTTGGAGACTGGCGGACTCCCTTGGTCGGGGCACGATACTATGGGGAGGTGACTACAATGTAGTGCTCGATCCTGACAGGATAGATCGACCGACTCCCGCCGGCCAATTGCAGTCCATCATGGCCGATTACAGCCTGGTGGACGTCTGGCGCTGCAGGAACCCAGGCGGTGCGCAGGGCACCTGTGTCCTCTGCTGGGCCCTCTTGGTTGCGGATCGATTACTGGCTGACCTCCCGGGATGCTACAGCTTGGGTGGTAGAGGTGTCGCATTTGCCCCGGACTCTGTTTGATCACTCCCTAGTGCTGATCACGCTGGACTTAGTGGAGTACCCGACGAGGGCTTTCAGCTGGAGGCTTCCGCCTGGTGCCCTGCGCGACCAGGTGTTCAGGGAAACCATTAGACAGGCAATAACCGAGTATTTTGCACATAATGAGGGCACAGTCTACTCCCCCTTGAATTTATGGGAAGCGTTTAAAACAGTCATACGGGGCGAATGTATCCCCAAGCAGGCCGGCTTACTGCGCTCGATCAGGGGGGACATCAAGCGACTAGAAAGTGAAATAGAAGCTCTGGAATTCGAATTTTTTAACACTAAAAGCGAGGTCTCACTGCGTCAAATTGAGGAGGCAGCCACTCGCGAAACGCATTACCTCCGTAAGGAGACCAGAGCCAGGAAATACGGAGAGGGAGATCGTGCGGGTAGGACACTGGCAGGCCTCCTTAGAAAGCCTTGGGCTAGTAACTATGTCGTGGAGCTGCGCACATTGGGAGACACACTGGTGGCAGAACTGGCAGCTGTCCAGGCCGAAAATGTCTCTTTCTACTCATCCTTATATAGCACTCAACAAAGGACATCTCCTGAACTAGAGGAATTTTTTGATTCCATACAATTGCTATGGCTGGAGGGCAGACACAGAGCCTACCTGGATAAGTCGTTCACGGAGGAGGCGGTAAAAACCATTCAGGCACTGCCAGGCAACAATACCCCGGGCCTGGACGGTCTATTGGCCACCTTCTACAAGGAATATGTGACAATACTAGCCCCACACCTGATAAATATGTATGAGGAATCCCTGGAACGTGGGATGCTCCTCCCGCTGCTACGAGAGGGCCTCATTATCACAATCCTTAAACCAGATAAAGACTCTCAGAGCTGCGACTCATACAGGTCGCTATCCATGATTAACCTTGACAATACAATACTAGCTAAGCTCATAGCAGTTCGGCTGCTCCCACTGCTGCCTCAGGTGCTGCAACCGGACGAAAGTGGCTTCGTTCCGGGCAGAGCCACTGCGCACAATCTGCGTACGCTCTTCACCACAATGCAGGAGGTGGATCCAACGCTGCAAGCTGCGGCAATTTTCCTGGATGCTCCTCTCTCGCATAGGGCTAAGTGCCAAATTCATCAAACTTATTGCTTTTCTGTACTCCCTCCCATCCGCACGGATAAGGCGAATGGTGTGATATCCTCTTCGTTCCCAATCTCTCAGGTCACACGTCAAGGGTGCTCTCTGTCGCCTCTATTATTTGCCATAGCTATGGAACCCCTGGCAGCCCGCCTACGACAGCACCATGCGCATTGCAGATTGGCGTTCACTCAGCGGGTGATACTTGTCTCTTTATATGCGGACGATGTCACATTATACATAAAACGCCCGGAGGAGAACTTGGCTCCCCTGATCAGGGAGTTCCTTAGATTTGGTGGGCTTTCTGGTATTCTCATAAACAGGGCTAAGTCCGTGATCTTCCCCTTGACAGCGGTTACAGAGCAATTCCAAACAGAGTTCCCGCTGCAGTGGGCCGAGGGCCCGGTGCAATACTTGGGTATCTGGGTGAGTCGTAATATCGAAGAACTGTGGCGTACCAACTACGGTCAGTTAATGGATTGGCTCGAGAATCGGATCGGGGCTGGACAAGACTTACATTATCTCTGACGGGGAGGTTAGCTATCGCAAAAATGGTGGTCTTGCCTAAATTCCTTTATCTCTTTACCAATCTCTCCCTTCCACTCAACTCCAGTTTCAGGCGCAATTTACGCTCCTGAACTTTAAACAATGTGGACGACCCCACTATGTATCTGTAATTATATCACTGTATGTGGTATGAACATGAACCCATTAGGTATGTTTAAAAGACCCCTCACACACCAACCTAGTTGGTGTCAAGCTTCATCATTGGGGTCCCAACCGGGCGGCCGAGTGCTGCCTGGTTGTGCTACGACGCCTGATTACAGCGGAGCTGGTGTGGTGCGAATAAGTGATGTGAAGTGAAATACTATAGTTAAAAATATCTCTGAGAATCCTTGCCCTTAGTTTTAATTTTGGCGGCTCAGGATATGGTTAAAAACAATGTGTATAGTACAACTAATTTGGACTTATTACCGTAAGTTGACTATGTGTGGCGGTCTACATGTTTCAGCCCGTAAAACAAGTGAGAGGGCTTTCTTCAGGACCAAGTGAGTGAAAGGTGAGTGGCAAAGGTAAAAAATGCCACGTGAAACCTGAGTGGTACCTACACACGCGCTAAGGTGTGTGGTGTAAGTGTCGGCGTACTTACTGACACTTGAAAAAATACCTGTACAGGGAAGGAAGACATGACAAACCATGTAATATATCGCAACATAAAATGCAATCTTAGTGGCAATGTGGATGTGCTGTTGTCATTGTCTATAAAACCACAACAGTGATTGGCATGTCGCCCATGCTGGTGGCGTCATGCAGTAGATTCTATGCATGCCGTACTGGTAGAAGCAAGTGCATGGGCTGTTGAATAAAGAGCGCGCGTTCATAATAGCGGTAAGTGGCTACGACAACAATGGTGTGTGGCCCACTAGACCTGTGGGAGATATTGCTAGCACCCAGTGGAGTTCGTATGCTGTGCTTGATGTTGCACGGTGTCGGCCACTGAAGGCATTGCCAAGTGGTCCTTATCGCACTGCAAGCGGCAATTTACAGATCTATGCATGCGATCAAGTGGCAATTAGTGGATTGCATTAAAGACGTTAAAAAAGCATGCACCAAGTGTTGTTTGAATCATAGTTACAATATTTATGGAAATTGGGCAGTTTATCGAGGCTCGGGAGGGTAAGGAACTCATCCAGGATACCAATCTGTAAATTAAAAAGAGCGCCATAATGAGCACCATAGTTTGTGCAGGCTCTTATGGGTGGCGCCATTGGAGCACGCATGATCTTACTTGGTCTTGGAGAGTCATCCGCTGCAAACCTGTATCAGTCCCCCGTAGTCCCGGCTGGTGCTGGGTGCCGTAAGTGATGGGGTTTAAATAGAGCGAGAGCTGGACCCGATACGTGCCGAAGTGCATGTCCGGGTTTAGCAATGACTAAGGAAACTGATAGACGCGCATGCATGGTCCATCTGAAAGATGTCTTAGTTTGGCGGCCATCTTGAAGTACAGTGTACTCAAGGGATTGAATTGATACTTTCTCTTTGATGTTAGAATGATACTTTGGACATGATCGTTTAGTGAAGAAAGAGGCAATTTACGCTCCAACATGATCTCACTGGCATGGGCTAGGAGACAGCCCAGAGTCTCCTGGCAACCCTAACACTACCCTTTGAGCAGGGTGGCCTGGCCGTGCCAGATTTCGATCTATACAACTGCTGCGCTCAGTCGCAGTTTGGATTTCACTGGGTGTTCCCAACACAGTTCATGGCACACACAGCTCCCGAACACGATCAGGCAACACCACACCCGCTACACATGGTTTTATACAGGGAGCAGTCCCGGCCGCGCTCGGAGATACACAGTGGGATGTACGGTGTGGGCATGGCACGAGCTGCGCCGCAGAGTTAGGCTGGAGGTACTGTATGTCCCCTCTGTACCTCTGCCCAGACATCCCGCACTGCTCTTCCTATCGCAGGCGGGCCCTTGCGCACAGTTCCGGAAACTCCGGCTTACTACGCATTCACTGAAGGGACCTTTATAGAGCTCCACCAGGTGCAGGAGAGAGAAGAGCGGACTCTAGATAAAATAACCTACTACCAACTACGATCGGCACTGCGCACTCACTTAGCTCCCTTCCCAGCTGTGCCACCCATGTTCCATACGCTCGAGCGTTTTTTAAAAGACCCCTCCCCAAACAAGCTGAAAACGCAATTATACTCTGACATGCAGCGCACAGCGCCCGTCTGTACTCCAAGGGCCCATAGGGAGTGGAAAGCCTTGCTAGGCATATCGATCACGCCAGAGCAGTGGACCTTCTGCTGCACGCAAGCAAGAACACTGTCCCCAAACTATCCACTCCGCCTTATACATTTTAAATTCCTGCACAGACTGTACAGATCACCTGAATGGCTCCACAGAATCGGCCTGATCGATGAGGCATGCTGCAGGCGCTGTAGGTCTCCCAACGTGACCTTCCTTCAGCTCACCTGGGAATGTCCTAGTATTCACTGATATTGGGAAACTATCTTTGAGGCTATGGAAGCGATGCTTGACCTAAGAATAGATTGCTCCCCTTTGACGGCGCTACTCGGATATGTGCAGTGACTGCCGGCAGGCAGCAGAAAATAGGCGGGCATGCTCCTGCTGCTTGCCAAAAGACGCATTGCGATGTATTGGGGCAGAAGCCGGGTCCCACATAGAGAGGAGTGGCTCAAAGATGCAGCGTTCTGCCAGGAACAGCTGTGAGCTTACTGGGAGCTTATGCCGACCCACACCTGACCCAGAAACATATGGGAACCACTGCTAGCATATCTACGATCACGTGCAGTGGATTTGGACCCCCCCCCACACCCTCACTCCTCTGGTGAAGTAATGTAGGATAGAGTAGTAAGCCCGGATAATGATTCGGCTGAGCATGCACACCCCTCAAACACCACCCGCGTAGATTGGTCTCCTCCTCCCCCTCTCACTCTGCTCCTTTCCCTTTCTTTCTCCCGGTTGTGTTTTGTAGAAGGTTGTCTATGAAGCACCTGGAACTCTGCACACTGTCATTTAATTGCATTATGATCTCTGTTAACTCTGGAAACCGAAAGACACACACTGTAATCCACATTGTCTATCTTTAAATGTAATTCCGGGCAGCCACCACCAGGTGCCCGGCGGCAACCTATGTGTGCATAATAAGCTTGCTCAACCAGATGTATTCATGGAAATGGTTAATAAACAAAAATTTTAAAAAAAGAAAAAGAAGAATAGATGCTTTGCAAATGAAAGGAGCAACCAAACTGAGTTTCACAAAAGGGACAAGAAAGCCTAGAAGGGACAGTCTCAGGATACTAAGTACAACGTGAAGATGGAGACCAGGTCAGATTCAAAAGTTCAATATAAAAGTGGCAGGCTTGACCACTAAAAAGAAGAAACATACCACAGAGAATAAGAGTTGTTCTGGAGAACGGGGTGTTGGCAGCAGCACTTCTTGACAGCGTAACATTAGTGCTATTAATTCATTAGACTATTAAAGAGTATCTAGTCACACTCCTACTGATGAAGATATTTAAACAGACTCTGTATAATGGGGGAGGCAGAAGAGTTAAACAAAAAAATACCATACCATCTTCAGAATGGAGAATTAATTCATATCAACAGAGAAAAGGCCTATTAACGAAACCGAAAATGATCGGATCTGTTGGGATCGCCATCTTGTTCTAGAAACATTGCTGACAGCCAGAATATCTGTAGCATGCTTCATCAGAGTCTTTTATCCAGAATGTCGGTGCATCTGGATGGGTTCAACTTATGTAAGGGAGCACTTGATAATCTTGGTCTGAATAATCCTTTATGAGTTTTTTGTATAAAATTACTTAGTGGGATGTCTCCTTTGATTTATGTATTATTGGGCTTCCCTGGTAAGCTTAAAACGTAGACATACAGGTTTACAAGGGAAGATTATAGCAACTCCCTGTTCCAGGGTCAGGTCTAAATATTAAGGTGGCTTTATTTGCCCAGATGGTCATATGGCCTTCATCAGGACAATAATATCCCTAGCAATTAATCTATTATTATGAACTCAACAGTAGTTCATTCGTACACTCCTAATGGAGTAAACCAGGTTGTTCTCTGTTGGTGCAGGGATAAAGAAATATATTTAAAACGTTTTTTTAAAACATAATCAACGAACAACCTTCAGTATACACACCATGCTTGTTAAAATGTTTTTTTAAACCACTCTTAAGGATTTCACAGCAAACCACACAGTGCTGTGAAGAGAAATTACATACAAGACAATAAAATGTAAACATAAATACATATATAGCTGGCTGTAGAACTTAATTCTTAGGTCACTCACCTCTAGTAGGGCTTCTTATTACCCCATAGAGGTTAAGAAACAGCTATCCCTGTAGTCACACCCTATGTGCCAAAGAAAGATATTTACTGTTTCTCACCCCTCGACAGGGACAGAAGTGTACTTACTTTATCAAAGAAAGAAGCGGATTATTGTACCTATCCTATATCTCGCGAAGCACTGGTGAGAGTTTGAAGGTGCATTCTATTTGAGGCCACCATCATGCAAAATTGTTTGGTCGCGTGCCTCAGAGCATGGAGTGTGCTATGTGAACGAGTCACATGTGAAGCGTAAACAGCATGTGGCCTAGACGCACAAGTTACTAACTTGTGTAACGATATATCTGTAAGAGACAGTAGTTAGTGACAGATTCCTTACCTTAGAATATCCCCAGGCGTCAGGTTGGATCCGGAAAGTTTTGCGTAGCCGTACCCCTGCGCGTCGGTAGGCGTCGTCGTGCGGCTCCGCGTCCGTCGTCGGCGTCATGATCGCCTGGATGATGTCGCGGCCAATACTTAGACGCCGCCCATGCACGCTGGCGTCAGTTCTGTACACGACTTTCCGCGCCAGAAACGCAGAGCCATGCAAGAAACTGACACTGGTGTCTGAAAACTAGGGCCCTGAAAGGGATGACCTTAACCCTAGAAATCAGTTCGCAGAACGGGGAGGATGGGTGGGGCGGTAAGGAATCTGTCACTAACTACTGTCTCTTACAGATATATCGTTACACAAGTTAGTAACTTGTGCATCTGAAAGAGACACATTAGTGACATATTCCTTACCTTAGAATAGATACCCCAGCAATACCAACCCCGGTGGTGGGTCTGCGAACAAAGATCAGACGAGGAAGTCTCGGAGAACAGAACGGCCAAAAAAGCCGTCTCTCCGGACTTGGCTGTCAAGGCAGTAATGCTTGGTAAACGTGTGCAGCGAGGCCCACGTAGCTACCTGACAGATGTCCTGCAATGGGACACCACGTCCCAAAGCCGTGGTGGCGGCTGTCGCCCTGGTGGAATGGGCACGTAGCCCAACAGGGGGCTCCTTCTTAGCCAAAGAATAGCAGGCTTTGATACACAAGACAACCCAGCGGGAGATGGTCCGCTTGTGTACCGCCCAACCTTTTTTGGCGCCCACTTAGCCAACAAAGAGCTGGTCGTCCACCCGGAACTGTTGTGTGCGGTTCAGATAGAAGGAAATCGCACGTTTTGGGTCCAGACGGTGGTGCCTTTCTTCCTCTCTGGAAGGATGCGGAGGCGGAAAGAAGGTGGGCAAAGTGATGGTCTGCCCAATGTGGAAGGCAGTAACCACCTTTGGCAAGAAGGACGGACGCGTCCTAAGAACAACCTTGTCTGGATGGACAGACAGAAAGGGGGGCTTGCAAGAAAGAGCCTGGAGCTCACTCACCCGCCGAGCGGAGGTGATGGGCACCAGAAAGGCTGTCTTCAGAGTGAGAAGACAAAGAGGACAGTTATGGAGAGGCTCAAAGGGAGCGCACATTAAAAAGGTAAGAACCAAGTTCAAGTCCCACTGAGGCATCACAAACGGAACAGGAGGGGAAAAGGTGTGTAATGCCTTTAAGAAACCTGTTAACAACAGGGGACTTGAAAAGGGAGGGCTGATCAGGAAGCCGGAGGAAGGCCGAGATTGCACAAAGGTAGCCCTTGATGGTACCCAGGGCAGAACCCTGTTGGGCCACAGAAAGAAGGAACAGTAGAACCTCAGAAAGAGGGGCAGAAAGGGGATTCACAGCCTTTGCTGTGCATCATGCCACAAACTTATTCCACCTGCAGGCGTATACCACCTTAGTGGAGGGACGCCTGGCTGCCAGAATCACATCACAAACTTCGGGAGGCAAGTCGAAAGGAATCAACTGCTGCCGCTCAATCTCCATGCAAGGAGGTGGAGACTGGACAGGTTCCGGTGGAGGACCGTCCCCTGCTGCTGCGACAGAAGATCCTCCCGAAGAGGCAGACGGATCGGGGGATCGATGCTCATACTGAGTAGCTCGGGATACCAAACTCTTCGAGCCCAGTCCGGAGCCACAAGAATGACTTGGGCCCGGTTGCGCCGAATCTTCTTTAACACTCTGGGTAGAAGTGGTATAGGCAGAAAGGCGTACAATAGACCGCAACTCCACTCGCGACGAAAAGCGTCGCCGAGCGAGTGCCGCCTTGGAAATTCCAACGCACAGAACTGCTGACATTGCGCGTTCTCTTCGGTGGCGAATAGATCTAACCAAGGCTCTCCCCACTGTAGAAAGAGTCCTTGCGCCACCTCAGAGTGAAGACGCCATTCGTGATCCATCATGCACCTGCGGCTGAGTTTGTCCGCCCTGGCGTTCAGGGAACCTGCCAGGTGTTGAACCATCAGGAATATGCCCTGATGTTCCAGCCATGTCCAGAGACGCAGAGCCTCCTGACATAGGGTCCACGACCCCACCCCGCCTTGTTTGTTGCAGTACCACATGGCGGTGGTGTTGTCTGTGAACACCTGCACTACCTTCCCCTTGACAGAGGGAAGGAATGCCTTCAGTGCAAGTCGGATCGCCCGGAGCTCCAGAAGGTTGATATGGAGCCGGGACTCCGCCGGAGACCAGAGGCCTCTGATCTCCGCCTCTCCCATGTGACCGCCCCATCCCAGAAGGGACGCATCCGTCACAACTGTGTGCTCTGGCTGGGGAAGGGAGAGGGATCTGCCCGTGACCCACTGCCGGTTCGAGAGCCACCACTGCAACTGTCGTGCAGTTCCCTCCGAGATCTGGACGTAATCGGACAGGTTCCCCTGATGCTGCGCCCACTGGAACTTCAGGTCCCACTGCAGAGCCCGCATATGCCATCTGGCATGATCGACCAGCAGGATGCAGGAGGGCATGAGGCCCAGCAGCCTTAGGGTCATCCGTACCGAAACCCAGGATAGAGGCTGAAAGATCGGAATCATAGCCTGAAAATCCTGGACTCGCCGTTCGGGAGGACTGCGTTGTGTCCAGAACCGCTCCGATGAAAAGGAGCAGTGGAGAAGGAACCAGGTGCGACTTCGGCACATTGATGGAGAACTCCAGCGAGTGCAGGAGTCCGGCCGTAGTCTGGAGGTGGGAGACGACTGCCTGGGACGAGCCCACCTTCAACAACCAGTCGTCGAGGTAGGGGAAGACTGGAACCCCTAACCGGCGCAGATGAGCTGCGACCACCGCCATCACTTTCGTGAACACCCGAGGGGCGCTGGTAAGGCCAAAGGGAAGCACGGTGAACTGAAAGTGCTCGAGGCCTACCGTGAACCGCAGGTAACGCCGGTGGGCCGGCAGGACGGGGATGTGAAAATATGCGTCCTGCAAGTTCAACGCTACCATCCAGTCTCCAGGGTCGAGGGCAGTCAAGACCTGAGCTAGGGTGAGCATCTTGAATTTCTCCTTCCGGAGGAAGCGATTGACGTTCCGGAGGTCCAAGATAGGACGCATGTCCTCCTTGTCCTTTTGGGCACCAGAAAGTAGTGGGAATAACAACCACGCCCTACTTCTGGGGTCGGAACGCGCTCAATGGCCCCCTTGGCCAAGAGGGCCGCAACTTCCTGTCGAAGAAGTGCCAAATGGTCGCCCGACATGCGGTGGTGCTGAGGTGGCATGGCTGGAGGGGCAGTCTCGAAGGGGAGGGAGTAGCCCCTTAGGACAATGTCCAAAACCCACCTGTCCGATGTGATGGTGCGCCAGTGGGGAAGGTGATGGCGGACCCTGCCCCCCACTGGCGTGCTGTGGACCGGAAAGGATGAACTAGGAGGGTTTGGAGGCCGCGGACGGGGCGGAGGTGGTGGCCTGACCCGCTCGCTGGTTACCTGACCCGCCTCAGCGGGAGCGAAGTCCTCGGCCGCGCGAAGGCGTTTGCTGCGCGGGCCGGTGGCTGGGCAGTGGACGTGACTGGGCGCCCCTTCCGTGGCCACGAAAGGGGCGAAAAGCAGACGGCTGCGGAGGGCGCAAGGCGGAGAGGCCCAAGGACTTGGCCGTAGCCCGCGAGTCCTTAAAGCGCTCCAGCGCACTGTCTGCCTTATTGCCAAAAAGGCGGATACCATCAAAGGGCATGTCCATAAGGGTGTTTTGGACATCGCCCGAGAAACCAGTGGTCCTCAGCCAGGCGTGACGGGGAAGCGCCACTGTCGTAGCAAGCGATCTGCCTAGCGAGTCAGCGGTATCTAGGCCACATCTGATGGTGAACTTCGCTGCGTCTCTCCCTTCCGCAACAGCATGGGAGAGAAGTGCCTGGACCTCTACAGGACACTTGGGCAGCACTTGCGCCACCGAGTCCCACAGAGAGTGGGAATAACGGCCCAAAAGGCAAGCGGTGTTAACAGACCGCAAGCCAGCACTGGAGGAAAAAAAAAACATCTTCCCAAATTGGTCCAGTTTTTGGGATTCCCTATCCGGCGGAGCGGTAGGGAAGGCGCTCTGGGAGGTAGAGGCTTGGACAACCAAGCTCTCTGGGGTGGGGTGTTGGGTGAGGAACAGAGGGTCGCCCGGGGCCGGACGATGGCGTCGGGCTACGTTCCTGTCCACAGGAGCCCCTGTGGTGGGCCTGGACCAGGTGCCCAAAAGAAAGTCCGAAAGTGCGTCGTTGAACGGCAGCAGTGGCTCCGAAGAGGTAGCCGCCGGCTGAAGCACTTCCGTCAGGAGGTTAGTTCTGACAGCCACCGTAGGGAGCTCGAGACGCAGGGCCTCAGCCGCCCTACGCAACACCGTAGCATAACTTGCTCCCTCCTCCGTAGCCACGGAAGGAGGAGACAGCATGCCAAGGTCAGGAGAGGTGTTCAGACCGCTGGCATCCCCTAGTTCCTCAGCCCAGTCCTGATAAGGCTCACATTGAGCTGTGAGAGGGTCTTCAGACCCCTCCCAGTCCTCCTCATCCTCCAAAACAGGTGGAGGGACATGAGGGACAAAAGGTCCCATCGGCGTCGGAATCGGCGTCGAGCGACGTCGATCCGGCCCAGTGTCCGGTGCCGGGGAGAACCTGGGGACGGCGCCGTCCGAGGCCCCGGTGACGTCGGCGCCAGTGGAGGTGTCGTTAGGTCAACTGGCGTCAACCGGGATCCACGCCTGGATCCGAGGGGGTCCTGCGGCGCCGGGGCCAGAGCCACCGGAGACACCGGGGCCGGAGCCACCGGAGACACCGGGGCCGGAGCCGCCGGCGGTGCCGAGGGAGGACCCCCACTGGGGCCCGAAGGCGCACCGGGAGAACCCTTAGGCCCGAAGAGGCGGGCCATGGCCGACAGGAACTCCTGTATCTCGGCCGGAGTCGATGTCGGACCCGGAACAGGCGGGTAGGCCGACGTCGGCTGCGCGGGCACCCCCGGAGCCGCGGGGGCGGCACCGTCTGGACCCTCGGCCGGGTCGCGAGACCGACGAGGGGGGGTCTTAGAGCGACGCTTCTTAGACCTCTTGTGCTTCGCCTTACCTGAGGACGAAGACTTCGACCCCGATGAATGACGACGACTCCGCGACCGGCCCCTCGACCTCTCACGGGACCAGGACCTCGAGCGGCGCGGAGCCGAGTGCCGGGCCTCGAGGAGCTTTCGAGCCCGCTCTTGCAAAGCCTTCGGAGCGAGGGACTGACACTCGGGGCACGACTGGGGGTCGTGGCCGCGCCCCAGGCAGAAGAGACACTCACGGTGCGGATCCGTAATCGACATCATGCGATTACAGACCTCGCATGGCTTGAAGCCGGGCATCCCTACTGACACCTTTGGAGTCGAAGCGACTCGAAAAAACTTGGACAAAAAGTCTCAAAAATATTCAGTAAAAAAATGACTGGGGCACTGCTCAATCCGGATCTGCGCTTACTGGCGCGGAAAAAGAAAGAACTGACGCCAGCGCGCATGGGCGGCATCTAAGTATTGGCCGCGACGTCATCCCGGCGATCACGACGCCGACGACGGAGGCGGAGCCGAACAACGCCGCCTACCGACGCGCAGGGGTACTGCTACGCAAAACTTTCCGGATCCAGCCTGACGCCTGGGGATATTCTAAGGTAAGGAATCTGTCACTAACGTGTCTCTTTCAGATCCAACAATTAGTTTTTGTGTCGTGTAGGCCATAACACAGTTACGTCATGCTCTTTAGAATCGAACAACATTGTTAGGTCTACGAAGTGTAAGTGCATAATGGGTATGAAATCTCACCCCTTATCCAATGGTCCAGAATAAAAGAAATGCCAAATTCTACAGCTCATAATCTGCTTGATAATTTGACCAATGGGGGTTTAACTATACTTAAAGAAACGGCTTAACAAATTTGGCAAGATGTATCCTGTACCTCAGTTCTGAGTAATCCTTCTTCCTGAAATGATATGCCATCAAAGAGGGTGGGTGTGGTGTGATTAGATGGGGCCTGGAGCAATGTTACTGCTTTCCCAACAATTCAGTTGATAAGGTTATGATTTGCTTTTGGCTTTATATCAAATCCTTTGCCTCTCAATCTTTTCACTGTTTCTGGTCTCTGATGGTCACTTGCATACTAGAGAGTATAAGCAGGAGTGCTGTCAATCTCTTCAAAAAGCAGTCAACCTTTTATAGGTAGATGTCCCTCTGTATGGTAATTCGCCACCCTATTTCGTACCCACAACAATTTCCAGATACCTATATATGGGATCCCAGCATAATGTGTGTGGCAGCAAGTGGTTTGTGTCCAAGGCGAAACAGTTATAATTAGGCGTATACCTTGAGATAAGCCAAAATCTGGGTTCATAAGAGGTATAATTGTTCTGTACTGGGTATTTCAAAGGTGAACCCTGTGCCTTCTTACTTTGGTCTACCATAAAATATTCAGCTAGCCATACTAACTCTAAAATTGGTTATATGCACTATGGAAGTATGTCCATGGGATGTCATCATTAAAGCCTACTTGGTAGGTCTTAAGTTTGAAAATCAGTTCCCTATTGAGGGGTATCCTGAACATGTTGGTAAGCGATCCACAGTTCTCAATTTGTTCTATGACAATCAAACTTATGTTTTTCTCTGTGTGTACTGTCTCAATGTAATGATTACTCATACATGTACTTTTTTAATTTGCACCATATATTTCTTCAGTGTTTTCAAACTTGTGACTTGATTTTGCAGAAAGTCATGCCTATGTATCGCAAATTGCAGGGCCATGTTATCATGTATATCACCCGGGATGAGTTGCAACTACTGTACTTCCATCAAACCAAATCATGGTTCAGATCCAAGTCTAGCTTTTTTGACATTCCTGGTCAGGGAGCAAACACTGCAGATACCACATAGGTGATGCCTAGAACTGCTGTAATTCCCCATAGCGTACTAGTGATATGTTCTCGAGAGGTCTCTTTTGGCCTATTATGTACCAAAAGGTCCCTGAAATTTTTGCCTTTTATGGGAAAACTTGGGTTTTCCCAGTGAAGTTTAACAGTATTAAGGACACTGCATTTCTTACCTAACCTGATTTAAAACAACGTTATAGGTAGTCGGCCATATCAGGCGATTATTTGCTGCTTTTTTTTTTTTTTTTTTTTTTTTTTAAGTTGCAAGGTGTGCCTCTCTATTGTTGCCGAGTATCCTCTTCCTCGTTTTTTAATGATACTGGTTGGATGGTGTTGTTGCTTCAGGTTTATGCTTAAAGCGTCCTCTTGGTTTTTTAAATCCACAGGGTTACTAGAGTTCCGACTTAATATGAGAAACTGACCATATGGTAGATTTTCTTGAAGTGGATGTGGTTGGGAGCGCACAAATCTCAGTAGGTTGTTTCTATTAGTTGGTTTGTTGTATGCATCTATTCCTGGTCCCCCATTTTCTGGGAAAATCTAAACATCGAAGAAAACCAGTTTCTCATTACTGATGGTATGGATGAATTTCAGAATATCATTACATGCACTTGTCCATGTGATGAAAGATATTGTGGATTCATGACTTCCCTGCCAGACAATCAAGATGTCATCAACGTAACTTCCATAATCGCAGACCTTTCTGGAAGAGATTATATACAGTAAATATATGTTTCTGGTCGAAATGGTTGACACACAGGCCAGCTAAGCTTGGCAAAAGAAAATGCTCCCCTTTGAAGTCCAATGTGTTTGTAGGTATAGAATTCTCTCTAACTCCTAAAGGTTCACAGGCCAGGCACATATACTCCAAAACAATGTGCCTGGGAGTCATATGGTTCCACTCGCTCTGGTACAGTAATTCTTAAAATACCAGTAATGTGACATCTTGGGGTACAGTGGTAGGCAGGGTTTCTATGTCAAGCCCTATGAGTAGTTCTGATTCAGAGTTGAAAGGATATCTCCCAATAACCTGAGGAAGTTCTTTGTGTCTTTTAAATATGTTGGGGTACTCTGTACCATGGAATTTAAAAACTGCTCAGATAATATTGAAAGAGGTTCAAGAATGAAGCCCATACCGGATACGATTGGACGTCCTGAGGATGGGATATTGTTTTAGTGGTTTTTCGGTAAAATGGAGAACGTTCCTTAGCTTTTAAGAACTGGGCTTCTTGATCCAGTGTCTCAATTTTGTTTCCTCAACTATATTTCCTATTTCAATGGTTATAAATATCACAGGATCACAGTTAAGAATTTGGTAGTTCTTGTCATCCCCAGTAGTTGTAACCATTCTTTTCCGTAGTCACTTTTGCTTTGCAGGACTATATCACCCACTTTTATCTGCAGTCCTAAATACTAAGCTTTTGTTAGCACATAATCCTTCGAAGGCTACTTCTCATTTCTGGGGCAAGTTATGGTAATATCGGACTATGGAATCATCTATATCTTCCATTTCTCCTATGACTGCTTGTTTGGAGGTCTGTATTTCCATTGGTATAGCAGAAGCTGGAAGTATGTAGTTAGATCTGTTAATGAGTTTTGTATTTACGGTTATCCACATAATTCGCGTTAATGTAAGTAAAGTGAGCCTTTAATTTATTTCTCTGAAAGAACTCTGCCAGCTCAGTATAGTTTGAGTTTAGCCAATTTGGGAGTGGGCACAAAACCTAGACCTCTGTTAACAACCCTGATCTGACCGTGAGACAGAA
Organism: Calotriton arnoldi; assembly: GCA_963921515.1. NCBI lineage: Eukaryota > Metazoa > Chordata > Amphibia > Caudata > Salamandridae > Calotriton > Calotriton arnoldi. Next base: position 429,943 of record CAWUFW010004608.1, on the reverse strand, counting down.
TTTTGTTTGCTAGACTGAGCACTTAATTGGTGTTGTGCTCGGCCTTGGGGCATGATCTTTTGCCATGCACCTCGTGTGCATTCTTGGCAGATTTTCCTCTCAAAGTACCTGTTGTTCTTTTCTCTTTCTCCCTCTGAACTGTCCCCAGCCTTGTCATAATTTTTTTTTTAAATAGAGTTCTACTGGGAAAGGTTTGCCACCGTGGGGCTGGTGGGTACCTGTATGGAATAGGCCTATATTGGTAGGGTTGGGGGTTGGGGGGGGTGGGGGGAGAGGGAGGGGCTGTTGCTTGGAAAAATGGAGGGTCGAAAACTCCTTGGCAGGCTGTTGGTGGACATAGAACCTACAGCAACTTCTTGGGTGGTGCTCATCTCAAAGACTCCACCCCTTGGAGTCGGAGGACCAGTCGTCCCTTGTGAAGGTACCCGATTTCCCCCAGTTATTCTTGGGGCTCTGGTTGTAGTGGTCTGCTATAATGTATGGGTAGACCATTTCTTGGAATAATTTGTTTAGGACCTTTTGTAGTTTGTCTGCATTATGAACTCCCTAAATTCATTGAGTTCTTTAGGGAGTTCTTCTAGGCAGTTTTTGTTAGTGGTGATCTGTATTGTGGTTTTTATCTTAATGGTCATAACTTCCGTCAATCTGTTTGCCCTTTATATGATAGGAATTAGCCAATCGAGAATGCAGTGCCATGCTATCAATGACCACTTCATTCTAAAAGCAATGTCTTCTAAACATATTCTTGCTTCATTGGTAAGTATTAGTACCCTGGGCGCTGGAGGTATTCTGTTATGATCAAGACGTGTATTGCAGTTTTTAATCACAAATTATTTTCAGAACAAGGTTGTACACCTGGCATGACAAGTTCAGTAAAAGGTATATAGGGCACAGAATCATGGTAAATTAACAAATGTGACAAATTAGTTCCAGCTTCTTTATATCCAAGAGATTTCATAGTTTTAAATGAATTGATACAGCAAGCAACATGCATGGGTTTTGCCCAACCTGAAGATTTGAAAATTCCATTAGCCACTCTAGCTAATTTTTGCATATTTTCAGATTGGAAATGGGGAAGAGCTTTATCTAATGAATAACTTGATTAAGAATTGTACATTTAACATGTCATTATATGCTTCAAGTGCAGTCACCTCATGCCCGATCCATACTAACCAGTGTACACAAAGATTTCTGTTAAAAAGATCAGATCCAAATTTGACTGAATTTCTTTCATGTCCAGTTCCTGTGCAAAGGAGAGATGAATTCTTCCTGTTATAATTTATGGGATGATAAAAGAAACTGCTACCTATTCTGAAAAACAACTAGCTACCACATTAGGAATACTGATAAAGGAGTGCCACAGGAAACCTTTTGTATCATAAATAATTTCCATATATTATCCAAACAAATCTAATCTAGCTCTACTATCACTTTGTCTGCTTTGAAGCTAATTAAGGACAATATACATACTGCATCTAGAACAAATTCAGACATATGCCCCTACACATTTGTGTTAGGCTTTTCAAACTCTTACATCACAGGGTATGCATTCTTTGCACCTTACAATCTCACTTCAAGACAGTGCTACTTCACTAAAGACACATTTTACAAACTTTTGTCTGTTCAACAGATAGGCTACCATTCTCTCCAGCTCATGATCTTAATATACTGTGGTTAAAGCATAAGACTGTTTCTCTGCCCATCACCACTTCACATTTCTATGGCTGGACGTGACAAACTTCTATGGGGTGGTATGAGCCTATGCATAATACATCCCTCCTACATCGGTGGGAACTTCTTTTCCAATTCCCTTGATTAAGGAATACTACTCCTGTCCCTACTGCCAAATCTTTGTGGATTAACCATTTAAATCACTCACTGCTATGTGACTATTGCAGTGCACGGCTGTTGTGATTTTCAGAAACCTGGCCTTACTTGCAAGTTACTTGCTGCTCCTGCATGCACAATTCCTTTTTACCATGCTCTTCTCAACAGAAGCTATGCTTTCAGAAATAATATCTCATGTTAAGGTCTAGTACGAAACTATGATTAAAGACTTAGTTGGCAAAGTACTGTGAAATGCCGTAGGGTAACATTGTATACTCCTCCTGCACTGGCTTCTGATATTCCGGTTTGACCTAGGATTAAGTTAAATCCTATGCACACTGGGAAACTGAATAAGCTCCTAGTAGTGTTAACACAAACATAAGTTGTTTTAACTTCTGCATGAAAGACTATTAACCTTCAGACAGCAAAGTCAGTGGAAAAGACAAAACACCTTTTAAATACTCAGCATCTGATGTGTTTCTCTGACTTGCTTGGTGCCATCTTCCATACCTTTCCCAGCACTGGCGTTGCAACTGTTTTCAAGAACATAATCTTTGAACTATTAAGAGTCTTCAAAGTAGAACATGAGGTAGACCTGCATTTTTGGGCTCATTGTATGAGCTTCTGTTTTATTTTTCATATGTATGGTCATCTTGACCATTCTGCTAAGAAGATAAAAATGTTAAATGTATCTTAAGAGTACTATCATTATGCAATGGGTTTCTACTTTGGAATAGAATTGCTTTTGAACATGGAGGAGCTCTGGTATTTCATAAGCTGCCACCAGCTGCAAGACCACCGCCCCACTTGCTTTCATACATTTGTTCTAAATATTCCATTTGGAACATTAACTGTGCTTCCTGCAGACTGGCTGGAGAGGATGCATCCCCCTGACTATTTATCGATCATTGTACAAAGCACTTGCTGCTGCTCATCTCCACTTCTATGGTGTACCTTTGCTTCGGCCTCATATGCCACAAGGCTACCAACATAAGGTATGTCACTGATATAACCACTGTATTCAATGGTTTCTGGCTCTTATTGTTTCTGTGGCACTGTTAGCCATGACCTGTGCACCTGCACCTATTCAGAGGCATAATTCACCTGCTCCATCTTAGATTGCAATCTTCAGTCCTCTTGCACAACGGACAGCATCTCCAGCTTCTTCGATGATCTCGATTACATCCCTCTCACCATTGTCTCAAATCCTCAAATCAAAGTACAATGTTTTTCGGACTTGGAGGTTCCAGGACTTCCTATAACACATAACTCAGTTTAAAAAAGAGAGGGGTTCAGAGACAGTTGCTGTACCCTGTATAACTGTCTTTTTCTTCTGGCTTTTGCACTTAATATTTACAGGCTCCTTGCACGTTGCTGCATAGTCAATTTGGAGATAAGTCTATTGTCTTGCTTGATAGCAGATCAATGTGCATAGTTTAAGATGTGTATATTCCCTAGAAAAGCTTACTTTAATTCTGGGTGTATCATATTTTGCCCTAAATGTTTTTTAAGCACACACCCTCCCATATTTTGCTTTTGATTATTTCATATAAGATGTAATTGATTTGAAATATCTAATTAATTTATTTTCATAAATTGTACAACACCGTGCATCACATTTATAGTGCTTTGATAGTATACTTCTAGTTTTTATATTAATTTGAGTGTATGGGTGAAAGCAGAAGAGCTTTACATTTTAACACAAGTGTGCAAGGGAATTCTCATGTTATTTCTCTCACCTTACATCACGATTACAAGGTTTCATTTTCTCTAAATGTTTAGAATGGTATATAATAGCTGTCCATATCCCCTCCCCCCAGGGAGTGAGATAAGGACGTTCACTTTCCATCGAGAAGAGTAGCACGGTTCCCAGATGAGCCATCTGAGGCTGTCTAAAATCACATTTTCCAACACAGGCATAACTTTGCCTTGTTTGCAGACAGCTATGTAAACTGCACGAATATAAATGTAGTGCAGGTATTAATTTGTGTTGATTTTATTGAAACGCAGACCCTCTAAATACGTTTGCTGCTTTAAAATTAGGCATTTTGGGATTCTTAAAATGCACTGCATATAATATGTTGCAAATTTTCATAAATATTTACATTGCTTGCTTATGCTGTTGCTGCGATTTTAATAATCTCTGAAATTATTTAGTTTTAACTTATTATGCACTGAAAATGGCCTTAAATAAAGCCTTGAAAAACAGTGTTGATTTCTACTGTGTTCACACTAGTGGCGAAAGGCTGCCAGAACTCACAACAATAAATATGCCTGACTGTCTCTGCATTGTTACTTGCCCGATCTGCATTATCACTAGGTAAGCAGAGGGAGATGAGGGGGTCATAACTTGTCTGTTCATTCAGCTCAGACTGGACAGGTTGGTCCATATCTGTGCTTGCTAAAGAGCTCAGAAGGACCTTACGGGTCATGTTAACATAATACTTGTAAAAATTTACATATATGACTAAAGCAGGTGGATTCCTTTGGCAAAATCTTCCTACAATAACACTTTGCATAAATCTATGGCCACATCACCTTTTTACTGTACTATTACAGAACATCTGAATCATCAGACAATCAGTTTATAAACATATAGACAGCCCATAAAAGATGAATAGATACTGCAGGCAAGCAAATCCTCAGTACAAGACGGTGGATATGGTTTGACTCCTCACTAAAATCCAGTGTCGCACCTAAACTTGTGGGTCCAGTCCAAATTCTATAGTTAGTAGGGGCAGACCAATTGAAATTACCCGATAAGTGGCAGATCCATCCAGTAGTACACATATCTCATGTGAAGCCTGATGGATTCGTTGCAGAAAATCCTCCTCCTTCCACAATGGTAGATGGGTCACCTGAATAGGAGGCAAGATTCCCTTCTTGACTAAGACATGGTCAGCTGCAATATATTATTTTGTGAAAGGATTATGACAATTGAGAATGCTCATGAGAGCCTGCTTCGTTTATATATGCTGCTCCTCGCCAAACTGGGTGAATGCAAGACATCTGAAAAAATACAAGATCACACACATCCCACATGCATTTGCAAGTAACAGGAGAATTGGCAGTAAAGGTGGCTAGAAGCAGTGGAAAATTAGGCAATGGAAGTTAAGCTCAAGACTAGACCGCTTCCAGTTTAGGCCAGTCATTTCTGAGGCAATCTAGGCAGCTGGAGTACTAAAGCATGAGGTCAGCATGCAGAAAGTGCCAGGCAACATTATGTTGTTTTGTGCGGCTTTTCAAATCAGCTAGTTCAGCACAGTATTCTTATTCCCTCAATTTTCGTTTTTCCCTTTTTCTGGTTGCCTTGTCTTAGGAGGGTTGGGCAGGAATTTTCTTACATAGCTTGTTTGTCGTTTTATCTCTTTTATGTGAAAATACTAGCTTTCCAGGTGTCCTGGGGTTCCACACCAGTATCCTAGTCAATGTGGGTGTCAATATAGCAGGATCAATCATTGAGTGCGGTTGGAAAAGCTCAACAAAAAATGGTTGGTTTGGTTACTTTCCTGTATTTACTCTCCAGCTAATTGTATGTTTATGTGTAACCAATATTCACATCATTTCTAAACATGTGAACTCTATGCTGATCCAAAGAAGCAGACAAGTAGCACCTGTCTCTCTCATCTCCATTTTCCCCTCATTCTCTTCGGAGGGAGGGAAGGAGAGAGAGAGATCAGCAGCACAAACAGCATAACAATTGAGATCCCCAAGACGGATAAAAAAAAATCAAGACAAAACTTCTTTATATCCCCTCTGCCCCGAAGAACAACCTCACCCTTCAGTGAAGGCTGGCCACCATAATCCTAAACTTCAAATCAAACTTTAAAAATATTCTGCTGTCCCATTATGACCCATTCCATGCCCATCTTCCTTCATTACCACCTGCCCCACACAGAATGCATGCCGGTCTCATTCAAAATATGGGTTTCAGGAATATCGCCACACTATAAAACAAAAATCAACAGCATGGATAAAATAAATGACTGCGCTTCTGCAGGGAACATATCCATTACTTCCATTACACTTCACCATTTGTACTCTACAAAACAGTGACCTTAAAGCTCACCTTTTTTCTTCACCTGACACTTCACATCTGGATGGTCAATAATCTCGCATACAGCTACAGCACTAATGACGGATCCCAGAATGCTGTGCTGCCAACCATGGCCATGGGGACTGTAGAGCAGAGCCAAGCTTAAGTCGCTGGTAAGATAGGTCCCCTCTCCAAAGAGAGAAGTCTGCAAAAGAATGGTGAGAAAGAAATATATAGTTTCATGGAACCACTAATCAAAAGTACCTTCTTTACCACTTTAAACAGACAATCCTAAACTAACTAAAACATGTCACTAAAGTAAGCAACACTGTATTTGAACCCTAGGTTGGGTTGTACACATTCACCAATTTACTTGGAGATGGTTGAGCATAAAACAAAACAGGTTGAAAATATTATAAATCAGCTTCCCTGCTTTATGGCATTTGCTTATTTAAATACTTCTAAGTATGTATGTGAATATTCGTTCTTCATATTAATGCATCGGTCTACATTATTTTTTTTCCTTTTGTGTAACTAAAAGGTACCAACAAGAATGTTTAAAGTTGTAGTTTGGTTTCACTCAATAATTGTAGATAAAGAGGAAAAATAACATCCATCATCACAAGACTGAAAGTAAAAACTTTAAAAGCGATTAAGTATCATATAGATGAAACGGTCGTATGTAATGCTTTAGTGTTCCATTAGTAACTAATCGGCAAACAATCCGTGCCTGTTAGCCGCAGATACTTTAGGCTGATTCAATGATTCAACCAGACCAGACGCCCATAGTCCATCCTGAGAAACAGACAGAAGAACTGCTACAGCATCTGTGTTTATTCATTTCACTTAGATACAAAGGATTAAATCAAATCTGGTCAGATATTATTTCAGTGAAGTCTCATAGCATGGTCAGCAGATTTAGGAGTATGGGTGAAGACTTGATTGTCATGCAGTTGAAACTATTTTTCAATATCTGGCGAAAAGTTCTTCCTCTAACAGCAACAATAGTTGAAACAAATCTCTCTACATTGGGAAGCAGGCCTCTCATTTCCATACCCGATATCTTAAGAACTTTATATCCCTCCCCTGCCTAGGTGTTACTGGAAAAGGCTAGTGTGTTCGAAGGCGGTCAGGATACCCTCAGCTCTGTTAAAATTCCATTTACTCCTTTTACAAGATGATCAGAGGCTCCCGACTCCTTACTGCTCAAACAATAACTTACTGAAAATAATCTGCTGTACCCTTTGTGTATATCTATATGTACTCATTGTCTGTATAGGTTTGCACCTTGAACCCATGTCTGTCTCATTTGCTTGCTGCTTTTTATACATTCTTCAATCTTCAGGTGCAAATGTGTGGCAGGCCCACTCTTAGTGTTCCACATGGAAATGCCCTTACTTTACTAACAGCGAAGTTCGAAAGTGAATCCAAAGTTTCAATGGACACAAACCCAACAAAATTATTCAGGTGAATTTAGTGGCAGAAGCTCCAGTAAGACAGTGTTCTGCAGCAGGTCACAGATGCTTGTGCTTACAAAGCCTTGTTGAAACATTTTTTTCAGTTTTACAACCAAAAGTATACTCGCCTTGTTCAGGTGGCAGTGCAGACCACTGTGCAGAATGGAGTGGAAGTTCTCAAACCGGCTACCGTGGAATGCATGGATAATGTCGCTTTCACCTTTGGTCTCCTGGAACTTGGCATTCATCTGATCATTGTACACTATTTCAAACACGAAGTCTGGCGGAGGAACGGTAGTGTTCGAAAAGCCAGTCAGCTCTTGAATTTTCTCATACTATAAAAAAATGTTAACATTTTAATAAGATGACTCGGAAATGACGTTACACATTTTATTCTAGCTGAAGTATGCTACCCAAAACAACAAGGGAGAAAAATTTATCCTTAATTGAAGTCCATAAAAAAACCCTACCCAAATGAGCAACAAACTTAATATTAGATTGTAGTTCCAGAATCAACAGGGAAACTTTTTACAATTAAGACATTTGAGATTTTATAAGACAAAAAGAATAGTCATAGTACAGAAAAAAGAGGAACAATCGCTCAATGGGGTATGAAAAAATAGGAAAGGGTACAGCACAATTTGCAATAGAGTTATAGAAAGAAGGTATCATAGTGCAGACCATAATAACACTGATTCATAGTATTTTAGGTTAAGGTTACTGGATACGAATAAGGTACTATGAGAGAATTGGCAGAGTATTAAGCAATGAATCACCCCAAGGATAGAGACAGAAAGAAGACTTAGGAGGGGTATGGGGAGGGGGTTTGATGGATGGGGAGAGGGTGTGGGGAGAGGAGGTCGGAGGGAGATTGGTATGGGGATTAGGGGATGGGGTGGGGGATGGGATGGGCTGGCATCTAAGGTTGTAGTTGGTTGGCGATGTACGAGTCTAGCTTTGACCAGATTTTTTGTTTTTCCTTCGATGGGGTTTTCAGGTAAGTATTTAACGAGTTATCCGCTCCCCTGGTAAATTTAACCTATTCCCACCAAGCATCGGCAGAACGTTTAGAGAGGTCTTCCCATTCAGATAGAATGGGTTTAAAGCCAATTAAAACAAGAATACCCCATAAAGTATGTCCTTCTTTGTCCAGCATAAGATGCATTACTGGAGGGAGGATACCAAGAGCAATAGGGGCTAGGTCAGCGGTCCAGTTTGTCTGTAGGATCTGCGAGATGGTAGTGCTGAGTTCAGACCAGAATTTCTTGGAAAAGGTACAGTTGAGTAACATAGGTTGAGGCTTACCTGCCTCTTTCTCGCAGCTCCAGCATTTGTGTGCATCACAGAGACCTAGTTTGAAAAGTTTGGAGGGGGGTCCAATGGGCCATATAGGCAGTACAAAACCTGCATTATGCTAAGGAGGGTGTGATTTTAATAGTTGTGAGGTTAGCCCAGATGGAAGGCCAGTTTAGTGTCGTATAATGTGGGTTGTTTGTATTGTATAAGACAGATTCCCATTTGCTCTGTAATACTTAAGTGAGGGAGGAGATTGTGGGTATAAGAATCGAGTATAGTTTGGAGGCTATGTGACCCTGCCTTTAGCTCAGGTCTTCAGTGCAGCGGGAAGGTGGGGGGTTCTCGAAGATTTATGCCTTGAAATAATGGCTTTAATCTTTAGAAAGTGATAGAAGTCTATTTCCTCAAGTTCAAAATTGGATTTAAGGTGAGAGAGAGGTACCGGTTAATAGGAGATCCCAGGTCCCCTACTAACAGGATGCCTTTTTGTGCCCAAAAAGAATCTTACCCTCTGATTTCAAGTTATTGTTATGCCATAGTGAGGTCGTGAGGGAGAAACGCATTTTGTTAGGGAGTTTGTCGTCAATTTTTTGAAGGGCTTGTGCCGTGTTGGAGAGAAAGACTGAAGAGTGCTTCGTCCTTATTCTCTTGGTGGTGATGAGTGAAGTAAGGGAGAGTGGCTGGGCAGGGTTGTTTGAGGTTGAGCCAAGTGGGAGGGGCGGTATTAGTAAGGGGGGAACCAGAAGAATCCTTGTCTCACTAAGTATGCAGATTGGTATCTCCGCTATTCTGGGTCGTTTAAATCTCAGAGTGTCTTTGGGAGCCTCGGTTTTTAAAGTGCTATTCTCGTTTTTTGGATTGCCACAGAAACTCTGCAAGTAGCAGATCAATTCTGGCAAAGAGGGAGTCCAATAGATTGATTGGCAACATGATAATTAGGAAATTGATAGGGGGCGGGGGAGGTGATCATCATCTTGATGGTTTCTATACATCCCCATTAGGTGATAAGTCTGGTTGACCATTTATCTAATATGTCTTTCATTTGGTTAGGGTCATTTTTAGGTCGAGCCTCGAGTAGCGCGCAAGCGCTGCTTAGAGGCGAAGACTTATTGTAAGTGAGTTTTCAAAGCAGTCCAAGAAACGCTCGTGCGTCGTGGCTGGCCTTTTTGAGATGGGTACGCGCGGCAAACATGTGTTTCCAATTATCGTGCCCAGACGCGGGCGCGATAAGTGGAAACACATGTCTGCCGCGCGTACTCATCCAAAGGCCAGCCACGACGCACGAGCGTTTTTGGGACTGCTTTGCAGGCTGCCGCCCCCTTAAGATGAACGCCATGGAAGGTAAGGTGGGAATTAACGGACCCTCGTTCCTAACTGATGCGAAATGCCATGAGAAATAGCTGGCGTTGTTAGATACTTTTCGCTCCCCAGAATGCGGCCCTCCTTCTCCCTCGTATGAATAAACCTTTTTTCTTCGACCGTACCCGGGCTCCGAGGCACCCTCTCACTGCACAAGAACGGGCCCACCGTCCTTCCCTCTAAATAGGAGACCTGGTTTCTTTTACTAACTGCAGTAGCTGGGTGGGAGGGGTGCACCTGCGCCGGACAGGTGAATGTATTCCCGGACCAGAGCTCTGCGAGGCCTGCTGTGTAGGTGTAAACCCAGGGAGGGCAGGGGGGTCACCTGGGGCTGCCAGTGAGACCCCGGCGCTGTGAGGTGTATCACAGAGACCTCGTGATGATTGATTGTTCACCAGCTCAAGAAATGGAGATAGCCCCCCGCCCCCAAAAGGAAATGAAAATACATTTGAAAGAGGGGGAGGGGGCAAAGGTGTGTCTGGAGGAGCATGGTGAGCTATGGTTACCTGTGGAGATGGGCATTGGCCTAGCCAGTGTCATGTACCCTAGGGCAAAGAAGGTAATGCCCCCCGGCCGCTTTTTGAACTGTGAAATATAGCAATAACCGGGGTTCAGTGGGTCCCGGTGCCACTGCACCTGCTACACCAATGGAAGACTGGCCCCTGGAGATGGGGTTTTAGGGAGCCCTAGGTGACTCGTGTTAGCGGTGGTTTCTGGCAGCTGCTGATGCCCTGAAAGGAGCTCATACTGCCTGGCCGCTCCCGAGGTGTTCTGGAGTCACCCTGTGGAAGGGGCTAGTACCTGTGGGAGGGCCTGGGGTATGTGGGTCTGGGCGGGGCTATTTTTATCTGTCATTACTTATTATGCTTTTACATTCAAGCGCCTTTTAATTCTTCCTTTTCGCAGCAACAGTCAACAGGCGCTACTCTGACATCATGGCGCAGCTGACCCATGACCTCGGCACGGCCTTCTTCCAGAAGCAGCAGCTAAATGCGTCGATGGCGGACACCTTCCTGGAGCACCTCTGCCTCCTGGACATCGACTCGGAACCGACCACGGCCCGGAACACCAGCATCATCTGCACCATTGGTACAGCCGCACTGTTTTATTTTATTTATTTTAAATTATATCGCAAACCTTTATTACATTTTTTGTTCAAAAGTACATAAACATTGAATAACTTGCACAAAAAGTCCAAAAATAGAAAAACATTTTGTTCATGAATAAAATTTGCAGTAATAAAAAATGCAAACAAAGCAGAAATGTAATACTAGAATCACTATTTGACGTGAATAATACGACAAAAACAGAAAATGCATAAACACGTTTTAACTTGGTTTAAATCCCTCAGTCCCTGGTATCGAGGGGTCATGGCTTTATTCCAGCAATAATGCCGTCTGCCTCCAGTAACATAGAACTTGTGCATTTTATACAAGCATTTTGTATGTTTATTTTATTAATTTCATAATGGGCACGCAAGACAATAAAAGCGGCACATAAAATATAGGTAACAGTACACACAATTCACAAACATGGTTTCGTTTTTACTCTACTCCTTGAAAAATGCCAGAAAGCCCTCCGTTCCATGGAGTTGTAGGGGCCGTAGGTATTCGTGCATTTATTTTGAAATTGTCATCTTTCATGAGGCTCTTCAGGCCATAGGCGGATACAGAAATAAGCACTTGTGCATTTTGCAAACTTGGCCTTGCCACTGACATAGCGCCTGGTGTCCCTGGCATCCGCCGACCACTGGAATCGGAGCTTGAGTAATCCTTTGGTAGTTCTAAGTAATTATTTGCTAACTATAGCCTAAGTTTTTTGGGGAAAATATCCTCGGCTCTTTTTAACACGGAGTACAATCCGGTTTTCCACATAATTACTTTCTGATGGTGCTACGGTAGTAAGTCCTCACTTCACTGTATTTTACCCCAGGGGCTCATTACATCACGTGATCATTTACATGACGGGGCTTTACTTCACACGCAGGTCGGTAAATATACATATTTACACGTGTGTATGTGCATATAATACTTTTTTACATGTGTGTAGAAATACACTATTATAGGTTTAATTATATAATGAAACTTAAATTTTAAATTTATTTTCCGGTTAATAATTTTCTTTAAATTCTGTTTTTTAATTTATTTATATTTTTAACATTGAAAATCCTATGACTGACTCCTAAAAACTATAACTACCCCAGTACGATACATACCCCTTAACCCTAAAAATGTATTGCCCCGCTACTCTACCCACGAACCAAAAACACCCCTTACTACTCTTCTATACACTACACAACCCTGAATCCTAAATACCTTACTTTCCCTGTACGTTTGCCATTCCCTAACCCCACATCTCCTGACTTCTCCTGTACACTAACTACCCATGAACACTAAACACCAAACTACATCTGTACACTACTTGCCCTCTGACAGCTAATATCCATATACACTACACATCTCTGAACCGTAAAAACACTTTACTGTGCCTATATACTACTGCTCCCTGGACCCCTTAAGACCCCTATTCACTCCCCAGCTCTGAAGCCAAAAAACCTTACCACCTCTGTGCACTACGAATCCTTGAACCCAAAAAATCCATGCTAGACCTATGCACCACTTGTCTCTGAACCCTGAAATCCCTTACCCCACACAAAAAATGAAACCTTACATTTAGATTATAATTAAAATATTTTTAATCCTACCTTTTGTAAAAAAATTAAGTCAAGATTACTCAATACGTATTAACTAATATCTCAATTTTAATAACCTACTGTGTAATTTACTAAACTTGCACTCATTTTTAATATTTTTAGATTAAAAATATTTATGTAATTTAATTACAAATAAAACATTAATTTAAAATGATTTTAAACTCTGCTTTCCTCACTCATTCTACATGTGCAAATATTTGTGTATGTATATATGTATATATATGTGTGTGTGTATACATATATATATATATATGTATATATATATATATATATACACAAACATGCAGATTATAATTGTTTACACATATATATGACTCATCAATTGAAACAAGCATTGGCAAATGCTAGTAGGTCTGGATGTAAAGAAATGGTGTATGGTAATGTGAAGCATCACAAGTAAAGGGCATGAGTAGATATGTATTTGTGTAGAAGCAAAGAACTGAAGAATAATATTGGTGTATGTTCAAATGTCAGGTGACAGTTGCACTGTCAAGCCAGACCTAAAACTCCATGTAGGTTAACGACTGACCTTCTCCCATCTGTGCTGCTCCCAGAGAAAAACAACATAAATTATCTTGTTCAATTGTATACTTTATTTCGGTCCTTGAGCCATAAAAGTACAAAAAACATATTTAAAAATCATGAAGGCACCTAAGAATCAATACAGTACTATTAAAAGGAAGTTGTATTTAAAATTGTGAAAACTAAAAAAATAGACTTGGATGTGGGCTAAAATCAGGTCCGCGATGCCATCTGGAAGGTCAAAACTAGTTACAAAGTCATGATAACTTGATGTAATGGCTAACATGTAAAAGTTATAAGGTGCACAATATGATGTAAAGAATTAATACTTGTTCTAGTCAAGGAAAGTGAAAACAAAGCACTTGACTTCTCTCGGGTCACTGTTCATGATGGAACAATAGCAATACCATAGAACAACAATACACAGTACAACAGGATTTCCAGTAGAAAAAAGATAACATCAGTAACACAATTTTCCAAACTTGACACCCCACAATTCCCTAGTAATAAGGTGAGATGTGAAACCTGAGCATGGTACCTACGATATTGGGACTGGGAATTAGAACAACAATCCCGCCTTTTTCCGTAGTAGACATATAGTATACAGATATCGACTTTTAAAAAAAAAAAAAAAAAACGGGGCCTAGCTTGTGGTAGGCCTCCCAATAGTATCTCACCCCGATCAAAGTGCATAGGGGTTTAGGCTAACCACGCCAGGGCCTATCCTACTTGGGGCGAAAGAATAACTTGTGTTCAATATCCTTGGTTTCTTGACTACGGAACTCACAGGCTGCTGAAGTGAGTTGGTGGGATTTCTAACTATGTATACATTTATTAACCAGTGGTGTTCCCAACCTGAATTTTATAAAGTGTGCGGGCTAAAGGAGGTTGAATCTGGTCAAGATACATTTCTCTAGCGGGGGCAGTTTGGATGCAAAAAATGCTTCCACCAGACCCCCAGATTTGGCTTTGTTATAGTCCATTACATTTCTGTGCCAGAATGCGTCTTTGGATATACCCTTAGCGTCTGCCCCAATTGTTGAGGGGTTGTTCCAGTACCCACCCAGGCTGTTGAGATGGAATTTAACAAACTTGAGCCAGGGTAGTGATTGTGCATTGCGCTGGCTCAGTCCTTCTACCAGAGCCAGCCTATAATGATCGAGCTCTGGGGTGGGCCACAATCTAACACAATACAGGAGGGGTTTTAACGTTGCCTTATCTCCCACTCTTTTGAGGTTTGTATAGATGAATAGTGGTAATTTGGGGGTACTGTCATAGGCTGAATGGGGACCTCAAGAAATTATTTTCCTTTGTAATCAAGCCATTGATAATTGAAATCCATCCCCCCCCCTAGTTCCGCTCCATAAAGCGCTGCGGCCTGAGCTTTTGCCCTATACACCTCTATTGCAGGGGAGACAGATTGGGAGGAGTTGCTTTAAGTCTCTGAGACTGCTGAGGAAAAGTGAAACGGCATGATTTCACTCTTCTGTACGTGTGATTTCCAGGTTCTTCTCGTCAATTCTGATTCTCTTCCCCCCCTCCGCCCCCAAATAATCAAAGTTCCCTACTATCTTTAAGGGCTCCCCATTCATTAAAAACTTGCCTTTGCAGGATTTATGCAGGCTGAATGTCATAACTTTAGTTTTTGTGGTATTCACAGCCAAAACACAGGTGTTGCAAAACTCTGAATTTATGTAGGAGGTTTTGGAGCCCTGACGGGCTTTAGGAGAGGAGGGTGTCATCTGCAAACAGCAGTGCAGGTGTAGGACAAACAGCGAGCTTTGGAGTATCATGGGCGCGCTCGCCTAGAAATTTACCACCTCATTTATTTACAAAGAAGTGTTGGCGCAAGTACACACTCTTGTCGTACCAGACGCAGGACCGGAATGTGATCAGTTAGATTGCCACTCGATTTCCCCTCCCCCCCCCGACTTGTGCAGTGGTGTTATGTAGTCTGAGTGTGTTCAATAGTGTATGATCCATGCCCATGGCAGCTAGAATGGACCAGACGTGCTGCCTCTGGACCAAATCAAAGGTAGCCCTGAGGTCCACAAAAGCCAGATATAAATGATCCCTGGATAACTTAAGATATTAAGACGCAATAAGAGCAAGATGGAAAATTTGATCTATTGTGCTCACCTTGGAGCGGAACCCTGCCTGTAACGGTGACAAGATAGTCTTTGACCATCCAGTCCGGAAGTCTAACCGAGATCTGGCGACAGAAGACCTTCTGCAGATGGTCTATACAACTAATGGGCCGATAGTTATATGGGGTTCCTCTGTCACCCTTTTTAGGTCTCGCCTGAGCCAGCGAATGCGCTGCTCCTTCTACCCCTCTTCTACCCCTCTTCTACCCACTGTAACTAGCAAAGACACTGTCACAGCAGCATCACTCGGCGCCGCCACGGCATCACTCGGCGCCACCACGGCATCACTCGGCGGCATCACTCGGCGCCACCACGGCATCACTCGGGGCCAGCACAGCATCAGTATCGCTCAGCATCGCCTTTGCAATAGTACACCACCACATCATCATCATTCAGCATCGTCTCAGCACCAGTCACCACCACCACTACCACCTCAACATCACTCAGCACCACCTCAGCCTGCTCTCGGAATCCTCCATCTGTTGGTTCTCCCCTAGCGTCTGGCCGCTGCTAGTGTTTATAATACAGGTACTAGTTCACAACCTTCAACCTCCAATTGTTTATGCCCCCTCAAAAAAATACTTTAACAAGTATTGCAAGAACAAAAGAAAAATGAGGTAGTTTTTTATTGTACATACATTTTTTTAATATGGTCGTTCTGTTGGACATAATGCCTTCTTGGTCATATATAAGGTAGCAAATGCTTCTGGCACTTTTTTATTACAACTTTTCAGCATGCTGCACAGCAGCCACACTTCTCTACAGCACAGTTTAAACACATTGGCAAAGTCAATAGCTCTGCCTAAACACTTATAAGGCCCCAAATGCGAGACCTATTGGCTATGCCAATGCTTGTTTGTTGTTGTCAAAGGACTCTCTAAGATTTGACTGAACCAGATACCCACGTATCTTATTTTGTCTGGGCTCATTTAAGACTGCAATCCCCGATAACTGAGTTATTGCCGTGGACGTTCAAAGGTAGGACTGCAGTTTTGTCTCTAGTAATGGTATAACCTGAGACTTGGGCATGGTCATTGAAACCTGACATGATGTTAGTTAAGGCAGAGTCTGTGAGATCATCTGCGGCGTACCCCAGGGCTCTTCCCTCAGCCCAACTCTGTTTAACATCTACATGGCACCGCTCGCCCACGTCGCCCATCGGCACGACCTCAACATCATCTCCTACGCCGATGACACCCAGCTGATCCTCTCCCTCACCAAGGACCCCACACCGCCAAAACCAACCTTCACGAAGGAATGAAGGCCGTCGCTGAATGGATGAGGAACAGCCGACTGAAGTTGAACTCGGACAAGACGGAGGTCCTCATCCTCGGATCCACCCCTTCGGCCTGGGACGACTCCTGGTGGCCGACCGCACTGGGAACCGCCCCAACACCCACCGACCACGCACGCAACCTAGGGGTCATCCTCGACTCCACCCTCTCCATGACTAAACAGGTCAACGCCGTCTCCTCCGCCTGCTTCAACACCCTCCGCATGCTCCGCAGGATCTACAAGTGGATCCCCACTGAAACGAGAAGAACAGTCACCCAGGCCCTCGTCAGCAGCAGGTTGGACTACGCAAACGCCCTCTACGCAGGAGCCTCGGCCAAACTCCTGAGACGGCTCCAACGCATCCAGAACGCCTCTGCACGCCTGATCCTCGACATCCCTCGCCGCAGCCACATCACACCCCACCTGAGAGACCTGCACTGGCTCCCGGTCAACAAGAGGATAACCTTCAAACTCCTCACCCACGCACACAAGGCACTCCACAACACCGGACCAACGTACCTCAACAGACGCCTCAGCTTCTACACCCACACCCGCCAGCTCCGCTCCGCCGACCTCGCCACTGTCCCCCGCTTCCGAAGAGCGACCTCCGGTGGCAGATCGTTCTCCCACCTCGCCGCCAAGACCTGGAACACCCTCCCCATCCACCTACGGCAGACCCAAGACCTGCTGACCTTCAGAAAACTCCTCAAGACCTGGCTTTTCGAGCAGTAGCAACATTCCCCACCCCAGCGCCTTGAGACCCTCACGGGTGAGTAGTGCGCTTTACAAATGATATGATTGATTGAGTCTGCTTGAGTGGTGAACAGAAGGATGTTGTCCGCAAATGCTGCCACTTTTTGTGGGCCTGCAGAGAAGGAGATATCGGGAATAAGGGTGTTCTCTCTATATTTTATAGGAAGTGGTTCCATGGTAAGTAGAAATAGTAGAGGTAAGAGGGAGCATCCTTGTCTAGTGCCTTGTTGTAGGATAAATGAGTTAGCTGGTGTTCCGTTAATATTAATTCTGGCCGGATAATCCCTTTATAAGGCGAGAATCATTTTAGTTTGGGCCAAGATTGAATGCGGTAAGGATAGCGTGAAGAAAAGACCACAGGACCTTGTCAAAGGTATTTTCGGCTTCTAATGCAACCGCACAGGTGGGTTGATTGAGAAGGTAGGCTTTCTCACTGATATGACTGAATAGTCTGATATTGTCTGAGCTGAACCTACCTTTGATAAATCCATATTGTTATGGGTGTATAATTGTTCTGAGGATGGGTTCCAGCCTAAGAGCAAGAGTTTTCGCGCAACTTTTGCAGTCAATGTTTATTAGGGAGATGGGACGGTAATTTTGGGGTTTGGATGGGTTTTACCTTCATCATGGATGACTATTCTAGTGGCTTCTGCAGCGGTACCAGTGACTACCAGTAGAGGAGAAATGGGGGAAAAGATCCTCTAAGGAAGTAATGATGGAGGGTTCCCAGGTATGGTGAAAGGTGGCAGGAAAGCAGTCAAGTCCTGGTGCCATCCCTGCTTTAAGTAGTTTGTGTTTCTGATCTCTCGTTGTACAATAGGTTTTTCAAGAAGGGTTTAAGTTGTGTTGTCTATTTTTGTGACGGGGATCGTGTTAAGGTATTGTAGGTAGGTCTCATAGGGAGTGTAGTTGCTTTTGGAGTAGAGGTTGCAGTAGAAGCATTCAAAAGTGGAGAGAATATCATCCTCCTTGGAGGAGGGTGCGCAGTGTTCATTGGTAATGGAGGTTACCCTGGGTCTATGGCATGTTTGTTTCAGATAAGAGGCTAGTATTCTCACTGCTTTATTTCGTCCACAAAAGGAGATGCCTTTGTTTCTTTGATCAATGAGGTGTGGTTTGTTGCTTAGAATTTTATTGTATTCATACTTTCATTTTGTTAGTTGATTTATATGAGATCTGACTGGGTTGAGTTTAAAATCCTTTTCTAAAGATTTTATTTGTTGTTCTAGGTTATCTAAACTGCGATGTCTTGTTTATTTTCCATGACATTAGTTTGATCATGTGATAGGGAATGGTGGATTTGTGGGCGTCCCAGACAATTTGTGGAGTAGGATTCGATTTTCTATTAATTTCTATGAATGGAACAATTTCATTATTAATCTTGTTTCTAAAAGTACGGTCTTCTATGAGAAGGTCATTCATTCGTCATGATTTAGGTGCTGTGTGGGAATCATCGTACAGGAGAGATATGCAGGCATGATCTGAAACTAGAATTGGAGGTACAGGGGATGTGAGTCTTGTCAACTAATATTAAAAGGAGTTGTGTAGGTGAGAAAAAAATGTGAAGCCTTTGCCTGTAGGGTTAAACAGTCTCCATATATCGTTCAGTTTAAGGCCGCTGCATAGATTTTGAATTTGTTTGTGAGATTTGTTTGGTCTAAATTGGCAGGAGGAGTTCCTGTCTAGGAGACCGTCCCATGGTAAGTTAAAGTCACCAGCCATGATGATTCTGCAGTAAGGGGGCAGGAGAAACAGCTTTTTAGGTTTCGCCTGCACAGCGCTTGAGCTGTGCTTGTGAAATCTATTGTATTTAATAGAGATCTTAAATGGGGCTTACATCCCGCCCTTCCTTTTCATTCGTTCGTGTGCGAGCCACTTACTTTTCCTCCCTTTTTATTGGTTGTAACATCCCATTTTCTGTTGTTTTCCGAATCTTCTTCTTCTGATACGTGTCCAGAGGCTACAGTACTCCTTTCCATCCTCTTGAACTTCTTTGTTATTTTAATTACGAGCGAGCACATCGCTTTTCAACCTACTTTTTGGTGACTGTGCTGGTGTGCTTCTAAAGGAATTTAAATTTAAAATTTCTTTTATTTGGGGTGAGTTCTTCGCATATTTTTATATTTGTAGGGATGGGAAGATTAAGCAATTTGCTTACAGGATGTTGACCCGATGCCAAGACTCGAACCTGGTTCCTCAGCTCTAAAGTCGGCAGCTGTGGCCACAATGCCACATCCTCTCTCCTATTTCCGAACCTTGCTTTATTCAGCTGCCTGAATGGAGGGCGATTTAAGCAAATCAAGCAGAGTCGTAGCAAGGATGTCATATGTCCTAAATACACTTCTTTCGATTGAATCAAAGAACGCCCTTTCATTTATGTGGATTTGCAAATTACCAAAGCAACTGCCTAACAAGTAAACATTATTTTACTTTTACATTATTTATTTATAACATCTGTCCCAAAGACACAACTTCTACAATGGCTACAGCCGGCGACTTTTAGAACTTGAAAACAACTTGGAGTTTTGGCGTCATGTGAATTTGTGAAAATGAATTTACAGCTTTGTTCCCTTTCGATATGCACTTTGTGTGAGCAGCATCCATCAGCAAGAGATTGTTCTTCTGGTTTCACCAGTCGCCTTTGCTTCCTCATCATTGGTGCTTGCACTCCTCTCACCCCGACCCCTCCATGACCACTGTTCTCCCTCCTTCCAAGACGGAACTCAACCCTTTTGGCAGATTCGCTTTCGTAAGTGGCAGGATCTTGCTGAGAGTGCCAAGGAAGGCTGCTTTACACCTTTATTATGCAGCTCTCCTTTGAACCAAATCATACCTCTTTCAAACTGTTTACTGTTTACCTAGTCCACCCAAGCTCTTACACAGCGCTAAAAACCAAGAGATACTTCTGCAAAACTCCACAAACGGCCTGTCATTGCTTAAAAAAAAACATAATTTACAACCGGCAGCAAATAGTTTGATTTCACCACGTTTTCTATGGTTTGTCATGTGAGGGAGAAGTAATTGTTATGTGTTTATAATGAGTTAAATTCTCATGCTTGCAGTTTAGTAAAAGGTACTTTGCGCTTTAAATAAGCACTAGTTACATTACATATTCATTTTTTGTAGTCGCTGGGAGATTAAATGATTTACCCAGAATCACAGGATGTTGAGCAGACGCCCAGACTTGAACCATTCTCCCTACGTCTGAAGTTGGCAGTTGTGACTGCTACACCACTTCCTCTTCTCGTCTCTTTAGTTTGTTTTCTGGGATAGAGCCAAGAGCACAGAATTCCCCCCAAATGCTCACCTAGCAATTAGCCTCTTCAGTTGTGTTGCTTTTTTGCATTTCCTAACAAGCACTCCTTATGAGTGCATCTGCAGGCCGTCTCTCTTCTCCCCGTGTCTTGCAGCGTCCTCCAGGGTCACACCTCGTTGTTTCCACCCTTGTTTTATTTATTTCTCTTTCCACAGATACAGCTCCCATCTTTTTGACATCATTCGCCCCCATCCAAAAAACACATTTCTGGGTCTTTTAAATCGTTTCCTTTCAGACTACAGGGATGAACATTAAGCCCTCTGTGCAGAGGCACACAAGGGCCCCCAGTAGCACAAGTCAGCATTTATCACTGCGAGAGGTCTTTCCAGTCAGAGCAAGGCGCAGCCAGCGACACGTGGCGTAGTCTCACCTAATCTCAGTATCCGGCCTCATCTGTATTCACACTGTACTTATCAGGTACATGTTTTTTTTCTTTGTACTCCCCCATTTAGCTAATCTCCCCGCTATATAATACCACCAGTAACAGCACAATATATTGCCTTTCTCAATATACAAGTCATAACACTTTAAAAGAGTTTCAGTAACTTATATTGCATAACTACTCACCAAGCTACAACTTACAACAAAAACACCTTATTATTAATCACATTGG
Source organism: Calotriton arnoldi (assembly GCA_963921515.1). NCBI lineage: Eukaryota > Metazoa > Chordata > Amphibia > Caudata > Salamandridae > Calotriton > Calotriton arnoldi. The sequence continues at coordinate 408,629 of CAWUFW010004608.1, read as the reverse complement.
CGAAACCTATTGCATTTACCATTGCTCATTATGTAAATGAGACCAAATCTATTTCCTCCTCATCCGCCTCCACCCCCTCCCCCCGTTACCACCCCATCCCTGCTCCAACCCTTCCCCTACCCCCCTTGCCACCCTATGTTAGCAGTGTTTGCTTCAGCCCACTCCTTTCTTCCAGCACTCACCTAAGGTCATTCTTCACAAACCCCACATATCACAGTCCTGCATAATATAAAGATACTATCCCTTAATGTTAAGGGATTAAATCGCCCAACACAACGGCATAAAATCCTAGACTATATCCACAAAATCAAGGGAGACCTAATCCTTTTACAAGAAACAAAAGTCGCTATGAAATAAGCCATCCTCCTAAAGAAACTCTGGGTGAGTGACCAATCTTGATTTTGTGGATATAGTCTAGGAATGGGAGTTGAGCCGAGTTTCTGTGAGTGAATATGTACTTGGAGTATTGACAGTATTTTGCTGGATCCAATTTGTTGTGGGTTAGTTGCTTGAGGGTTATTGTCAGGTTACATGTTATTGGATCAAGCAGTTCTCACTAGAAGGGTTAGCAGGGTTAAATCACTTACTTCCAAGATCACCTCAGACATAACGTTTGGTGGTCAGGGGTTATCAACAATCAGGTAGGGAGGATGCTAACGGAGGCACATCATGAGGGCAGGAAGGTGGAGTGACTATGGAGTATTCCCAGGTTCTAAGTTATAAGGCGTGAGTTTGTTAGTAGGTTAGGTAACCGTTTGAATGATTAAGGTTAGTTAATTGGAAGTATACCTCATATGTGAGGGAGTTAGCAGCATACCTCAACATGATTAGTGGAGAATGAGGATGTAGCATTAGGTGTTTTTTTATTCTTGAATTTCGCCGATAAAGTAGACCAAGTCATTGGGGTCATCTTCCCATTGTAGGTGGTCTTCAGGCGAACTGGACCAATGAAGGAGAATTGTATAGCTAGGTCCTTCAGTTTTTTTTCGCTGGGATAGGAATGCTTTCCTTCTCTTGACTGTGTCTTAGAAGTAGTCGAGGGAAATTCCGATGGTGGAGTCTTGTCAGCTGAACCTTTGCACCTTTTTCATCTGTGAGAGGATTAGTTCTGCAGGAGAGTTTCGAAGTGGTCTGAAGATCAGATCTCTAGGCGCCGAGCCATTTTTCGGTTTGAAGGTTGAGACTCTGTGGGCTTGAGTTATTGTGAAGTCTTTTGTGAAGTTTAAACCCAGGGTTTGAGGTATCCATTTTTTTCATGAAAGCAACACAGGATGGTGTGTGGTATTCGCACCCTCGGGGAGCCCAGCGATCCAAAGGTTGCCCTTCAGTGTCTGTCATCTAAGTATGAGAGGCCTCTTTCCTGTCGGCCTAGTCTGGATGAGCAAGGATTGTGATCTTCTAGTAGGTTTATGTGCGACTCTGCTTCTGACACTCTTCCCCCTAGTAGCTGGATATCTTGCTTGACGGATGTAAGGTCATTCTGCATGGAGTCTGTGCTAGCCTTCATGGACTGGGCAAGAATATGTAGTGATTCAAGCTTCTGCACGATTAGGTCAAGAGTAGGGCTAGCGTCTACTTGCGATTTGATTGGAGAGTCAGGAATGGGGTCCTGTTTGGATCGCTTTTGCACTGATTTATTGTCTTTCAGGCCCTCCCCCCCCCCCCCACCACCACTGAGTCCCTAGTATTATGTGCTTGGAGGTCAGACATGATAGTAGAGGATGTAGACGTGATTAGACACTTCGATAGGTTGGTAAAATGTAGATGTAAGCATTGGTAGGTGCGTATTAGGGCCCCAAACTCAGGCGATGAAGTGTGGCGGATTGGTGAGTGAAGGTTCACCCCTGGACTCTGGCCGTGATCGTGACCATGAGAGTGCCAAATCTGTGAGGTTGCATAGTATTCAGCGTGGGGTAGTAAGGATCATTCTGTCTTATTGGGTCATCCTCGGAGGTTTCACGATATAGATTATATAGAAAGAACGCAGAGAGCAGTATCAGCCTAGAGGCAGAAGTATGAGCCTTGGGTAGCGGAGAGAAAGTCAACCATGTCAGGCAACCATCTACAGTCAGGCAGGTCTTCTGCAACAGCGAGCACCAGAATTATTGGTCGTGTATCCGTTTGCATTGATGTCAAGGGTAAGAATTGATCTTAAAAGGAAGTTGGAGGCCCGCTTTCAGGTTTGTAGAGGCAGCAGAGAGCTCTAAAATGTACACAACAGGTTTACAAAGAGAACTGTATCTTGCCGGTGGCCATTTTGATGTCAGGCACAGCCTCTGTGCTCCACTAGGATGATGGCGTGTGAGAACGGTGGCAATATTAAGCACCTACCCTAAAAGGGAGCTGGTTTTCAGCTGTGTAGAGGCCGCAGGGGGCTCCAGGATGCACAGGATGGCCCTACTGAAGGAGTTGTCTTGGCGGCTGCAATTTTGGGAGCAGGCATGGCCTTCGTGAACCATCAGGTAACCATGCGGCAGGAGGATGACTGCATGAAGTTCGGTGCAGGTGCTCGGTAGTCGAAGTCGAGCGGCACGTCAGTTGCATAGCTGCATCAGGGCTCAGATAATGTCGTAGCTAGGGAAGATTTATCCCTCTAAACTGTAGGAGAAGCTGTGAAGGGTGCGGGCGTGGCAGAACGCTGAGACTAAGCGACCATCTTCCAGGGTGGGAGTCACGCCCCCGACATTCACCAGGGAAAGAAGATCCGATTGCCTCATTATAATCTGTGCACATCAGGATAACACATGAGTAATGCAAGCACACTGGTTGACTAAGCATAGTAGGTTCCCCTCTCACTACAAACACTTTAATACGTTCTGAGCTACATTAGCAGAACTAGCCATGATTTTCTGCTCACTCTTGCTCGTCTGCCCCGCTAGACTTTGCACTGCTGACACAAGCTGCTTCAATAAGCACCTGACCATGTTAAAACGGGTACAGCATCAAATAGACTCCCAACCTGATGGATGCTATCCTCAAGCACTATAAACGTCAGTCTTGAAACCCTACTTGACTAACCATTGAGTCGTGCACCAAATTCAAGAAGATCTACAATGAACAAACCATTGCACAAAAAAGAATTCCATTTATCTAAGAGTCAAAATGAAAAGTCACTCCCCAAGCAGCCAAGATCCACAAACTCAAATACACTATTTTAATACAAAGCTTGCCTTCCAAAGCACAGAGAAGAACTAAACCATTCACAGTTCCATTGTTTGTTTATGTTTATGGATTTATAAAGCGCATAGCTGCCCAAGGGCCTCCCGGCGCTGCGGAGAGGCGCGGAGGTGCGAGGGGATTAATAGATCATCAGGGGAACAGCCATGTTTTTAGTTTTTTTCTGAAACTTAGTTCATCTCTTAGCAGTCTCATTTCTTTGGGCAAGGAGTTCCACAGCCTTGGGACCAGGTGCGAAAATATCTTCCTCACCATCTGGATCTTTTTATCCTGGTGGTCTTCATGCGCAGGTCTGAGGATGATCTAAGAGACCTTTTGGGCAAGTATGGGGTGATGTGTTCTAAGTAGGGCTGGGCCCTTGCAGTTCATGGCTTTGTGGGCCAGACATAGACTTAAATTTAATCCTGGCTTGGATCGGCAGCCAATGAAGCAGTTTCAGTGAGGCTTTCGCTGATTCTTGTCTGGGGTTACCTCGGAGTATCCTAGCTGCCGCATTTTGGACCAAATTTAGTCTGTTCACCACGTATTTAGGGGAACCCAGACAGAGTGAGTTACCGTAGTCCAGCCAAGAGACTACCAAGGCCTGTACAATGGTTCTCCGAGTCTGTTCAGGGATAAGGGCTAGGATCTTGCAAAGCATGCGGAGTATCTCAAAGCAAATGGCTGCCAGTTTCCTTGCTTGTATTTCCATGGAGAGATCGTGGTCCAACCACATTCCACAATTTTTTATGGATTCTTTAGGGGTGGGGGGACTGCAAAGTTCTTGTGGCCAACTGATAGTAGCACAGAATTATTTCCCAGGATTATTAGTTCAGTTTTATCGCCATTCAACTTTAAGCTACAACTGGCCATCCATTTGGCTACTTTTTCCATGCAGGGAACCAATTGGCTGTAATTGGACTTAGGGCCCTCCGTCACTGATACGACCAGTTGTGTATCACCTGCGTAAGATACAATTGATAAGCCAAATTCCTGAACATTGCAAGCCTTAAAAGCATTTGAGTAAAATTTTCTACTTCAGACCTGCTATAATCTTCTGAGTCATCTTGGATCTTGCCATTGGCCTGCCTCCTCACCCTTCACTCCTTACTTCCGCTCTTCTTCCTTCTTTCTATGTTCCAATGCACGACTCTAACGTACTCAAGTTGTGGTGTGACAAACAGGTAGCTGCATACAAGTATGAGTTGCAGAAAAGTGTGAGAGTAGACACAGTTGTGCATGAAAGTACAATTTTGGTTTTACTTAGAAGTGATCTCACTCATTAAGTTGTATTAAAAGAAAAAAACAAGGTAAATAAAGCACCCTAAAATTCTAAGCGATTCTCAATTATTTTGGTTTCTGCATGAACCACGTTCCAGAACTTGACTGTCAGGCCTGAGAAATAGCTTCCACTAGTGAGGGCGTTTCTGTACAGCCAGGACAACCTATATAGAGCAGTACTTTATGTAATGTTACCTTTTGTTTGTAAAGAGCAATGTTCACCGTATGCCACGTCAGAGGTAAACACAACATTAAAACTGTGAAATCAATTTTAAAAAACACACGACCGGAGACATGAAGAAGCAATTACTGAGTGTTGCGAATGGAATTAAGAGAACACCACACTAGCAGATAGCTTTCAAGAGGCATTGTAGGTCAAGCCTACCAGACAGAGCAGGCTGTCTGGTTGTAAAAGACCTATTGTGGGCTTACCAAGTACCTACAGAGGCTTCTAGCCCACCCACTGCTTACCATTTGTAGGATTTATCATCACTCATTTGCTTTTTTCTTAGGCAGTAGTTTTCCTTGTCTTTTGCCCCACCAATGGAGCATAGCCTCTTTACCATCTTGCTGACTGGCTGTCTTCTATCTGCTCTATTTTAGGGAACACTTTCTTTTTATAGGTTAGGCACTCCATACTCCATGAGAGTACATGTGTTTTCTAGCTCTCTCCGCTCCCCACGAATGCCCAACTCCATGTTTCTCTCTCTGCCACCTCGTTCTCCATGTTGTTCTCGCCCCATGTGCTGCTCTCCTGCTCGATGTGTCCCTGTCATTTTCGTATGCTTCTCGCTCTCTTATGTGCTTCTCCCAGCCACACTCAGTGTTGTTCTTTTTCATTTGTGTGCTTCTCCCCCGTTCCCATATCGCTCCCTCTTTCATATGATGGATGACCCCTTCTCACCCCCTTGAATCCCCATTTGTTCCGCCCTTACCCTCCAACCCACATGGTCCTTTTTTTGTTTTTTGCACAAAATATACACACTATATATCTTTTTTATTTTTTTATTTACTAATCCAAGATGGCAGGTGCCACCTGGATCAGTAGGCAAAAATTTAAAGCAAATGGGGACTGCACTAGAGGCGACCGCATCATCAGACCTTTTTTTGGGACAATGGTGCACAGGAAAAAGCCCCAAACTGTAGAGCAGGTTTCATATCCAACGACATTCCACCAGGTTAACTGCAAGCTAAATGTGCACTTGGGACAGGATTTCACCCCCAAACTTACTCCTGGCATTAAGAATTATTTTCTTAGCGCAAAACGCACGCTCACATCCAAAATAGACGCTAATGTGCTGTTACAGTAGAATTTCCCCCCCCCAAATGACTCTCAATTACTTTAGCAGAAGTAATTACATTATTATTGGTAATTCTTTAACGCAGAATGATCAAAATTACTTTGATTACTTCGGCGTAATTGAAATTCTGCTCAGGCCTAGTTACGGGGCAAGAGAAGATGCCATAGAAGAACTGGCTGGTGATAACTTCTTTCAAGCCTGATTTATGCACAAATTCTGCACTGCCCAAATTTCAGGCGTTTTCCTGTGCCTTTCAGATCTGACAGCGTACCTCCCCGTGAGTGGTGTTCCAGTAGATCTGTACTGGACTTATGCACATCAGTATTCTGCATCATAATCTAATGACCCTATGGAACAAGCATTGGCAATGCAATAGGTCTCGCACTTGCGAGAGTTAGAGCGTTTGGAGTTGTAAATGACAATGTCTTTTACCTATTTGTTTTAGTTTGGAGTGCAGTGGATGTTTTTGGTTTGGCGTGGAATTATGTGGGTTGCATTGGAATTATTAGTTGTGGTATGATGTGTAAATCTGTGGTGTATTTTGGAGGTATGTGGTGTGTTGTGGAATTGTGTTGTGTATTTGAAATATGTGGTTTTGTGTGGAGTCACGTGGTGTGTTTTGTAAATGTGTGGAGTTGAATTGTGTGGCATTGAACGAAATTATGCCTATTGGAATTATGGGCCTGATTCACAGAACTAACTTACGTGAAATACGTAAAGTTAGTAATTTTCGGTATTCACAGAATACACTTACCACTACTAACTTTATGTCCGCTCCCGGGCCGGAGATTCCGGCCCTGTGGCGGAATTTCCGCTTCTGGGCCGGAATCTCCGCCTCTGGACCGGAATACCCTCATTTAGGCCGTTTCAATGCTCAAATGGCCTAAATGAGGGTATTCCGGCCCGGAGGCGGAGATTCCGGCCCAGAGGCGGAAATTCCGCCACAGAGCCGGAATCTCCGGCCCGGGAGCGGACATAAAGTTAGTAGTGGTAAGTGTATTCTGTGAATACCGAAAATTACTAACTTTACGTATTTCACGTAAGTCAGTTCTGTGAATCAGGCCCGCGGTGTTAGGGTGTGGCATGCATTTATGTGGACTGCTGGCATGTGACACAGAGTGCATTTATGTGGGGTGTATTTATGTTGTATTTCGTAGAGTGTAATTATGCGTAGTGTAATTACGTGGAGCTGAATGGTATTGTGTGGAGTGTAATTATGTTGTGTGGTGCTGAAGTGTGTGGCATTGAATTGTATTGTGTGGAATTATGTGGCATAGTTTGTAGTGGTACTATGTGGCATGATGTGGAGTAGTATTTTATGGTGTGGAATCATGTGGCATGTTGCAAAGTTGATTTTGTTAGTAGAGTATAATTATATGTTTAGGAACGAAGTGGATATATGTGCAGTGTAAATATGTTGCGTGAAATGTAGGTTGGAGTGTAATAATGAGTAGTGAAATTATATGGAGTTGAATTGTGTTGTGTGGAGTGGAATTACATGGTTTGGAGTGGAATTATGTGTAGTTTATGTTATCAGTTCATAATTGTGTGGCATGGAGTGGAGTGATGTGGTGCGGAAGTGCGTGTAGTTTAATTGTGTGGCATGTTATTATAAGATGTTAAAATGCGTTGTGTGTAGTGGATTTGTGGATGCAGAATGGATTTGAGGGTAAGGATGACTGTGTACGTGTGATGTTTACCAATGTTTGCAGGGATGTTGTGTGGCCATGTATATGCACTATCCAGAAGCCAAACCCCATAAATTGGTGAAATCGTGTTCTGTGGAGGTAGTGGAGCATTCGCGTAACGGAAGTTTTAGCTAAACACAATTTGGACCAAAGGGGCAATTAAAAATTGTATGCGCCAAAATTAAAACGGCAGCTGAGGTAACCATCCAAGTTGTGGACAAAGTAAGTAAGGGTACAAAAACAATTTAACAGTTCACTCCACCAGTATGTACATTAGGATCGCAGGCCACCAAACAAGACATTAAAGGTAAAAGAATTTCTGTTCTTACTCTGTAATCCTCTTTACCAGCTTGGTGCACGCAGCTGTCGAGTTCGTAGAGAAGACACAGTAGCCTTCTCTCACTGCGTACAGGGCAGGCTCCAGGGCGGTGCACCTGGTGCTGAACCAGCGGGGAAGGGGGAAGGGGATAGCAGGGATTTAAAAAGCACCCAGTGCAGAGTTACTTGTGTGTCCAGAGGTTTTCAGGCAACAACAAAAATATAAAGGTAACTTTGGTGATTAATGTTCCTGCAGGAGAGAGATCGGAGTTTTATCTAGTGGCCGTTTCCACTCACGCTAAAGTAGCGCAGAGGATTAAGATGCCTGCTGCAAAGAACATGTCCTTGTGTGTTCAGAGGATGTCGGGCAACAACAAAAATGTAAGGTAACTTTGGCGATTAATGTTCCTGCATGAGAGAGATCGAAGTTTTATCTAGTGGCTGTTTCCACTCATGCTAAAGTAGTGCAGAGGATTAATATGCCTGCTGTAAAGAGCAGAGAGATTGACACCCTGTCTAGAATGGAAGTAAGACTGAGAAAGGCCTGGCACTGAAAGCGGCAAGGAACTGGGGAGTAAGCAGGCACATCGCCAGTTTTTGAGCGAGAGAGGCATTGATCATGGAGGCCGGGGGGTGTGGGGAGCCCGAGCCCGCAGGCTGCCAGCACCGGAATTCACGGCCGCCTTCCACTCCTTTTCCTGGAGCCCCCAGCACTAACTCTCTCAAGTCGGAGAACTTTATAAAATAAAAAATAATCAAAAAAGAAGAGTTGGGCGAGCCGCGCAAAGGTGAATAAAGGCACGAGCGGCCGCCATTGTTGAAGATGAAGCGCGCTGCACGCCTTGCTGCTTAAAAAAGCATTTTAAATTGAAAAAATTTAGTTGGGCAGCCAGACAGAAGAAAAAGAAAGGCGCTGCGCCACCATTATTAAAAATAAATTGCGTGGCACTCTGCGCTGTTTAAAAAAACACACAGAGATACCATGTACACGGCTGTGGAGCGGGGAGGGGAGGGAGCGTGTTTAAAAGATAATGATCGGGCGCCTGGCTAAGGCAGGAAAATACGTGGACTCTGCTTTGCGGGAGAGCCTGTTGTGCCTGCAACAGCAGCTAGGAAAAAGGTACTAAGAAAATAGTGCTCACCAACTGTAAATAAAACATATTGAGTAATAACACATGTAACAGGGGATGTCCTTATGGAAGGTTACAACAGGAGAAAAAAAAGGTACTACGGAGGCACTACTAAGCCTACTGACCAATGAAAAGCCACCACTTACAAAGGACAGTAACAGGAGCCAATTAAAAAGATGGGAGGAGCTTAATGCACATGTCCTGAATACAGCATGTCTCGAAGACCCAGCGCAAGCGCTGCCTAAGCGAGACCTAAAAACAGATGTGTCAACGATTTTTGCAGATGTGTTGCATTATCGGGCAAGAAGCAGCATCAAAGTGCATTACGGGGTGTCTTACTGTGGTACTGTGCTTCCCACGGGGCGCGTCAGTGTTGAGTTACTAGAAATATCAGCCAATCGTGCTTTTCAATATATTTAAGTTGGATATTTAAAAGTGCATATTCCTAGATATATTAAGAAACCTGTTCCTTCTTCTGAAGCTTGAAAATCATAACAAATTACACATTAACATAACTGTCAAGCATTTTGCACTTTATGATCCTGCTAGTCTTGAACCAGGACTATTACATTTTTGTTAAACATGGTACAAAATGCAGAATGTCAGCATGCCGCCATTATACCTTCAAATACCAGGGGTACAAACCAAAAAGTGGAAGCACTGGTACCAAGGGTTCGATAATTATATTGTAGCTATCAATAGGAAATAATGTGATGCTAAACATAAAACAGCACTGATTTAGTCAAGACTATAGCAGGCAAGGGAGAGATATTCAAAGTCTGGCAAAACAGCCATTTGGCATTGTGTGTCTGCTCCCTTTGTTCGAGAAGTACACACACAGATCACTAAATTTAACTTTTGGGAAGTTAAAAGCGGTGGAAAGGAGGAGAGGAAGGGAGGAGAGGAAGAGAGGAGAATGGAAGAGATAAAAAGGGTAATTGAGATAGCACTCACAGCTATAGACCAATATCCTTGTTGGACTCTGTGGTTAAGGTGGTGGGCCGAGTTCTCCTAGATAAGATTGTCTAGCTGGGCAGAGGATAATGATTTCCTAACTGACGTCCAGTACAGGTTCCGCCCTGGGCGGTCTTCCGTAACCCAGTGTCTTAACTTATTTATGATTCTTAATAAATATACGGTCGCCCGCCCCGGTACTACCTACCTGGCCTTCATGGATCTGTCATCCGCATTTGATCTTGTGAACAGAGTTAAGCTTTGGCAGACCATGTTGGCCATCGGGGTGGATAGTGACATCGTTTATTTCTTGGAGGACCACCACAGAGACACAAAGGCAGAGGTTAGATACTCACAAGACCTTAGGGTTTCCTGTCAGATTTCAATAAATAGAGGAGTAAGTCAAGGGTGCATTTTAGCCCCTTTACTGTTTAACTTGTATATTAATAAATTGGAAAAAGTTTTGTTAGAGACAAAGGTAGATTACCCCCAGGTGGGTCGGAGTGGCCTGCCAGTTTTATTATATGCGGATGATGCGGACCGCAAGAGGGTTGCAATCTCTGCTCAACTCCTTTTCTTCCTTTATGGTGGATTTGGACCAGTCAATAAATGACTCCAAATCCTACGTGATGCAGGTGGGACCTCGCTCCAGAAAGCTTTATCGGTTTACGGTTGGACCTGCTCAGGTCCCTCGTACAGACGTTTTTTCGTACCTTGGGGTCTTGATAGACGACAAAATGAAATGGGGGCCATTAAAACAGAGAAAAAAGGGAGACCTAGCGCATGCTAATACATCTATTTTTAATTTTGCTTCAAGATTAGGCAGGAGACCGATTGCGGCACTCCTGCAGTTATATCAGGCCAAATGCGTTACTAAAGCCTCTTATGGTAGCGAAATATGGGGTCACATTGCCATGGATGAATTGCAAGTGGTTGAGAATACTTTCCTGAAACGTCTTTTATGTGTGCCCCAGGGAACATCTACTATGGTGGTACATGAAGAACTGGGGGTGCCCTACCTTTCTGATCTATTGGCTCTCCGTCCCTTAACATTATGGTCGAAGATTTGGTTGAGCGAAGCACCGTATCTAACTAAACTGATCCTGAAGGAGTGCATGGCTCTTGATCACGCTCACCATATTCTGTGGCTTAACCATATAAAGAGTTGTTTAGGAAGACTGGGAAGAGCCGACTTATTTACCAACCCAGAATTAGTAATTAAGAAAGACTTGGTTTCGGCGCGAGCAGCTTTTTATAATCAGAGGATACTAGATAGGGAAGAGTGTGAACTGAGGAAACCTAGTGTCCGTAAATTCATCATTCTGAAAACTGTGCAATTGACCGAGCCATATCTTTTAGGGCCTTTCAGCACCTATGAAAGTTTTTTTCTGACCAGGTTCCGCTTTGATCTCTTCCACCTTTTGTTGGCTCAGCCACGCGGGTGTAGCAGAGATCAGATTCTAGAGTCCTGTGGCTGCGACGGTATGTCTCCGCAGGGCATGCTTCACTTTTTAATGGTTTGTAAGCATTATGTGATTCCTCAGAAAACTTTTATTATCCCATTTTAAAAAGGCTGGAGTTCAAGCAGGTGCGACCTGTTTTTATTTACTTACAATTGTTGTCTGGTGACACTGTCCTTTTTGTCCTTAATTTTCTGAAATCAGCAGTGAGGCTTAGAGCCTGTTGCGATTAATTAAAAGTTGATCATAAGGTGTTCCGCCTTGTTAGGCTTGCTGGTGACACATATAGCTCAGTTACGGTTTTTGTGCTTATTCTCCCTTCTCTCTAATTCTTAATGATTTATTGCGTATGCACTTTATAATTTTTTTAATTGATAACGAACTGTTTGAGAATTATGAATTTAGATTTGCTATTCATGTGGTTTTTTGTGTAAACATTGTATTAGATTACATTTTAAACTATGTATGGTTTTAGAATACTTTTATGCAGAAATCGAATAAAGTGCAGTTGATTGATTGAAAGAGGAGAGAGAGAGAGGGGAGAGGGAGAGAGAAAGGGGGAGAGGGAGAGAGAAAGAGGGAGAGGGAGAGAGGGAGAGAGGAAGAGAGGGAGGAGGGGAGGAGAGGGAGAGAGGGAGAGGGAGGAGGGGAGGAGAGGGGAGGAAGGGAGAGAATATAGAATGAACACCACTTTGCTGCTCTTTTACTGCGTTCAGTGGGAGCCAAGCAGAGTAACGTAGAAACGGACTTCATCTTCTCACCTACCTCAGAGGGTGCTGTTACTGTCCCAAAACCACCTGTGGCTGATCCACACTTGTTCCCTCATAAATATACACTCTACCCCATCCCTCGACTCCAACCTTACTACCTTCCTAAATAGCTCTCATACAGCTGGAAACTCAGCCTTCTTTCTGCGTTCATCTACAGACCACAACTAATTCCATCCTGAAATCTCAAAGCTTCAGGACTTGTTCACAGTAGACAGATCTTTATGGCCGAAGAGGTCACAGAAATTCAATGGTGCTAAATACACGCTAACACTAACAGGCCTCAAAATGTTCCAATTTACAAACCTTCAATCAGCTAAACAAGACACATTCACCATAATTCCCCTCACATGAAGCACAGAACCTTTTTTTTTCTACAGGGAGCTTCTACTGGACATGCAAATCAAACAATTATCTGCAAATTTTAAGGAGGTTTTCTTTTTTAACTTTATTTTCATTCTGCATGTCAATAAAAAATGCAGCATTAATAAGGATACAATTACAGCACAAAGCAGTTTCACAGCATGAGCAAAGTAACATGGACAATAGCATAATCTGGGTAATAAAAAGGCAGAAAAGAGATGATCAGGTAATCACTCCAATACAAGTAGAACCATGACATTGAATGTTAATAATGATCAATAACAGTGCAATTATCATAAACAAAGATCCCACAAACGCCCCACTATCACCAGGGAAGTGCCACAGTATCCAACTCAAGAATCATGACATATACTATCATTACCGGGACTACAGTAAGCCAACAAGCACTTTTATGGTCCGTCTTCCTGATTCTCGTCTCCATCAGACGTCACACTCATTCGAAACAGATATGTCTGACATGGTCCCCATATATCTTTCGGGCGACTGCGGGGTGGCATAATTGCATGATAACTGTCGGATTGTGTATTGCAATATGTCATATCTCTTTGCCATTCCAAAAAAAGTGGGTAGGGGGCCTTTCATCCATCGCATTGCGATTCTCCTCCTAGCTAGCAGAAGACCCAATGCCACTAGAAGTCGAAAAGAATTCGGCACATCACAGTCATAGCCTAATAAAGCAATCAGTGGCACACAAACCAGAGTATCACTCATAATATCACTTGGATTTCACACACTGCAAGCCAGAAACGGTGCACACCAGAGCAATACCATGCCAGATGTGCAAATCTGGAGTTCTACACTCCGCAGCGTGGACATCTGGAATCAGTTCTCAATCCATATTTAAACAATTGAGCCGGGGTATAGTATACTCGATATAGATAGAAGATATTTGAAGTGTACTAATCGGTGGCGTCCGTTCAGAGATACAGTGCGGATCACCAAACACCAGTAGGCCATTGCTTCTCAGTAATCTCCATACCAAGCTCATCCTACCATTCCTGACGAGCCTTAGAGGTAGTAGTTCGCCTGCTCATAAGCATATAATATCGAAATTGCCCGTCGTGTGAATTGCGTTTGTATCAAATAGGTGAGAGAAGCCATTTCATGGAGCTCAGCTAACTCGGCATCCAACAGAGCCCACAAAGAGTGTTGTGCCCGGTAATAATGAAATTGCGTTAGCAAGGTTGGCTTATCAGCTTGCAACTGGATCTGATCACAAATGCGGAGCACCTTATCAGCGAAAAAATCTCCCACATAACATATTCAGAGTTCACGTAGAGCCCCCAACACCGCTTCTTCCCGCCCCAATGTAAACCAAATGCACCACTCTAAGAGTAACTGAGGAGAGTAAAGTAAAGGTATACATTGCATATCTGCCGATTTCTTCAGAAGGGACCTTGTGACGCCCACGGGGTCAATGACGTGAAAACGGTGCTGCGGCTTGTCAAGTAGGTAAGAAGGCAGAGACATCGGCAATGCCCCATCTCGTTCCAAATGCGTGTGCGGCAAATCCATAGGGCCATGCATCCAGAAATGAGCAAACAGTCTGGGCTGCCCTATAGTACGCCTCAAAGTCAGGTGCATTGAGACCACCCACTGAATAGGGAAGAGTAAGCGTGGCCAAATGCACGCGCGACTGTCAGCCCATGCCAGACACAGCATTAAAGAGCGTAGAGATCTAAACAGCGCACCTGGTAACAATATCGGAATATTATCAAATAAAAACAAAACGCGCGGAAGCACAACCATCTTCATAATGACTATACAACTAATAAGTGAAAGTGGGAGGCGCATCTAACGATCAACTGATTCCGAAAAGACGCACCATGGCTTTCCCATAGTTTCCATGAATCACTACCTCCGGATCCGTATGGACACCTGAATGCCCAAGTATTGTACTAGTTCCGCGGTACACTGTAGTAGAAATTCTATTGGAAGAGCACCATGGCATCAGTAAGCGGAAAAATAAGCGATTTATTCCAATTAATGTGCAATCCGGAATGCCCGCCTAATCGCACCACCTCGCCGAGAATTGGAGAAAGGTTTTGTTCCAGCTCACGGACATACAAAAGTGTATCGTCCGCATATGCTGGAAATTATAAGATTATAATGTGGAAATCGAATACCGCAATGGGCAATGCACAAGCTAAAGGTTCCGCCACCAAAGCATATACAAGTGGAAATAGGGGGCAGCCCTATTGTGTGCCTGTGGTGACATTAATCGGGGCCGAAATCAGACTGTTAACTCACACACCATTGGATTTTTGTAAAGGACTTGAACAAGCTTCAAAAAAGCTTCCCCCATTCGCCGAAGCACTGGAAGCATAAAATCCTATTCAATGCAATCATATGTGTTTTCTGTGTCTAACAAAATAGCTGTGGCGCATACACTACGGTCGATACGTGAAATTATACCAAACAGGGTACAAAGATTATAAATGAGAAATCGGCCCAGTACAAAACCGGATTGCGCAGGTCCCACAATAGTAGGGAGTAGGGACGCCAGTCTATTGGCAAGTACTTTTGCTAATAATTTTGTATCCATATTAAGGAGTGACAATGGATGATATGAGGAGCAATGCTCAGCTGGTTTACCTATTTTGAGAAAAGTATTTAGAAGTGCTTCCTGCAAAGTCAGAGGCATTGTACCACGTGCACCATCGCCTCAAAGAAGTTAATCAGATGCGGAATGAGTGTAACCTGGAAGGCCTTATAAAAGGCAACAGTGAGGCCATCTGTACCAGGGGCTTTGTCGCAAGGCATGTCTTTCAATGCAGCAATAATCTCGGTGGGACGGGGGGGTGCCATGAGCCACTCTGAGTGTAGGTGAGCCACTTCATGGCAATATGAGAAAGATAATCAACTGTAGCCTGCTCATCGTAAGGAATACGCGATGTATATATTTCAGAATAATAAGTCCGAAACCTCTCAGCAACCTGATCGGCCCCATGTTGAGGCTCCCCACCCTCATCTAGCACGTACAGCACTTCATTGTCTTCACAGTTTGGCCTAACTAAAGCTGCCAGAGTAGCATTTGGCCGTTCTCCCTCCCCTTTACCCTTCTCGTAGCATACCTCTCCAAGTGTGTTACCTCGTTTTGGGCTAACTCTTTGAACTCATCTAACTTAGCCCTGGTGTGTGCTAATACTGCAGGATCAGACGTCTCCTGATAAGTATGCTCTAAATCAGTCAATTCAGTTTCCAGTTTCCATAGGCGATCTCGAATGTAGCGGAGTACTCCAGTGTGTTTCGAAATAGTAATCCCAGGATGTAAGCCTTAAAGGCCTGCCAAATGGTGGCAATCTGTGTTACTGAGCCTAAGTTAGTACGGAAATATTCATCTATCGGTTGTGCCAATTCTTCACCAAACACTGCGCCAAGTAGGGAATATTGTGGGAAGCGCCATGTGAATGCTCGCAGACGTAGGTGCCCAATGTCTAAAACCAAACACACAGCGGAGTGATCGGAGTATGTGCGTGGCAGATGTTCGCATTGACTTACCCTGGACAATAAACTACGGGACACAAGCCAATAATCAATGCGCGTGTGTATAGCATGTCCAGAAGAGTAATGAGTATACTCTCTGTCCTGTGGGAAACTATTACGCCACACATCTACGAGGCGGCTAGCCTCAGACATTGCAGCTATAGCACGAGCCGCCACTGAAGGTCGTTGTGGAGGACTCCTAGAACAGTCCAGTTCAGGGGCCTGAACACAGAAAAAATCACCTATCTGAGGTATACTGATGTAATCAGCTAGTTTAGCGTGCAGTGAGTAATAGAACTGTGAATCGTCATAATTAAGTCCATAAATCCCCAACAATAAAATATCAAAGTGGTCTTTACGGCAACGCGCTACCACAAACCATCCTCCTGTGTCTAAACATAGTTGCTGTAATGTAATGTAATTCCTGAACCGCAGCGGGCCCATACCAAAACCCCTCGCGCATAAGCAGTAAACCCTGAAGCATAGCACACTCCCCCGCATATGCCTCTGAGTGAGCATCTCAGGACTAGGGGCCAAGTGTGTTTCCTGCAAAATGGCCACGTAGATCTGGTGACATTGTAGGTACAGTACCACTTTACGGCCCTTAAGACGATCATTCAAACCTCTGACATTCCAGGTCAATAAGTTCACTTTTGTTGTATGTTTAGGTGAAGTATCGGCATCCGCCATAGCATCAACCTCCACCTTGCCAGACTGTAATGTGCAATTAGGTGTAATCTACTAGATTAGTTAATTCACGCTTGTGCTTGCACAATACGAAGAACAATATGCTGCTAGTTCCACCGCCACCCACGCTATGTCCCCAACATGCGACACAGCCACTTATGTCCCGCCCATAACCCTCCCAAATCCCCCAACAACATATCCCAAAAGAAACCGTGTTGTTCACACATGGAGGCAAAAAGCGCCTGCCAAACACTCCTGTAACCAATGTCACAGGAGAGCTGTCACAGAAATAAAGATTCACATCAACATCCATCCAACAGATCGGATCATGTAACAGTGCATCCCTTTCCTATATGAAAATGACAAGGGAATAAACATTTTGTCGCAAACATTAGGAGTGCCCAAACCGTCTAACCTACGTCCAAGTGTGGGACTTTTGCAATAGTAACCTAAAAGCACATCCCAGAGGGAACCCATGCATCGTAGGCTCCACACACAAGGCAGTAGTAAGGCAACTATAAAACTGTCATACCAGTGATGAAATCAGTATAGAAAACAAGAACATATCCATGACATGTCATGAAAACTATCAAATTTGGCAAGTATCAATGCAACTGAAATCAATGATAACAAGATCTAATTTAATCCTGTTCATCTAGTTCGTGAGAAGACATTTGATCTGCATCTGCCTGTCTCGGTAACCCAAGAGCAGCTCTAGTGGATTTATGTCGTTTAAGGAATTGCTGAAAAGATTTAGGCTCATTGAAAAGGTTAGATTTTTCCTCAATGGATATTATTTTAAACGGGCCGCATAGAGCATTGCATGCTCTATGTTAAGTTCCTGTAGTTTACGTTTCACCTGCAAAAACTGCCTCCTTGCTTCCTAAACATGTGGAGTGAAGTCAGGAAAAATGAAGAGCTCCGCCCCCTCATAACGGAGTGACCGCAGTTCTCTGAAGCGGCGCAGTGGCACATCCCGGTCTCTATAGTTAAGTAATCGTGCAATAATATGGCGAGGCCTAGCACCCTCACCGGCCACAGCACCAATGATCGATGCACACGCTCCACCACAAACATATCAGAGAAGGTTTCACGGCCCAGTAGTTTAATGAGAAGTCGTTTTACAAAGGACTTCATATTACCAGTGTCTGTAGACTCGCAACTCTAATGATGTGGAGATTATTCCCCCGAGAGTGAGTTTCCAAATCTTCAGCCTTAGTTTGTAGAGCCATTAAAGTTTTCTCCATCTGCTTTCGACTTCCTGTTGGTGTGGCTTGTTGATCTTCAGCCTCCGATCCACGCCTCTCCACCATATCTAATCGTTCTACATGTAAAACAATACTGCAGGGGTGTGGAATTCCTATGGCCTGACACCCAGGAAACATTGTTTGGGGTCAAGGACAACAGGTTTTTAGGTTTATTTAGTCCTTGAGACAAGTAGGCCCAACCCCCTGCAGCACAAATCCTTTGGCTCCCTGTTTACAGTACCACATTATGGATCAGGGAAGGGAATTGTCTGCTGCGAAGGTAATATTTGTGTCCCTGTGTTAATGCTGTTCAAACTTTTATTTATGGTTCATTAATACATGCCTTTATTATTAGGTGAGCGTTCAGAGGAAATGTTGTAAGCTCGGACTGCACTACTGACAGTGGTTCCAGTATAAAAAAGTGTACACGTTTGCAAAGTTTAACAATATGAAGCTACGTATAATGCTCCTAGAGTGCTCAGTGATAAGATGCACATATTTGCAGAAGCTTGAAAGCAAGATTGACAATTCTTTGCATTCAAAATAAAATATTCACAAAGAAATGCAACTAGGAAAATAAAGTTTTTCTAAATTACAGTGAAATTTTAAGCACCATTTCTTTGAAGCTTCAGTTAGTAAAATGTGTTGATGCATGCTAGTATTAGCAACAAAAAAAAATCATGGTGGAAAATCAGTGAAACCAGGTTCCACAAGATTATGGGAAACATGAAAATAAACAAGCATTGGCAAGACCAATAGGTCTGACATTGGTGGTCAGCCTTTTGGTTTTGTCAAGGAGTGTCTTATTTTGACATGGTTTTTGTAAACTTTTGTTGTAGGAGCTGCCGGGCCCTCGCCATTATAACAAACATTAGCAAAATACAAAACTATTTTTTGGTCTCAAAAAGCACACATTGCGACAGCAGCCCCTGGCAGTGAACAAAACTTTGGGTGCTGATACGCTTCTTGTGAGAGAGAAGAATGCGGTCACAGTAAAACCAGCCGAAAGAGAAAAAGATGCACTTTAAAAAAGATCTTGGTTAGAACCAGATCTAATTAGATGCCCAATTCTTAATGAAAGTCACAACGGTTCATCCATGGTATATGCCGTTACATTAGTGCAGATTTACGGCTTTCATTAATTCACACAAATTAACGAAAGTAGGCCTGGAAATCATACTCCTAGAAAATATTTGAGTACTCCATTTTAGGACGAGCAAATGTGCATGTGTAGATTTGCTCATGCGAAAATCTGTTGAGCGTTTACAAGTTCACTTTCTCTCCAACCACTTTTTTTCCAGCCCCGGAAGATGTTTTACTTCTGCCCTTGTCAAGGAGTAAATTTCCAAACTTTCTCAGTATGGGAGAAGATTAGAGAACAGCTGGTGAAAACCCCTAAACATGCAAGTTAGTAGGTTTGCACATACTCAAAAGGGCATTCCAACCCTGAAACTATTGCTTACCGCTACCTCCAATCCCAGTATGCAGATCTGCGGAAAGGTGGCAAAATAAGGGAATTGCTAATATTCAGACCTTACTATAGTATGAACCCTGGCATAATCAGAAAGGCTATTATCAGAGCTCCTATATAATGAGATTGCTTCCATAAGTTGTCGCCGCACTACATGGCACCAAAGGGACAAGTGGATTATGTTACAGGACAAGTAGAAATGTCAGGATTTGTTGTTGCTGTCACCGTGCCCTCATCACATGACCTGGCCGATTTACGCTGTTCGAATTACAATTTAGGTTGGGTTTTGTCAGGCTTTCCCATTGTGGTAAGTAGAACAAGAGCCACTGCTACATTCAGAACTGGGAGGCATACAATATATGATATGGTGTAACCTTTTGGGCCACCGCTGTTGCCAGCAAGTCACCCTAGTCAATCCTAGTGTGCTGCGCCAGTAATAATCACCCTATTGCAGTAATAGAAAAGTCAGCATTAGCAGTAGAACCATTGGGGAGGCGTCGTTGTTTCAGTTTGCTGATTCAACCCCTTCTTCCCTGGTTTCAAAAGAGACCTGAAACTCCTCCTCCTCAACAAATACTTTAATTCTTAGACCTCTGATCCTGGTTTACTATCCTCGCGCTCAGAACTAAACCCTATATCATAGTCGGCTATTTGCTTGCTGGTTTGCTTATGCTGTCTACTGAACCTCTTAAACTGTTATCATGGTTTCCGTTACTGTGCTGTTGTTGTGCACTATTATCTATTGAGTCTCGTCTCATATGTTTATTGTGTTCCTGATTCACCGGATTTGCTCACGATCAAGTAAAGTGCTCTGACACCTTCGGGTCTAGCTAGCGCTATATAAAACTTACAAATAAATAAATAAAAAAATCTGAGATCCTAGGTGAGGTCATCAGCAGGGCATACACAGAATAGGTGATACAGATCACAATAGCCCCTGCAGATACTACGACGAATTAATGGTGACGATAAAGACCCTGTAGTAGTAGGGGGGGCTGCAGGCTGATCTCTCCTCAGTTTTTCTCCACACCGGTGTATAGTTGTGACACAATGCCAGGTACAAAATAAATAATCACTCCATATAACGGCACCACTGCGCAGTAGCCCTCTTAAGAACGGTGGATAGTAATGCAATTTGCTGTGTGTCCTGTCGCCCCGCAGCAGGGTGCACACCAAGCTACATTCCCGGGTTAGGCCCATGTAGCGAGGCAGCTTATTCCTTACATTGTCCTAGAAAATAAAATTTCAGCGGTGAACGTTTGCACACATTTGCATGCACAACAATATTGGATTAGTTTCTCTGAAACTGCTTTGTTTATACATCCAACTTCGCACAACATTATCACGATGCCTTGAACATCATGTACTAGGCCGCTCTACGTACAAGAGTAGTCCTATCTTCATCTACGGGGCGACAGCGCTATCTGCATATCCATAACATCACTAATCTAGCGCGCACATTGCGAAGGCTGCTTTTTATTATAAATAGGCAACCCGATAGATTGGTAGAGGAGGCACTTCTGCTGACACCGAAAGTCCCTGCATGCTGAGAAATCAACACGCACTGGTCTGTCATTCCATGAGGGGTGTCCAACTCGAGACCTAGATGGCCCTTCACTCTCTCCCATTAGGTAATGGGGTTGGATCGTCCCTAGGGGGAATTCTTGGCTCTACACCCATACATACTCTAGGTACACAGAGTACGGTCCGCATCGTAGGAGTACGTTAGATTACCATTTTGCATATATGCCTGCATATATTCATTGCTTCAGCGCCATTGTAGAAATGTATCTACTGTTTACTCTTTTGGTGCTTGTAATCTCCTATATTTGATTCTGTCTCCTAATCATTGCAGCACACGTATTTCATGCAAGAATAACGTTGGTTCCATAAATATTATTGAAAACATCCCACTGTTTATTCTCAGTATATTTCTCTGAGAACAAGTGAGCACAAGTGAGTGAGCGAAAGGTTCTGTACCGTTTCCACAATCCCTGAGTGTTCCGGGCTGTCATGTTCAGTGGTTGCCAGAAACTGTTCGCTTCCTGGTAAGTTAGGGGGGGTGCTTACAGTGGCACTGTGAGCCAGCTGGTCTATAGGCCAAACTATCCTGCTGGGGTGTCCGGAACACCAAGCCCTTAGTTTATGTTGTCCAAACAATGCGCAGATCCTACGGATTAATAGGCACTACATGCCATGGCGCTGCCAACGTTGGTTAGCCACTTATTTAACGGCCAAATCTGAGTAGTTCAGTCATGCTTTTTCAGAGACCCCTACTCGCATTGAACCGGAGACGTCCATAGTGGGAAAAGGTAATCCGCTTCATCTGAGTAGGTACGTCCTATGTATTGGCTCTAGGTTTTATCAAGCTTGAAGGATTAAAGAATATTCCCACATTGTACAAACAGAATCTCAATAAATTCATTCTCATAAAAAATATTTTTCATTTGTACAATGTCCGAACAGGGAGAGGACGTTGAAGTACAAGATACTCTAAATATTTCAGAGAATTGTAGACAGGCAGTTACTATGAAATTATTAAACATGGCCTCCCAGCAACGGGTGGAGATGCTGCCTGCGTGGTTGAGGCACACGAAGCATTCAGGACAGAGGTATTCTATTCTTCGGTTACATTCTCAGCTGCAGCTGCATGCACAAAACTATTTCACACTTGCATTGAAGATGAGACACCAGATGAATACTTTCGATAAGTGGGCATAGAAGTCCCGTTAACTTATCAAGAGCATAAAAATTGGTTTGAAGTTGCCCTCCCCCACACTGTAGAGAATGTGAGACTCGGTCTGCTCAGTAAAGAAGGAGCGACCTGGTCAGTCTTAGCTTCGTATGCACCACACGCCGACATTCACAGGTTAGGAGCAGCAGAAATGTGCACACTATACGAAGATTTAGTAAAATTTACAGAAATCTTACACAATACATAATGCAAACACTTATAGTTCAACCTCTGAGGGCTGCTCAGGATGCACAACCTCAATTGAATACTACAGGTATCAGCCCTCAAACGCTTAATGCCGTAATGGGAAGAATTTCCACCAGTCGGGAACAAGTACTGTTCTGGATAGCACAAAAAATAGCACAGCTTGGAGTGGTTTTTCCCCATATGGGCCCACAGGAAAAGCACCGAATTCTAGCAATTTGCTTGCCAATGGGGATGTCTCCCCGATAGAAGATTGCACCACTTGGGGTACAGTCTTTGCTGCCGTTTACACAAGAACTCATGGTACCCCTTCAACAGTGGTAATACCGGATGTATTGAAACAAATACAGAATGAGTACGGGGCAGAACCTGCCCTGGACTTAGGGATGAAACTAATAGGCAATTTTGCCCAAGTTTCTGCAATTATGTTAAGCAACATAAAAGGGGAGGCAGTCGTGATGGCTATATGTCAACTCCTGAGGGAATTCACTCCTATACAACAGGAGAGGAAGTTACCCAAGATTATCGCAGAAACATACGCTTCCCTGGGAAGAGATATTTTGGGAGCCAGACCTGGGAAACCAGTGGTTAAGGGTAATTCTGAAAAGGATAAGTAAGCAAGCACCCGATTCTTCTAAAAAGAAATGGGAGAATAAACAAAAAAATAATAAACAAAATAAACAACAATCATGGAGTGGGTCTCCTCAACAGGAGCACACTGAAAATAGATCTCAATAATCTCAGAAACCATGATAAAATCAGAAAGCCTGACAGATATCAGGATAATGATACACGTTCCTCTCGCTCCTTTCAGGATCAAGCTGAGAAACGCTCAGAGAGAGGACGGTCAGAGCAAAGATCGGAAGAGCGGACCAAGCCGAAAAGGGAGACACATCGCACTTCAGACTTCAGAAGATAGATAAACAAAAATCTACGAAACCTCAATATAAAAAAAAAAAAATAGCAGGGAATTAAGATCAGAAATGGCCAGGCTGCTGAGGACTCTGCTTCTGAATGGGGAATGGGCAGTGACGATGTTGGACAGCGCAGCAGAAGTCACAATAGCTCGCCAGAACATGATGGATTTTCTGGAAGTAGTAGCGCTGAGAGAGTATATCATGGTGGAAACATCTGATACGAGAGTGAGTGTCTCACATCGTTTACATAAAATAACGTTTCAGATAGAAGGGGACATACAAAGAGAAGTGAAGGGTCTCTTTTGGGAGGGCCTGACACATGATTACAACATTCTTTTGGCTGAAAAGGATTGGCCACCTGAGTTTGTAATAGAGTGCCCAATGGGGGAAGAAGTAATTTAACCTGCTTTCTCTGACCTCATAGCAGAATCAGTTAAAAATGTATACGCGCAGGAGTGGGCGTCAGCTTTAGCGCCTGCTCTATACCGCAATCATGTTGGGTGGGATGATGAGTCTCCTCATCACGAGATCCCATTAAAAACAATCCCTCAACTTCAGAGACAATACCCAATTAAACATGAAGCAAAGAAACAAGTCGGGGAGATCTTAGATCAACTTGAGTACCAGGGTGTAATAGAAAATTGCACCTCATCTATGAATAATCCTTTGTTTCCTGCAATGAAACCTGACAATTCATATCGTTTAGTCTTAGGTTACAGACATTTGAATGCATGCACACGCACATTTGCAGTACCGAATGCACACAGTGCCGCACTGATGAATAACTGCAGGAGAAATACAAAAACACTAGACATCTCAAATGTTTTTTTCTGCCAGAATATAACGCCTGGAAGTAGATATGTGACCGCATTTTCAGTGCTAGGGTCTCAGATGCAATTTTGTCGTTTGCCACAAGGGTATAAGAATAGCCGTAGGCTGTTCTCGGCCCGAGTAACAGAGTTACTTCAAAGTATTGATGAGGAGGCAGTGTCCTGTGTAGATGATATTTATCTGACGGACGATGAATTAATGGAACATTTGGTTAGAGTGAACAACATAATAGTGGGGTTTGCTTACCTGGGTTACAAATTTAATTTCAAGAAATCAAAAATAGCCCACCTCAGTGTCCTATTTCTGGGATACGTGTTATCAAGTGAAGGCAAAAGCCTGGCGACACTTTTTTTTTTTAATGTGCATTGCTCCAACCTCCAACAACTCTGCAGAGACTAAAATCCATTGTAGGATTTTTTAAATTTTGGCAGAATTTACATTTTGGATTACGCAGAAAGGGTAAAACCATTCTACAGCTTAATCAATCCTGACTTTTCAGTGCAACACTGGACACAGGAACATACTGATATTTTACGTTCTGTACAAGCTGACATGCTAGCTTCCAGGCATTTACACACACGTGTCAACACACCTGGTATACTTACATCACTTTCAATAAAGGTGATACGGTGCCTATAGCATACAAATCACATCTGTACACAAACTCCGAAAAGCGTTTTGCACCCACTGAGAAAATTTTCACAGCGGTACAGACTGCTGTAATGAGAGAGAGAGCCCTGGCTCAGGGAAAACGCATAATCGTTGTCACTCCAGTACCGACCCTAGAGGCAGTTACTAAAGCATGCATTCCGAATGCTAAAGCTCTACATCCAAGATAGATTAAATGGGCTTACTCGCTCACTGCAACAGATGTAGATTACAGATTTGATGCTACACTGCAAACACAAGCATTCCTGCAGTACGAACAAGAATATCCTCTGCCGAATGAAATAATGCCTCTAGATCGCTATGAATGTATCATTTATACCGATGGATCTGCTCAACCTGCCGCAGGATCGAAACAGCAATATTTAGCGGCATGCGCAATTGTAAAAGGAGGCATGCGAGATGAAAGGTTTCTTCCTGGAATAACACACACACAGTCCCTAGGGGACTGCACAGCGCAGCTGGCAGAACTAAAAGACCTGTTGAAACTGTCCAAACTAGTAAAGCGAAAAATAGTATCAGGCTAACCCTCTTTCTTCCATCTATTTATTAAAAAAAGTTTAAAAATAGATGAATTTTTATATCAGGGAAGCCTGAATACATTTCAGTTTGGCCAGTGCCCTGTATGGGCTTGTGGTATTCTTGAAATCTCAAGACTTAGGGTTCTTATAAATACTTTTTCCAACCCCCTTTTCTGGGTTTCTTTCTTTTCTTTTTCTTTTCATTCTATAAAAAAATTTTCAGTCGTGTTGTTATATTGGGAACCCGAGTTTGCACTTGTATCAATTGATTGTTGTTCATTGTGTAATGTGATGTTTATTGTATTTACATACATGAGTCATAAGTAATGTGTTATGTGGCGTGTGTTCTTCTGTGATAATGTTTTATTGATCACTGGATTACAAAAATGAATTTCTAAAGATTTGATCAAATTGATTTTTCAAAAAACAAAAATTAAAAATTTAAAATCTGTTTTTTTCAGTCACTATGAGTGTCACGTGTGATTGTTAAAGGAATTAATATAGTGGATATCAGTACTGGCAATTGTGTTGTTGTTCTAGGATTTTGAAATTGGCCTAGCCTTGCTGATTAGGGCCATAACCCTCTATTGTTCGCAACACTGCAAACACAAGCATTCCTGCAGTACGAGCAAGAATATCCTCTGCCGAATGAAATAATGCCTCTAGATCGCTATGAATGTATCATTTATACCGATGGATCTGCTCAACCTGCCGCAGGATCGAAACAGCAATATTTAGCGACATGCGCATTTGTAAAAGGGGGCATGCGAGATGAAAAGTTTCTTCCAGGAATAACACACACACAGTCCCTAGGGGACTGCACAGCGCAGCTGGCAGAACTAAAAGCCCTGTTACTGGCACTACAAAATACGGATAGCGAATTCCCCACACTTATTGTGTGTGATTAATTTTTTTGCGTCCTGTCTTACAATGAATACCTTCACTATTGGGACCAAAATGGGTTTCGTGATTCGAAGGGTTATACAATCAAGCACAAGATGCTTTGGGAACAAGTGGCGAAGCTGAAAGAAGGCCTGCCATGGGCTCATGTAATTCATACATTGAGTCATCAGCATATTGGCATTCACGTTGAAGGGACTTCAATGGCGGATTAAGCTGCCAAGGCAACAGTTCGAACCGCTGCAGTTGCTGCAATCACTCGTTCCAGTACAAGGATATATGGAACAGCTATGATAGCTGTCAATGCCACACGCAACAGCTCAGCACCGCCGAAAGGCTTTCCACTCAAGTACTCTTACAAGTTAGATGCACAAATTATTCCGTATGCCCAGATTCCAGGAGTGGGGGATTGATTAATACCAAACACAGATCGCAGATTGGGATTTATGCTAGCTGCACATGAGGGTCTGGGATCAGCACATGCATGGATTACTGCTACAGTTTCATTACTGAAGCAGTGCTACTGGTGGCCAAGTCTCACCAAACAGACCAAGGACTTTGTCCTCAAACGCGACATCTGCCAGCAAATGAAAGGCTCCACCGTAGCACGTCCACCTCAAACACATTTATTGATCTCAGATAAACCTCCCACATGTGTCTATTTGGATCACTGTGGCCCCTTACACTCGGACGGGGCTTACAAGTACATCTTGGTGGCAGTAGATTCATGCTATAGATTCCTAAGGGTTTGACCCCAGCGCTCGGCTGACGCCCAAACTGTTATAAAGGATTTGAGTCTTTATCGGGACATATGCAATTGGCACACTACATTCCGACCAGGGTCCGGCGATTAGCTCTCCGACTTACAAAGAAACCTTGGGAAGTTTGGGTGTGGCCTTGTGGTACTCCTCCCCCCTACCATCTTAAGGGAAATTTGGTCATTGAGAGGAAGAACTGGGACTTGAAGCAATCCTTAACAGCTAGGTACTAGGCTCGGGTGGCAGTTGGGTCCAACACCTATATGGGGCACTTAATAACATGCCAAGAAAATCCCTGAGGGGGTTGCACACCATATGATATGCTGTTTGGGGTGAGAATGTGGATACCTGACCTCGATAGTGTCAGCACAGTGGCGGCTGAACCTCCATTTGACATCAATGATCGTTTGGATGTTTTACAGAACTTGAAAGCATACAGAGCGTTACAAAGCAACGTCCAAGTGAAACGCACCGCCACTGGAGAAGTGAAAGCAGTATCGGCAAGACCTGCCTGGGTCCCGAAGATTGGGGACCTGGTCAGAGAGAAAATAGTGGACAAGAAAGAATTTGGGTCATCTTACAGAGCGCCTGTCCTGGCTGTTGAAGGAACTAGAACTGTACTACTTCCGCCTCTTGCCGGTCGCCGAGACAAAATGTTTGTCTCCATCGAACTATGTGGCCGATTCTCAACAGTAGGCCGCGTGGGCCCCTGGGTAGCCGCAGATCTCCTCTCACTACCGTACAGGAAGTTTCGAAGGAAGCTTTAATATCAAATGAAGACTCCACTTTCCAAAGAGAAGCGGTAAACAACAATGAAATGATACTTCTCCCTATTGAAACAACTACAACTGTACAATCAACAAGTGCAGAGATTTTAATTTGAAAAATCAACGACGTCTATGGCAATATCCCACAGATCGAGTCATCTCCCAGTTCTACAAAACCTGCTGAGCTGCCAAAAATAGGCCGGACGGCATCTGGCTACTTCGTGCATTATGACGACTTTTCATTGGATCCAAGTGAACCTGGAATGTCAACAACACCACTCTCTTTCAAGCTACAAGTTTGTTCTCTCTATCTTTGGCTGAAAAAGAAATACCTTGTTGCTCCGTGGGTACATCTCTGGGTTACAATTGGATTACCTTTCCTGGTACTCTAGATTGGTTTGGTGACTGTCTTTTTTCTACTTCTGAATGGACATTATCTCCCAGAACGCTCTGCAGTCCAACATGTGAACTTGGTTCTAAAACCCAATGCATAATCGCACCGTGAACTGAGGGGCCTGTCCCTGGTGAACATTACAGCAGTTCCAGATGGAATAGTTTGGGGCAGCGTATCGTATGATGTGAATGGTCCTACTGAACATTTGCAAATTCCATATTTGTTTAAAATTTCTTTAAATTATATCATCAACTCTAGTACATTCTCTGATGACTGGGACATTGAAACTGCATAATTTGCTTTCAGATCTAGAGCAATCAGCAGCATTTTCTAATGATGAATTGTTTGATGGTACAAGTTATTTTGGTGTTATGTTTTGTTAACATTATGGTCACCATTGTTTACACAAAGCTAGTATCCCACGTGCTGCTTACAATTACACACAATGGGAGCACTGTGCAATACCACCAAAAGGCAGTTCGAAAACATTTGCACAAAGGTTTGCATATTTTTCTGGATTTGACACATCAGACCCGGCCACTTATTACTATAGGCTTGCACCTACACCTGCAAAGAAGAATATGCTCACAAACACCAAGCTGATTTACTCTGCTTCCTTTATTTCCCAACTGTCTATACAGGGTATCTGGAAGGACACAATAGACACAAAATCTGTCTGGGGAACAAAAGAATGGCAGGTTCAGAGAAAAGAGGCGTTATTTAGAGCATGCCTCATTCCACATCAAATGGTTTTCCGTAATAAAAAAGTGCAACAGACTCCTGTCTTGGTTTAGCTAAGGCAAAAGATTTGAACATACCCCGTATTCCCACGTTTGCACGCTTTGAACATTGACAACAATACACAAAGTACAGTGAGGATACACTAGATGCCATGCTACGCAATGGATCATACAATACATCAGACCCCGATCAGCAGGGTTGGTTGGTTTGGCCTCCAGACACAGATGTCAGTCTAGGATCCTGGGTAACACGGGAGGGTTTAAGATCAACAGGCCCGACCTACGTTATGTACAAACAGAACACGCAGGGGTGGTGACATCTTATAGTGTTGGGAAATTATGCCTAGATTGGCCAAAGACCTCAACACTTTCCCAGGTGAAACAACACTTGTCCCTTCTTTCTGATGACCTGGAACTCAGGGATTTTTTACTACGTCCCAGAAATCCATGTCAAAAGCGGTTCTTGTATGGTATATACAAAGAGCTATGGAAGATTTCTCAGCAGGAAGCTGCAGAGAGATTGCGCGAGATTGACAGGGTAAATATGGAAAAGGCTTTAGCTGTGGTTGACAACAGTATGACCACTTTATCATCCAAAATGTATTCACTGGGCAACATTGTGTCTTCTGCAATCGACATAATACAACAGGACATGTCTATTTTACATGGACAGTCACAATTACGTTCCATCATATGCTGAGCTGGACGTTGCAAACACTACATTCTGGCCACGTGCTGTGGCGTTACAACAACACTACCAGTCTGTTTTCTGAATATGAATTGATGGAAAGACAGATAACAATGGCACACAGAGATGCGAAATACACCATGTTGCACATTGAAAAATTAGACCCATTACCTTTTACCATGGCAGAGACACCATCCACAGACTGGATCATCCATGGTTATATCACCCTACCAGTCACGACTTTCCAATTCCAATACCAACAGGTAGGCAGATACGAAGCGCTAGGGGAAGGTTATGTGCATGAGTATTGGGAATTACCATTCAGGTTTAAGTGCCGGAAAGTGGACAGAGAAGTTTTTCTTAGTGGTTCCGACTGTGAGGGCATTTTGAGCGGATCCCTAGTTTGCAAAGACATTTCTCTTCACGGGGCATGCAATGCTTCTGTTGCAAACTTGTCTTGTTATCTGAAGGGTTCCCCAGCTGCCGCGATACGTCCGGTTTTCAAACTGCTCTCGAATGGGAGGTTCTTGATGCTGAATGATCACGGTAGCTGTGAAATGGAACCGGGCATCGCTTATCTAGTGACAGTTAATTCCTTAGTCTCTTGTTGTACACAAGTACTGTTTCCACCTACCCACAAAATCAGGGAGGCAGCGCTGTGGCCTTCGATAAATGATTCGAACATACGCTTTGATTCTCTTAGCAGACTGAAAGCTATGCTTTTTCAAAAGGATGTGGCCTTAACTTTGGCCAGAGAGACGTTTGATCTCCAGGTTGCAAGGTCCTCGTCGGAGATACAGACAATACTCCACACTAACTTCCCGCTGCATTTTGGGGAGCCAGCGTATCTTTAACATTTCTGATACTAGAGGAATAGTGCATTTTTTTTAAATGGGTCAGCTCTGGACTGGTTAGCACCTTTCAGACAATCTTCGGAGTTATTCCATCATCCATACACTCCGTGCTGAGAAGCGTTTTTGGAGGGCTCATGCTTGTCCTGCTACTTTTGGCTGGAATCCGGATTTTAATTTTTTTGCTCTGCAATGGACGTCCCAGTTCGAATCGGAATGGAGACAGCACTGCTTGTGCTATGATGCCATGAGCACATGGTTCACACGTTTGGCAAAACTTCGACTTCGAGAACGGGATGAGCACTGGTTCTTGTCCTTCAGCCCTGTTTGGCTTAACTGCATACAACCTGTATTCTACTGCCTGGTTTGCTGCCACAAATGCGTATTAGACATATGCGTAGGATCACAATTGGTTGCACAATTGGACATTGATGTACTGCTGGACCCGTTAACGGCCCATGGGTATTGTTGTCCCCAGCGTCTTCTGTTGCTGATGAATGCATTTCTTGAGCCACCTTGGGGTGCTTCGGCTCATAGTGACTTGGACAACGGCTGTACGATACGCATACAGGATACAGTCTCTCCCTCAGCAGTGGCTGTGGGAATTGGATGGAATCACCTTTTGCTCCATAAATCTGCTTCGAGGTGCGCCTCAGGGATCATCATCTGCAGTTATGGCCCACACAATGTTGTGTCTGCCACCCGGAACACATGAAATAATTGACCTTTTTTTGTGTGGGAACAATTCTGCTTGTTTTATGAACTAAATGAATCAAAAACAGCTTTGTTTTATTTTTTTCTAGGCACCATGGCTTTCAGAGTGCTTAGGATTTCGAACAATATAATGACTTTAAGGCTTTTATGAATATTTTAAAAGGGAAGCTTGCTTTTACACGATGTTAAGAGTAGTTTTTACCTTTTATTCCATTTTATGATAAGCTGATCTACTGGCTTTTTAGATGGCTTTTATATACCGACCCTTAGGTTGAGGAGTGGGTGTTATTCCCGGGTTAGGCCCATGTAGCGAGGCAGCTTATTCCTTACATTATCCTTGAAAATAAAATTTCAGCGGTTAACTTTTGCACACATTTGCATGTACGACAATGTTGGATTAGAGTCTCTGAAACTACTTTGTTTATACATCCAGCTTCTCAAAACATTATCACAATGCCTTGAACATCATGTACTAGGCCTCTTTACGCACTAGGGGGCTTATTTACAATCCCCTTGCGCCGCCGGTGCGTCACTTTTAACATGGGAAAAAGTGACGCACCGGCGGCGCAAGGGGCTTGTAAATAAGCCCCTAGGTACAAAAGTCGTCCTATCTTCATCCATGGAGCGACAGCACTATCTACATATCCATAACTTCACTAATATAGCGTGCACATCCCAAAGGCTGCTTTTTATTATGAATAATAGGCATCCCAATAGATTGGTAGAGGAGGCACTTCTCCTGACACCGAAGGTCCCTGGATGCTGAGGAATCACCACGCACCTGTATGACATTCCGTGAGGGGTGTCCAACTCGAGACCAAGACGGGGTCCTTCACTCTCTCCCGTCAGGTAATGGGGTTGGTTCGTCCCTAGGGGGGATTCTTGGCTCTACACCCATACACGCTCTAGGGACACACAGAGTAGGGTCCGCATCGTAGGAGTACGTTAGATTACCATTTTGCATTTATGCCTGCATATATATTTATTGCTTCAGCACCATGGTAGAAATGTATCTACTGTTTACTCTTTTGGTGCCTGTAACCTCCTTTATTTGTTTCCGTCTCCTAATCATTGCAGCACACGCATTTTATGCAAGAATAACGTTGGTTCAATAAATATTATTGAAAATGTCCCACTGTGTATTCTCTGTATATTTCTCTGAGAACAAGTGAGCACGAGTGAGTGAGCGAAAGGTTCTGTACTGTTTCCACGAACCCTGAGTGTTTAGGGTTGTCATGTTCAGAGGTTGCCAGAAATTGTTTGCGCCCTGGTAAGTTAGGGGAGCTTACAGTGGCAGTGTGAGCTAGCTGGTCTATAGGTCAACATATCTTGCGCGGGTGTCCGGAATCAGTCTTGACACCAAGCCCTTAGTTTATGTTGCCCAAACAATGGGCAGATCCTACGGATTAGAAGGAACTACACGACAACCCGAGAAGGCCAGAGGGGTCTCCGCGGGCAGGCAATGCCACTGCGGCTCGCTGGTCGCTCCGTTCAGTAATGTCGGCCTAAGGCCCAAAACAGTCTTACCCCCGAGGTGCGCTCCGCCGGTAAGCTCACAGGGGTATCGTCTGCAGCTCACCTTGCCTCACTAGGCAACACGTTCATGTCCTGAGGGCCTTCCGGACACCAGGACATGTCCGCAGCACGCCTCCAGTCACTAATCAGTCGCCAGTCTCCATGCAGAGCACTGCCAGGCTCCAGCGCCCTTCTGACCAGTAAGTAGGTCCGCAGCTGATGAAGGCCTCGCGGGCCACAGTCCGCACACAGCGGTGAAGCCACACCAGTCTATAGCCGCCCCACAAGCGATGGTGTCTGCCGGGAATCACGGGTAGGAAAGGCACTCCAAAGCATTCAGAGCCGTAGGCACTGCTCTGTAGTGCAATCAGCGATGCGATGGATAAGAATAATGTAGGTTATTATGAAATGGCCGAAGGAGCTCGCCTAGCAGGCGGCCATCTTGAGGCCAGGTAAGCTCCGCCCCCCAATTTTATGGAAGGTTATTCTGAAAATTTGCAGCCGATGATTGCGCCATTCCCAATAGTAGAAGTGTTAGAAATCTGTATCAACATTCATATACAATAATTTAACTGGGGATAAGCCTCCGAGAGAAACCAAAAGCATCGTACCAGAACACTGCACGCTAATTGCAGACCAGATGAGTTGCAGCAGCGAATGCAGAAGATGCAGCAGCAAATCAGCAAGCTTTATATCTGCACTGTGCCAGCGTTGTTGCGTGTGGCAGAGTTTGTTGTATCAAACTTGATCAGAGTGCAGGAAAAAGTGGAAGGAATGCCTAACTACAAGAGCTGCACCTACATTGTAGCTAGTGAATTAAATTTTATTCTAAAATGGGGGGCAGCCATTAGCAGAAAAACTAATAATATGGTTCCAATGCATTTAATGGATGGCTTCGCTGTTCTAGGCACTGCAATGGAAGCACTCATTTGGCAATGCAAGTATATGTGATGGATCAAATTTCTTTTTGCCAAGCAGTCTATCCTTTGAAACAGACACTGCATTAGTTTTCCTGTAGTGGTGCTCAGTCCTACACCAAAGTGCCTATGCTTAGGAACATACCAGAAGAGTACTTTACTTCTTGAAATGCCAAAGAGATGCATAAGCAATCGATAAAAGTCTCCAACCATACCTCTCCAAAACCAAAATCCCCACATGCACAGCTTAATGAATAAGACATTACCATGCAACATAGAAGCAAAAGACAACAACTCAATAGTCAAACAATCATCTTAGGGCGAATCAGATCCTGTACTACAATAGATTCCTCACAATCATGTGCAACATAATCCCAAACAAGCTAAGTTACTAGGAGACCATGAAAATAGACTGTGCCATACAAATGCCACTTATGTTTTACCTACTTGCTGAATATTTAGGCAGACATTTTCTGTGGTAGAAACCACTAAGGAGAACAACGTTCCTCAGTCAATGAGTGTCCAAAACACCAGGAATTCAGAAAGATGAACTAAATCCTGCTGCACTTACTCTCCCTGTGTAAGTAAGCCAATTTGAAGTCTTACTGAAAAGATTATATACTTAGGGCCTAATTACGAGCAAAACTGAGGTGGCGATGCGGCTACAGCAGCACCGGCGGTCTGACCACCGTATTATGAATTAGGCGTTTGGACTGGGACCGCCACAACCGTCAGGGATCCGCGATCCCTCAGCGGTGGCGTGGCGGTCTGGGGCAACAATAGGCTGTCGGTGCTGCTGAGGCACTGCCAAGCATATTACGACTTTCCAGACCTCCACACTTTTCATGGCGGTGAGCCTGCCATAAAAAGTGTGGCGTCAGGAAAGTAAGGGGGCCCTACAGGGCCGCTTGGTGCCCCTGTGCATGGGTGTGCATACAGGGGGGCACATGTTGTGCCCCCCTGTCTGTATGCACCCCTGTTCCTGCACAGCATGGACAGCACAGTCCATGCCATGCAGGAACGGGTTTTGATGCTCCCTCGGCACTGCAGTTCAAAGGTTCACATATGAGTCTTAGAACTGCCCAGCCGCGGGACCGCCAAGGGACCGCCAAAGCACCGCCCGCCAAACCACGAGGAAACTCGTAATCTGGTGGCCGGTGTGTGGACGGCTTTTGCAGTGAAGGAGCAGGACGCTGCCTTAGCAGCCCGCTTCCACACCGGCAAGGTCGTAATCAGGCCTCAGTGAGAATTTCTACAGTAGAGTGCACAATAATATTCATAAGGGAGACTGACCAATTTAATTCTGGAACACAGTGACATGCGGTCATAAAAGCCATTCCTATGTTATCTGAACTCCTCTCGCTCGGAAGACTGATACGATGAGAAGACTGGCAGCATTTTAATCAACTCACATTGGCTGTAGTTATGGCTCAAATAATTACAGCCATTCTAAATATCTTTTCAGTCATCCAGTTATGTTACTTAAGGGTTACTTATAAAGGGCATGTGCACCCAGGTTTCTTGGTGCTATCATAACCCAAACCACACCAAACACAGCTGCAAAAGCCAATGTGAGAGTAAGAACATTTTTAAGAGTTTCCTGAAGATAATGGAGTGATGATTCCGAATAAATGGATGAGGGAATTCCATTTACTAGCAGCCGCAATTGAGAAGGCACAGTCATCGAAGATGAAAATTCTAGTTAACACAAGAAGAAACTGATCATTACACCTTAGGTTGCAGGTAGCCCTATACTAACAGAATTTACATGCAAAGAAATCTAGGAAGTGTCGAAATACGTCTCGATTGACTACGAGCATGTCCATAAAAACAATTCTTTGATGCAGCAGAAGCCAATATAACTGTTTCAAGAGAGGTGAAATGTGTTGGTGTTTTGAAACCTTGCAATAATCAAACCAGCAACTGTGTTCTGAACAAACGGACGTTGTTTCAGAGATGTTTTTAGGGGCTGAGAGTGGCATTACTATAGTCAAGGCGAGACTGAACAAGTGCATTGAGCACAGGAACAGGAAATCTATTATATATTAATGGCATAAATGTTTTGTATTGTTTTTAGATGGAAAAAGCAGATGCTTGCGATCTTAGAAGCAAAAGTACCAACAGACAAGTTGACATCAAGATAGACTCTCAAATTTCAAACCATTGTTGCGACAGGAGGACAGGGGCCCTACACTGAAGGCCAGGTCAAAGAGAGAATCCGCAGTGCCTTCACCCTCAGGAATAATCAACAGCTTAGTCTGCACTGGATTTAATTTCAAGTAGTTCTGCGACATCCACCAGCATACAAGGCACAAACTTTATTCAGGAAAAACATATTAGGCTGATTCTTCAACAACCGATAGATCAATTGGTCGTCACTGGATATATATAGAATTTTGCCCCCCACCTGGGTCAACACCAGGACCAGAGGGTGCATGCAGATATAGAAAAAAAAGGGAAGAAAGGACGGGGTGTTGGAGGACACCACAACTGAAAGCTCCGAGTTCTGATTTGTGCAATGGGAGTGCCACGATTTGACTATACCCTTTCAGATAAGAGGCCGTCATATTAACATTATCATAGTCTCCATCACTTCCACAGGGAGCTTGGGTGCACAGGTCATACAGCTATTTAGCCAGCATCTGCTCACAAGATACAGTGACAAACGTAAGTGAATAATTCTGCAAACAGCCCAAGACTGCTCGTAGAAGGTAGCTCAATATTCTCAGGACTTCGGCGCACGATAAATATCTTTCACCCAACTAACGTTGTACGCAGAAATATGACAAAAACAGCCCATACAAGTTTCGGCAGGAATCAGTGGTGCATATAAAATTGGGAACATGTGCTTCTGCTACACACATTTCGACAAGATGCCCATGCATTAATCTATCCAAAAATATAACACCAGGATACAATATTCTCGGACAAAACACTTAATGTATTCGTAAAGAAATTATTTCTGAGAACAATTTCTTATCTCATTGTGCTACTCATGGAAGTGATCAATCCTGTAGCCCATTTTTCAGAAAGAGAAGCCAGGTGATGTTTGTAATCACTGGTTAATTTAAGCACTATATATGGAGGCTAAATTCTTAACCAGGTTGTTACAAAGAGACTGGCACATATAAATCTGGGATTTTCCCAGTAGTTCAAGCTATATTTAGAACAAGCAACTAACATGGATAACATATTAGTAACATCAGTGATGGCGCACAATCAGTACAGTGTACAAAAGGGACTTTTGAAATGGCAGAATACAATTTACGTTTACAGTTTGGGGTTCTGACTGTTAAAAATTGCATTTACTATTGCAACTCTATACCAACACATGGTCATGTGTGTCTTTAGGGAGAGGTAAATGTCCCCGAGAAAACGGATACCATCAAAGGATTGAAACAGGAACACATTCTCAGACCACTGCTATTCAAGAGTTATACGGAAAACTTGAAAGTCAAACTGAATAAAGTGCGGTCCAACAGTGGATGGCTGTCCACACATTTAATGATAAAAAGAGGAGACTGTTCTTTTTGATCAAAAATTGATAGGACTACAGCAGTTATTAAACTGCCTGGAAGTATATAACTATCTAGTTTCAAAAATATCAAAGAGTAAGGAAACAATATTTGGGATGAGAAAAAATACATTTAGATGTTATTGAGGGGCATAAACCAGCTGTCACTGAAGCATAATATTTGGAAGGCTCGATATATTTTCTTTTGAAGGTGTTAGCGGGATGTGTCAGAACATCTACTGTAGATACATCGTCTAGCATAAATATTATGTCCTAAATATAGTTTACAAAAATATTGTCCAAATGGGTGTTGATTTTCTAGTATTAACTCCCACAGGGAGATATTTTTGTAAACAATATTTAGGGCAGGATTTTTATGCTAAATTATATTCCGTCAACGATATTATAGTATTAAACCAGTAAGTGATGTTCTGTACCTCAAATGCTACGCTAAATAGTTATCTAATCATGTTGGTTACAGAGTTAAAAGTGATATCAGGGGGTGTGGCCAGGTAAGATGGCCGAATGGACGTGAGCCGTTTCAGCTCCGGACCCCCTTGGCTGCTTACACCAGTTTCTGCCACTGACGGAGAGACAGATTCCGCATGGAAATAGCGGAAACCTACCTGCGCTAACCTGAAGCGCATCAGCCGGCTCCGCTGTCGGCGTTCAGACCCGGAGGGGACGATTGGAGAGAGGAGGCCGCGTTCAGATGAGATCCGCAAAATGGCACCCTAGAGCGGTGACGGCTGCGGTCTGTATGTGCGGGTTGCTGCGGGACTGTTCCCCTATCGGCGGTGGGCCCCCGCCTGGCATGAGCCCCAAGTGAAGGACAGACACGTATGCCGCCGGCGACCCGCTGCCTCCCAGACGCAGGAAGCCGAGGCTTGCGATGACGTGGGGCTGACACCGGGAGCTGCGCCTGAGAGCGGGGGATGGAGTGATGCTGCCTCGTGACTGCTCCTATGTCCTATCGCGAGGACTGACGGCAGCCAACTCCAGACGCCACACGATGGGTCAGTCATCCCTAATTTTTTTTTCTGCCTGCCGCGGATAACCTGTGTTATGTGGTTATTGTTGTCATTTGAAGTTGGCACGAGTGCTGCTGCGCTCGTGTCTACTTCAAATGTCATCGCGCGGGGATTGTGATCTTTTAAAAATGTGCGCAGGCAATGGCGACATGGCGGGTGGCGGTTTGATTATTCGTAACTGTACCTGGTTCCTGTAGTGCGATAAAAAAACAGCGCTCTTCAACCTTGGAGTCTCTGCTTCTTTTTTCCCCTGGATTGCGTTACAGCCAAGCCACTTCTCAACACTGGCGACGAACAGGAAACGCTTCCACGCGTAACTCCCAAGGATTTTCTACAGTTTCTTCCGGTTTTCCTTCTACGTCTCGACGTCCTTACCAGCTTCTGTTCAGCTCCTAGCTGTTCCTCTTTTGGCTCTTTGGCACCCTCTAGTGGAGCTACACGATTATTGCTAGCATCCAAGAACAACCCAGCTGATCATTATTTCAAGAATTACCCGACGGCGTATAATCGTTTGAGGAGCTCCATTTCAGGTTTGCCTTTTACTTCTGTGGCACGCACACATCTCTACACGCGTGTCCAAAAGAGCTTTATGTTTCAAACTGTTTTGTGTTATTCAACTTAATCTTCTGTGACACGCACACATTAACTTATTCTGTTTTAGTACATGAACTTTATTTTATTGACTCCTACTTCATTCTGGTGCAGTTTTTTTGTTTAATTGTCCACAATGACTGGCATTTTACCTCCTCCTTCTTTCCTGGCACTGCCTGGTGAACCCAATATTGAATGGGATATCTGGGAAGCAATGTTTCTGGCGTATGTTGATGTTTTGGAAGGTGAGGAATGCGAAGCTGACAGGAAACTAGCCTTATTAAAACATTGTCTTGGAGGGATTGGTCTCAAGGAATATAAAAACTTACCTCCTTTGACTATCACGACTGATTTAAATGTGTACCAAATTGCATCTAAACAACTTTCTATTCGCTATGGAAAAAAAAAAAATGTGGTTATGGAAAGATTTAAATTTTATTCAAGGAAGCAAAAAACAGATGAGTTCATTGAGACTTATGTATCAGCTTTGAGATCTTTAGCGGTCACTTGTGACTTTGAACATATTAACTATGATCAAGTTTTAAGAGATCAAATTCTCATGCGTACTAACAACAAAAAAATACAAGAAAGGTTGTGGACCAGTTCAGACATGTCTCTTAATGCTGCAATTGAAATAGCAAAGGCCATTGAGCATTCAGAAAAGTTTGTTGATGAGATAAGATCCGGTGATAAAAGTGATGTACATGTTGTCAACAAGGAAAATGACAAACAAAAAAAATTTATAACCCAAAGGAATGAAAATTTTCAAAAACCTTAAACCAAGAACAGATGGCAAAAACCTGATACCAGGTGGAACAATGTTTACTGCTTTAGATGTGGCAGTGGTTATCACCTAGGGAATTCAAAGCAATGTCCTGCTTTAGATAAAGTGTGTGCCAGGTGTAACAAAAAGGGACATTTTCCCAGAGTATGTAGGTCAGCTCCTAGAAGAGTCAATTTTATACAAGAACATGAGGAGTCGTGTGATAACGATTACGATGTAAATACTATACTTTGTGTGAGTAAAGAGATAAGTGCTACTAAATTTCCTTCATGTGAAGTCACTATCAATGGAATTTCTACCCAAGTACTAGTAGATTCATGCTCCTGGTATACTATTCTGCCTCACGCCCTTTTTTGTTCTAATTGGCCTGATATAGAACTTTCACATCCTGATATTTCTCCTAGTGGTTATACTGGTCACAAATTACAACTCCTAGGGTATTTCATTGCTGATCTAGTCTTTCATGAACGCTGCACGAGTGGAAAAATTTATGTTACAAAAGTTGGGCAATCGCTTTTAGGCTGGCCACATCAGGAAAAACTAGGAATTAGACTAGATCCTAATGCTGATCCTCCGGTTTATTCTGTTGATACAAATCCTACAAAATGTGATTCCATCAAGAAATCTAATGACTCTGTACTAGTCACTAAAATAAAAAATGATTTTTCTACATTATTTAGTGACAAACTTGGTGAATACAAAGGTTTTAAACATCGTACAAAAGTACATGCTAATGCCATTCCTGTACGTCATAAGGTAAGGAATGTTCCTCTGTCCTATAGGAACAAATTGAAAGAAATGCTCCATGACATGTGCATGAAGAAGATAATTGAACCAATAGAGTCATCTCCATGGGTTTCTCCAGTTGTTATTTCAGTTAAATCTGGTGGGGAACTTCGTTTATGCATAGACTTACGCAGTCTTAACAATGCCATTTGTGTGGATGCTCATCCGCTTCCCAATCTACATGAAATGGTTTCCACGTTAGCTGAGGCACGTGTGTTTTCTTGTCTTGATCTAGCCAGTGCTTATCATCAGGTAGTTCTCCATGAAGAATCTAAAGATTTAACTTCTTTTATAACACCAGAGGGTCTCTACAGATTCTGCAGGATGCCTTTTGGTTTAGCCAGTGCTGCTTCCGTATTCCAAAGACTGATGAAAGAAACTCTGGATGGTCTCACTGGGGCCATAGCATTTCAAGATGACATTTTAGTTTTTGGCAAAAATGAGGAGGAACATGACCATAACTTAGTCAAAGTCCTAAATGCATTAGCAAACAAAGGTTTAACGCTCCGAGCAGACAAGTGCAGATTCAAAAGACATGAAGTGGAATACTTAGGACACAGTATCAGTGGAGATGGGATTAAACCTAAAATGTCACATTTGGAAAACATCAGTAAGGCTCCTATTCCTGAAAACAAAGAACAGTTAGTTGCCTTTTTGGGACTTGTGGAGTTCTACGCAAAATTCATCCCTAATTATGCTACTGTGATTGAACCATTTAGGAATCTGTTAAAGAAAAATGTGAAATTCACTTGGACTGATGTTATGACTGCCACGTTTTCCACTGTCAATAAGATAATTGTTGAGGCTCCATGTCTTAAACCTTTTGTAATTGGTAAACACTGTGTTGTAATGGTAGACGCAAGCAATTGTGGATTAGGTGCGGTATTGATTCAAGAAGAGTGGGGTAAAGAATGGATTGTAGCATATGGTTCAAGGACATTACGAGAATCTGAACGACATTACTCTGTAATTGAAAGAGAACTATTGGCATGTGTGTGGGGGGCAGAACATTTTAGACCTTTCCTATAGGGAACAAAATTCACCATTAAGTCTGACCATAAGCCATTGGTTCATATATTATCACCTGGTGGTGGGCGCACATTGTCATCAAGGTTGGCTAGACTTTCCTCTAGACTACAAAACTTCCAATATTCCCTAGAGTATGTTCCTGGTAAAACCAATGTCCATGCGGATTGTATGTCACGATTGCCTCTTCCGTGTATGGAATCGGATTGCGTTGATTCTGATGAATGTGAGGTTGCACATGTTGTGCGTGACATGAATTTGTTGTCTAATGACAATCCCATTATTCAAGAGCAATTGTGGAATGAAGAAATGGGGAAGGATCAAGAACTTAAAGGAGTAAAAAATTCATACTAGAAGGTTGGCCAGAAGAAAAAAACTCATAGGGAGTCTTGTTAGTTACTTTAAGGTTCGTGATGAATTGGCTATAGAGAATGATATAATTCTGAGGGGGATAAATTTATTCCACCTTTTGGTCTCAGGAAAATGTTTGTTGACATTGCTCATGAAGGGCATTTTGGTATCTCCATCACCAGGAGACTATTGAAGGATAGCTTTTGGTGGCCAGGCATTGATTCATATGTTGAGCATCATGTAAGATCTTGTGATTTGTGTGCTAATAGTGATAAGTCAGCTAAAGTTTTAACGGCTACTCCACAACCTGTGGATCTACCTGCTTCGCCCTGGTGTAAATTGGGCATTGACATAATTGGCCCGTTTAGTATTTTACCGCATCAACACTCTTTTGGGATTGTACTAATGGATTACTTTTCAAAATGGCCTGAGATTAAGATGGTCAGAGAAGTTACCTCAGAAGCCATTATACAATTTTTAGATGATATCTTCTGTAGGGAAGGTATTCCTCAGGAGCTTGTTACTGACAATGGGCCACAGTTTGTTAGCAAACAGATGGAAAACTATTTGACTAGATGTGGTATTATTCACAAAAAGATTGCAGTTTTCCATCCTGAGGCCAATGGTCAAATTGAGAGATTCAATAGGGTTGTCAAAGAGGCCATTCAGTTAGCAGTCAAAGGTGGACTGGGATGGGACAAAGCTTTACAATCCATGTTGCTATCTTACAGAACATCACCCAACGCCGTAACTTTGATAAGCCCTTTTGAATTATTGAGAGGCCGCAAACCCAGCACAAAACTGGTTCCATGGTGGTTAAAAAACAAGAACAAAGCACAAACAGAAATCGCTGAGATAGATTT
Organism: Calotriton arnoldi; assembly: GCA_963921515.1. NCBI lineage: Eukaryota > Metazoa > Chordata > Amphibia > Caudata > Salamandridae > Calotriton > Calotriton arnoldi. The sequence goes on along the minus strand of CAWUFW010004608.1, from coordinate 366,236 downwards.
CAAAGAAATTCGTCAGTAAAATGGATGCTTACAAAAGCAAAATGAAAGATAACTTGTTAAAAAATAGAATTGTCAGGAATGTTTCTGTTCAGGTTGGGGACTTAGTACGGTTGAAGAAAGGTGGTCCTATACGTAAGGGTTTGTCCAACTGGTCGGATCCTGTGCGAGTAGTGGAAATGTTTAGGAATGCTGTACGAGTGGAGGACGGAAGTGTTTGGAATTTTAATAGAGTCTCAGTTTATAAAGGTAAAATGGATCCTGCTGATAACATTGCTTCCAGTGTATTTTTGGATGTGAATGAAAATCCAGTGAGCAACTCGTGCACAGCATTACCTGTTGAAGAACAATGTGTAACTGCTCCTCCATGTTTGACCAGGAATCCAAGAATTCGTAAATTACCCACTAAATTCAAAGATTTTGTTCTTTCTTAATTTTTTTTTGTTGTTGTTTTTTTTGTGTTTTCTTTGTGTTAAATAAAAGGGGGGAGGTGTGTTATGTGGTTATTGTTGTCATTTGAAGTTGGCACGAGTGCTGCTGCGCTCGTGTCTACTTCAAATGTCATCGCGCGGGGATTGTGATCTTTTAAAAATGTGCGCAGGCAATGGCGACATGGCGGGTGGCGGTTTGATTATTCGTAACTGTACCTGGTTCCTGTAGTGCGATAAAAAAACAGCGCTCTTCAACCTTGGAGTCTCTGCTTCTTTTTTTCCCTGGATTGCGTTACAGCCAAGCCACTTCTCAACAACCTGCCCAGGGGGAGCCCAGAGAAAACAGGCCTGCCTGACCTTAAGATGGCGCCGACATTGTGACATGCGTTGAAACAGGGCTCGGTCTCACCAACGAGGTCCACAGGGAGGCTGAGGATCTCTACACGTTTTTGGCCCCTCCTGCTGCCCACACCGAAACGCGCCGCCAGCAACTAACCACAGCTTAATCGCCTACGACAGGTCTTGCCACGCGACTGGAAGCTTTGTGAACCCAGGCCTGAACGGCGGCGGCGGCTCGCGGAGGGTCCCCCGCTGCCGACGCCAGCTTTGTGCTTTGCTCTGCCCTTATGCCACCCAAGAAGGCGCCAAATAAAGTCTCCCAGTATTTTGCGTCAGCAAACAAACCTGCTCTCGCGACAGACCCAGACCAGGCGAAGAAAATGGCCCTCACCAGAAAAGACCTATTAGCCTCCCTGCGGGATTTCAAAACAGAGCTCTGTCAGGAAATAAAGCACGACCTGCATGCCTCGATGGATCAACTTAAGGCTGACCTAACGGAGAAAATGGCGTCACTCCGCCATGATGTGGACGCGGTGGGAACCCGAGTGCTGGAAGTGGAAGAACAGGCGCAAAACCTTGATGTCCGTTCCAACAAGCTGCACGAAACACAGCAACACCTCCAGACACAACTGCAGCAAGTGATCTTGAAGACAGAAGACCTGGAAAATAGAGCTCGGAGGGAATACATACACATCCGGGACCTGGAAGAGGGAGCGGAGGGACCTGATCTCGAGGCGTTTGTGATTGGTCTCTTCGCAGACATTCTTGCACCCCGACAACTGAAGGTGAAGATCAACCGCGTTCACACAGTGGGACCCATGCTGATGGGGGAGCGGCGCAGGACGCGTTACGTTCTGGTAAAACTGCACTCCTTCAAAGCAAAAGAGGCCATCCTCATCGCTGCAAGGAAGAAAGAAGAAACCTCTTTCCAGGGCTACAAATGCGCGCTCTTTCAGGACCTGGCACCCTCGACTCTGGCTCGCAGGCAGTCACTCCGGCCTGTCACCACCAAACTCCGTGAAGAAGGGATTCGATATTGCTGGACATTCCCTTTCGGTCTCGCTTTTGAACACAAGAACAAGCCACAACATGTCACTGAACTCCGTGACGGCCTTCGCCTTTTGGGCCTGCCGGACCCTGAGAATGACGAGGCCACAGGACAGGTGAATGATCTGAGCCAACGTCGGAGAGAGACTAGGTCCTGGCAAACGGTCACTAAAAACAAGCAGCAAGTTAAATGACTCCTTCTGAACCAGGAACCGTAGAAGTTGGATTGGTGCACCAGGAAGACGCCTGAAGGCCCGCAGAGCTATCCTGCTGACGGTTGCGAGCCGGCTGTGACAAATGAGTCCACACTCCGCTGTGAGACATTGAATAACTAAGCATTGTCGTCTTAAGACAGTACTGAAACCGCTGGCTGTTCTCTCCGTTCTCTCTGCATGGCGGCCGGGGGGGTGCGGATCCTGCCCGTATTGCCCATAATTATTGTACTCTCTTTATGGGAGTCCTTTGCTGGGAGCCCATTGGCTTCTCGGCATGATCTTTCCAGGGGTTTCTGGGGTTGGGTGGGGGGGGAGGGAGGGTGGGTTACCGGTGGTGGTGTAGGGTAGACTTATACAAATACCCAGGTGGGGTGGGCTTATCTCACAAGAAAGTTGGTGTTAAGGGTTGGGCTTTCCTGGGACGGGAATCCAAGGCATGTGATTACTGTCTCAAGTGGGGGCTTTGTGAGAGGGAGGAGAGGGTTCGAACCGCCTAAATGGTGTCTATTGCGTCATGGAACGTTAAAGGTTTAAATTCACCTCAAAAACGCCAAAAAATCTGGAAATACCTCAATGACCACCAGTTTGATGTGGTGGCACTCCAAGAAACTCACCTTAAGAAATCTGAAGAAACACGGCTGCGCCACAAAACATACCCATTGAGCTACAGATCCTCAGCAGGCACCAAGCATAATGGAGTAGCCCTGCTTTTTCGTAGCACAGCCAAATTCCAGCCTGAGGCTCTCAAAACTGATCGGGAGGGCAGAGTCGTGATGGTAAAGGGGAGACTCAGGGGCAAGCTCTGCACATTCATCTCCCTCTATGCCCCCAACTCGGGACAGTCGACTTTCCTGTCTATCACTCTTGACATGATAGGAGAATTCGCGGAAGGGCCGGTTATTCTCCTAGGGGATTTTAACTCAGCCTGGCAGCCAACGTTGGACAGCTCCCACGCACGCCGGGCTACACCCAGTGGTTTTTCTAAAGGGGTTAAACAGAAAATGTCCGCGTTAGGTCTCAATGACTCCTGGCGTACACTCAATACCACTACCAAAGACTTCACATACTACTCTCACGTCCACCAGTCCTACTCCAGGATAGACTACATTTTTATTAGTCAGGCCCTGGTAGGCTCATTACAGGCAGCCCAGATCTTACCCCTTTCGATTTCGGACCATAGCCTTATATCTATTAGCCTCACTTGGGATGGAAACAGGCCGGGTACGGCACGCTGGTACTTCCCGAGCTCGCTCCTTCGAGATAAAACCCTGTGCACCGAACTGCGAACCTCCATTAAGGAGTACTTTACGCTTAACACTCCACAAGCTACTTCCCCACAAAACAATTGGGACGCTTTTAAAGCGGTGGTGAGGGGCAAATGCATACAACTCAACGCGGCACTGAACCAACAGAGAGCGAAAGAGCGAGTAGCGCTTGAGGGGGAACTGGAGGTGGTGGAAAAAGCTCATAAGGCCGCCCCCATGCGAGCACTCCAGCGGCAGCTCACTGCGCTTAGAGGCAAACTGCGTGCTATCTATAACAACAGAGCGGAGTTCACTCTGCTGAAATTGAGACAATCTGCTTTTACTCAGGGGGATAAAGTGGGGAGACACTTGGCGCGTCAACTCTGTGAAAAGAGGGAACGCAAATTTATCGGGGGTGTTCTGGATGGGGACGGCCATATCACACATGCAGATGATCGCAAAGCTAATGCCTTTGGCAATTTTTACGGGGAACTTTACTTAGGCACCCCACCAGACATAGCCCTGCAACAACAATACTTAGACACAGTCGAACTTCCGCATCTCTCCGCAACGACCGCAGAGCGCCTAGACGACCCCATTACCGCTGAAGAGGTCAGACAAGTCATTGCCAAACTTAAACTCCACAAAGCTCCAGGTCCCGACGGACTCACAGCACACTTTTATAAATGTTTTACGTCGGAGCTTGTTCCACATCTTGTCATACTTTTTAACGCAATTGCGGCCGATGCTAGGGTCTCGGACTCCATGGCCGAAGCCGTAATCTCGGTCATTCCCAAGCCAGGGAAGGACCCCCAGTATTGTGCCTCGTATAGGCCAATAGCCCTACTCAATTTAGACGCGAAACTATACTCGGCAATCCTGGTGGCCAGGCTGAATAATCTGATGCCCACACTAATCCACACTGATCAATCCGGCTTTATCACGGGGCGACAAACCCACGACAACATCCGTCGCACCGTACACCTAATTGAGAAAGTTTCTAAATTTAACATCCCGGCAATACTAGTGGGCCTCGACGCCGAGAAGGCCTTCGACAGGGTGGATTGGTCATTCCTCTTCTTGACCATGCGGAAGTTTGGCTTTGGAGATAAATACCTTCATATGGTCCATGCAAACTATCATCTTCCGAGGTCGCGAGTACTGGTCAATGGGTACTCGTCTCTCCCATTCGCTCTTAGCAGGGGCACTACACAGGGCTGTCCGCTCTCCCCCCTTTTATTTGCCCTCAGTATCGAACCCCTGGCCGAGAGACTTCGAGCCAATGAGGAGATCCGGGGAATCCGTTTTGGTGGCACGGACCATAAAGCATCCCTCTTCGCGGATGATATTTTGCTTACCCTCCGGGACCCTGCCTCCTCCCTTCAGGCAGTTCAGGAGGAACTGGCCCGCTTTGAACTGGTGGCAGGCTTTGAAGTTAACCTTACCAAGTCCTCAATTCTCAACCTCACACTCTCTGACACGGAAGCAGCGAGACTGAGGAGCCAAACACCCTTCCAATGGGCGACACACTCCCTCCTCTACCTGGGCGTCCATCTTACGCCTAAAATTGGGGACCTATACAAAGCTAACTATCCTGCCCTAATGTCACAGACGCAACAGGATTTTAAGAGATGGAAACCGCTCTACATCTCTTGGCTCGGGCGAATCAACGCCGTCAAAATGACGGTCCTGCCGAAGTTTTTATATCTCTTTCAGGCTCTCCCCATCGAGCTTCCCCGGGACTTACTGTCCCATTTACGTTCATTGACCACCAATTTTATCTGGCAAGGGGGGAGGGCCCGCCTGCCATTTCATGTGTTGCAGCGACCTAAGAAAGAGGGAGGAGTAGCCCTACCAGACTTCACATTATACTATCAAGCGGCACAACTACGGGTAGTAATGGAATGGTCGGCAAGGGAATCCGAGAAACACTGGCTCCATATGGACCGGGCCATCGTGGGCCGCTCTATCTGGGATGTCCTATGGAAGCCCAAGAAGGATAGGCCGGCAAATGCATATCTGAGCACCCCCACACGCACCACTCTCGTCGTCTGGGATCGCATTACAAGAAGACAGGGATGGACCACTTTCCCTTCCCCGTACACACCAATACACTTTAACCCGGCCTTCCCGCCGGCCTTACACGAAGGACCATTTGATTGCTGGAAGGAGGGCGGCTGCCTTAAGCTCTCAGTTCTCATCCACAACTTTGACATTCTGACGTTTGAAAGCTGTAAAAGAGAGTTCCAGATCCCTCACAGTGAACACTACCATTACCTCCAGCTTAAACACTGGGCCACGCAACCACATATACGGGAGACGGCCACTAGGGAACTGACAGCCTTGGAGCGACTGGTCTTGAAGGCGGGCAACATGAATGGGGCCATTTCTTCACTTTACGCTCTGTTATTGAGTACCATACAAGCTTCCCGAGCGCGCTACATGTATTTTTGGGAACAGGTGCTAGGTCGGGACATCACAGGAGAAGAATGGAAACATGTTTGGGGGGACATTTCTAGCCACAACCACTCGGTGGCACTGCGCGAGGCCCATTACAAGACAATTCTAGATTAGTATCTCTACCCCACTAAACTCAAACGATTTTTCCCTGGCACCTCAGATCTCTGCTGGCGGGGCTGTGGTATGCAAGGAGATTTCCGCCACATTTGGTGGGGTTGCCCAGGCATTCGGCCATTCTGGGAAGAAATCCGCTCACATATTAAAGAAATGCTGGGATACCCCATCTCGACGACCATAGAGGGGGCACTACTGGGTATCAGAGACCCCGCACTGGAACACCAAACAAGAGCCGATAAGGCAATCATGTGGGCTGGACTGGGAGCGGCTAAACTCACTATAGCGGCGGCTTGGAAAAAGAAAGATGCCCCCGCCCTATCGCTATGGCACTCCCGTCTGTGGAGAATTCTCTCCATGGAGCGCCTGGCTGATATCTTCTGAGATAACTATAAGAATTTTGAGTATAAATGGGGTCCATAGGTTACCTACCTGTCCCGAGGCCTGCCATCAGTGGTTTGTCCACCCTTCATAAGGGCTATGCACCTCTTCCAGTTCTAATCCCCATCAGGGGAATCAGGCAGACACACTCATTCCCTGTAGATAGGTCAGGTCCATCCTTATCTAGCCGCCCACCCACAACACATTCACACTACTCAACTCCTCACTATGCGGAAAACACCACCACCGGGGCAGGGGGGGAGGGAGTGCTTCAGGGAAGTTTGGGGAGGGGGGGGGAGGTATTCTGCGTTTATAGTTTCTTGTTCTTACGTAAGGGTGCTCCCTTGCGAACTATGGACCTAAAATGAGCATTTTCTTTGCTGAAATATGGGGTCCATGCATGGTCCCTGTGATACGAGCAACTGGACTGCAATTAGCTGACTTCTCTGCCCTAGGGGATTGCATGCTCTACTGCCCCAATGTTGTTCTATTTGATTTTGATGCTGAATAATAAAAACGAATTTTGACAAAAGTGATATCAAAAAAGGTGATAACAATGCTCTTATATGTAATTAGAGTGTTTTGTGGAAAAATTCATCCTTCAAATATAATGGTGTGTAACTGCCTAAGATTATGTTTTAGGACTCAGTAAGATAGTGCCACACACAGACATCAAGTTAAAATATGATTTTACAGATATCTTTGTGGACAGATTGTGCATAATGTTTTCAGGATTACAAGTTTTAGCAATGAATGTTTGACTTGGCTAACACAGGAGAGATGGCAAACAGATCTCCAACGTCTACCAACCCATGGATTTCATATTTAAAGAAAGCCTTAACAGTGCTTGATGTTTGTTGGTGCTAGGTGAAAGCAGAAAAATATCAGCCTTGTAGTATTCAAAAATCATTTTACTACAGTTGTTTTGAATAGTTCAAGCAGAATATGCTTATGCTGCAGGACTGAAATTGTAAAACAAGTATTATTAAAATTACAATACTTAATAGTCATAATATTTCTTTGTCAGCCTTGTTTCACCTAGGATGAGCTGCAGAAACATGGTATCTCAGGTTTTAAATGGTCCCAAAGACAGCAGTGCTGCAGTTTGTGATGTGGTGGCCCTAAATAAAAATAGAACCACCTTATCTGAAAAACTGTGACCGACTACACCACAAAGTTTTTACATTTGTGATCTGGGTCAATACTTTTGGTCTTTTCTTCATAATGGGCATGTGGAGTAATTTCAACACTAATGAACTTTTAAGTTTTGCTCCAAAGCCAATGCTGATCTTACTATGCTTCATGTTACTTTCTTTAAAATGTCAATCCGTTGTATTCTGAAAGGAGGATGCTTTCATGTAAATATTGTATATGCTTTTATTGTTATTAAAATAACAATGATCTCAACTGAATGATTCCTTCCCCTGTCTAACGTCTGGAGGGGGAAATGAAGGCTAGGGAGGGAGTATGGTTCATTAGTCTGGCATCACACACATTTATTCAGGATTCCCCTGCTACACTACAAGGCGTGAGCGGAAACATTTGTGTAAAAACAGAGATGAAAATGAGGTTTAGGAGGAACTGCTCCAATAAATGAAAATGGAGTACCACTTAGAATGGAATAAGGGATTTAAGGGAGAACAGGAGGGATTACATTTACATGTTTGATACTCAAGAGAAATATGGTTGAGCAAACATTTTTAACTGTAATGCATTTCAAACTTTAATTGCAAACAGGTTGCTTAGATCAGGGAAGATGTACTGACATTTTTTACCTGCAAATCTATAGAAATGTTTGGAAAATCCAAGTTTAATTCTCTCAAGGCTTACAAAGATTTTCTTTGAAATAAATCTGGAGATGCTTTAAAAACAACAAATTTAATCTAGAGCACACATTAAGCAACCTCACCTCATTTTTCTTTGCTGTGTTAACTGTTAGCAACTTTGAAGACAAAATCCAATCCAGCAGGTTGCGCAGGCGTTTGTCTTCTGAAGCAGAGGACTGGAGGAGCTCTTTCAAGTTTGGCAAAACATTAGTATCAGCAAGCTAAAAAAAAAATAGACAAAGGATTTTTGAAAACATTCTTGGGGATAAAAGCTAAAACAAAATGAGCGAGTGCACTTGCATATGTAGTGTCTTCACAAACTAAACTGCGGATCTGCAACCTAGACACCTTCCATGCTAGTTCTTATTGTGTTATCTGGCGAACTGGCCTCACTGCGGAAAGAAGAAATGGAAAGATATAGGCTGAATTGTCAGGACAAGATAATTATATTGTTTTGGATCTATAACAAGAAATCCTCGATTCCCTCTAAGCATGTCAAGCCTTAGAACAGAAAGAAGCCTTCCACTATAATACTAGGTGTCGGGCCAATATGTAAGATATAACAGATTAGGAAAAATGGGTTAAGGCATCGCCATAAACACTTTCATCGATCAGATAATTCTAAATATTGCTATTAAATACCAGAATCCAATTAAATATTTTTTAGCATGAATGTAATGCAAAAAACACATATGAAGCCCCCTGACGATTCACAGCACAATTCCTCTTACGTTGACCCTATATCCCCTATGTTGGCCTTTTCAGGAGACCATCTGAGACTGGGTGAATAAATGTTATTCTAAGACTAAGTTGCCTCTGTGAGCAATTATGCCAATAAGAACAACACATACTGCTGATCAGCTTTTTAAATACCATCTTCTTCTAATTCCGTCCAACACCAAATTAATGCCTGTCCATGTTATGCCCCCCTCCCTTCTTCAAACTAACAGACTAAACTGTATTGCTCATCTAATAAGAGACAATGAATCTCTTGCTCACTGAGTGTTCTATGTACATGTTTCTGAATATTTGCATGCACTTGATGAACTAAAGAAAAACCTTCCAAGGTAGTTCAATGAACTCAGGTTGCTCACTCAAGCAAGGCCTACGCTAAAGAAACATTTACAAGAAAAATATGCAACAGAGCCAATTGTATCTACTTTTGAATAGTGCAAAGATTTTTACAACATTCAGTGAGACACACGGGCAATACATAGGGATCAGAAATAAAAACTTCTCTCACACAAAGAGGAGGTACAAATTTGATTATCAACAATGCCAGCTTTTCCATTAAAGGGAGGCCCATGACAATAATTAGTGTGCATGTTCCACTGGCTTGGACAGATAGTAACCTGGAAGATGTCACAAAGATTGTGGCAGGGGCCCCGGAGGGTCGTATTATTGTGGGGGTGATTTTAACAATGTAATGAACACACCTGCAGGCACTAGTGCGGCGTTCGTTGCCGGTAGAGTGGCAACACTGGGCTCCTGGGTGGCCTCAGGGACATTACAGAAGTCTTTGCGAACTATTATGAGGCACTATATTAAGCGTGCTTGCCCCATCCATTGGAAACTCACCGTCCACTTGTGCCGGACCCGATTGTGTGCAGGCTCACTGCTGAAGAGCGAATGGACCTTGACCTCCCGACTGAGGTTGGAGAGCTCCAGCTGGCACTGCACTGTATGCCAACAGGGAAAGTCCCAGGTTCCAATGGTTTCCCGGCTCAGTTCTTCAAGAAATTTGCAGTGCTATAGCTCCCTTGCCGCTCGACATGTTTCAAGAGACCCTTCACTCCAGGTTATTCTCCATAGACATCAGTGGAGCCACTATTGTAGTGCGCCCCAAACCGAACAGGTCTCCTGCACAATGCGCATCCTACAGATTTCTTTGATTAACATAGAGGCCAAGGTGCTTGTGAAGGTGACAGGCACTCAACTGGCCAAATTAATTCGCTCCATGATATCCAGAGACCAAAATGGTTTTATGCCAGCTAAGGGCACCAGACATATTAGAAGCCACATAATGTGTTAGCAAGGGTGCATGAGGTCTCGGAACATGCATATATAGCTACAACTTGACTACTAAAAGACTTTCAACTCTGTTAAATGGCCTTTCCTTCACTCAGTCCTTCAACGCAAGAACTTTGGGCCCTGCTTTCGGAGATGCGCCCAATTGCTCTACAAGGCCTCGTGGGCAAGGGTGAGAGCAAATGGTGCCCTGTCCAGGACCCGTTTGCCCTGGTTATTGAACCAATGGAAGAATGGGTGAGGCCGGACGCACAGGTGTGGGGACTGTGGTGGAAGGAGGGAATGAAGGATTGCATCTCGCTTTATGTGGATGATGTCCTGTGCTTCATACAGCGGCCGAGGCATCGCTACCAAGATTGATACACATGTTGACCGTGTATGGGGATACCTCACGTTTACAAGTCAAAATAGATAAATCAACTATGGTACCGCGGCCCGGTTCCCCCACGCCATCACTTCAGGACCTGAAAATAAGTGACCGGTGCTTTACTTATTTGGGGATGTGAGTGTTCATGGATGCAGAGACCCGCTGGGAACTCAATATGGTTCCCCTGGAATGTAAGATTAAGGACCATATGGCACACTGGGGTGCGCTCCCGTTGAATATACTGGGGCGCATCACCCTCTTCAAAATGATTGTGTCCCCACAATTGTTATATATCCTGAAAAACTACCCCTATAATAGATTCCACAGCACTGGTTTTGAAAATTGAAGGTGCATATTAATGCCTGTTTGGGGAGGGCCGCCGACCCCTCCCCCCAGCCCCTCTCCAAGGGTCATCCGTAAAAAAATATATACAGGCACCATATGATGGAGGCCTTGGGGCAGTGGATGTACAGCTTTATTATTGGGCGGCACAGCTGCTGCCAATTAACGACTGGCTCTAGAGGAATAAGACGACCCGGCATTTAGCTTGGAACTGGCTAGATTCCCAGAATCTGCCCCCTCTGGTTGTGGCTCTATGGCACCGCAGCAGCTGCCCCACATTACAGCAGCTTCCATTGATTGCTGGCATAAGGCCCTGAAATGGATGGGGTGAGCTGCAAAATCCACCAGGGAAACACCGCTGTGGATGGGTTTGTGGTTAAAATCATCCAAGCAATTACAAGGGTTCCAGAAATGGGAAAAGCTGGGTATTTCCAAACTGGGAGAGGTCTGGGCCCACAAGTATATACTCTCCTTTGCGCAACTGAGGGAAGATTAGGAGTTACACCGCTCTCAGTTCTTTCTGTTATGTTAGGAAATTTTTAAATCGCGCGATTACCAAAGGTGTCGTGGCGCTGTCAGAAGAGGCAGGTGAGTGGTGACTTTGATGTTAAATAGCCAAGTTTTTATCTCCTTCCTGGATGATGTTAATGAAGGAATAGCTCTGAGGTGTGGTGGGAGGCTGCTCCAGAGTTTGATTGTATTGAGGACTATACCTCTTCCTCTCCATTGCATCTTCTTAAATGTCGAAATAACTAATACATTGGCATTGGCCGATCGGAGTTCTCTGCTGAGCTTGTATCTCTTGAAAGCTGACCTGAGAAAGTCTGGTCCTGAGTTATGCAGTCCTTTGTGGGCCAAGCAGAGGGCTTTAAATTTGGCCACACTGTGCATGGAAAGCCAGTGCAGCTTGCGAAGTCCCTGCTTAATGGAATGGAATTTGGGAAGATTAAAAATCAGTCTTGCTGCAACATTTTGGGCTAGGTGTAGTCGACTCATATGTTTTTCTAAGATGGTTAGATAAAGACTATTACAATAGTCCAGCCTGGGAAGTACAAGAAGGGTTATTAATGTTTTTCTGTGGCTGTCCGGAATGAAAGGAAGAATTTTTCTTATCATTTTTATGATATAGTAAGCTGCGGACGTGACAGGTGATTTTTGCGCGTTCATATTAAGGTTGTCATCAATGATGCTACCCAAATTCTTCGCTTTAGTGACGGGGGAGGAGGTTGGGGCAGACTATCAGGCCACCAATTGGTGGACCAAGCTGGGGAGGGGTTGCCGAACACCATAATCTCGGTTTCCCCTGCATTTAGCTTAAGGCAATGGCCACTCATCCAGCCACTGATTGCGTTGATACAGTTACAGCATCTTAGTGGGCCTGACGAGTCATTATGCGCTGCTGCAATTATCAGCTGAGTGTCATCTGCATACGAAGTTACCTCCAAGTTGAAACTTCTTATGAGCGGGGCCAATTTCGCTACATAAACATTAAAAAGAGTGGGGCTGGGGGGGCGTGGCCAACCAACATGGCCGATCGGACGTGAACCCGATCGGCTCCGTCCCAGGCCCCGTGATTTACTGAGAATAAGGCATGTATGGAGGCATCCTGTGCGCCCCATGAAGTGGCCAAAGCTGGGGTAACGTCGAGGGATTGCCCAGCACCCCGGAATTCCTCCTGTGCCGCGGAGTGGGAGCCCCGGAGCTCAGAGTCGCTCGGAGCCATGAGAATGGAGGAAATGGCGGCTTTCCCGGCGGCGGGTTCCGGCGACTACAGCGGATAAGACCCGGGTTCCCCACACAGGAGAAGCGTCCGTGAGGAGCGGTGGACACCGCAAGTAAGGGATTTTCGCCCCCACGGGGGGAGCAGAGACAGCCGATGGTGTTTTAAGCCCCGGGGCCCAGACTACACAAAATGGCGTATTCCTCCGCCGGATTCCTGGCGCTACATGAAAGAGGGCATCGGCAGGCACGTTGACTCCCTACTGGCTATCCTGTGGGCCCCCTCATCGGGAAGTGGCGCCGAGGGAGCTACGACGGCCCGTGGAAATGAGCTGCGATTTGGGGGGCTCGCCGGACATCGTGTGGCCGGACTGCCGGCCGACGGATCCCGTGGCGGCCTGCGAGGCCCCTGCAACCCTACGGGAGAGCGCTGCGGGTGGAGACCCCCCAGTTATGCAGTGACAGCGGGCACACAGGGTGGCAGGAGCCCAGGGTCTTGCTGCGTGGCGCCACATGGACTACTGGTCCCCCCCAGGATCATAAATACTACTGGTCATCACTGCCGGCACGGGGGACAGGAAAGCAGGGTGAGTCCCATGTCCCAGGCGGAGTGGGGGTTTATAAAACAACAAGGGCGGCGAGGGAGATCAAGTAGCCCCCATTTTTCACTGTGAGCTGCCTGATGCCTGACCTCAAGATGGCCGCCTTGGCAGGATAACGAGCAGGTCCTCTGGGTAGTGGCGAAGTTGGAAGGTGGGCGCATGCATCACGGAGCACTATGGGAGAGCTGGGCACCAGGCAGCAACTAGTCTAGAGATCATTCTGGCCCGATGCCCTGCGCGCCACATCGAAGGGACATTCCTTGTGATTCGGCCGGAGTGACCAACGAATAGGCCTCCTAGTTGCCGAATCAGAAGCACGGGAAGCCCCCCTGAGTGAGTGGAACCGCAACAGAGGGAATCCACATTTCGGCGGAGAGTGCGCCTTGCTTTCGCATGCACGGAGGGACGGTCAGGCGCTGACCTACGTCTGGGTCCCCCCTATGCCACCCAAAAAGACTCCCAACAACAAGGTCTCGAACTACTTTGCCACTGCGGGCGCAGGGCCGGCTGGAGAGGAGGTGTCGCCATCGACAGGACCAATGGCGCTAACCAGAGAGGACCTCATGGCTTCCCTGCGGGAATTCAAACAGGAGCTCCGTGCGGACATTAAAGCCGATATGGACGCCTCTTTTGATTCATTCCGTGCGGAGATGCGGGAGAAGATGGTGTCTCTACAGGCAGATGTCGACTCGGTGGGTACCCGGACACTGGACTTTGAAGTGAAATATCAGGAGCTGAACGACCTTATCAAACCCCTGGAGGAAGGGTCTGCAGACCCGAGCAGCCAACTGCGTGCTACCTTGCTTAAGTGTGAGGACTTAGAAAATCGCTCCCGCCGGGACAACATATGCGTCCGTGGATTGGAAGAAGATTGTGAAGGCCCGGATCTGGAGGCATTCATGGTGGGCCTCTTCTCCTCGACTCTGGGGGAGGACGGACCTGAGGTCTGGCTGGAGAGAGTCCACAGAGTGGGGCCGCGGCCTCCAGGAGAGAATCGGCGACCTCGGGACGTGCTGGCAAAGTTCAGCTCATTCAAGGTTAAGGAACTGGTCCTACAAAAGGCGAGGGCTATTGATAAGATAGCCCAGGCCCCACTCCTGCGACGCTAGCAATTCCGTCCGATTGTTCGAGTTTCTAAGGGACAAGAAAATCAGATATCGCTGGACATATCCCTTCGGGATTGCTTTTCAATGGAACAACCAGCACTGCCACTGCGTGGAGTTGTTGGAGGCGGCGGACACACTGGGAATAGCAATCCCCATGGCTGCTGGAGCGCCGTCTTCCCGAGACGCCGAGGGGGCAAGACAACACGAAAGGCAAGGAGGAGGCCAGTGGAGAAGAATGGGGAAGGGTAACACGAAAACTCCAGTTTGAGCCCTCCGTCGACAAGCCCTGAGGGTATAGACAATAGTTCCAGGAGGAGCAAAATCCCCACGAGCATGAGAGTGTTCGGGAGAGTCTGAATAGAACAGTGGACCTGCTATTATTTTGTTTCGGGGAGCACCATAGATGGAGGGTCTCCTTGGGGGCAGCCTGACGACGCTATGGAGAGAAGGATGGAACGGAGGACTTGCAATTCCCGTCCACGTGGGGTGCCCAGGTGACAGATCGTGTCACGAAGCAATGAACTCAGAGCTTGGTGTCAGGGCCTCATGGGCGAACTATTCCTGCAGTGAGAAGTGCGAGGACTGACCCATCTCCATTGTGGTAAGGAGATTCCAATTGGAGGGTGGCTGGAGCGGAGGACTTGCACTCTCCTGGACACTGGCGGTGTCGCCGGGACTCTTAATTATGAATATCTCCGGCAGAGTTCGTGGGACGAATGGGAACTGCTAATCAGATGTATAATCTCACAAAGCATTTGCCTTGATTTTTGCTAAATTAGGGGCTGGGGGAACGGAAATGGTGATGTTCCTCGAGTGCATCCTGGTAAGGGGATTCCGCTCTGGGAGGGGGATTCTCCACACTCGTTCTTTTTGTTTGTTCTGGTTGGTTAAGTTAGTTAGATGTCATGGTGCTTTTTTTTAATTGTTTATGGGTAGGGGGGAGGCGGGTCCAGGAGCTCCACTTAGGCAGAGACCCTCGTGAGGGGAGCAAGGTTCCATCCAGATAATCATGGCTATCAGGACTATAACCTGGAATGCCCGGGGTTTGAACTCCCCTAATAAGCGCCATCGCTTTTGGAAATACCCGTTTGATCATAATGTCCAAGTGGCGGCTCTTCAAGAGACGCACCTCAAAAAATCTGAGGATCATCGCCTGCACCATAAAGCTTATCCTCTTATATTTCGATCCTCACACTCCTCGAAACAAAACGGGGTGGCACTAATGTTCCATGCAGGGGTCCCGTTTCAGGCACAGGACACCAAAACGGACAAAGCCGGGAGGTTCATTATGGTTCGGGGGGACCTCAGGGGCCGACAATGCACATTTGCAGTCATCAATGCACAAAACACGGGCCAGTAGGACTTCATGCTCTCCTTCCTGATGACTTTGGAGAATTTTGCACAGGGAGACATCAATCTCGTCTGGGATCAGGGGCTGGACACGAGACAGACAGACAGACACACACACACACACACACCGCGTCGGGAGGGGTTTTTGGTAAGGCACTTAAGTCACAACTCCAACTCATGGGGTTGGTAGACGTACGGAGAGATGCTAACCCCACTGTTTGCGACTACTCTTTCTTCTCCCACTCCCACAAAACTTACTCCCGCATTGATCACATCTTTATAAGCCAGTCCCTGCTCCCCTCGATGCTGCAAACACACTTTCACCCGATCTGCCTGTCAGACCATGCCCCCCTAGAGATGACGATCACTTGGCCGAACCCGCGTCCAAAGCATGCGCGCTGGTATTTCCCCAACTTCCTCTGCAGGGATAGTCTTCTACGTGATGACCTCAGGAAAACTATTAAAGAATTCTTCGAGCAGAATAACCCGGAGACCACTTCCCATGCCATTACCTGGGATGCTCTCAAGGCAGTAGTCCGAGGTAAATGCATCGAGCTGGCTACTACCTTGAGAACGCAGCAAAGCGAGGAACGCCTCATGTTAGAACGGGATTTAGTGTCAGCAGAGAAGGCCCATAAGGCCAGTCCCTCGGTCCAGGCACTGAGGAAAGTCACGGCACTCAAGGGGAAACTACAGGCCATTTATACTAATAGGGCGGAAAAAACCATCCTACGCTTACAGACCAGGGGGTAGGAGGGAGAGAACAAAGTGGGGTCCCTACTAGAACGCCAACTACGGGCCAAACAGGAAAGGGAGTACATCAAACTTATTGTAGATGAGGAGGGCATTTCCCATAAGACAGAGGAGGGGAAGGCGCAGGCCTTTGAGAAATTCTACCGGGCTCTTTACACTTCGGAACTCCCACGGGCGCAAAATCAAATGGGGTATTTAGATCCCTTAGATCTTCCTCAAGTCCCGGCTAGTTCCAATGAGGATTTGGCGCAACCCATATCCTCTGAGGAAGTGCAGAAGGCGATTGACTCACTTAAACGCCGAAAAGCGCCAGGGCCGGACGGCTTCTCTGCACATTTCTATCGCACCTTCGCGCCGGAACTGGTCCCCTTCTTAACTAATCTATTTAACGTCATTGCCTCTACACAGCAAGTCACCCCCTCCATGGGTGAGGCGATGGTGGCAGTGATTCCCAAGCCCGGTAAAGACCCCACTGCCTGCTCTTCTTATCGCCCGATAGCTCTCCTGATCCTAGATGCTAAGATTTACTCCAAAATTCTGGCAACTCGTCTCGAATCAGTACTCCCCGGTCTTATAGATCCGGATCAATCAGGATTTATTAAGGGACGGCAGACTCACGATAATTTGCGGCGCATCATCCATATAATTGAGAAGGCCCGGAAGAAAAACATTCCAGCAGCGCTCCTCTCGCTAGATGCGGAGAAAGCATTTGATCGCGTGGAATGGACCTTTTTATTTAGAGTACTCCAGCGCTTTGGCTTTAACGAGACCTTTATAGGGATGATCTGCGCCAATTATCATTCTCCTAGCTCCCGGATCCTGGTCAATGGCGTTGCTTCTCCCGCCTTTAGCCTGGCGCGCGGGACGAGGCAGGGATGTCCATTATCTCCCCTCCTCTTCGCCTTGAGCATAGAGCCCCTGGCCCATAGGATTAGAGGAAACCCGGACATACGGGGGATACGTTTCGGCACAGACGATCATACGATTTCGCTCTTTGCCGACGATGTGCTTCTCCCAGTCACAGAACCATTGACCTCTCTCCCGGCTATTCAAGAAGAACTTGTGAGGTTTGAGCAGGCGGCGGGATTTAAGATTAATCTGGCTAAGTCCTTCTTACTGAATTTGTCCCTTTCCAGAGAAGAGTGGCAGCAAGTAGAAGGCGCGTCACCTTTTAGTTGCACAACTAAGGAGATCACTTACATAGGAGTCAAGCTCACCCCCCGTATATCAGATCTCTACAAGGCTAACTTCCCTCCCTTCTACGCCAACTGAAAATCGATTTGGGTAAATGGAGCGCGGCATACATCACCTGGCTGGGCAGGATTAATGCCATTAAGATAAACGTACTCCCTCGCTTGCTTTACCTCTTTCAAGGGTTGCCCATTCCGGTGGAGGGAGGACTCTTTCGGGAATTGCGACACATGCTTATTAAATTCATCTGGCTGGGGAAGAGGGCGCGCTTGACCTACCGCCTGCTCACACGACCACGCAGGGAGGGTGGCCTGGCTTTACCGGACTTTCAGGCATATTATCGTGCGGCTCAATTGCGGGTAATCACGGAATGGTCGCTGCGGGCCTCGTAGAAGCATTGGCTTCACATTGACAGACAGATAACGGGCCGCACCATCTGGAATCTTTTATGGAAGCCAAAACAGGACAGACCACTCAACACTTACATTAGCACACCCACGTCCACCACTTTAAGGGTATGGGATGTCCTTACTAGGAGGTCACAACTTACTACCTTTCCTTCCCCCTACTCGCCTATACATTTTAATCCTGCCTTTCCCCCGGCACTTCAAGAGGGTCCCTTTGAGGCTTGGAGGGAGGGCGGGCGTCACATAATTTCTCATCTCTTTGACAACGGCGAGTTCCTCACCTTCCAAGAATGCCAGAAACAATTTGCACTAACTGCCAAGGAAGAATATCATTACCTGCAGCTTAAGCACTGGGTACAGCAACCCCTGGTGCGGCTGGCCGCCACCAGGATTTGTTCCCCATAGAGAAGTTTGCCCAGTCTGGGTCCACCTCCAAGGGTTCCATCTCCTTTTTATATGCTTTCATACAAGCTCTGAGCCCCAGATCGACCCCGCGTTTTAAACGCTTCTGGGACGCACTTTTGGATACCCCTTTAGAGGACAGTCAATGGGGACATTTAAGTAGGGATATAGTGAAATTCAACCGCTCAATGTTCCTAAGGGAGGCGCACTACAAGATTATGTATGATTGGTATCTATACCCTCAAACTCCACAAGATCTTCCCCAATACTTCGGACAGGTGCTGGCAGGGATGGGGTTTGTTGGGCGACTTCCGACACATCTGGTGGGACTGTCCCTCCATACAGCCTTTTTGGAAAGAAATTCTATCCCAGATCAAACTTATTCTTGGCTATCCAATTCCCAGCTCTCTGGAACACACCTTGCTGGGGGTGCGTGACCCATCCTTGAAACGCCAAACACAGAGTGATAGGTCTGTTATGTGGCTTTGTCTGGGGGCAGCCAAAATGGCAGTTGCTGCTGCGTGGAAAAAACAAGAGGCTCCATCTTTAACCCAATGGCATGCGAGGTTGTGGAGGGTGTTGGCGCTGGAGCGCATGGCTGACATAGTGGACGACACAAGAAAAGGCTTCGATTATATTTGGTCTCCGCTGGTGAGCTACTTGTCGGAGGGGCTTCCGTTGACGGCTTGCGCCCCACGCCTTAGGGCCCTCAACTTGTTCCATATCTAAACACACTGCAGCAGTGTTGACACCAAGAAGTGCAAAAGCCACCTGAGTAGGGCCCCCAATAACCCTACCCTCACGTCCACCTTATTATTTGCACCATGACATCACGGTTTTGTTAGTTTTTTAGGTATGTTAAGTTTCCTTTTCATGTTACTCTCTTCGAAGGGTAGATTGACGCTCAGATGCGGTAGACTGAATGCAACAACTTATGACTGTATTGTATTTAAAAAGTCTATATGCCACAGACCTCGTGAAGACGCTGTAACCTACATGGGAGATCTGCAACTCTTGGCTGATTTTCGACAAATGTTGCAAGTGTAATGCTTTCTGTTTCAATGTCAAAGAAAATTCGAATAAACAGAATTTGATAAAAAAAAAAAAAAAATTAAAAAAGAGTGGGGCTAAGAGACGACCCCTGCGGAACTCCACAAGGCAGTGAGAAAGGTGCAACATGCTTTGGAGCACCTGGGAAAAGACCAAAATCGCTTCCTTCCTTCAACCCACTGAAACCCAAACCCACAGTGGGAGAGATCAGGGCAAAGGGCATTTTGTTGCTTGCACAAGACGATCATTGTAAATGTGCCAGACCCTGTGGCAACACTGAGGGAAAGGTGGGACACAGACATATGAGAAATGAACGAGGAAGACTGGGTTGAGGAAAAAAATGGAAAGCAGACAACTGGTGATCCATGCCTGATTGTAATTGTTCCAGTTTAAATACTTCCACCAAATCTACTATATGCTGGCTAGGCTATGGAAAATCGGAATGGTGGCAGGCCTGGAGTTCCTCTGGTGTAAAGACGCAGAGGACACTTGAATTCACACAATATGGGAAGGCCCATTCATCTCTTCATACTGGGCTAGAATCCTCCGAACACTAGAAAAGGTGACGGGTGTCCCACTGGGGTGGGAACCCAAGATGTCTCTCCTCTAAGTTTTTGCAGGGTGGGATGGGCTTTGGGGCCAACACACTTTGGTGGGCATTGACTGTGTGCTGGTCAAGCGGGATATAGCAAAGCACTGGAGATCAAGAATGTCTCCCCCTTAGAGGGAATGGTTGCAGGGAATGGATTACTGTTCGTTAGCCAAGGAGGTGGTGTACAATCCAGAGGTTGTCCAACTGAATATACTATGTACTGGGGCACTTTGGAAGAGCATTTTCAGGTCCCTTGAACCAATGGCCCAAAGTTCCAGTGAGGCCCCACAACACCCAATTTTGCATGTGTCTGGATGTTTCCATGTGGCTTGGGAGGGGCGGGAGGGTAAGGGGTCTTGGGGGTCATGTGGGGATTAAGAATGCGCATGGTTTTATGCTCCTGGGGAAGCCTGTAACGCCTATTAAGTTGTGTCTTTCAATTAAAAAAGAATTTTCACCCCCCCCAA
The DNA here is from genome assembly GCA_963921515.1 of Calotriton arnoldi. Classification (NCBI taxonomy): domain Eukaryota; kingdom Metazoa; phylum Chordata; class Amphibia; order Caudata; family Salamandridae; genus Calotriton; species Calotriton arnoldi. The sequence goes on along the minus strand of CAWUFW010004608.1, from coordinate 345,806 downwards.
AAAAACCGCACACAACATCATCTGCTTTTGCATATAGGGTCAGTAGGGCAGCTATGCTAGCCTGATATGGTCGGTACCCTGTACCCAGCACTATTTCAGAAACTGAAGGGAAAATATAAACGAAATAGACTATTACGGGAATGTTAAACATGAATATACATAGACCCAGTAAAGAAACTCACTGTGGGAATTCTCAAGCCTGTTTAGGAGAATGAAGGCTTTGAACACCCACAATGCACACCATTTAATTGATGTAATTGAATTTAGTAATGGAACGAACAGGCAACACTAATTTAGAGTACTCCTGTCCTGTTCTCATCAGCTGCTGCGTCCCAGATTGTTAATCGACCCTCCTGCGCACTGTGCTCTTAATTGTTTTTTCTATCATTACTGATTTTTGCAGTGTTGGACAAGTGACAAATCAGTGTAGCATCTTAAAGTTGTTCATAGGAGATGTTGCCAATGTCCCCAGGTGCCCAAAACCTTCTCCTAGGCACCGTCGTCCTGGCTGCACGTGCCAGTAAGGCGGGCCGGTGTATTCTTCCCATCTGGATATAGTGGTAGCGATCGCGGGCTCCTCAATGCTTCCTGAAGCTGCCTTCTGCTCACCGCAGCTTGATTTTCCCGATGGCTCAACCCTGTAGCCGGCAGTCCACCAAGATCCTTCAGCTGATGACCCAGCGACGCGGTCTGACGATGCCAATCCAACATGGAGAGGTCAAGTTAAGCCCAGGGTGTTGCACCCTGCCCTTTTAACCTTCTTTTCCCGCCACTTCCTTCTGATTGGGGGGGTATGAACCATGCCGCCCAATCGCCTGCTTCCAATTTCGCAGGGTTGTGGTGATTTTTCACAGGCTTACCGCCTTCCGTGTCGTGGGGGACCAGCCCTCGGGAGGCGTTCTTCACGGGCCCTTAATGGGTCCGGCTTTGCCTTCCCGTCCCGTGACTTAAAGTTGTTTACAGGAGATGTAAACCTATAAAAACGCATAAAGATTTACAGAGATGCATTAAACAAAGAAAATATAAGAAAACAGATTATGAAGGGGATAAGAGGTATTACAATTAAAAACCTAATCCTATTTGTAACAATGGAAAAAAGATGGGGGGAAACAACAATGGCAGAGGCTGGACGTGATGTCCTGCATGTGTTCTACAGTGCCACTTCTGCTTATAGTGCGTGACTGTAACATGAATATTACAACCTTTCTTTCACTACGCCAGTGCATGCACTTTAGTTTTACATACCATGCATTGCCTCTCAAAAGGTGTTTCTGTTATCCCATCTCTGGTTTGTGGGATGATTTCCCCATTTCCCTCACATGCTGCTGCTATTGTGCTCTTTAGTACCTCTCTAGCATCTATGCAGGGATTATAAGTGCCATAGCCCCATATTTTTAATTAGCTTGATGACTGCTATCAATGAGCAAACATATTACTGCACAAGTAAAGCTGGAGGAAAAAGCAACATTTCGGCTATGAGATGTAGCTGAGGGATACTGATTTCCAAAATGTATACAGGCGATGACAATGTGGTGGAGCCTGTTCCTTGAGTTTGCGGAGATGGCCGTCCAACATTTCAACGTTTACATTTTTGTGTAGGTCTCCTGGTCTTGTGAGGCAAGCAGCACCTGCTGCTATCCGAAGGGCCTTGTTCTGCAATTTTTGCAGAGACTTCCAATATCTCTCCTGGCAACCGCCTCAAACCAGTGAAGCATATGTCATTGTGGGGCGAATAATTGTGTTGCTTGTGCACACGTTGCTCCGCATAGGCATTAGCTTCCTTCCTCAGAAGCGGGCACAATGCAGCCAGTTTGGTTGATGCTTTCTGGTAAGTTCTCACTGTGGTTTCTCCAGCTGAGTTTGGAGTCGAGTGTCACCGCTAGATAGGAGCTGCTGTTTCCCCACTTTATCTCCTCTTTTCTGAAGGCATCTCTGTATGCACTTTGATCCTCTTTCTGGTGAATAATGTTGCAGTGGTTTTACTCGTGTTGAGGTTTATCTGTCACTCACTTTACCATCCAGAGATTCTGCTTGGAGATGTTTCAAGGCTCTTAGCTACTTCCTTTTCACTGATAGCCTATGGTAAAATCATCAGAGTAAAGCGCAAGATCTATCTCCTTTAAGTCTGTGGGAATATTGTCTGTATATATATATATATATTTTTTTTAATCTTTTTATTAAACCAATGTCAGATACAGTATATATAGCACTTGTCCGGCAATATTTGGAGATACATACATTAAAAGGTACAATATTTTGATCACATATTTTAACAGTTGTCCCGGATCTTATCAACCAAAAGAACTCTAACAGCCCCCTTCCCCTCAATCGTCTAAATACTGCACTAATCTCCCCCCCACAGGCCACGATATGTCTCCCATTGTTGCCATATTTTCTCCCATTTGCGTGGGCAGTCCCTACTCTCATATACGATTTTTTTCTGCGGCACTGCACCAGTCCAGTTCGGCTTATTGTCTGTATATTGATTGAAGAGAAATAGTCCAAGAATTGATTCCTGAGGTGTTCCAGTAAGAATAGGGTGTATTGTTGAACAATCGTCTCATACTGTAACATCAAAGGTGTGTTCTGCTACATAGCTAGTCAGCAGGTTTAAGAGGTAAATAGAAAACTTGAGCTTGGTGAGCTTATAGATCAGTCCTGTGAGCCACACCCAGTTAAAAGCTTTCCAGAAAGACTACTTCAGTTGATTTATTACTGTTAAATCCATGGCTTATTATGTCTGTCACTCTGAGAAGTTGATGATTTGTTGAAAGTTATTTCAAGAACCCAAACTTTTCTTTGGAGACAAGATTTTTATTAAATGAAAACTGGCTGAGACGGGCTAGAATGACCTTTTTGAAGAGGTTTGATAAGCCCGATAGCACACTATTAGGACAGTAGTTTGCAGGATCTCCTTGTGTTTTCCCAAGTTTAGGAAATATGATGACTATTGCTTCTGACTAAATGCATGTGTGGAGACCAAACCCTTTTATTAAGTGTGAGGGGGCCATTCCCTGTACCCTGCGTGCAGGTCATCATGAGGGGCGAACATGTGGGACTCTACATCCCAACCCAACCCTACAAAAGAACAGGTATGAACATCTTGAAGTTTTGGGTAAGTGTCTCTATAGCGGCTGGCGGGACGATGAACATGTGGTGGAGATCAACAGAATGAATTATTAGTGAATGAAGAGATGAGAAGCATTTAACCCGATATTGAAATTCAAGATCACGAATTGGTGAATTTTGGATCTTTAAGATACTTCTTAATAAAGCTTTGAAAAAGCATTGGATTCTCTTAAAATGGTATATAGAGTCTTTTTTATAAATCAGTGAGTTTTGGAAGGATTAATGTGATGGTGGAACTAAAAGAAAACATTTGCAGTTTTTTAAAGGATATTCCTATGGTATAAGCTCGTAAGGAGAGCAGTGCACTTTAAGCCGCAAAACACGTGTTGACTGTACAACAAAGAAATCAATTATTGCACTTGATATGAATGGAAAATGGCTATTGACATTTGAAATTGTTTCACTGTACTACACCAATAACATTTAAACTTGCTACACAATTTTGGAAGTAATGTTTCGTACCAAGTGAAGATACAAAATTGCCAAATTAAAATGAATAACTAATGAAATTATTATTGTATTGAGATGTTCAGCAAACAAATGTAATTGTTCTTTAATTCAAACGGTGTTATTCTTTTTTTATTTTTAGACTCTCCACCAAGTAATAACATTTATTGTGACAGTAGTTTATGAAAATCTCTATACAACATGACTGTAGGAGTGGACATAAAAGTCTTTGCCTCTCCAAAGGTTGAGAGATCTGCAGCATGTAATAGTGTTCTTCCCCTCTCAAAGGTGGGTCACTGCTGCACTGGCTGCTTTGCGGTCACAGTTGATGTTCACGGGTGTTTATGGCACAAACCAGAGGGTTGGCCTTTTCAGGTCTTTCTCGTTGCGTACAGGCAACTAGTGTTGTTGCTCGTGTGACCAGGTCATCCCAGTCTATTTCTTCCCTTGTCCCTTCCCCAAATTTTGGGGAACAAAGGCATTTGGGTGTAGATGGTACTTTTTGAACAAGGACACATTTGGTCTGACAGTCTTCAAGACCCTTCGAGCTGTGACTATTGTTCCGTGAAAGGCTTTGACTTCCCATAGTGGAATGAATTCAAAAGGGCTTCAAATTTAACTAGGACCTAGTCTTGTAAGTGTATATGGCTGTCCTTCACCCTACGCTTTTGAATTGTATATATTTGTTGTTATTGGTTCACTTTTTCTGCGAAAAAACTTTTTTGTCCATGTCCAGGGGTTTTAACCGGGGCCCATGGGGCTACAGGCCTCCCAAACAGCTGATGCGCCAGGTGTATTTGGTGGTACCATTGTTCTTAGGAGCCTGTGGATGGTGGTTTCCAGGTTTGTTGGCTGTTTCAAGCCAATCGGAATGGATTTGTTGACTGATTGCCTAAAGAAGCATTGTACCTCCATATTAGCTTGGGGTCACCTGAGGGTGCTTGTTTGGGCATTCCCTCCCAATTCGGCCAGATACGTTTTAAAGTCTGTGCCTTGAAACAGGGGCCTGTTGTCTATTTTGATGACGCATGGTCTTCTGTACATGTCACATATCTTGGGTTGATCCTGCTCAAATGCAGCTGATCTTACCACCTCTAGAACCGGAATTTGATGAAGCCATCTATGACTACTAACAGTTGTTGGAAAAGGAGAAGGGTACAAAAGTCTGCGCTGACATGGTTCCATGGCTCAGTAAATGCTTCCTCTGTCATTAATGCCAGGTCTGGTTGCTTAGTGGACTAATGCATCCATTGTAGGGGTCTGTGTTCGACCTCATGGTCACAGGTTCAAATCCCGGCAGGTCCACTCAGCCTTTCATAGTTCGGAGATTGATAAAATGAGTACCACTGAGTTGGGTAACAATAAACATCTGTTATTCAGCGCCAAGATACCCTTGGGTGAACGTGCGCTTTACAAATACACGCTATGTAATGTCATTACTGGTGCAGGGGGAGCTTAGGCATTCCAGTGGCTTGGTACAACAGGCATTCACCAATTGTTTACTCTACCAGGTGATCTGCCCCCGGTATCCATAGTTTTTCTCTTATGGGTGCTTTTGTCTTGACTAGGTCTCAATAATTTCTTGTAGGGTCTACGGGACCATGGCAAGGGTTTGTTGATTAATTAGGGGCAAAAAGCAGGCCCTTGCAGCGCCGGGGAACACCCAACAATTCAGGGGCCCCCAAACCTTCTGGGAGGCCTTGTTAGGCCCGATGCTGATGAATATCTCTGAGATATGGGAGACTTCGGAGCCCCCCATTACATTCTACAGGGGAGGCCCATCATTTTGTGTTACGCCACTGTTGTTGATTACTAGGGTTTTTGTCTTAGGTGTTTTAATACAATTCTCCATTCTTGTCCTCTGGTAACCTGAGCTGCAAGCTAAAAGGACGAGTCACTTTGGCCAGTTCCTGGTAGAAAATGGTCAGGATTTCCGGTTATCCGACGGGTTTTGATAACAAGCCACCCACTCTCTAGAATGTAGGGCTGACTGAATCAAGGAGAAAGTTCAAGGCAGAACTAAATACGAGAGAGAGAGAGAGAGGTACGAGAGAGAGAGAGAGAGGTACGAGAGAGAGAGAGAGAGAGGGTACGAGAGAGAGAGAGAGAGAGAGAGAGAGAGAGAGAGAGAGAGAGAGAGAGAGACAAATAACATTCCCAAGTCTTCGGGGGCACCACCTTATCTTGTCTCACATCTTGTATCATAGCGATGTTATTGAACAATACATTCTGGTTACGTACGGACTGTCTCAATATGTGAGGAAAGAGCATATAAGACTTAAATAACTGTAATTAACATATGAAACTTGCTAAGATATTAAAATGCCATAATCACTTACCAGCTTCAAGATAGCGGGCCACTGTTTACCCAAGCCGAATTAAAGGAAGCCGGTAAGGCAGCAGGTAAGCAAGTCAGGGAAAACAGAGCAAAGGAAAGGAAACAGGGCAAAGAAACACATCAATGCAATAAAGCCAAATAAAGATTTAAGTGCCAAGGTCTTGTAAACAGGTAAAGGACAGGAATAACAAGGGAATCAAACTGGAGGAAATAATAAGGTGAGAGACGAAATAATGAACAAACTCTATGGCAGGCTGAGAGACAATGCAGTACAGAATATTGGCAGGCAGCATCCATTGGCCCATCTGCTGTTTAAATAGTGCTGCTGCCGGTCTCAACCTGGAAATTTCGCCCCTTAACTTTAGTGGTTTTATGTCTCACAGTGCCACTGCTTCTAAAGGCCAGTCTTCCACAGTCTTAAAGGAGAAGGTCTCCATGATCTTCCTATAACAAGTCTCAAACTCCCCATCCAGTGTTGATTCCTGACAGACTTCACCTGGTATGATCTCTCCACAATCAAGTTTATGTGTTCTTCGACATCACTAAGTGGGAGTTTTGCGTTCTGGAGCGAAGGGACAGGAAGTTGTCATGGTTGTTACACCCTGGCTGGTAGGACACTTTGAAGAAGTGGTGCCTTTGCAACTGCACTGTCTTTTCCCAGTGCATAGTGTATGCTAGATACATTATTCCTGCAATGGAAATATCAGCAGTTTGTGATCAGTCAGAACCTCAAATGTATGTCCGTATATGTACAGATATAAATGTTCACACTAAAACTTAATGGTCAGGGTCTCCCTCTTGATTTGCGTCAGGTTTTGGATGGAGACAGGGCATGACTGGCAAAGGTGACTGTCTCTCAGACCTAGGCTTCTGGATTGAAGTAGGACTGCCCTGAGCTCTACTCATTTTCTACTTTGGATTGAAAAATATTTTAGCCGTTTAGGTTTGAGTGTCTCTTTTTATGCTGGTAAATTCAGTTTGGTGTTCTGTTGTCCACGCTCATAGAGCGTCTTTCTTGGTCAACTGCCTTTGAGGTCTTGTGAGTGTGACGAGTTTCCGAATGAAGTGGCCAAAATATGTTGCCATCCCTTCTGAACAGAGCCTGAATGTCCACCTCCGTCTGTGGATCCACAATGACACCTTTCTTGGAAAAGATGTACCCATAGAACTAACCAGCGAGAAAGAAAGATTTATTTCTTACAGTGCAATGTGAGACCATGTGCAGATATTCTCTGACTAGCTGCTCACAGTCTTTGATGGTGCCTTTGGATTGCTTTGGGTGGATCAGCACACGATCACTCATGTTGAAGACTTCAGGATAAGTGAAGCCAACAGGGCTTCACTGATCACATTTTGAAAAACTTCCAGCAGAGAGATCCCAAAATTCAGATGTTTGTATCGGCCGAGGCGGACATGGGTTGAAAAAAGTTGTAATATATCGACTTTCTACAGCTTGTGGTATCTGAAGGTAGCCCGCGTTAAAGTACAATTTTGTGGACTACCTTGATCCATTCAAATCGTGCAAGAAGAAGTCTATTGTTAGTGTTTGTGTCTCTCTCACTTGATTGCTTTACTAGAGAGCCTTAGATCCATCCATATGCGTAGCACCCCAGGTTGTTTAGGCTTGAGAGTCACCACCATTGGAGATACCCCAGGGATGAGCTGTGACTTTTCTATGAAATCCAGGTCTTCTAAATTGCGTGGCGAAGAAGGAAGGGGATTCTGTGGTGCCTCATAGCTGAGGGCCATACTGTTTTATCGATGGATAAAATGATTGACTTGGTTTTCAGGCACCCAAAGCTTTTAGTAGTTTCAGACCTGCATCACCTACTTGTTTTGAAAAGGTGATCAATTTGAGGGCTTATGCTGTATGACAACTTAAGCAAAACACACAAGATGATGGACGGAATGCTGCACATTGGCAAACATTCACCCCCAGTCACAGATCTGGGTTTAATCCATCGTTATTTTGCTTCACCACTCCACCCCAGTTCCGACATAGCCATATGCAAATCAGTCTTGACCCTGTGCCTCATGGGAACAGTCCAGACAGAACTGCCAAGCCATGTCTTCCCTGGAACGGAATCAAGCATCCTAGGACCGGTTTCAGGCTATCAGCCTCCATCAGCCAGGATAGCTTGACTCCAGTGGCGTAGTGAGCACGGGACCCACGTCTGGGCATACCCTTCCCACTTAGGGCGAAATGCAAAACACACAAGATGATGGACGGAATGCTGCACATTGGCAAACATTCACCCCCAGTCACAGATCTGGGTTTAATCCATCGTTATTTTGCTTCACCACGCCACCCCAGTTCCGACATAGCCATATGCAAATCAGTCTTGACCCTGTGCCTCATGGGAACAGTCCAGACCGAACTGCCAAGCCATGTCTTCCCTGGAACGGAATCAAGCATCCTAGGACCTGTTTCAGGCTATCAATCAATCAATCAATCATGTCACTTATAAAGCGCACTACATACCCGCGAGGGTCTCAAGGCGCTGGGGGAAGAGGGGGGTGGTGCTGCTACTGATCGAAGAGCCAGGTCTTGAGGAGTCTTCTGAAGGCCAGTAGGTCTTGGGTCTGTCGGAGGTTGGTGGGGAGGGTGTTCCAGGTCTTGGCGGCGAGGTGGGAGAAGGATCTGCCGCCGGCGGTCGTTTTCCGGATGCGGGGGACTGTGGCGAGGGCGAGGCTGGTCGAGCGGAGCTGGCGGGTGGGTAGAAGCTGAGTCGTCTGTTGAGGTAGGCTGGTCCGGAGTTGTGGAGTGCTTTGTGTGCGTGGGTGAGGAGCTTGAAGGTTATCCTCTTGTTGACAGGGAGCCAGTGCAGGTCTCTCAGGTGGGGTGTGATGTGGCTGCGTCGGGGGATGTCGAGGATAAGACGTGCAGAGGCGTTCTGGATGCGTTGCAGCCGTCTCAGGAGCTTAGCCGTCGTTCCTGCGTAGAGGGCGTTTCCGTAGTCCAGCCTGCTGGTGACGAGGGCCTGGGTGACTGTTTTTCTTGTTTCGGTGGGGATCCACTTGAAGATCCTGCGGAGCATTCGGAGGATGTTGAAGCAGGATGAGGAAACGGCGTTGACCTGCTTAGTCATGGAGAGGGTGGGGTCGAGGATGACCCCTAGGTTGCGTACGTGGTCGGTGGGTGGCGGGGCTGTTCCCAGTGATGTTGGCCACCAGGAGTCGTCCCAGGCTGAAGGGTTGGAACCAAGGATGAGGACCTCCGTCTTGTCCGAGTTCAGCTTCAGGCGGCTGGTCCTCATCCACTCGGCGACGGCCTTCATTCCTTAGTGAAGGTGGGCTTTGGCGGTGTGAGGGTCTTTGGTGAGGGAGAGGATCAGCTGGGTGTCGTCGGCGTAGGAGATGATGTTGAGGTTGTGCTGTCGGGCGACGTGGGCGAGGGGTGCCATGTAGATGTTGAACAGCGTTGGGCTGAGGAAGGAGCCTTGGGGTACGCCGCAGATGATCTTGGTGGCCTTGGATCGGAAGGGGGCGAGGCGGACGCTTTGTGTTCTGCCGGAAAGGAAGGATGTGGTCCAGTCCAGGGCCTTCTCTTGGATCCCGGCGTCGTGAAGGCGTGTTCGTAGTGTGTGGTGGCAGACCGTGTCGAAGGCGGCTGATAGGTCCAGGAGGATGAGGGCTGCTGTTTCTCCGTTGTCTAGCAGGGTCCTGATGTCATCGGTGGCGGCGATGAGGGCGGTTTCGGTGCTGTGGTTGCTGCGGAAGCCGGACTGGGAGGGGTCCAGGATGTTGTTCTCCTCGAGGTAGCGGGTCAGTTGTTTGTTGACGATTTTCTCGGTGACCTTCGCGGGGAACGGGAGCAGAGAGATGGGTCGGAAGTTCTTGAGGTCCTTGGGGTCTGCCTTGGGTTTCTTGAGTAAGGCGGTGATCTCGGCGTGCTTCCAGCTTTCCGGGAAGGTTGCTGTCTCGAAGGAGATGTTGATTATTTTCCGGAGATGGGGCGCGATGGCTGTACTGGCTTTGTTGAAGATGTGGTGAGGGCACGGGTCTAGCGGTGAACCGGAGTGGATGGTGTTCATGATCTCGCTGGTGTCCTCGTCGTTGATGTTGGTCCAGGAGAGCAGGCGGTTGTGGGGGCAGTGGTCTCGGTGGTTGCCGGGGCGGTCGTGGTGTTGAAGCTGTCGTGGATGTCGGCGATTTTGCGGTGGAAGAAGGTGGCCAGTGAGTCGCACAGGTCTCGCGACGGCTGGATGTCGTTGGTGTTGGAGCTGGGGTTGGAGAGTTCCTTCACGATGTTGAAGAGCTCTTTGCTGTTGTGTGCGTTGTTGTCTAGGCGGTCTTTGAGTGAGGCCCTTTTGGCGGATCTGATGAGGTGATGGTGACTGCGGGTGGCGCTCTTGTGGGCGGCGTAGCTGTCCGCTGTCCGTTCGTGGAGCCTTCATCAGCCAGGATAGCTTGACTCCAGTGGCGTAGTGAGCACGGGACCCACGTTTGGGCATACCCTTCCCACTTAGGGCGAAATGCAAAACACACAAGATGATGGACGGAATGCTGCACATTGGCAAACATTCACCCCCAGTCACAGATCTGGGTTTAATCCATCGTTATTTTGCTTCACCACGCCACCCCAGTTCCGACATAGCCATATGCAAATCAGTCTTGACCCTGTGCCTCATGGGAACAGTCCAGACCGAACTGCCAAGCCATGTCTTCCCTGGAACGGAATCAAGCATCCTAGGACCGGTTTCAGGCTATCAGCCTTCATCAGCCAGGATAGCTTGACTCCAGTGGCGTAGTGAGCACGGGACCCACGTCTGGGCATACCCTTCCCACTTAGGGCGAAATGCAAAACACACAAGATGATGGACGGAATGCTGCACATTGGCAAACATTCACCCCCAGTCACAGATCTGGGTTTAATCCATCGTTATTTTGCTTCACCACGCCACCCCAGTTCCGACATAGCCATATGCAAATCAGTCTTGACCCTGTGCCTCATGGGAACAGTCCAGACCGAACTGCCAAGCCATGTCTTCCCTGGAACGGAATCAAGCATCCTAGGACCGGTTTCAGGCTATCAGCCTTCATCAGCCAGGATAGCTTGACTCCAGTGGCGTAGTGAGCACGGGACCCACGTCTGGGCATACCCTTCCCACTTAGGGCGAAATGCAAAACACACAAGATGATGGACGGAATGCTGCACATTAGCAAACATTCACCCCCAGTCACAGATCTGGGTTTAATCCATCGTTAATTTGCCCAGACGTGGGTCCCTTGCTCACTTTGCCACTGGATTCAAGATAGCCTGGCTGATGAGGGTTTTGAACCCGAAACCGGTCCCAGGATGCTTGTTTCCGGTCCAGGGAAGACATGGCTTGGCAGTTCGGGCTGGACTGTTCCCATGAGGCACAGGGTCAGACTGATTTGCATATGGCCATGTCTGAACTGGGGTGGTGGAGTGAGCTAAAGAATGATGATGGATTAAACCCAGATCAGTTGACTGGGGGTGAGTGTTTGATTTGCTCTAACGCTCCGTCCATCATCCCCTTTGGTATCGCTTTGTTCGCCCTAAGTTGGCAGGGTATGCCCAGACGTGGGTCCCTTGCTCACTTTGCCACTGGATTCAAGATAGCCTGGCTGATGAGGGTTATGAACCCGAAACCGGTCCCAGGATGCTTGTTTCCGGTCCAGGGAAGACATGGCTTGGCAGTTCGGGCTGGACTGTTCCCATGAGGCACAGGGTCAGACTGATTTGCATATGGCCATGTCTGAACTGGGGTGGTGGAGTGAGCTAAAGAATGATGATGGATTAAACCCAGATCAGTTGACTGGGGGTGAGTGTTTGATTTGCTCTAACGCTCCGTCCATCATCCCCTTTGGTATCGCTTTGTATGACAACTTAAGAGCATTGGTTGTGCTCCTAGTATAATGTCTTGGGGGGCCACAGGGACAGACTGCTCCAACTACCATTCCACAATTTGTAGATTTAGCTGCAGAACAATGTCTGAGACAGTAATACACAGAAGGACACCTCAGGGCAGACTGCTGCACATCCTCTCCTTTCCAAAAGATCTGAAGGCTTGTGGGACAGAAGGAACATTTGGGTTAGAACAACGTTTGATCTCAGGGCCTACTGGATAGGTTGTGGTTTCTCTATGACGGTCCAGATGCCTGGGCCTGACAATGACTGCATAGTGTTTTATCAAAATTATAAACCGAATGAAGATGCTTAAATGGGATTGTTTCATCCCAGAATTCTCAGGAGAACAAATCACCAAACTCAAAAGCTAGGCCTAAATCATTGCCATGATAGTAGGTATTTTTTATATATATATATCCTTGTCTGGCCTGAAATACAAGTGTCAATTAATTTGCAAGACTGACATTAGAAATATATAAGTTAGTGCCTTACTAATACATCTTAGTTAATTGTCCAAAACCTTACTCACCCTTGTCCCACCTCTCCTCTTCAGTCCACCACTATTTTCTCCTCTCGAAACTTACTGTAATTGTACATTTGAATGAAGCTTCTATGTCCGTCACCTTTCTCCACCAACTCATGATCGTGCTCCTACAAAACCCACTTACTGGCACATAACCTCTATGATGTGTAAGGAGATGAAGGTATCTGTAAGGCAACAGTATTGTCACGTCTTACGAATATAACAATTTGCATGACACAAATCTCCATAACAAAGGGCTTCACTACCCCCATAGTTAGATTTGGAATATGTGTACATCACCATTAAAATAAATAATCAAGAGAAAACCAGGATGTGCAGGCAGAGTGTAAAAGGATCTGCCTACTTGGACTGGAGCAGGCAGGAAGTGAGCTGAAAAGAGCAATAAGTCAGGGCTTTGGGAGATTGTCAACACAAACAGTTGCAGAACATAAAAAAAGATTTCAAATATTTTTTGCAATTCATTCATAAATTCTTGCATTTGCAAGAGAAAATATTAAACTTGCCAGCTTTGTAGGAATGCCAAAAATCTTCTAATATTGGACAAAGGTGAAATGGTCTAATATAAATGCTAACTTTATATTACTTTTTATTTATGGAGCGCAACGAAATAGCCCAACAAATTAGTTCAAGTTAACATTGTTAATATGGGAAAGCCTCTAACAACCAGAGACATTATAGCCTTCCCAAATAAAATAAATAAAAAGTTGTTGTATGTAGCTTAATCCTGCCATTTTATAATTTATCACTCCAAATAACAGGTGTGACTCGTTACAGTATTCATTTTATTGAGTTGACCATGCCATAATTTGAACCTGTAACTAGAAGTCTCACAAAGATATCAGCAGTGAGCACTTCTTGCTGAGACATCTTGTAGGAGAGATAATTTGCCACCGTTGATCACAACTCCATTGTACAGTCTGTGACACACGATTTTACAAAGATGTTTATCTCATTCCAATAACAGAAAAAGAGAAAGACCAAACTTTAGAAGAAAGTAAAAGCCATCAACTTTAAAAATGTTTTTGAAAAAGCAGTTCCACAAACTGTAGATTGGTCTGTTGCCAATGCTATACACTGTACATCTCAGATGGAATTAAACCTGCAGATCTCGATAATGAGGAAAACAATTTAAAGTCTATTTTTTATAGTTGTTCTACAAGTGTGTATAATTTTAAATGCCAAGAGGAGTACAAAAACGAAGTGATTAAGTCTTTACATTGCAGCCTGTTAGCTAAATCAAGGAGGGAAAAGCATACTGCAATAAAAATAAGCACTGGTAAACGCATTAGATTTCGCCTATGTGTTTTTTGTTCTACGGTGTAGCTTGCGGAGTAGTTGTACAATATAGCTACAGAAAGTCTGTTAAAGTGTTATGACTTGTTTATGTACAAAAAGGCAATATAGTGGTATAGTGCGGGTAAGTAATAGCAAAATTTTGAAAAATAAAATGAAAGAGGGAAATAATAGACGTTATTGATGTAATAGCAATATTATGTGTTTAGAGGAGTTCTGACAACTTTTGGGCCTGATGCCAGTGCATCTGCTGCGTCATTCAAATCTTGACACTATTGCATGTAAGGTAAGTGCACTTGTGACTGCCTATTTAGGAGTAAAATATAGCAATATTAGGTGTTTCATGGGGTGCCTAGAGCTTTTGGTCCTGGCGATACTGCACCTGCTGCACCATTCAAATCATGACCCTACTGCCTGCTAGATAAATGCATTTGTGACCGTCTTGTTTAGTAGTCAAATTTAGCAGTAATGTGGGGTCGCTAGACCTTTTGGCCCCAGTGCCACGGCACCTGCTGCACCATTCAAATCAAGTCCCTTTTAACTGCAAGCTAACTGTAATTGTGACTGCCTGTTTAGTAGTCAAATAAAGCAATATTTGTTTAGAGGAGTTCCGACAACTTTTGGGCCCAGTGCTACTGCACCTGCTGCCCCATTCAAATCATGACCCTGTTGTTTGCAAGGTAACTGCACTTGTGGTTGCCTGTATAGGAATAAAATATAGCAATATAAGGTGTTTAGTGGGGTTCCTGGAGATTTGGTCTTGGTGCCACTGCACCTGCTGCACTATTGAAATCATGACTCTAGTGCTTGCTAGATAACTGCACTCATGACTGCCTGTTTAGTTGTAAAATATAGCAATATTACGTGTTTACAGGATTTTCTGACAACTTTTAGGCCCGGTGCCACTGCACCTACTGCACCATTCAAATGACCCTGTTGCCTGCAAGATAACTGCACTTGTGACTGCCTGTTTAGTAGTAAAATATAGCAATATTTTGTGTTTAGGGGGGTGCCTAGAGCTTTTGGTCCTGGTGTCACTGCACTTGCTGCACCATTGAAATCATGACCCTGTTGTTTGCAAGGTAACTGCACTTGTGGTTGCCTGTATAGGAATAAAATATAGCAATATAAGGGGTTTAGTGGGGTTCCTGGAGATTTGGTCTTGGTGCCACTGCACCTGCTGCACTATTGAAATCATGACTAGTGCTTGCTAGATAACTGCACTCATGACTGCCTGTTTAGTTGTAAAATATAGCAATATTACGTGTTTACATGATTTTCTGACAACTTTTAGGCCCGGTGCCACTGCACCTACTGCACCATTCAAATGACCCTGTTGCCTGCAAGATAACTGCACTTGTGACTGCCTGTTTAGTAGTAAAATATAGCAATATTTTGTGTTTAGGGGGGTGCCTAGAGCTTTTGGCCCTGGTGTCACTGCACTTGCTGCACCATTGAAATCATGACCCTCTTGTCTGCAAGGTAACTGCACTTGTAACTGCCTGTTTAGTTTTACATTTTAGCAATAATCTGGGTTTAGTGGGGTCCCTTGAGCTTTTGGCCCGGTGCCACTGCACATGCTGCACCCTTCAAGTCATGGCCCTGCTGTCTGCAAGGTAACTGCACTTGTGGCTGCCTGTTTAGTAGTAAAACATAGCATAACTCTTGCATATTAACTTTATTTTTAACGTGCAATGTTAATTACAACATTTAGAATTTGATCATAATGACCAAATAGATTAAGTTGACAAAAATCAATCCGATAATGCCTACAAAGTGCAAAGAAAGGTACTGAGGTATGAATAGGAAATGCCACAAACGTTCTATGGCTAAAGCATCTGCTTCACACAACTAAGTAATAAAAAGCAAGCATTCCAGCATACTGTTAGAAGCTGCCTGTCTTTTCCGTGTGAAGAGATCTTATCTTGGCAGTGAATGGGGCTTAATTAGTGTGAACAGCTTTAGTAGAAGTATCGTACATGTGTGCAGCCAGGGGAAGTTAATAAAACAAAAAAAGTTCCACACAAAGGTTAATGAACACAGTAATTCAGCTATGGGAACGGATAAGAGCCCCCCATTTAAGATATATTAAATACAAGAGATTTCAAAAGCACAGCGCAAGTGCTGTGCAGGCGAAACCTAAAAAATATCTATTACATAGAGTGATCACTACATTGGTTTCATGCTGTACATTCGTAAATAGCATCCATTTTTTTAATAGAAAAGCAAGAAATGCAGCCCCAATGGTTGCATTTAACGAAAGTCACTGTTTTCAAATAGATCTTGACAGCAGTTCCAGTACGTTTATGTGCATGCCAGTTTTGAGAATTATGTCGGGAAGGTGTTCTATGTAGAAGCTTATTCTAAAACAACTTTTAAGAAACCAGCTTAAAAAATGAGTGTGTGTTGTCCTATAGTTTTTTGGGGTTGGTAGTCTGTTCCAACTATTATTAAGTAGCACTGAAAGCCAGAATGTTATTATATGATTTATGAAAATAGGTCTTGAATAGGTGGATTGGAGACTTGGATTCAGCCAGCTAGCCCTCTACTGTGGTTTGTAATAAAGAACAAGCATTGGCAAAGACAATAAGTCTTGGCAATGTCCAAGCTATTGGCTTTGTCAAAGTGAATGTCTTTTAGCCATGTTGTCTTGCAGCACATCTGCTGTTCAGCATTGGCTGAAAGTCACTTTGATGTCCCTGAGTTTCCTAGAACAGGAGGCCAGCACACACAAGCCCTTGGAGACTTGTTTCCCAAGCAGGATACCACAGCAGGGCAAAAAAAGAGTCAGTCCTTTTCCTTCACCACAGACCGAAGCAGCAACTGCAGGCCAACCCACCCCTCACTCAGACAAGGTAGTGCTCCTCATGCAGTTCTTCCGCTCTTCTTCTTGGCAGGGTCTTCTTGTTCCTGGTAGCAATCTCAAGTCCTGGGGTTTTAGGTGTAATACTTATACCCCAAAATGTCATTGTTCTCTTTGTGGCAGGGTCTCTGAACCCAGTCCAAACCAGTCCTGTTCTCCCTGGTGCAGCATGACCACAGGGGACAGAGACAGCATTGTGAAAAACGAGACGCAGCCTATTCAGGTGCAAGCGAAACTCCTCCCACCACTCTAAATGCAGACCAGGTCTATTCAGCCCTGCGATGAGTCACCAAGGCAAGGCAGGGCACACCTAACCCCCGCCGTGACTGTCTAGAGTGAATGCACATCCCAGCTCCTTTCACTCAAACACCAGACGCTGAATACATAGACAGCCAGAGGCACACAGAATGGTAAAGTAAGAAAATGCCCACTTTCTAAAAGTGCAAAAAGAACAATTGATGGACAAAATGCTGAACGATGTCATACATTCACCCCAGTACAGAGATCTGGGCCTAAATCCATAATTTTTTTGCTCCCCAAGCCATTCCAGTTTAGACCCAGCCATATGCAAATCAGTCTTGATCCTGTTCCCAATGGGAACCGCCAAGCCATGTCCTCCCTGGACTGGAAACAAGCATCCTAGGACCAGTTTCGGGTTTCACCCCTCATCAGCCAGGCTAGCTTGACTCCAGTGGCCTGGGAAACACAGGACCCACGTCTGGGCATACCTGTCCCACTTGGGGTGACAAATGCAAAAAGAACAATTGATGGACAGAATGCTGAACAATGTCATACATTCACCCCAGTACAGAGATCTGGGCCTAAATCCATTGTTTTTTTGCTCCACATGCCAATCCAGTTTAGACCCAGCCATATGCAAATCAGTCTTGACCCTGTTCCCATGGGAACAGTCCAGCCCAAACTGCCAAGCCAGATCCTCCCTTAATTTCTTTTTTTTTTAAAGCTGAAAAACAGTCGGTGGTGGAGGGGATCTGGGGGAAGAGGGGATATGTGCAACAGGAGTTCAGCTACGGGCGGGAGGTCGATAGGCAACCAACAGCAAATACGGGCTGCCACGGGGAGATTAAGTGATTTGCCTTCGTTTAAGGTGTCCTCGTGAAAAGTAACTGGTGTTAATGTAAAGCGCTCCAATACTTTTGGGTGGTGTTGGCAAACTGCAAAAAAAAAAATTGAAAAGCAGAGTGGTGGGATGAGGGGGTCTGTGCAACGAAGTTCAGCGGGGCAATCAGCAGCAAGCGGGAGGTGGACGGGCAACCAACAGAAAATGCCGGCGGCCACGGGGAGATGAAGTGATTTGACCGTAATCACAAATTGTTGAACTGAGGCAGAGGCTAGGGAGACGATGTGGCATAAGGGCCACCAGAGCTGCCGACTTTGGAGCTGGGAAATTGGGTTCGAGTTTCGGCGTCGGCTTAACATACTTGATTCTAGGCAAATCACTTAATTTCCCTGTGCCTTCAAAAAATGAATGTGTCCTTGTGTAAAGGAACAGGTGCTAATGTAAAGCGCTCCATTACTATTGGGGGGGGTCTTGAGGCTATATAAAACTGCACAAAAAAAGTAACTGGTGTTAATGCAAAGCGCTCCACTACCTTTGGGTGGTTTTGGCGCTATATAAAACTGCACAAAAAAACAGAAAGAATCACAGTGTTGGGCTGGTTTACAGTGGTGAACATGAGGAAATACATTGCATAGGCAACCACGATAAAAGGACTACTTTTGCCATTGACACTGAGAGGCACGCAGACCTTAATGACTTCAAGACTCTGCCGGGCTCCTTTGAAGAGAATTCAAGTTAAGCAATAATGGCGCACAGAAACACTTCACTGGTGAATGCGGAAAAAGTAAGAAAGTGTCCCGACGGGAGAAATTTGAAGAAATAGAGTCCCACCCTATGAAATGAGAGGCAACAAGGTGAGACACAAACAGCTCAATCATTTCGCACAGGAGAAACCTGGCTATGCAATTACAGCAGAAACACAGGTACTTTAGAAGCTCTGACATGCCCTATGATAACACACACCTGATTCACTTGAGGATTGATTTTCCAGCTATAAACACCACTGCCAAACAACCACATATGGTGTAAACATGCACACACCTAGTACCCACATGTTCGGAAAATAAACAGAGACTACACGTGTGCCGAGTAATGGCAGCCGTGCACACATGCGCCAATCAGCATGTCAGCTATACACTAACAGGACATTAAAAGGCAGAACACCACTACTCACTAGAACAAAACAGATCACAATGGGGGTTTAAAGCTGTGACGGGGCTGGGGAAGGAGGCGATTTGTAGACGGGGCAGGCACCGGGAGGTGCCAGGGAGCAAGCAGGGACCGGAGGGAGGAGGTGAGGGAAACGGAAAGCAGCAACTAAGAGAAAAGCTGTGACAAAGTGATTTGTGGACTGGGCAAGCACCAGGAGGTGGGAGGGAGCAAATAGCGACGGAAGGGAGTAGGTGGGGGAAACTAAAAGCAGCAAAGATATGAAAATCAGTGACGGGGAGGGGTTGATCTGTGAATGGGGCATGAGGGCGGGTGGGAGGAGATGGAGCTGGTAAAAGCACAAACACTGTTTAGAGTGCTGAAAAAGAAAGAAAAAAGTAGGTCCTAAAATGGTCATAAAACCTGGAGCAGTAGATGTTTATATGTACTTGGTCCATGCTCTGTGGGGAGGGCTAAACACAAGAAGGGGAATGACCATGCATGCCAGTGACAAATGGTGACAAAGAATATGAGACAGACAATGGAGCAAGCAAATGGGAAGCCTGTGGGCAGGCTGAAGCCCACAGATTAAACACATGTCTCTTCGAGACAGCACATGCGCTGTCTACCCGAGACCTAAAAAATGCCCCACTCGTCTTTATATTGGAAACAACCAGGCTACTGCTTTACAAACGCATGTGCAAGGACTGAACCAACCTATGTTTATGAAGCTCCTGGAGGTTTACCACTGGGCTCTTCGAGAATTGTCTACAGCTGCTACCATAGGGGCTCTTTAAAGTGTTGTTGCTAAAGCACTCTGATTTGTCATCTCATGCCAGAGAGATGTACAGTGTTTTGGAGGCATTTTATTTTACATTTATAAGGTCCCAAAGGCAAGACCTATTGGCTATGCCAATGCTTGCTATTTGGAGAGAGTGGATGTATGAACAGAGACACATCTGCAGCACTGCCTAGAGGACTTAGAATGAGGAATTACTGACCGGACCAGAGTAGCAGCTATCTATCAGCACTGCCTAGAAGACTTAGAATGAGGAATTACCAACGGAATCAGAGAAGCAGCTTGCAGCAATGCCTAGAAGACTAGGAATGATGAATTACGACTGGAACCAGAGAAGCAGCTAGCAGCACTGCCTAGAGGACTAAGAATGTGGAATTACGAATGGGAACAGAGACATAGTCGCAGCACTGCCTAGAGGACTAACAATGAGGAATTACCGATGGGACCAGAGTAGCAGCTAACAAAACTGCCTAGAGGGCTTAGAATGAGAAATTACCTACAGGACCAGAGAAGCAGCTAGCAGCACGGTCTAGAGGGCTTAGAATGAGGAATTACCGACGGGACCTGAGAAGCAGCTAGCAGCACGGTCTAGATGACTTAGAATGAGGAATTACTGACGGGCCAAAGTAGAAGCTAGTAGCATTGCCTAGAGGACTTATAAATGAGGAATTACCATTGGGACCAAGTAAGCAGCTGCAGCTTTGCTAGTAAGCAGCTGCAGCTTTGCTAGTAAGCAGCTGCAGCTTTGCTAGAGGACTTAGAATGAGGAATTACCACTGGGACCAGAGGAGCAGCTGAAACCGTGTGTAGAGAACTAAGAATGAGGAATTACCACTGGACTAGAGCAGCAGCTAGCAGCATTGATTAGATGACCAAGAATAAGTAATTATCACTGGGAACAGAGACACAGCTGCCAAACTGCCTAGATGATTTAGAATGGGGAATTACCACTTGGAACAGAAACACAGCTGCAGCACTGTCTAGAGGACTTAGAATGGAGTAATTTCTGACAGGACCAAAGAAGCAACTGCAGAACTGTGTAGAGGACTTAGAATGAGGAATTACCACTGGAATTACCACGGGGAACAGAGACACAGCTGCAACACTGCCTAGATGACAGCTTTATAATCATGTCTTACAGTAGTTTTATTGTTACATGAATAGATTTCTACAAAAATGTATACTGATATTTCTAAATATTTACTTTTGCACTTTAATTTGACTTTTTTATTGCATGATGCAAAAATGATTGCCAATAATGCAGAACTTGTGTTAAAAGGAGCTTTTAGCTCTGAAAATGCTAAAGGTACTATTCTGTACAATATATGTTTGTTCTTTCCTTCGTTATGTTATGTTATGTTAATAAGGCTTGTAAAGCGCACTGCTACCCTAAGGTGTCCTGGCGCTAAGAGTTGCCAACTTGGTTGCTGGATGAGGGATGGATTTAGGGGAAAAGCCAGGTTTTCAGCCCCCTTCTAAAGGAAAGGAGCTCGGTGGCACTTCTGAGGTGGAGGGGAAGGCTGTTCCATGCTTTTGCAGCACCGCAGAAAAAACTCCTACCCCCCCAACTGGCTGTCTTTGCCCGTGGAATTTTTATAAGTTTTGCCTCGGCAGAGCGCAATGCTCTGCCGGGAACGTACCATTGAAGATGTTGTCTCATATAGGCTGGGCCAGAACCTGTAAGGGCTTTAAAGACCGTGAAAAGGGCCTTAAAATCCACCCGTTGTTTCACCGGGAGCCAGTGAAGCTTCCCAAGTCCCTTCTTGACCGAGACAAACCTTGGGATCCCCAAGAGAAGCCTGGCTGCTGCATTCTGCACGACCTGCAATCGGCTAAGATGTCTTTTTTGGATGTTAAGATAAAGGCCGTTGCAATAATCCAGGCGAGAAAAAATAAGAGCAGTGATTACTGTCCTGAGGCTGTCTTCGGGCAATAGGAACTTGATTTTCCTCAGTATCCTCAGAAGATGGAAGCAGGAGGAAACAACTCGGCTGACTTGTGTTTTTCAGTTTAAAAAATAAAAATGAATTCATGAATGGTTGAAGGGTTCTAACTCGTGTGAACTGCTTCTCTTGTTACAAGAGGAAACAAAAAACTGTGAACGCTCTGGCATTTTTAAGCGCCCACGCATGCCATTAATATAGAAGTGCTGATGGCATTTTTTTATTTATTATGTTTATACATCACTGTCATACAAAGCCCGAAGCAACTAGTTGGAGGAAAACAACACCTGCAAAAGCAGGGTGAGCTGGCAGTTATCGCAAAATGTATTTTGGAAAGAGGAACACAAAGTAGAAAAACCAAGAATCAAAGAGCAGTGTGAAATGAGAGAACGAAGCACAACAGGGTGGTGGAGCTTTCTTGTTACTAGTGTGTAACAGAGGAAGGAGCAGTTTCTCCCAGCCTGGAAAACTAATCTGAATGGTGCTGCTTCTGTGTTTACTAATCCAGACGACACCGCTCGCAGGCTTCTGTGGCAGCCTCGCTTTGGAAGCTTAGCTGGGGAGACATAGTCCTATTTTTATTGCTCCTTTGCAATTGTGAGAACTCTGAAAAAGACGTTGCGTAAAAAAACACTAGCATGGTACTTGCAGGCTGCCACTCCGAGTTACAAGCATGGCCGGAGATGAGAAACTCTGGATCTCACTGGTGAGCTCCGATACTTTGGGGCGGTATTGTAAATGTTTTAATGTCTCAAAAACACATAAATTAAAAATGTGTTAACATGGATTAGAGGGCGCAGCATCTCCGGTTGTGTGGACGCATTGTGGGGAGAAGTAAAAGCAGGTGTCCTGGAGGGCTTTAAGTGGGGTGAAAAAACTGGAAGGGTCTCTCTAAGGGGCGTGGCCAATGTAATTAAAATGTTGGCTTAAAACATGTAAACTGAAAATCTGTGCGTAGCATAGTGTGCCGCCAGACTGGTATTTTGCTGTTCCTATCACTGCATCCAGATATTTAATACAACATGTAACATTACACCTACAACAAGCTAGGGCTATTGGCTTTGTCAAGGGTTCTCTGATGTTCTAAGGGACAGTTTTGCTGATCGGGCTGCACACAGGCTGGCAGGCCGGACCTGGCAACTACTATGTGCTCCTAATAACCAGCAGTGATGAGGTGGCCAGCTGTGGAGAATCTCGCGCTGGTCTGGCAAGTTTGCTGTTCGGTTCCCTGATGTCCAGGGTAGCGTGGATCCAGTATAGTGACACAAGCTGGTGGTGCCGAGGATGGTAGCGGTGATGCCTCTGGCTGACGTGCAGACTGGGTTTGCAGGTCATAAGGTGACCTGAGGCGGCACCGGTATGCAGGCGGTGATGGTGTCTCACTGCATGGGATTGTCACGACTATGAAGGGCACTCAGGCAGAAGGGCTGTGGCACCCTAAACACTGAGGACTGCAGGGGGTGCTGCAGTCTGTCACTGCTCCATGCAGTGGTGGGATGCGGCAGGTCAGGGTTCCATACCCGCGTTGATGCTGCTGGTTGAGACTGTATGATCGGTGTAACCGGTCAAGGTTCTGTGAGGGTGGTGGAGCCGGCAGGAGAAAGATGCTGGCCACGCTCCGAATCGGCGTCTATCTAACTCCATTTGTAAGTAATTGGCAATACTTGCATTCCAATCATGTCAATAAAGCTGGGATTGTGAGAGGAGTGAGAGGGAGGCGGCCAAGCGCAGAGGGCGCGAGAAGGCAGCGGGACACGTCTAGAGAGGCAGCGCGAAGAAGGGAGACAAGAGAGATGCTCCCTGGACATCCAAATAATATCGCTGGCGTAGTACATGGAAGACACAGGTAGATTAAGTGATTTGCCCAGAATCACAGAAAGTTGAGCAGACCGCGAGACGGAGAGGGCGGAGCGAGTGAGTGGCCAGGACGTGTGGGCGAGGAGAGAGGCGCGCGCGTGCGCGCGTTTGGGAGAGCAGTCTGCTCTTTTTGGAAGCACATACTCGTGCTTGTGGCGCGCCCCTGCTCGCACCCGCAAGGTGGATGCCGCCACAAGCACGAGTATGTGCTTCCAAAAAGAGCAGAGCGACGGCTAAAGGTCCTCCTATGCAGCGCTGCGTAGGCGAGACCTAAAAACAATACTTCACCAGTGACTTATCTGATTTTTTTGAATGAATCGGGTATGTGTTTTTTTAAAGTGCAAGATGCATCAAAAAAGCCTGATAGGCTCAAAGCTGTAAAACTCTTACGGACATACGCTAACCAGAGGATTGAGTTACCATTATCCAGCTTAATACAATCTAAAATGATGTCTCTAATTAGACTCGTCTCAGTTTTGGTCCAAATACTGACCCATAGTAAAAGAGGGACTATCTTCACCTTATCAAATATATACTGCAGATTTAGCTCGGAATGAATAATGAAATTAGAGCTAGAGGGAGGAAGGTGCAAGATACGCCTACAGATGTGGTTTTCCTCTATTTGCAGAGTCTCAGCTTTGTGATGTCTGCAAACTCCTGCACCATATAGGGCCACCAAAATACACTGACACACTGGGCATTATAACTTTTCATGAAAGGCAAGACAGTTCCCCCTGCGAGGCAGCCTGTGGCATACTAAATAAAGCCTCTGATGATCTATACAGTTCAGGCGAGAGCAGAGGTTCTGAGGTTGCCAAAAACCTGCATTGTTTTAAAAACAAAAAAAAATTGTTACAATTATTCACGGCGCAAAGTTAATACCCCTTCACAATTAATCTAGAAAGATTTCTCTTCCCTGGCCCACATACCATGATATGAGACTTCCAAAAGTAGTTGACCAAATCCAGGTCCCCCATAAAAGATATAAAAGATTCCACCATCATACGCAGTGCACCCCGGAGTCCGTGCCATAAGTACTGTGTCGTCTGCGTAAAGCAGCGCTGGTATAGAGACTCCCGAGATCATTGGGACGTCGCTGGTTACTTTGGTTAAGGTAAGGCACAGGTTATTAATGTAAGTAATAAAGAGGAGTGGGGCCAAGATGCATCCTTGGCATACCACTCGGGCTAGGGGAAAAAAGTCAAACATTTCTCCTGTGGGACCAAGCCGAACCCTCGCTCCTAGAGTCTCATGGAGCGAATATAAAAAGTTCAATAAAGCAACCTCAACCCCCAAGTCCAACATCAGCCACAGTTTGGGCCGACTGGCAAAGTCAAATGCTGTTGACAAATCCATAAATGCTAGGTACAGGGGCAGCGCTTGGCGATGGTATACTTGCCAATAATCAAGTTTAAGTTTAAGCACTGCTACACTCTACGCAGTCCTTGGCGGAACCCAAACTGAAGAGGACACAAGATGTTTAAAGAACACCCGGACCCATGATTTTAACAGAGCTGTCAATAAGGGAAATTGGGCGAAGTCATTTGGGCAACATACGGTTCCCTTTCTTAAAAATGGACACTATTATTGAAAAAGCCCAGGAGTGTGGAATCCTGCTGCATAAAGAGTTATTGAAAACATTTGTTAACAGAGGGCCCCATACCGCAGTGCTGCATTTAATAAGGTCCACTGGATTTCCGTCAGATCCTGCTGCTTTTCCGCTGGGGCTTTGCCTAATTGCCTGATTGACTTCCTGAAAGGTGACCTGCATAGTTACTGAGTAAGACAGTTTGGCCCTTAGCAAGCCCCCCAAGCTCTCTTTATCCACCGAGTGGTATATGGATCTAAAGTGATTTACCCAATCGGGACATTGCAATTTGATAAGGGATTAGGTAGAGCTACGCTTTGCTTAATATTATTAACCAGGTCCCAGAATGATTTACTGTTCTTAGCAAGAGCTGCACTTTCCAAGAACTCCCAATCCATGCTGTTCAGGGCAACCTTCTTCAACCTCAAAGTATTTTTGTAGATCTTATGCCCTTCCTGAACCCTGGCAAGATCTCTCAGGGCGGTAGAGAGAGCCTCCCTTAATCTACGATTTGCAAGAGAGCAGTGATTATCAAACCAGCACCAGCAAGGGTTCTATTTCTGCTCATGACTGGTCGTAGCAGAGTCCGCCTAATTTTATGGCCTAAAAGTTCGTAGTGGCCTAACATTTCACGCCCTCATACTCTGACAAACAGTCCAAAAATAATGCAAGATGCAGCTAAAGTCACCCCCGTGTCCTTTCAGATGCCATGCTAACCTTTGACCTCCCCTAGTATGCTGAATGATGGAGATAGGCGACTCTGAAGGCACCACTTTAAGCAATGGGAAATGTCCCACGGCATACAGAACATTGTGATCACACCAATCAGTTGCCAAAATTGCGCAATGATAGAACCATGCGGACAAGCTTCTGGTTACTAATATTTAATCTATAATCGAGCCCCTACCATGCCCTCTAAAAGAGGCTGATTCTGTCCCATGATTGCTGAATAATTCCACAAGATCGTGTTTGGCAATAAATCCGCCTAATTCCTCCCCTCTGCTACCTGTCTTACTTTTTCTTTCCTTTATCACTCCATGGGAATATATGCTTTTTCATGCTCTCTCCTCCGTGTGCTGCTTCCGCCCTCACATATCATCCCCCCACATGCTCCGTGTTGCTCCCTCATCCCCCCTTCCCTAGCCAACTTGCCTGAAGTATAACATTCTCCACAAACGACTCACAGAAGGCGCAGAAGTGGCGGCGACTGCCCAAGGTGTGAATCAGACAACTTGTGACATTCACTCCAAAGGTGGTGTGTAGTGTACCTTTGGTCTACTACTTGTCACTGCATCTGTTACACCGTAAATGTTCTTGCTGTTGCAGTTGATGGCATAATGTCTGCACAGTCAAACTTATGTAGATGAAGCCCAGATTGCTTTCTAACTGCAAAATATCTTTGATAGTCTGTTTAGCTGCTGTAATGTTTATTCCAACCACTGAGCACGCTTAACTGGATTATGTCCGATAGCTTTTTGAAAAGAAATCCTACGAGAATTTGGATGAGAAAACACCTGGTTTAGAACCCTCTACTTTATAACTTGTATCCCCTCTGCTCAATCTGCATGAATCCAACCAAAAAAATCTAAGGTGGCCAAAATGGGTTTCTGTACATTTCCGTGCAGATTCATAAAATGGGCCCACAAGTATTGGCCATGAAAAAACGTTGTCTACTTTTGTGCAACATATTCATTATCTCAAAAAATACCTTTCTACTATATTCCTAAAACCATACTTGAAAATGTGACCTTGACTTGCAACTCTCGATTGATTCCTCTCCTTCATTTCCTCAGAGTGATCCACTTCTTACCTTCCAGACGCATAGACATCTGCCTTAATCTCTATTATTGTATTTCTGCAAATGACTCGCACACAAGTTCATAGATCGCAAGTTCTCCTTCTTTAAAACCCTATCCCTGCAACCTAACAATACCGAACATCTGCCAGCCGATCCATTCATCCCACCAACCATTTGCATGAATCCACACCCCCACTAACAATCACACCTAACTCCCTTTAACTTAATCTACACAAAGAAAGGGGAGTAAATGCATAGAATGGTTTCCTGAGAGCATATGACCAACACCAATAACCAACAATAACCATTGGATTAACCACTAGCCTTAGGTTTTTGAGTAGGGTGCTACTCGCCGTATAACACTTCAAAGACTCGTCAGGTGTAGTAAGTGCTAAATTAAAATACAATATAATAACCACAGTCAGTATCACAGACTCTTGATAAATGCACACAGGCAAAGAAGACAACATTGTCCGATACAGTTCACCAATGGGATATAGATATATATATATATATATCTCCTGCTTTTACTGCCAATCCAGAATTATAAATGAACATGGATTGTATCAACACATTTTTTATTTTATTTTTTTAAATGGTACGACACTGCGTTAATGCCGCTTCAATTTACAAACTGCTTAACTGCACCACCTACTTACCAAGGTATCGAAATCCTTATTCTCCTCATTGGTGTACAGAGATGGGAAAGGTCGCAGGACTGAGTCACGTTTGTAGCTCTGTAAGGCAGAGACAAAGAAGCTACATCGCAGATCAGCAGCCAGAATATCTCTTGCAAGGATTTCCTCCAGTTTCTCGTGAACAACACTTGCGTGGTTTGAGGGCTGCATTCCCTACCTGTTGAGAGACATATATGTCAGTTCACTTGGAAAAAGAATACAAAATGATCAGCCAAAAGGGAACGTGTGCCAAAACAGAAGCGCTGGATTCATCCTATCACTTGGCACTAGGATTAAACCTGCAATGAAATGTCAGCCTTTCTCATAGGTACAACAGCAAACATAATCCTAGTGTTAGAAGAGTATTACACTTTAAAATGAAAATAAAGGATTGTTCCTGCAAAGGACAAGGAGAACGCAGATGAGAGGGGGTGTGCAATTTGCATACTAATCAGGGCACGAGTCGGGGGTCCACGCGGGTGGACGGCGTCCCCCCACTTCTTTCACAGGGTGGATGCCGTCCACCCTGCCAAGACGTTGGGCCCCACTAAAAAAGATGCTGAATTCGTCCCGGTGTAATTTCCAAACACCGGGACACATTCACAGCGCCTGCACGTTGTTGTCTACTTTCGATCACAACAACGTGCAGGAGGGGACGGGGCTCTCTTATTTCTGACTCCTGCTGGGAGACTCGGCCATAACAAAGGCCGAGTCTCAGGGGTCATCAAGCCTCCTTTTGTTGGAGTTTCCTGGCTGGCAGCAGTCAGGAGCCTCACACCTGATGCAAATGCAGCAGAGGGGAAACAAAGCCTCGCACCTTGTTAGCACTTCACACATACTTAGAGAGGCAGCTTTTCACTTTGTTCAGGCTCTGTTTAGGAGATATGCATGCACTGTAAGAATGTCAGATGTGTTGATCTTTCCCAGTATTTGCACTAAATAAATTGCATTTATATACGCCTATTTCCCTCGAGGAGGCGTTGTAATGATTTAAATATCACTATTTCTTTTAAAGCACTATGGCTATAGAAAGCTGAACGCTGACAAAAGGTAACATTGCTTTATATGTAGCGTACAAAAGTGTGAATCTTCTGCCTAAATCAGGAGGGTTTCCCTGTATACTCGAAATGTGCTCAAATGTACTCATGATACACCTGCTAAACATATATGTGAGGGCTTAAGATCTGATATCACTTCTTGTGATGCCAGTTCCTGTGATGTCACGCGCCGCGATGTCACGCGCCGCGATGGCACGCGCTGCGATGCCACTTGCATACTGATTAACTAGGTTAGTCCCCCCACTTCTTTTTTTAGGACTTGTGCCCTGATACTAATGTGAAGTGAAACGATTTGGAAACTTAACATCAGAGGCCAAATATTAAAGTTATACACGACTGTTACTGTAATGGAGAAGACTGCTTGAAGCCCGTTAAGCTTACTGGGAACTCAGAGAGAAATGACTTCTTGCACTGAAAGAATTATGTTATGCTACTTCTTGGAAATAAACTTTTGATGATTGAAATTCTCTGGCACTCCTTAGCAGTACAACGTCATAAGGTAAGCATGCGGAACATAATGCAGAAGAAATCAGATTACACATTTTTTTAACCATTTTGGGTTCATGGAGATCTAGATCTATAACTAGGCGGCAGAACGAATGGGGCAGAGTTCTCAGTCCTCTGAATTTAAATGGAAAGTTATGATTGGGTCAGCACGTTTTCACACTCGTGACTTTAATATGGCTGGAATGTGTGTAGGGGCGAGACTATAAATGTCTTCTGGGGGTAGACACAGAAAGGGGCTGTGGGAGACCACTGGGCCAAACTGGTGAAGCTATCAGACTGGAAAAGGGGAAAACTTTGGAAAGCGAGATGAATTCAGTGTGGTGTAAATGCACATTATTATCTATTTACAAACTTCGTTGTAAGCAGGAAGGGGGATTAAGGGCAGGCTGAGGGGTATTATTGTTAAATCGGACATAGCAGCGTTCTTTGTGACCAGATGGCGCTTTTCCTCACACTCGAGACCTTTCCCACCTGAATGTCCCCAGCGTCAGTGACCACGTACCCTTTACCTACTTTAAGAGGATGGCCACAGATTTAGCTCTACATTGTGCCATATAGATATCTACATTGACCATATTCAAATTGCAAGCCCACGCAATTACCTATGCATAAACTTTTCTCCTCAAATATTTGCCCTACTGTCCTTTTACTGCCTGCACCCCAAGCACACTTAAGGCCATCTCCTGTGTCAAGAGAGTGCTTTTAGTTAGTTGGGGGCTTCTCTGTGGTAAATTTCCACACTGTTCGCGTTCTCTGTGGGCGAAGTTGATTTCAATGAAATACCTCGTGTATTGTGGGTGAAGTGCCCCCCGCATAAGGGTATTTTAAGAAGCAAAGCGCCGTTTCACGCGTGCTTTTGAAGAGCAAAGTGTTTAAGTGAGGAGACATTTGGAAAATAAGAAGGCGTAGGAGTGGGTCTATGGTGGACAGCTTCGAAGTTAGAAACCTATCCTGCGAGAAATTCTGATTCAGGTGGCAAAAGAGCTGTTTTAACTGCACGCGATTTCTCACGAAAGTATTAAAGTTTAGGAGCGAGAGGATGCGCGAAATGTTTAAAGCGATGATGTAATTTCAGAAGAGGGTGGCATAGCTGCCAAATTTCCTAGGTTCTTGTATACCTAGTTAGTCCAGCTCCGGTTTTTTAGAATTATAATAGTTTAATTTAACCAAAGGCTACAAGTCCCGGAATTCTAAGAAAAACACAGGACTAGCCTAACTCATCACGCATGGATTTAGGAACTTAACAGGTATGCCTGAGAGAGCGTATTTAGAGAGCCTTTCACGCCAAACCTTCAGAATCTCGAACGCGAGCCTTACCTACCGTCTCCAGACAGAAGACCTCAAACATCCGATTATCTTTACTTTGATTCCGACTCTTTATGTGTAAACGTTGAGAGGTTATCAGAGAACTGATTTTAAACTCTTTGACAGACTAACCTGTACTAGGAAGATCTTTGTAGTAGTACTTTCCAGGACGCTCTGCTATTGGTTACAAAAAATGTCCCGCCTCGAATCGACGCCCACTTATCCCGGAGGAAACCTTGCAGCTCCGGATGACAAGCTCATCCTATAGCTGCACCGGAAGAGGCACTTTTGCTCCGGAAATTGTGGCCCAGCAGCACGCGAGCCGGCAACCCGCTGGGATGAGTGACTATTGTCCGCAGAAGCAAGTGACCAAGCTTGACTCCGGAACACCCCCATTCTGACCCTCGAGGAACCTTTTTCTAGTGCAGAAAGGCTAGCCAACGCGTAGCTATGATGCTCTGGCATGTGCGTTTTTGTTGCATAGTTATATAGCGCGAACTCGACCCGAAGGTATTGGAGCGCTTTACATGAGCACCGCATTTACATTACACATTCAGGCACGGGGAGATTAAGTGATTTGCCCAGAATCACAGGATGTGGACGCGACCCCGAGGCTCGAACCCTGGTTTCCAGCACCAAAGTCGGCAGTCTAGCCGACGGACCACATCCAGGGTTCCCCGGCATACTAACGGGGGCTTATTTACAAGCCCCTTGCGCTGCCGGTATGTCACTTTTTCCCATATTAAAAGTGACGCACCGGCGGTGCAAGGGGCTTGTAAATAAGCCCCCGGGTGTTTAAGAACTTAATAAACGTGTTTCTGCAAACTGGTACACATCTATCCTACTAAGCTCGCTTGCTTTTTAACCATTATGTAGATGTTCACTGGGTTCTGATTTCCTCCAAACGTTACAACATTGGTCCTTTATTTAAGGTAGTAATTCATACGTGCAAACATTTTGCAACTCCTGGGTAGACGTTTGGCGGAGAATTGGTCAAGAGCAAAGCAAAAGATGCAGTTCCTCAAGCTATGTTACGCGCTTGTAAAGTGCAGCTGCACAAAATGGGTTGAAATGATTCCCATGCAAGGTAGGTATGGTGTATTTCAGTTAGGATGGCCTTCCATGTCGCAAAGTGATGGGATAATAGTGCATAACTCGAATTAATACAAATAGCTGCCAAGTTTTCAGGATGCTTATGTGTAAGGCTCCCCGTTTTCAGTTTTTAAGGATTTTTTACAGATAAATACAGACAGAAAACAATGTGTTTTCTGCCTGCATTTATTTTTAAAAGTGGATAAATACAGAAAATTGCCCTACTTTTAAGTGACTCTCCGTGCTGTCTTTCATGAATTATAGGCCAGCAGCTGGACAGCATGGAAATTAAAAAACAGGATGACATTTCTTTAAACAATGGCATATGTCAACATACATTTATGGTATAATGCTAGTATTTACAGTGGATGTATTGTTATGTAATAATTGCCAGCTTAAATACCTAAAACTCGACAGACAGCAAAGTATGAGTGCGCGTCAATCAGTGAAATAAATATGGAAATGTACAGTTTGACAACATCATTTATACGCAAAGCACAAAATAATTATGGATGAATACAGATAAAATGGGCAAAAGATAAATATGGGTAAATACAGACGGAAATGTTATAAATATAAATACCATAAAGCCGGGAGCCCTACTTATGTGTGACATTTCCATGGTTTCAGTGTGTATGTGTGACACTTGCGGTGACACTTTCCACTCAGTGAAAACCAAGCTGCAAAGTAATAGATATCAGTCATTGCACCCTATTCAGCAATGAGAAGCTCCACAATATTTTGCAACTGCTGCAAAACACCTGAAATAAAAAGTTGCGTTTCATACCATGTTCACACATCCAAATGCAATCTATAGTTGTGAGAAATTGGAGAGCAAATACTGATAAGCCTACACATGCTTCAAGCAAGGAAAATGTAACTTTCTAAAAGCCAGCCAATTGAAAGCGATGGTAAAGTACCAATGCTTCATGGGAGGGTTGAACAAGATTGGCAAGTCAAGACACAAGTACTGACCACACATCTTACTCTTCAGATTTGTGTTGCTTTCTCCATCGTGTGCTTTCTTCACCTTCTGAACACCCCTGCACTCTGTGTTGCTCTCTCTCCTGTGTGCTTTCCCTTGCAAATCCCAGTCTTGCTCATATCTCCCCTGCCCTTTTACTGTATTTCTCTTCCTCTCGTGCGCTTCTTGCCCCTTCAAACCTCACTTGCCCCATGAACTCTGTTCCTCCCTATCCATTCTGTGCTTCTCCCCCAGGAAGATGCTCCGTCTGCTCTGTGTTGCTCTCTTCCCCGTGTACTTCCCCCCTGCAAACTCCCTCCATGCTTTGTGTTACTCTCTCCCTCCTCTGTGTGCTTCTCCCCCTTTCACAATACGGCTCCAGAGTCCATCCTCTAAGTTATTCTGTGTTAGTTGGTTTGTTGCATGTTTGTGTATGGGTATGTGTACGTTAGGAATACTCTTAGACTGCCCTTGCTCCGTGTGTGGTGTTGTGTAAAAAGATCTGCTTCATATACATTTGCCTATACCTTTGTTTAAGCAATTCAGGTTTCGCAATGATATTGACTATTGAGTCCTGGTCTGAAGTGGTGCCCATTTATTCCAAGGTGTCAGTTTTTGTGCTCAGTAAATTAGATCTTTGTTGGTTTTAGTGGGAGGTGTATGTGAAGGATGATAACCCTCCGTATTTTCTGCTTAACGTTTTCAGAATATTAAAATTGTGGCAAAGAATAATCTCTTTTTTATGCAGGCAGGCTAGTCTGTATTTGTATATCATTGGATATTTTTTTATTATTTTTTGTATCCTTTTAACATATATATGGTTTTAGTAAAGAAACAAACGTGAAACACATTCAGTTGCTTGTCGATTACATCACAAACATAATCACTACATCTCAACATGTTGCTAATGTTCACTATCATCAAGTTTTCTTATAATATTCGTTTTCTAAACAAATAAATTAACACATCCAACTAGGACAAGATGGAATAAAAGTTCTTCAGGAAAGCGGTTTCATTGTTAATTTATTTTTAATACATTTCAGTTGGTCTTTGCGGGCATCATCGAAAGACCTTTATTGTAAATCTAAACCGAGTTTACTATCTTTTTGTCATGTGCCAATAGAGGGCAGCAGTGCAACATGTTGGATAGGGCTTGGTATTTGCTCATTTTTGCTGGCAGAATAGCTCAATTGACAACAAACAGCCATGCTGAATGTGTAACCTTCAACCTTTTTATTGATCTGTCTTTTGAGATACCTCTGATTTTTTCAGGTAGTGCATTATACCTAGAGCCACTGCTATTAAGCCATTAAACCGATTCTGTGACATAATTCTACACATTATTATAGGCATTCTGCATTTGCCACATAATCCATCATCTACCGCATAGAACACAGAATTTAACAACAACAATTTATTTTAGCTCAAACTGACCTCCTGCCAGGAATTCACACCAGAGAAAGCAAAACTGGTCCTGACTGGGCACAGGCCCTCTCTGCCTAAGAGATCAAAGGATTTTTGGACATAAATGCTGGGTCCCAGACCCCTGAACTTTAGAACTCATCTAAATATTCCTGTGTGATGTCACTTCCTCCCGTGATGTCACTTCCTGCCGTGATGTCACTTCCTGCCGTGATGTCACTTCCTGCCGTGATGTCACTTCCTGTGGCACCACCTAACTTGGAGAGTCCCTCCACTTCTTTTTTTAGGACTTGTGCCCTGCTTATTACTGTATTTGGATGAGGTAAAACCTTTGCCCAGGCAGTGTCAACATGTAAAAAAGTTACAAAAGAATCGGATATCTCTTCATAAGGTGTACATGATGCACTTTCTCCATCCCTACAGACCATAGGTGTCCATGATAATGCGAGACCCACATTCCAAAGCTGTAACACGAAGAGATGGCGTGCACTCTTTTCCGGTTGTTTCATTGATCATATTGAAAAACTGCAAATAAAATGCCCTTCTCTGCAACCACTGAAATCCGATACCCAGAAGTTCTGAATTCGCAGAGTGCGATAAACAGCACCAACCACGAGTTTGCCCGTAAACAAAATGGGGCACAGCATGCGAAATTTGGTGCTTTTCGTGCCAAAAACAGCATTCAACTATATTTACCGGGACTTTCCACCCCCAATTAAATTTCGCCGTTTTTACATGCCAAAATTTCAATAGGGAAAAATCCAGAGAATGCGAAAATTTTCCACCACTTCTAATGACAACATCTGCGCTGTACACAGGTGTTTGTAAAGGGGGGGCGCAGTTTAAGGAGACTCACGGGGAGAGATTAAGTGATTTGCCCAGAACCTCACGATGCTTGAGCCGACACCAGACTCCAACCTGGTTCCTCAGCTTCAAAGTCGGTCGCTCTAGCCTACAAAAGTAAGTTAGGCTTGTGCCTGATGCTGCGTGGGGGAGGGGGCAGCGAGATTCGCAAGGGTCGTCCAGAGTTTGGGCTGCGCTCTGTGCCATCAAAATTTAAAATGCTGGGGCGGCATACAGGGTCGAACGGGGGGCTCACGGCTGACGCGAGGGGCCGGGCCCTCCCGTTTGGACACAGTTTTTGGCGGCCACCCCCCCAGCAAATCGGCAACGCTGGGGCGGCAGATTAGGTCGACCGGGTGCTCCGGAAGGCACCTGGCCGACACGAGGGGGCCACAAAAATGCTCGGGTGAGTGTCTGATAAGTTCAGCGCTCCATCCGTAATCTTATTGTGATAACATCTCATACGTCTAGTACTAAAAGGCACATAATTGAGTTTTGCCCGTGACTCCGTCCTGGCCGCATTATTGCCATGATGCCTTCAAATTTATGTCATATTGCAAGTAGTGAGCTGCCAACTTGGAGCTGGGAATCCAGGTTCGAGCTCGGCGTACGTCCAACATCCTGTGATTCTGGACAAATCACTCATCTCCCCGTGCCTACAAAAAAGGATTTGTTTCATCAGGGTGCGCCGCGAGTTGCGTTTCGGGCGGAAGGAGGGACATAGGGAGAGGGACAAGTGCTCCTTCCTCTATGTTAAAAGTCCATTTACACTGCAAACGACGAGGCACGGCGCGCGGCGGTTGCCATGGCAACGCAGCAATTCGTTTTGTCAGTGTGGGCACAGATCAGTTAATTCCGAAGAAAGCAAGGGTAATAGTTACCACATATATAACACGGTCTAGCTGTTGGAAAACACTGACATAATGAACATAGATGAAAGAGGCCCCCTTCAAAGAGGCATAAAGAGGCCCCAAAGTGCAACCTTGCGGCTCTGGCATGAGGAGGGGGGTGGGGGGGCTGCACGGAAGGGAAGGTGCAAAAGAAAGGGAAAGCTATCTGGGTCCATGGATTATTTTCAGTCTCATTGGTAAATGTATATGTGATGTGATTTAGTATTTGTTACAGTTGCATTGCAGACTATCACTCAGATGGGGTGGCGACAGCTATGTCCAGGTAAAGTCTGTCGTGCTGGCGGTTGGATCCTGCCCTAGGAGCCTACTTTGAGTCAGCAAAAGTCATGATTGGGCAGTGGGGAGGGGGGAACTGGCTGTCCAGGTCAGAGGACAGCTCTGCAGTTCACCACTGCCGAGGTGTTTTCTATGTTGCATCAGTTTTGTTAGGGCACCGTAGCTTTTGTGTTTGGTTAGTCAGGGCCACGGGCTCCGTGAAAGACACGGTTGTGCATTCTTATGGCTTTAGTTTGCAACAAGTTCATTCCTTTATCCAACTGAGGCAATATGGCCAGGGCAGGGTCTTGGCCTATAATGTGTGAAATGTTCTAACCAGTACTAATAATGGTGGTTATACAATTCCAGTGTAAATGTTATTATACAGTGCAGACACAATGAAGTAACAATAATATCGCTGATTTGTAAATAGGCTAATGTCTGTATAGTTTGCATAACGTGGTAACTCAACCTGAGTAACAAAGGTTTGTAAATAATTTACAGATTTGCGGTAGGGCACAATATGTAGATGAGCTGTATAGGAAGTTGTTGTAGCCCCTCTACGGCATAAAGTGTCAGGCCACAAGGTGGCACTGCGCTACTGTTTTCTCAATTATACAATGCCGTGAATATTTTTATATAACTATGGACTTGCTACATATTCCTTCATCTCAAGCATAAATTGCAGATTGAAAGTAAATAAAGTAATAGATGTTTCTAGCTTAAATTTTGCAACATTATGCAGCTTAATGTGTTTTCTTCCGCATACTTTAGTCAGCGCCTATTACAACACATGCTATCCGCTCTACAGGCAAGCGATGAACAGGGGAAAGCAAGAAGGTAGATTTTTAGAACAGGTAAACCGATGATATTCAGGAGCGAATTTCAAAGGGAAGGCGCCTGTTGGGCAGACCATGCAGTTGCAAGGTAAAGTCTCACAGCAGTGCAGACAGGTCACGCATCCCTAATGGGGGACTAGGGATAGGTGACTCCAGTAGAGGGTGGCACATAACTATTAGTTGGAAACTCAGTTGCAGAATGGTTCATTAAGGTTTAACACCAATGGGTGCTGAAATCCTACATTAACTCTGGGGTGGCTAGGTGCTCACAAAGGGCTGTGGCCACTACACAGCGAGGCGGGATAATTTATCACCAGATAAACAGTTGGGCCTCTGTGAGGTCATAACTGAGCACAGCTGGGCCGCTGTTAGGTCAACAATATTTGGGCGTGTCACGTGTCCTTTCCTGCTTTGGGCTCAAAATAGGTGGGCAGTTACATGGGCAGAGCTCCTTGCAGTAATCAGTGCGTGAATCGAATGCGTGTTTATGAAGGCACGGCATAGCACAAGTCCTGCAAAATTACTTACAACCCCCAGCTACCTTCAATATATCTGCACGCCCACTTCTCACACTCCTGCCACACCCCCTAGGTGCTGCACCACAAGATGAGGGCTACCCTTCCTTACGGTTGGTGGGTCCTCTTTGTAGGTTGGGGCTGGATTTGGTGGGGGTGTGGGCTATAAGGGGGAGAACAGTTTTTTCATGAAGCAAACAATTAAGTTGGCGTGAGCTCGTTCTTTATGGCAATTGGAGTGTGCACTGAACATCTGTGTCTTTATTTATTTTGCATGGTGTCTATGTCTGCGATAACTGGGAGTTGCACCGGGTTACGGTGGTGGCATCTTGGTCGCAGGAAGCTGGACCAGAGAATCCAGATGGAGTATGGACGGCAGCGGCGCCAAGTATGGGGAGAGCGCTAGAAGGAAGGCTGAGGTGCCAGCATACAGGGGTGAAATGCTACTGCGTCACGCATTGTCTTTCGGTTGGTATTGGTAAGGCAACAGGAATTTTTATGTTAGCAAGAGGGTATTTAGCAAGCCCCGCACTCAAGGATACATTTCTCGCACACATGACCCAAAAGCATGGGGGGAGCGCACAGGTACAGCTATGGCTCCTGGCTGCCTTTTAAACTGTTGGTTGTTAAGCAGCTGCATCGGGCATCCTTAGTACATGCAGTTGCCGTCGCAGGGAAGCTGCACGAACATGGGGTTGCCCAGGGGAATGGGTTCTCCTGCGGTCAGAATCCTGTACCAAGCAGGTAGACACAGTTCCTACCATCGTTTAATTGGGCTAGTCGCCCCACCCCAGCCAAATAGCGGAGGGGCGCACAGTTCCCCATTTGTTAGCAATGCCTTGAAAGATCTTATGGGGCACCCTTTCTAGGCTCCCGATCCATAATTTTCCATGATTGGCTGCCAACTACGTTATGTCATCAAAATCTATTATTTGGGCAGCTACATTGGCACTGAGCTGTCGGTCAGGCGCAAATTGACTCTTAGATCTTCAGTAGAGCGTGGTATGTGTCAGGTAATATTGGGTACCAAACAGTAAAAGGAGAGACCACAGGGGGCTCCAAAGTATTCCGCAGATTCAGAAGGCAGCAAAGTTATTGACCTTGTCATGTAAACGGTCCCCTATTAACCTCCACGAGGTAAATGTCTTATCAAGGGGGGCAGGCTCAGTGTGGGCAATGCGCCACTCGCCTCACCACCAGCTAGGTATGTTTTCCTATGCATTAGCCCCACTCCTCTAACGTCTTTTCACCCAGCCCCGTATAATGTAATAAAAATGTACTTTCATCAGGCCTGGGCAAATGATTGTAATGCTTTTAGTCGCAGCTTTAGCCGGCGGGTCTCATTGTGATTTCGGGGGTTGCTGCCTCCACCACCTACCCTTGCTGCCCCCTGAGGTCGATAATGACTACCATTAAGTCAAGTATCAACATACATCTGTTATTCTGAGCCGACATACCTTTCAGGTTGACGGCGCGCTCAAATATGCGTTTTGTTAGGCACGCACGTACAGGTTTCTAAGGCAAAAGCCACAGGTTCATGCTTCAATGGGATAGTCAGAGATCTGAAGGGCCAGTTTCAGCAGCACGGGTACCATAAATTGGTCGAAACAATAACTCTGGTACTGCAAAGGCAGATAGCAGTCCCCCCACCCACCTCAGGTTCACCCACACTCCGAGGGAAAAGCAGATTCTGGGGCAGGTTAACACACCTTAAAGGTGTATCTGTGGGTTTAATGCATGTGTATCTCGGGGTGTATGGCTGGGTAGAGCCATTCTCGCTTAGCGGCATGTCCAGGTTAAAACTCTGGGTGACAAAGTGTATTAAAGCTACCTACATTTTCCTCTCCTGCATCCCAGCGATACTTCCAATCTGGGTGCTGGGTAATCCACACCAGGGTGGGTGCCTTTGTACGGCTACACAACATTCAGTCAAAGTCCGTAGTTAGACTGGGATTGGATTCTGTTCAGACTGTCCTCCCGTTCTCACCATCCACGTGTCTGCTTCCTGGCATACATTTACAGAAGTTTGGCACAGGGCTACTCATGCCAGGGCGGGGACAGCAGCAGGGTGACTCAGCATCTATAGATCGCTTTCAGACGGTAATGGACTTGCACGCAATGAAAAATTAAAGGGCAGGCAATTGGGGAGTATGATTTACCCCAGGGTCCCTCTAGCCATAAGCATGGGCCCTGTTTGACACACTGGACCTCTAGCAAACGCGGGCTTAGAGGCTACATACGCTAGATCAACCAGTCAGCCAGGGGGGTTGCGTTAGTCTGTAATGCCAAAATAGGTGTTACTGCAAGAGTGTTGGAAAATATGGGTTTGGAGCACCAATGCTGACTATTACCAGAACCCATTTGCAGTCATAGGTAGAAGGTGCAGGTAAAGTTGCTCATATGTTCTCCGTGTCCTCAAATCCACAGCATTGACTAACCTTTCCGGCACTCCTGTAAACAAGGGGTAAAAGCATAAAAAGGCTACAATGTATTAAGAATACTTGGCATGTCCATTATTCTGGAAAATTCAAATTTGGAAGGAGCAGGTAAACTTCCACTGATGGTGCAGCACAGGGTTATAAGGACAAACCCCCAAAGTTTGGGAATAAGCAAGTACGGGGGAAAACAAGGGCTCAGTCTGCAGGGCTGAGGTGCGTTGGAGCACCAGGTGTGAATGTGTGCAGTACGACTTCTGAGCAAATTAAGTACAATACTGCGTAGCACCATGGGCCAACATGTGTGCAGTGTTACTTCTGAACAAACTAGGTGCAATCTTGCGTAGAACCTATGAAACTATGTGCTGGGTTGTGGGCTACTACTCT
The DNA here is from genome assembly GCA_963921515.1 of Calotriton arnoldi. Classification (NCBI taxonomy): domain Eukaryota; kingdom Metazoa; phylum Chordata; class Amphibia; order Caudata; family Salamandridae; genus Calotriton; species Calotriton arnoldi. The sequence continues at coordinate 305,892 of CAWUFW010004608.1, read as the reverse complement.
GGTGGGGACACCAGCATGCGGCACAGCATTAGTCACAAGACTCCCCCTGTCCCTGCCCGATGACCCTCTCCAGGGAGTCCATATTCCTTTTGGTGCAGCACACAGTTATCAGTGAACCCCAAGTGTGGAGTCGCCAAGCAAGGGGAGGGGTTAACCAAGGGCTCAGTCAACCCCCATATGGAACTGCACAGAATGGTACACAGCGAACAAGGGATTATACCACGCAGAAGCCTGGTCAAGAGAAAAGTAGTGGTTTAATTTTATTATAATATCTTGGGACGGCGCTGTACTTCCATACAACGGAGGTCAGCCAATAGAGAAAAGGGTATTGTGCAGCCACACTTAACTGTTAACAATCATACCGATGGGCTTGGAGGCGAAATCCACTATGATTACCAGCCAAGCCTTATACTAGGTACCGGGCGGTAAAGGGTAAACACTTGACGCGGCTACACCTAATAAGAAGGCCCCTAGTGGAGCACAGGGCACCATAGGGGTTTCTGCCTGAAAAGTGGTTAAAGTAGTGCTCAGTTGCTGCAACCCTGGGGAGGCCATTGAACGTGCCCATGGGGGTAAATAAATTCTTGGCTAAAACAGAGAATAGCAGTTCCCAAGTTAAGTGGAGGCCAGCGAACTTGAAACACCTGCAGAGGTAGATGTGAATTGTTCGGCCAGAGGGACTGGTACCCATGTCAAAGATAATGGGGATTGTCCGGGTCCGGAGAGGCCATTGAAGTTGCTCGCAGGAGGGTAAACAGCACCATGCGCAAAATTCACAGAACAGAGGGGTTTTCTTGATTTATCGGACTCTGCTCCTGCATGCCATGACCACGGGATGTTTTTATTTGGATGGGGGTCCATTTGTCTAGATTGGGCATGGAGCTGTTTCTGTTGGACCTGGGTGATCCCTAGAAACATCAGGGTGTAAGGAAGAATGCCTGCCTTGGTGCGGGGCCCTGGGTATGATGGGGGCCACACCCAGAGTTACGGTTAAATGTACCTGGGGCAACCCGGTGATGCACCAGATCTTGTTGGTTTGCGGTGATATTGGTAAAGTATGTGCAATTTTCAGCAGTGGATAGGATGGTTTTGCAGTGCCGCAATAAATGTGTTTAGCAACCTTGCATTTCTTTATTTTGCCAGGATCAAAGGTGTGGGTAATTGGCCATTTGTGCGCCTTGTAAGTGGCACGGTGGGCCGAAAGCAGGAAATGGTGGCATGGGTTCTCCTCCACCAAGATAATTTGTTTGGGGTTCCCAGGCATGCGCTGGAATAGCTTGCTGAAGAAGCTGCGGCACAGACTAGGTGGGGTTGTCTCCCCTCCCAACATCCTGGTCATACACCTGGGAGGCAATCAATTGACTACTATGGTGAGGAGGGCTCTGCTGCAAGAAATGAAATCCTCCATGTGTAAGTTAAGCAACCAATTGGGGGCATGTGATTTGTGGGGGTCTGAGGTAATCCCACGTTTAAGGTGGCGAGGGGCCCGGACAGGTGATGCAGTGGAAACCTCCCGCAAAGGAGTTATCTGTGCCATGCGCAAATTCACAGAACAGAGGGGGTTTGGCTTTATCAGGCACGGTCTGCTGCATGCCAAGTCCACAGGGTGTTTTGAAGAGGATGGGGTTCACCTGGCTAGAATGGGCATGGACTTGTTTTTGTTGGACCTGGGCGAGGCCCTGGAATCAGCTGGTTGTAGGTAAGAATGCCTGCCTTGGTGGGGGGCCCTGCTTGTGACGGTGGCCACACCCAGAGCTGTGGCGGAGTTACAGGGCGATCCAGAGGCTGAAAGGTACATAGGGGTACCCTCTTCTGGAGCACAACAAGGGTGCGAAAGCCAAATATCCCCAGGAAGTCCTCGCGGTGGACCCTGGAGGAACAACGGCGCCCCGCTAGTCCTATGGGTGGTTGTAAACCTGAGCAACCGGGGGCTGCCTGGTACGCTCCGCCCCCCTCAAGGGGCGTGAGTAGATAGGTGGACTCGCGGTCCACAGGTGGGAAGGGGTAAACCCTCCCCCAGAATTGGTAAGCACCGATTGGTTAGTGCCACGGTGCAATTTGGCTATTCAGTTGGGCAGGCAGCAGAGGGGCTGCCTGCCCTTGGATCGCCCGTAAGTTGACCAACCATGTTGGCATATTTCGGTATGCAAATAAACCTGCAGCAATTTTCTCCACGAAAAAAGGTGTCTTGTGTGTTTATTTCATCAGGAGATTGCTGTATGTGTTTGGGGGAGTGTCTTGCCGATATTGGCACTATGTGGCTGCCCGCGGTCCACGCAGGGGACCACATAGGAGGGCGGCCTCTTTAGTGCCACATGATGGCACACAGCGACTTGCTAGTGTTTTGGGGACCCCTCGAGGTCCGACGCACCCCGCGTCATTTCCGGCGCGCGAGTGGACGAGCCAGGTATAAGTACCTCTCCTGCCCACCTGGCGCTCTCTTTTTGGCAATCCCTGATGCCGTTTTCCTCCCTACCGCTTACCCGGCGTATGTACAGGGGGTGGGGTGGGAGAGGCTGGTAACTTGTTATTTTGTGTTGCAGGCGGAGTTACAGGGCGATCCAGAAGCTGAAAGGTACATAGGGGTACCCTCTTCAGGAGCACAACAAGGGTGCGAAGGCCAAATATCCCCAGGAAGTCCTCGCGGTGGACCTTGGAGGAACGATGGCGCCCCGCTAGTCCTACGGGCGGTTGTAAACCTAAGCAACCGGGGGCTACCTGGTACGCTCCGCCCCCCTCAAGGGGCGTGAGTAGATGGGTGGACTGGCGGTCGACAGGTGGGAAGGGGTAAACCCTCCCCCAGAATTGGTAATCACAGATTGGTTAGTGCCACGGTGCAATTTGGCTCTTCAGGTGGGCAGGCAGCAGAGGGGCTGCCTGCCCTTGGATCGCCAGTAAGTTGACCCACCATGTTGGCATATTTCGGTATGCAAATAAACCTGCAGCAATTTTCTCCACGAAAAAAGGTGTCTTGTGTGTTTATTTCACCAGGAGATTGCTGTATGTGTTTGGGGGAGTGTGTTGCTGATATTGGCACTATGGCATGTGTAGAGAGCCATCGGTCCCTACATCCTATAATACTCACGTAATACGCAACCCTGCAGCCGGGCGCAGTTGAAGGGATAAATAAATGTGAGCACACCTCCCAGGTCCATGTCCAAGTGTTTTCTTTAGAATGTGGGACTTGTACTGGTTTTATAAGTCCCAGAATTCAAGAAAAACCATGGACTGGAGAAGCTAGTCATGCAAGGATTGGGGAAACTTGGCAGAGCTGTGGGAGGGTGAACGCGCAGGGTCAGTGTGTGTCTTAATTTATGCTGCATATTCTCTTGACGGAGTCGGGGCTTTGAACATCTTCCAATAGCGACTAGGGTGGTAGCCACACTCCGGGAGAGGATCCTGTAAAACTGTACCTGGCGGATGAGCCCATAACTAGTGCTTGTGTTCCGGCTCAGGGAGGACCTGGCTTGGCAGTTTGGCATAGACTGTCCCATATGAGCAGTGTCAAGTCTGATTTGCATATAGCTGGGTCCAAACTGAGGTGCCATGGTGTGCAAAATAACAATGGATTGGGATAGATGCGGCCCAAGTAGTTTCCAGTGGCTGAGATTACTTCAAGCATTCCACCCATCACTTTTTTATATACATTAGTGTGTCGCCCTGAGTGGGACGGGTATGCCCAGACATCGGTATCATGTATAGTGTGTCACTGAAATCAAGCTGTATATTGGAAAGATGAATCCACACATCCGATAAGAAGACAGTTTATTTAAGAGCAACAGGTTCCACATAAAGAGTAGCACCAGCGCACAACCTGAACATAATAGCAACTGTCCCTTCCAACCGCCACCCTAGAACCACCCACGCTAACCCACATTCCATGTTCTACCCCCTAACTTTCCATTACAATACCACACATATTTCCTCTTCAAACAACAACATAAATAACTATATACAACTAATAATAAGCACTTACAATACATCAGAATGTCACTATTCACCAGCCGCAACGGGAAGTAAATATTCACAGGGGCGGATTATCCCAACTGGTAATCCCCAAGACGTTCAAGAAGTTTCCTCATCCTTGCCCCCATCGTACTCAAGGATCACTCCTAACCTTCACAACCACCACCTTCTACCTCACCCCCACTTCTCCATGAATCCACCACAACATCCTTTCCCAACGTATAACGATTTTCCTCATCCGACTCACCATCCACCCCCTTACACAACGTGACACCACCACCCTTAGCATTGCACAAACTCACTTGACGTAGATTCCACTGTCTACCATCCTCCAACTCCACTGCACTTCCCAACAGAGAGGGAGAGTATGTGGTCTCACGCCTAGACTGCCGACTTTGGAGCTGGGAAACCAAGGTTCGAGCTTCGGGGTCGACTCCGCATCCTGTGATCTGGGCAAATCACTTAATCTCCCCGTGCCTACCAAAAAAAAAAAAAAAAAAATGTGTCCTTGTGTAACGTAATTTGGTGCTCATGTAAAGCGCTCCAATACCTTAGGGTCAAGTTCGCGTTATATAAATCTGAAAAGAAAAAAAAAACACTCTCCTCACCCTCAACGGTGACCAAATCTGCGGTTTCTCACGCGTACAAATTGACCTGCCTTAACCTCAGGCCATCTGTTTTTGGAAATCTGGCCCTGTACTGCACGATCTTGTAGCTTCTCTACCCTCATCCTCATACTTTGGTCACAAACCCCACTCCTTATTCACCATTCCTCCTTAATAACCACCAGGGTACCAATTTTGTTGACGGTTTCCTGGTAAACAGACATAATATCGAATTGTAAATATCGAATTGCCAAAATATCGAGTTGTAAATATAGAATGGACAGAATATCGAATTGCCAAAATATAGTGGTTAAGAATATCGAAATTCAGGTAAGAAATATCTATTGTCAAAATATCGACAGTCATAATATAGTTGTTAAAAATATCGAATTTTTTTATAGTGTTTTAAGTGTTAGTATATGTGTTAAAAGTATGTATTATTTTTGTAATGTATGTTTTAATTTTTATAAAGTAATGAATTTTATGTTATTTAATTTTTGCGTAATTTAATTCTGTAGCGGGTTGTGGGTTTATAGGGGAATAGGGTGGGAAGTAATTTAATTATAGTAAATTAAATATTAATTTTTAGGAATTATTAATTATATTTAATTTAATTGTGCGTTTTAGTTCTGTAGCGGGTTGTGGGTTTATAGGGGAATAGGGTGGGAAGTAATTTAAATTTAATTAAGTAATTATTAAATTTTATTTATTGGTATTGATCAATAATTCATTGTTAATTAATTATTAATTGGTAATTAATTTTTATTAATTGGTAATTAATTTTTATTAATTGGTAATTAATTTTTATAATTTTTTTAATTGATAAGTATATTAATTGTATTAATTTATTATTCAGAGCGGGTTGTGGGTTTATAGGGGAATAGGGTGGGAAGTAATTTAATTGTAAATCAGTAATTATTTATTTTTATTTATTGGTATTAAGTATTAATTTATTGTTAATTAATTCTTATTTGGTAAATAAATTTTATTAATTGGTAATTAATTTTTATTAATTGGTAATTAATTTTTAATTGGTAATTAATTTGTATTAATTGGTAATTAATTTGTATTAATTGGTAATTAATTTTTAATAATTGGTAATTAATTTTTATTAATAGGTAATTAATTTTTAAGAGATAATATTTATTGGCATTTAGAATTAATTATTAAATATTTTGTAATTGGTAAGTCATTTTAATTAATTTTTTATTGGTATTGATAATTATTTTATTTTTATTAAATCATTATTTTCCCTACTGTTGCACTCTTTGGAGTGGGAATAGTAATTTTTACCCCTACGCTATCCAACGCTTTCCCTACTGTTGCACTCACTGGAGTGGGAATAGTAATTTTTACCCCTACGCTATCCAACTCTTTCCCTACTGTTGCACTCTCTGGAGTGGGAATAGTAATTTATACCCCTACGCTATCCAACGCTTTCCCTACTGTTCCACTCTCTGGAGTGGGAATAGTAATTTTTACCCCTACGCTATCCAACGCTTTCCCTACTGTTGCACTCTCTGGAGTGGGAATAGTAATTTTTACCCTCCCGCTATCCAACGCTTTCCCTACTGTTGCACTCACTGGAGTGGGAATAGTAATTTTTACCCCTACGCTATCCAACGCTTTCCCTACTGTTGCACTCTCTGGAGTGGGAATAGTAATTTTTACCCTCCCGCTATCCAACGCTTTCCCTACTGTTGCACTCACTGGAGTGGGAATAGTAATTTTTACCCTCCCGCTATCCAACGCTTTCCCTACTGTTGCACTCACTGGAGTGGGAATAGTAATTTTACCCTCCCGCTATCCAACGCTTTCCCTACTGTTGCACTCTCTGGAGTGGGAATAGTAATTTTTACCCTCCCGCTATCCAACGTTTTCCCTACTGTTGCACTCTCTGGAGTGGGAATAGTAATTTTTACCCCTACGCTATCCAACGTTTTCCCTACTGTTGCACTCTCTGGAGTGGGAATAGTAATTTTTACCCTCCCGCTATCCAACGCTTTCCCTACTGTTGCACTCACTGGAGTGGGAATAGTAATTTTTACCCTCCCGCTATCCAATGCTTTCCCCACTGTTGCACTCACTGGAGTGGTAATAGTAAATTTTACCCTCCCGCTATCCTACGCTAAAAATATTGAATATTTTTTATAAATATTACGTTAATATATATATGTATTAAAAAATAAAAATGTATGTTTATTTTTTTTAACTTACATTAATTATTTATTAATTTTAAAGTTATTTAAGTATTTTTAAGTATGTTTTAGTTAATTATATATATTATTTCATTAATTTTACATTACTTTTAAGATATTTAAAAATTCGATATTTTGACTAACTATATTTTTACAACTATATTTTGGATTCGATATTTTTGTACTTACCTGTTTGTAGATAGGCATTCGATATTTTGGCATTCTATATTTTTACTTCGATATTGTTGTAGGTCGATATTCTTGTAATCGATATTCTGTCAGTGATCCGGTTTCCTTCCTCTCAACAATTCGAATGGCATCTCTCCTGTCACTGAATGCGGGGTAACACTATAGGATATCAGTCTGTCCTGTAAAGCCTTTTTACATGGTATCCCAGCAACAAGAGCTAACTGGATGGCCTCCTTTATCACCCTATTAAATGCTAAACCTGTCCATTACTTTCTGGACGACATAACGCTGTTTTCACATGTTTGATTCCAGACTTCGCTAAGAATCTCTGCATTTTAGTGGAGGTCAGTTGGACCCCATTATCTGACACTAGCACTTCCGGGACACCTTTCTGTGTAAATATATCCTCAAAGAACTCAAACCCAACCTCCCTCATCACATTCGCCATCATTCTTAATTCCAGCAATTTAGAGTAATAATCCACCAGTACAATAGCATAATTTTCCTTAGATGACAAAGTAGAAAAAGGACCCATAAAATCAACCGCCAGTTTCTGCCACAGATACTCAAGTAACGTTACCCTCGTCAAAGGTATGTTCAAGGGTTTAGCCACCTTGTCACTTGAACTGCAAGGCTTGCAATTCCTAACCCAATGGTCCCCATTGGCATCCAATCCAGGCCACCAACAGTTTTCGTTGATTCTTCTTTTAGTACTCGACATACCACCATGCCCCTTGTGACCAATGCTTACAATACATTCCTGTACTCCAATAAGAGGTACAATTCTGTCCCCATCCCATCCTCGTCGCCATTATTGGAAAGAATCTACACGTCCAGTACGAAAACGGTTTATTTAAGAGCCTCAGGTTCCACATAAAGAGCGGTACTAGCATGCAACCTGAACATAATATCAGCAACTGTCACTTCCAGCCACAACCCATGCTAACCCACATTCCATGTTCTAACCCCCTAACATTCCATTACAATACTGCACTGTTCCCGGCTTATGAGTCCATAACTAGGGTGAACCAGGTCCTGGGTTGCTTGTGTTCCGGTTCAGAGAGGACCTGGCTTGGCAGTACGGGCTGGACTGTTCCAATTGGAGCAGGGTCAAGACTGATTGGCATTTAGCTGGCTCCAAACGGAGGTGACCTGGTGTGAAAGATAGCAATGGATTGGCATGCGACCCGAGTATTTACTAGTGGCTGAGATTAATTCAAGCATTCCATCCATTGCTTTTTTTTTGTATACTTTAGTGTGTTGCCCTACCCTAAGTGGGATGGGTATGCCCAGACATGGGTCCTGTGCACACCGTGTCACTGGAACCAAGCTGTAACTAGGGCAAAACTGGTCCTGGGTTGCTTGTGTTCCGGTTTAGGGAGGATCAGGCTTTGCATTTAAGGATGGACTGTTCTGATTGGAGCAGGGGCAAGACTGATTTCCATATAGCAGTATCCAAACTGAGGTAGCATGGTGTGCAAAATAATAATGGATTGGGATGCAGCCTGAGTAATTACCAGTGACTGATATTAATTCAAGCATTCTATCCATCACTTTTTTGTATACTTTAATGTTTCACTTTAAGTGGACGGCTATGCCCAGACGTGGGTTCTGTGCACACAGTGTCACTAGAACCAAGCTGTACCCGGCTGATGAGCCCATAACTAGGCCAAACCCTGTCCTGGGTTGTTTGTGTTCTGGTTCAGGGAGGACCTGGCTTCGCAGTTCGGGCTGCACTGTTCCGATTGGGGCACAGTCGAGACTGATTTGCATATAGCTGGGTCCAAACTGAGGTGACATGGTGTGCAAAATAGCAGTGGAATGCGATGCGGCCCAAGTTATTACCAGTGGCTGAGATTAATCAAATTTTTCTATCCATCACTTTTTAGTACACTTTAGTGTGTTGCCCTAAGTAGGGCAGGTATGCTTAGACGTGGGTCCCATGCATACTGTGGCCCTTGAACCAAGCTGTACCTGCCTGTTTAGCCCATAACCAGGGTAAAACCAGCCCTGGGTTGCTTGTGTTCCAGTTCAGGGAGGACCTAGCTTGGCAGTTCGTGCTGGACTGTTCTGACTGGAGCAGATTTGCCATATAGCTGGGTCCAAACTGAGGTGACATGTGCAAAATAACAATGGATTGGAATGCAGCTCGAGTAATTACCAGTGGCTAGGATTAATTCAAGTATTCCATCCATCACTTTTTTGTATACTTTAGTGTGTTGCCCTAAGTGGGACGGGGATGCCCAGAAGTGGGTTCCGTGCACACTTTTGCACTAGAACCATGCTGTACCCGGCTGATGGGCCCCTAACTAGAGCAAAACCGGTGCTGGGTTGCGTGTGTTCCGGTTTAGGGAGGATGTGGCTTTGCAGTTCGGGCTGGACTGTTCCAATTGGAACCAGGTCAAGACTGATTTTCATGTAGCTGGGTCCAAACTGAGGTGACATGGGGTGCAAAATAACGATGGATTGGGATGTGGCCCAAGTGATTACCAGTGGCTGAGATTAATTTAAACATTCCATCCATCCATATTTTGTATACTTTAGTGTGTCACCCTAAGTGTGACGGGTATGCCTAGACGTGGGTCCGGTGCACACTGTGTCACAGGAACCAAGCACTACCCAGCTGATTATCCCATAACTAGGGCAAAACCGGTTGCTTGTGTTCCGGTTCAGAGAGAATCTAGCTTGACAGTTCGGGCTGGACTGTTCCGATTGGAGCAGGGTCAAGACTGATTTGCATATAGCTGAATCCAAACTGAGGTGACGTGCGTGATGTGAAGTGCAAAATAACAATGGATTGGGATGCAGCCCTAGTAATTACCAGTGACTGTGATTAATTCAAGCATTCCATCCATCACACTTTTGTATACTTTACTACAAAACACTGGCACAATGCCTGGCAGGCTGCAGATTAAGACAAAATAAAGAGAAAACATCTACAGTTTATCATAGGAGCAAGGAAAGAACAGCTCCTCTTGCTGCTTCTTGTAACTTATTGATCTCCTAAGAAGCTGAGGGAAGGCCCTGGGAGCCGGGACGCCTGAACGACCCAGCTCCAAGGAGGAGCAGCAGAACAAAGAGCCCAGCAGCAGAATGAGCCATGTCAGCTGCGTGAGGAGAAACTCGAAGTGCCCCCTAGAAGGCCGCCATAGCGGGCCAGCAAGAACTAGTACCTACAACACTAACCTCACATGATCAGCGTTCCTGAAGGACAACAGGCCACAGCAGGGTGTCAAAGAACATTTTAATAGTGCCGCTGAACCAGACAACCCACACACGCCCCATAAAGCACCAAGATTGAGAAGGCAACCTCAATCCCTCTGTGTGGTAACCATTACTTGCTTACACATAACTGCAGTAATTGACACAGGGCAGTCGGTTAATGTCAGATGATGTGCACCTTGATTATCGACCCCTGAATATTGATGAGACAGATTATCGAGGACAATCTATTGGAAAAAAAGTATCAACAGTTAAGTAAGTCTAGATTTTCTATACCTAATTCCACTTATATGTACCTATGTGGTACATGTATCTTCAAGGTACATATATGTGGAGTTAGGAATAATAAATCTATATTTCCCTATATCCTCTTACCTTTTTATATTCTGTCCCTCAATAGGATGTGCTAGATATTCTAGTATGATGATGTTCTGGGGGTCAGTATTCAGTAATACAATCTTCAAGGGTATCAAACAAAACAAAGCCCTAACACAAAGCCACAGCTAATCCCAACACGCACGAAAATAACGCCTGTAGAGAGCAACAACCATTGTCACTGGCGGGAGTCATCAATGTGGCTGTTTTTTTTTTTAAACTCATTTTATTGGGTTTTCAAGATTAGGAGGATCTCGTGTCAATGCGTAATGGCATTTCAAGTTCAAGAGAGAGCGGCATGACATGAGTACTGTACATAAATATTTGCATTTCAGATCCTATATAAGTTAGCATCATGCATATTGATGCGTATAGATATAGCCGTTAGCATTGGTAAAAGAAACAAATGCTTGCTAGAACAGTCCTACTTAATATAGGACAATAACATTAACCCCACCACTCCTCTTCCCTCCCCTCCGACAGGTGCACCTAACACTAGGCACTGAGTGAAAGCTGTCACGTCTGCGCTTACTCTTATTGTATGGTGCATGTATGCTAATTAAGCAATAGAGTGTGTTGGGGGTCTTGGGCAAGGAATTCTGGTTATGTCCGTCCCCTCCAGTGCTGTTATGCATGATATCACCTGCGGTTCAGTACTGTACGGGGTTAAAATATGGGTATAGGTTGGTATGTGTACACAACATATGCAATAGGTCAGCGTCCTTCTCGGGGCATCATGGGCACGTCGCTACTGTTGCAGGAAATATAGCATGTAGCCTGTGTGGTGTGCGAGACGCCCATTGTATTGTCATGTATTGAACAAATTTGAATTGTGAGTTACGGGATATAAGTTTCGGGTATGCGAGCAGGGAGTTCCATTTCGTGTCCGTTATGTCCCTGCCCAGGTCTGTTTCGCATCTAGTTCGCAACTGCAACAGGGGTGAGGGCGAGTGTTCTCTTATTCCACAGTACTATCAAGGCTCACCTGAGATTTCCTCGGGAACGAGAGGTAGGAGACAGATGAACAGGTCCCAACTTCCCACTACCACTAGCCCGCCCAACAAAGTCAAAGCTGTGCCAGTGAGCAGGGGGAAGAGGGGAAACAAGGGGAGAAGACAACTGAAGAAGGTCCCTCTGCATGACCTGGGCAGTAAGACCTCTGGAAAAGGATCCCTCGGCACGACCTGGGCAGCAAGGACACGTCACTGGAGATGTCGGAAATCTTGTGAAATAAAGTAGTATCAATGATCTACTCTGAGCTCTTAAAATAACTTAAACATTCCTACGCATAGTCATGAAACATATAAGCAGAATGGCTACCTGTTAGTTCCCCTCTTCCGCTTGTGTCCAACAAATGAAAACCAGGAATTCACATGCAACACTGCATAAAGGGAACAGAAAGAAAATTACTAAAAGCACTGGGCAAAGTAGTGTAATGAGGTGATATAAATAAAGCTTACCAGCAAAGGTGGTGTGTAGCAAAGGAAATATAGCCCAAAATAATACAGACTGACTTATAGGAGCCAAACTAGTTGAGGAAATCAAAAAGTGCAAAAAAGGTGCGGGCTAATCTATCTCATCTCCTTGAATATGCAGGAGTTAGTGAGGTAGGCAGCTCTGGGGAACTGCCAGATAGAAATGATATCAAGAGGACTCCTTACTTTCAGGAGTTTAATGATTACTAAAAGCGCTGCTCTCTTTTATATAAAGAATCAGACGTAGTGCGCCCCCCTTATATCAGGAGTACACACTTCATAACACCAATTATAATGCCAATCGAAAATTGCCCCTTCAGGGAAATGCAGATGTTCACAAATCACCACAAGAACTGCCAGCGGAGTGAAATGCGGGCTATTCATACACACAGAAGTCTGCCAATCATACAAGCGCAAATCGCGTTACCGCAGTTTGTAAGGTGCTCGGTTTTTTCTCATATCGTTAGGAAATGACAAGGCCCCCAAGTAGTGAGAAGCAGTTGCTGAGAACAAGGTGATGGAGTGCCCCCTGCACGGGACTGTGAGGCCACGATGAGAGATCGCTAAAGACGAGGAGGCGAGGAGCCGGGCGACTGCGGAAGCGGTAGCGGCCGCCGTGACCTGGAAGTGAAGTGGAGAGAGTATCCGGACGGGAAGGAAACTCTTGGAAAGGCTGAAACGCGAAGCGCTCCACCCGTCCGGAAGCAGGTATTCATGTCCGACAGGCTCCGCCCCTACCGCTGACTGCGGCTGGGACGGAGCGATTATGACAGGACACCCCCCTATGGCCCCTCCCACTGGTTTGGGTTTCCATGGATATCGTCGATGAAACAGACAGACCAAGCGGGGGCCGTGAACATGTCCTGCGGGTTCCCATGTACGGTCTGCAGCACCATATCCCTTCCAATAAATCAGATATTGGAGCCTGCTCCTAACTCGTCTGGAGTCCAGAATAGCCCCTACCTCATACTCGATTTCATCCTCCACTTCAACAGGAATGGGTTGAATGGGTAACACAGTGCCATGCGCAACAGGTTTCAGCAATGACACGTGAAACACCGGGTGTATTTTCAGGTTTACAGGAAGTTCTAACCTCATCGCAACAGGGTTAAGGATTTTTATGATCTTGTAGGGCCCTATGTAACGAGGTTTAAACTTCCGAGCCCCTTTTATCTTAATGTGACATGTCGACAACCACGCCATATCCCCAACAGCATATTCAGGACTTGGACGGCGATGAAGATCTGCATTTCTCTTGTAGGCTGCTTTAGCTTTCTCTAAGTTGAGGGTAGCAGCCTTTTGTATTTTCTGTATCTGTGTGACAAAGTCATGTGCAGCAGGAGCTGGAGTAGAGGCAGTAGGGAGAGAGAGCAAGAATCGGGGATGGAAACCATAGGAACAGAAAAAGGGGGATTTGCCAGTAGAGGTATGTTTACTGTTGTTAACAGAGAACTCGGCTGCCCACAGGTACTTGTCCCAATCAGAGGTGGATTGCAACAACTGACATTGTAAATATTGTTCCAAACATTGATTGACCCTTTTTGTCTGACCATCGGTCTGCGGGTTGAAGGAAATGACCCTTTTAAGGTCCCTCGGGTCACTCTAGACCTCCGCTAGCCTTCCATTCAATGAAGAGTCGATGACGCAGTAGAGAATGGAAGTAAACTAGTTTATTCACAAGATACACTGCAGTGGAGTCCAATCTGACCAGCCTCTACTGATGGCTGACGTGGGACTGACTCTAACAAGCATAAAGATACATTAAGTAGGTTGCAGAGCCCACGGAGACCCACCTATCATGGAAAAACACTGGTAGCTGTCGCAATACAATGGGGGTACAGAGCATAAGTTTCGATTCCACAGCCTGGCACAAGCTATCTACTGCTCAAGGTCGTCTAGCTTATCCTCCCCACCAGACAGGTGGGAGAAGGCCTCGATGTAGCAGTAGAAGAATGCACTAATGAGCAAACCTTAACATTGGAGAAACGAAACTTACCAAGGACCATTTCTCGTAACTGAGCAAGTAGCAGTTTCAATTATACTGTAAAATGGCGTCTTAGAAAACAAAATGGCGGTACACAAGTCAACCGAACAAATATAGTGCCGGCATCCACTGACTGCATTTTCACACAGTATGCCTAATAATGTATTAGCTATATCAATGCTAACATTATTAGTAGTAAAATACAAATAATATAGTAGTTTTTCGATTCAATTCTAACAGACCCTCCTTTTAGCATGATATGCTAATAACAGTCTTTTTAGGTCTCGCGCCTAGCGTTGCAGTGCGCAGCACTGCTCGCGCAGCGCGAGACCTCTAGAAAGGGCTTCTGAAAACGACCCACACGCTTGTGCGTGTGGTTTTGCTTCTCGGAAGCCCACATTGGCTGGAGCGTACGTTTTTTGATGGTGACGGCACGCGATTGGTCAAAGGCGGGCGCATGTCCCGCCTTGCCGCGCCCATTCCCGACGGTGGCCAGAACGCGCAGCAGCGCGCGTTCGTCTGCTGCCGCTGCCGCGCTCCCTCCCCCGCTCCTCTGTGGTGCGCGCGCACCACTGGTTCTTTTTCCCTTTTAGCCATGCCTCATTAGATGCATTCTTATCGTTGCACGAGCAGGGCTGATGAGAGACGGGCGTCAAGATGGCCGCAGCTATGGAACAAGCCAACGACACGTCACGAATGCCAGTCAGAGCCTGTCGCAACACGCTCCTTTCCCAGCCCTCCTACGAACACTGGTGCGGCAGGAACTCAGGAAAATAAAGGCATGTTTCTTCTCCCTGCCGGCAAGGTATCCCATTAGGAGGTTAACTGTTAATTTAAATGACAGGCTTTACACAGTCGTCCATTCTTTTGGCATCTCCATATTTGTTTAGCTCTAATGTTGGTGCAGCCACATTCCTGGAAGGCATTTTCTGAGTGACTGCGCAGGACTGCTCAGTCACAGTCACCTGCCTTTTCACAAAGACCCGCGGTACACCAGCATTCCAGCAAGAGGCGGGTACTCGGGTCGCAACTGTCAGGCATCACTGTGGATTTATTTGCATCATTGGATTTTTCAAGCGAGGACTGACTTTTTTGTAGCATAGAAAGGGGCATTCCTTCAGAAGGGTCAAATGTAGACTTTTAATCCATAATGCGTAATAGAAAAAATAGATTCAAACGTGATTTCTTATGAGCTGGTGTGTGTGGGCTGGTTTTCTTTGATGCGTATATCGTGGTGGGAATCCATTTATGGAGTACATAGTCAGTTAATAAATTGTAATCTCTTCATGTGTTACACAAAATTCGAGGCCAAAAACACCCTTTGTACTTTACTGTTTGCAGGTTTTAACTGCGTCATCGGCAGAGGTGCGCTTGATTATTGCATATTGCAAGGAAGAGTTGTAGGTAAATCATGATTTTTAAACAAAAGCAACCTTTACTTCTGCAAGTTATTCCATTTAGCTCCCAACATTATTTAGATGGCAATCTGTCCTGTGGTGCACGGGCAGCAGAATTCCCAGGCAGTCGAGCCTGTGGAGAGAGACTGGAATTAAAAGAGGAGTTCCGACCAGCCTCTATGGAGTAGATATGATAGCTTCTTTTATTGCTTGCTCCAGAAAGACACGAAGGGAACAAGACAGTAAAGTATTAATGCTAAGAAAAAATAAATAAAAATGTATTTTCCTAATAAGCATAATTGTCACTGATGCGTTCGTGCAATCACATTACTAAATTGTTTAACTTTATCTTACACAAAACAATTTAAATGGGCAAGAGACTATTATGGTGAATGCTCCAATTACATTGAAGATCACACCCGATTGGCCTACAGAAAGAGGCTAATGGCTGTGAATCAGACCACATATTTACCCGCTCCTGACTTGAGAGAATATGCCCGGATTAGTATTAGTACTCCAAAGTACTCTCAATATGTAGAGGTGCCGGTGGTGGAAGAACTCTTCTATGACAATTCTTTTGGTCCGTTTCCGCGAGTGTCAAGCCTCATTCTGAACTGTAAGCTCTCCCTGTGGCGTAATGATTTGTCCTTGAGGCCGCGCTTGCTGATTGGTTGTTTAGAGGGGCGTTTGTGAGGCTTTGTCAAGTTTTCTCTGCTAGCCTAGTGAGAGGAGCAACACGAGAAAGCTACGACAAGAACCCGGATGTTGGGAACTGTGCGAGCCCTGCAAAGAGATCACCCGGATTGCGAGGTGCCCAAGAGCCCCACAGTCCACACCGAAGGGAGAGCTTCTACAGAGAGTGTCTGAGCCTTCTTAGGGGAGACAGAGTGTGTAGCCTCCCTCTGAGGAGGGATCGCTCGCCTTTGCTCGTTCTCCTTGTATCTCCCTTTGTACATGCCCCTCGATCGGTTGTTTACCCCAGTGCTAAGTCCTACCTCTGACCGATCTTGTAGTTCCTTAGGAATCCCTCCCTAACTCAAGTGCTTGCCTCACAAAACTGCCTTTTCTGGTTTCACTGCAACTCGCTCCGTATTTTGTGTCCCTTACAGCCCACTTTTCCCTCGCTCCATCGCGAGGTTCTGTTTACTCCTTTTCCCCTCGTGGGGTCTATACTTCCTCCCAGACTCTCCTTTCCCTAGGTCACAGCCACAGTTCTGAAAACATGTATCCCTCCTTAGGGGTGTATTCGCCCCTACGCTGTCCAGTTGAAAAGGATTTTCATTATAAAACTGTTTTCCTGCCCCTCCTATGAAAGGCGTGCATTGCTCATACCGTGTAAGTCTACCCACACCGATTCAAGCCAAGTACAGAGCAAAAAGCCCAAGCTAGCTCAGTTCTCAGAAGGGACATTTTACCTTTACGCCTCCACAAAAGGGGAGGGGTACCTTCCTTCATACCAACCTTTCCTTCTTCGGACACTTAGTTTGGGCTCATAGCGGTTGGCCAAAGCCTGTACACCTCTGGGCCTTGGGCGGAGCAGCGTACTTTCTTATATGTACATGAGGATGCCCAGGAAGCTCCTGGCTCCTCACAAATATTTCTTCTTCTCACTCGCGTGTCTGGAGAGGTTCAAACGATTACTCGGCCATGAACGCAGCAAGAGGAGGCTACCGGGTCTTCTCGGCGAACTCGACGGCTGCCTGTACCGAGCTGGCAAAGAGGATTACAGAGTAAGAGCGGCAACTCTTTACCCTTCAATGTCTTGTTTGGTGGCCTGCGATCCTAATGTACGTACGGGTGGAGTGAACTGTTCATTTGTTTTTGTTTCCTTGCTTACTTTGACCACAATTTGGATGCTTACCCCAACAGCCTTTTTAATTTTGCCTCATAAAATCTTTTATCACCCCTTTTTTCCTACCCAAGGACCATTTTAGTGGGTTTGACTTCTGAATAGTGCACATATGTGGCCACACAACATCCCTGCAGACAGCATAGTTCACAAGTACACAGACATCCTTAACTCCAAGAGCAGTGGTGTACAAATTTCGATGCATATACAGATTGTGATCCAGTCATTCATATACACAGATTATCATAGCAGCACACACCAAGTACATGGACCAAACCCATACTGAGTGCACCACAGACTCGTATAAAGCAACACACAGGCAGCCAGATATCGCACAAACCGCCTTAGAATTACAACATAGATAGGACTGGGCAGATGGATGCAGGTTGCATCTACATTTAATCTTTAGCCTGCCTGTAGTATAAATGCAGTTAGGCTGGAATGTCGATGCCTGTTCAGTCCTGGGGCTATCACTGCTTGGATGTTTGAATACTACAGCCCCCAAAAATAGTGGAACTATAAGCAAGAGAAATCAACTAGAGATACATAAGAGGATTGAAATGCCCTAGAGTTACTCTGCTTATTGCCCGGCCAGATTCTGCTAAGGCTTTCGTACCTTGAAGGATAACACCAAGTGAAGGGTGGCAAATCCGAGTATGCCCCATGACTACTAAAGTGATGGTTGGCAAACATGAGCTTGTCTGAGGATTACTAAGTGATAAATAGAGGAAGTTACCAGTTCCGAAAGATTACCAGGTAACGAGGCTCACATTTGGACATGTACTGCTGATAGTTATTTAGCAATTGCCACAGTATGGGAGGCTAAATGTGTGCTCCTGGAAATAAACAACCTAATGTGAAACAGTAGAGGAAAGGCTCAACTGGAACATTGGAACTTATTTTGGTATGAACTGTGGAAATGTTCATTAGCACCACATATGGAATGCTGGAAGTAGGCCAGCCAATCGGAATATTTAGGATGTTGGCACTAAACGCTGTTTGCATAAAACGTTGAGTGAGAGCGTGAAGCAGGCATGTCATTGGATCTGAACATGTTGGGGGAGGTTAAGGGGATGGATGCTTTTCTTTTTGTTCACATGCTGTCAGACATTAATAACTGTTAAATGCCCTCCCTCTTTATCTTGTTTTAATTTGTCTCTCCCCACCCCTCTCCGGGAACGAGCAGCAACGCGCACGCAGTCCATACGCACAGCTGCCTTGGCATTTCCAGCACGACTCGTGTCTTCGGTGTTGCTCTCAAGTAGCTGAACTTTACAGTGCCCCTGGGGCACAAGTGCACACATTCTATGGTGCCCCCATGGCACAAGCAGGCATCCACTCCAGTGCACCAGGGGCTTCCCAGAGACTGGTTTCTTTTCCAAGGACTCGCGCTGTACGCTTGGCGCGCGCAGAGTCCTTGATAAACCTGCTCCTTAGAATGCTGCTGCCAGTACCTCCAAAACAGCAAGGGTGCGAGACAGTCTGCCAGATGATGCCGGCTCTCCCTCTTTTTCCTGCTTACTTGTGGGAGCAGTCCAGTGCTCAGCTGAATTTAGCAAGCACGGGAGCTACTGGGCACATTGTAACAAGGGCGCAAAGACTTCCGAAAGAGAACAGATACTTCAATTTTAGGCATCCTGACTCCCGTTGATAGACTAAAGCCAGGCGCACACAGCGCCTTGCCGTGGTGCGGCTGAGGTAATATGAGCCCGCAATAAATTGAATTTACTTCATGTTTTTATGTTCATTAATTTCACACGCGTCGTCGTGTACACGTTTTAGAAGGCTGCGCTCATTTCTACTCTTCACCAAGCGCAAGGGGCGCACCTTCAAAAAACTGAGTGAGCCGGATACAAGAACGTGTTTGATGTTGTCTGCAAGCCGAGCCCCATGCTCTCTAGGACATAGTATTTTTAAGACAATTAGGGAGTTGGCACGTTTAACTCTGAAAGGCTCCATTTGTGGGTATTCTATAACACTGCTGGTCAATATTATATTCTCACAAAAAACTTTCACCTCGGCACCCAGCACAGCGCACTATAGACGAGGCCTGTCGTTTACTGGCGTAGTGTTTTTCCAAGTGACCCTCTTTTAACATCCGAAGTCTTCTGTCAATGCCGCCGACCCACAGTTCATAACTCTGCGCAGTATTTCCAAGCAGTGGATACGAGCTGCTGAGACTGATAGAACAGGACTGGGACTTTTCTAACATTTTGCAAACAGATCTCTCTATCAGGGCTAAAGTTCACAGGATTCAAAGGGCTCCTCGGGTCGTCTTCCGAGGATTTCCGACACTGAAAGACATTGTTTTTGGCTGCCTAGGGAGAACATATTGCCTTGACACCGTGGAGCTGGGAAGGAATTCCGAAAAGATTCCCTACTGTTTAATTCTCTTTGCAGGATTCCATCAATTCCTTCCTCCGCCCCTCAGCAGGCCCCTGACACGTCTCCTGCCCTTGGCACTGTCCCCGAGATAAGCAAACCCCTAGGTGACGGAGAGGGGCCACCCTGCGTGTGCACATTTCTGTCTGTAACCATTTCTCTGCCCCATCCCTTCCTTACTCTTTCAGAGCGTGTTGTGCACTGGGACCAAAAGCTGGAAAACATCCTGCTTGAGAATTGCTACATGAAGGTTTTTTTTTATAGTCCTATGGGACTGCAACTGTATCTCCTGGTTTTATATGTGCACCCATATCTATAGTTCTAATCGAAATTAGCGAAACCAGACTGACGTGCACATAAATGCAGCGTGCTCTAGTATGTGCATAGCGCCTTGAAGCTATGAGTGTTAGTTCAGTGAGTAAAAAGCTACTCATTTAGTTCTGCGTAGTTGGTGCAAATGTGTGTATATAGTGATCTGTGTGTGAAGCCTTTGGATGTCATGCTTGAATGAAGGAAAACACAATGCATAAGATCAAAGCCAGTAATAAAGTCTAATTAGAAAGGTGACAATTGTTGAAAAGGATGCCAGTTTAGCGTGTCACAATGCGAGGTATGCAAATGAGCAGTAAGTAATCGGATAAGTAAACATGTAGTTACTTGAAGCTTTAATTATTTGTAGCGTGCAGTTTTTCTGTTGATTCAGCACGCCCATTTGTGGTACACAATGAAAACTGAGAATAGGCAATTATAGTCAGCAAAGCCACTTACATGTATGGTAATAGTAAAACTAGAAAAGAAACAGCAAATAGAGGAAGTGATTGGAGTAAGAGACAGGTGGAGGAACAACTGTAAAAACACAAAAGCCACTTGTGAAGTCTTCACTCATTTGAATAGCATCATCTGAGTCATTTAGGAGCAGCAAACAGAAAACTACTAAATACACAGGCGGGCCCCAACCCTCCACATACCCCAACCGTTTATGAAAAGCCCCATTCAGCCCAAGGCCAATGAATATCTTCGAGAGAAGGGACACTTGAGGGCTTCATCACATTTTGGGGGGGGGGTGGGGCGGTATTGTTTTGCGTTAGGCTACTGAAAGAGACTAGCAGGTTGCACGGATTCTGGGTGCACAAAGAGATTGGATATTAAAGATGATTTCCATTCCCTAGCTTAGACTTGAACAGACTGACACCTTTTGCTTCTTTTATGTGTGTGTGTCTGGACACAGGGATACAGTGTTTACTTGTTTCCCACCCGTCTAAGATTGATGCCAGCCATACCTCAGGGTAGTACCACTCAGAGTAACGATGGAAGCTCGGCAGCAGGCGTCTTCCACAAGTAAATAGTGTCATCTCCACATAAAGGCAAGCCATCTGTCCATATTCCTGGCAAGTGTAGCTTTCAGACTGCAGGCTTTCACTTTGCCACAGATATACAGTTTCTTTAATTATTTCACTCTAAATGTTCCAGGAAAGTTTAAATTTATTTAGTGCATGCGTGTCCAATCTAAGACCAAAGCCCAAGCTATAGTAACTGTGCTAATTGTAGTTATGCTGAATCTAAATGGAAACCATTTATGTATAGTGAATGGTTATCATGAAAATCTGCAGTGGTTTCGCTCACTTGGCCATTGGACATACCAGTTTTTGGCTTAGACTTGACCTCTTAATATTGTGGTTGCTCAGTGCATTAAAACGCTTTGCATTAAGAAATATTTTTACTGTTACACCCAGTTCTGCCACGTCCCATCACAAATTGTGAACCTAGTACTAAGTTCTATTCTACCCTAAAGGATACTTGTCTTTTGTGTTGTACAGTTAATATAGATTTATGTTTTTCAGTCTCTCCTTCTAGCACCTCCATTTTTAGATCTCGCCTAGGCAGCACTTGCACTATCTCTTATAGACATGCTGTATTCAGGTATTGACTTGAACCTCTGCCCATTTTCCACACATCTTTTCAATTGGCTCCAGTTACTCGCCTTTCTAAATGGTTACTTTTGATTCGTGAATAGCCTTAGTAGTCCCTCCTTACTACCGCCTTTTCTCCTTTTGTAACCTCCAATGAGGACTGGCCCTCTTACGTCTGTTATGTGCTCTTCCGATTGTCTTGTGTTATCACTGCACTGCAAAAAAAATTATTAAAAAATTGCAGTGCAATAGATCTCGCGTCACTGAAAGTTTGAGCTATTGGTGTTGCAAATAATAATGCAACGACAATAGCTCAAACTTTAAGTAATGCGAGACCTATTGCATTGCAAATGCTTGTTTATTAATGCCATCAGGTAAGGGTCTTTACAATTCTAAACAAAAGAATATATATATATATAAGCACTGACAAACAAAAGATAGAAACAAACTTTATACTTTGTCAACAAAAGGAACGTCAGGAATAGACTCTGCAATGGATGGTGAGGAACCGAAAATCCCGTCATCTAACTGCATTAGATGATCAACGTCCTGTTGGAGCATTATCTTGGTATTGGTGTCATGAATCGAAATTCTCTTAGGAGATAAATAAGTAGTGCAATAGGAGCAGCATAAGGGAAGACACTGAATCAAAATACAACAGCAGATCAGGAGGACTACAAAATATATTATTTTCTCTAAAATCCAACCCCAACCACCAAACAAGGACCAAGCTCCAATTACCACTTTTCATGCCTTGAACGTTTTCCATAATATCTAAAATATGCTGAGTAATATTTTTCTCCATGTTGGTGATACCGACTACACACTGGTCTCCTATTACTGAGCATGCACCACCATTCTTGGCTAAAATAAAATCAACTGCATATCTAGTTTGTTCAGAATAAATTCTCATGCTCTCTAATTGAATGGTGATGTCGCGTAATGCTGCCACTGTAGTATTTGACAATATTTGTAATTTACAGCCGAAATATTCCCTAGCCTTTTCAGTCCTACTCATAGCCATTCCTCCTAATGTGAAAATGGCAGATAGGATATAACCAAAAGTAATATCATTACTATAACTGTTTATTTCTATTTCTGTTACTCCTTCGCAAAATTCTTTCGTAAGTGTTCTCTTTACCCACTTTATTTGTCTGTGAGTATATTTGCAAGGGACCGTCGAAGGCAGCACCATCCCAAGAACTACATCGTCTGTGCTATTATGAACTTTTGAGTACGTTCCATTTGTGAGAAAAAAGAATCCGGGGTGAGCATATACTGGCCTGTCATAATTGACAGCTGCATAGCGTGAATTACCCGTAACTGTGTCAGAACCCTTCACACTTTTCAAAGGGAAAGTCTGTTTAGATATCACTCCGGAACAGTTGATATATAAAATAGTATCCGTACTATTTATAATAGGGCAGCAAGGAGGGTAATAACCAGCTTTCTGGGGGACTATCACTTCTTTATAATGCCAACCCACCAATGTAATATTTTGTTCTTCAAAATAAAAGTTATCACTGTACGTATTATTGTCACAACCGGGGTACCCTATTCCAGTGGGTTGACGACGATACAAGCATGGTCCTGGGTAGCAAAAACCAAATTCCCCTTTTATCTCAACAAAATTTATCGACTTAGAATATGTGTAATTTATCAAAGACAGAGGATAAGCAGTCCATAGGCTAGTGACAGAGTCAGTAGGATAACAAGCGATACCATTACCAAAAAATCGCTTATGGATATCTAGAAAAACATTATTAGAAAGCATTCTTTTTCGTCTTGGTAGGAGAGAGATATCATTGCCAGAAATAGGTGAATTACTTGCATTTTCTAACGCCCAAAGGACCCCACAAAGGATAATCATTAACAGAATAGCAAGCAAAAGGAATTGCACTTTCTGCTGCTTTACCCATAATTGTCGGGGCAAAACAACAAATTCTAATGGCTGTTCTTCATCCATCATCGGCCTACCAAAAAGATACATGATAGCTTTATATAACTACAGATGAGAAATTCCAGAGAAAGGCTACTGAATGGAACCTACGGTGGAAAGGACACAAAAAGAAAAATAAGGTCAAAAACAATAAAAAGCAATATTTCAGGGTCCCTTACAAGCCTCCCTGGCAGGCTTCTATTGTTCAATCCTCGTTGGTGCTATGAAGCACTGGTTGGTGGAGCCACACTTTTGCAGCTCATCTGCAAATGTTCACGAATCCTCAGGATAGGGCACTCTCTCCCCCAGGGAAAACACCCTCAACTTATCCTGTCCAGCTTCACTGACAGTGCACCAATTATCCTGGTCCTATCTGAGAGGAGAACACAATCAAGGGAACATTCTACTAATCTTCTCCGTAAAGTCCATCCCTGCTACACTCTCTGATCCTTTGGTGCACTATCCTTTCGTCGAGGACACAAATGGTACCTTTTTACTCCAGGCACTGTTTCATCCTGCAAAAGAATTTGATATTCAGGTGTCGGAGAGCGAGGCTCACGTTCCTGTCGATCAGACGAGGAGGAACCTTGAGCACCCTTAATTTCTGGGGGAACTGCCTCATTCAAAATTGCCTCACTTTCGTCTTCAGTGTTCGCCCAAGTCAGCTGGGCATTAGAAAACGGCACAAAGCGGGGAACGTGTTCAGTTTCATGGTCCCCTATTCCCTCCATCACCCAACTATCATAAGGGAGGGGGAGCGGAACCCGTCGGCAGTGTGTGGAGTGAATCCAATGTTTCCGACCTTCCACTCTCATTGCCATCCTTGTTGCAATGAGGACCAAAAAAGGTCCCTTCCACCAGGGCTCCAAACAATCCTTCCGCTGAAAGCTTTTCACCAAAACAAAATCGCCCGGCTGTATGAAGTGCCCGGGTCCTTCTGGTACTGGAGGCAACGCCTCATGTATCTACTGATGAATAGAACGCAAACTTTTAGTAAGATCATACAAATAATCCACTAACAAAGGATAATCTATCTCGGAATACTTTTTAGGTCTAGGGACGCCCCACACATTCGCAGGGCGGCCAAAGACCACTTCATATGGGGATAGCCCTGTTCTCGAGTGGGCAGTCATTCTGGTGGACAATAAAGCAAGGGGTAACGCATCTGGCCATTGCAACCCAGTACTTTCCTTTATCTTAGCCATCTTTAGCTTAAGGGTACTGTTGTACTTCTCAACTAGGCCCGCTGACTGAGGATGATTTGCTGCATGAAATTTCTGTTTAATGTGCAGACCTTCACACACCAATTGAATCAATTTGGCGTTGAAGTGGCTGCCGTTGTCACTCCAAATCAAACGGGGCAAACCTTAGCGCGGGAAGAACTCTTTTATAAGAGCCTTCGCCGTGGCCATGGCTGTATTTTCTTTTGTTGGATAAGCCTCAACCCATTTGCTAAATGCACAAACCACTACTAACACATATTTCAAATTATTAACCTGTTGCATCTCTATATAATCCATCTGAAGTACCTCAAAGGGAAAGGAAGGTGGTGCAAAATTACCAGAGGGCGTAGGGGTGCCTTTTCCAGGATTGTGCTTCATACATACAATACAATGTTTCACTAAATGCACAGCAACTTTTGAAATATTGTCATTTTGCCATACAGGATCTAATAATTTACAAATTCCTTTGGCGCTAATATGAGCTGGACCATGTGCCATCGTAACTACAGGGAAAAATATGCATTAGGTAACATCCATCTCTGCCTCTCACTCTTGTCAGTCCAGCACCCTTCTTCATCTAACCGCCCTGTCCTCTCCTGCCACACGGCCAACTCCTCAAGTGTAGCCTCAGACTGTATCTCCTTAACACTGTCCAGTGTATTTTCAAACATGGTAACATCTGGTACCCATCTAGCAGGTCTGGCCACAAACATTTTCGCCATTTTTAATCTAGCTGTCTCTTTTGCTGTTTGATCTGCAAAGGCATTTCCTCTCCCTACCTTATCAGTGACTGCTTTATGAGCACTACATTTCACTATTGCCAATCGTTTAGGAAGGGTCAAAGCTGTCAAAAATCTTTCTATCAACGGACCATGTTGAATTTTGGCCCCATGTGAAGTCAAAAATCCTCTCTCTGCCCAGAGGCATCCAAAATTATGGACCACCCCGCAAGGCATACTGACTGTCAGTATAAATATTGACAGTCAGTCCTTCGCTTAATTCACATGCTCGCAAAAGAGCTATCAACTCCGCAGCTTGAGCAGATTGTTAGGGAACGCGTAATGTCTCAACTATAGTGCGTAGCGTAGTAATAGCATACGCCGCTGTAGTGCGGCCATCTGACAATTTAAAACAAGAGCCATCGACATATAGTTCCCCTTGTGGGTCAGATAAGGGAACATCAGTCAAATCTACCCGTCCTTTCGTTTCTTCTTCAGTACGAAACAAACAATTATGGACATCTTGGTCCCTTTCGTCCGAAGGGAGGGGTAGTAACGTGGCTGGATTCAGACTAGCCCATCGCTTGATGATAATATGGGGTGCAAATAATGTCAACTCATATCCAGTAAGACGAGCACTGGTGAGGTGCTGCGTTTTTGTCTTATTTAACAGTACATCCACAGCATGGGGTACCATTACTGTGAGATCATGATTAAGGACGAGCCCTGCCGACTGTCATATAGAAACCGCAGCAGCCGCAGTGACTCTTAAACAACTCAGGAGAGCTCTGGTGACAGGATCAAGCGTAGCAGAAAAATAAGCACACGGCCTCTGCTTACCACCAAAGGCTTGTGTTAACACCGAAAGCGCACACCCAGCCGTCTCGTATACGTGCAGCACGAAAGGCTTCTGGTAGTCAGGCGTACCAAGCACAGGTGCAGAGCAAAGCGCAGTCTTTAATTGTTCAAAAGCATGCTGGCATTCATGCGTCCAAGGCAAGGGTTCAAGCACATCCTTGGTTATCAAGCGAAGCAGAGGCTGTATTAGTAAAGAATAAGCAGGAATCCAGTGTTGACAGTACGAGGTAATGCCTATGAAAGCACGCACATCCCTCTGTGTCTCAGGGACAGGCATCTTAACAATGGCATCAACTCGTTCAGGTGTTAGCCTCCGACCCTCCTTCGACAGCAGGTGATCTAAATAGGTGACCTGCTGTTGACAATATTGGAATTTAGAAAGGGACACTTAATGCCCTTTATCCGCCAAATGCTTCAATAATTTAACCGTAGCATCCCGACAACCCTCTTCAGTATCGGAGGCGATCAGGAGGTCATCCACATATTGTAGCAATACGTTACCTGCGGGAAGAGAGAGACAGTCCAAATGACTTTTTAAAGCTTGACTATAAATACTAGGACTTTCAGTATACCCTTGAGGAGCACGACAGAATTGGAAACTCCTTCCAGCTAAGGCAAAACCGAAAAGGTGCCTACTATCTGGGTGAATAGGAATGCTAAAGAAAGCATTCTTTAAATCAATCACAGAGAAGAACTGAGCTGTGGAAGGAATCATCGTTAAAAGGACAGTGATATCTGGCACCACTGGGAACTGAGGAACAACTATTTTATTGACCTCTCGGAGGTCACCCACAAAGAGATAGACATCAGGATGTGAATCAGGAGAATCTAACGGTGCTTTCTTAAGCATAGGGAGTATAGGGCTATTACACATATTTCCCGCTGCCTCCTCAACCACCGCTGATTTAATCAGGTCCTGTATAATCTGCATCAAAGCCTGTTCCCCTGCCTGTGATATCTTATACTGGGGAATACGAGGGAGCACAGCATTCTCATTTATGGAAACTGGTGGTATTTGTAACAACCCTACATCTGTATCCCCCGTAGCCCCCAATGAGGATGGCACTTCTTTAAATTCAGTAGGAAGGGGGGGCATCTTTTGCCAAACAGTGCTTTGCTTTGGACACATTAGGTCCAATAGTCATATAAACACCATCTGGGGAACAAGAAATTGTAGCATGCAACCTTTTTAACAAATCCAATCTCATTAGATTCTCTCCACAATTAGCGGTCAACAAAAATGGAGAGTCCACAGTAAAAGGACCCAACGTTAAAGCAAGAGGAGTGGAAATGGGGCTCACAACCGGCACGCCTGAAAAGCCTACCGAAACATTATTACGGCAAGACAGAGTTGCTCCAGGGACCAGTTTATGTGAAACAGAGCTATTCATCGCACCTGTATCCACCAAACATTTCTGTACGGAACCATGCAAATCTGCTGTGACATAAGGACCACATTGATCTACAGGAATTTGGACTGGTTCCTTTCCCTGTCCTTGGCTATCCTAACCATAAGACATCCCTGCAGCATCATCCATAGTATAATCATCATGATAGTATTGTCGTCCCCGGGGATCATCAAAATAATTTGAGTCAGAGCGATCCCCTGAAGACACACCAACCTGCACCTCCTCCCTATTAGTCTCATAACGGCCCCTTCCTCGCGAACCTCGCCCTCCAGGAACCAGAAGTTTTTGTAACAAATCTGGGCACTCACTCCGCCAGTGTCCCTCCTTTTTACAGTATGCACACTGATTTAACCCCAAAGGTGCACCACCTCTACCAACAACCCGGCCCCTTGGAGTTGGACCACTACCACGTCCCCTTCCAGACCCTCTAGCAACTTGCTGCAACAATACTTTTGTTTTCAAATCCTTACTCTTCTTCTCTACCTTGTCCTTTTCTTCATTTTCACGATGCTCGTAATACTGAGCCATACTCAATATCACTGAAGGGGAGGAGGTAGTCCAAGTACTCTCTGAAGCCTGTAACCGGGCCGCAATCTCGGGAAGCAAATTTGTAACAAACCTATTAACAAACAGGCAAACACCCCCTTCAACTGACAAATCCTGACCACTAAAATCTAAGAAAACCCCTTCAAACCTTGTGAAAAAATCAGATGCACTCTCCTCTTTCTTCTGTCTACATGCTGTTAGCTTATCCCAATCGACACGTCGAGGTGGAATAAGGGAATGCATATATGTAATAATACGATTCGGCAATGCCAGGATCTCAGCCCTAGGTTTTTCACCGGGCTTCCGTTCTGCATCCCATGCTTTAATCTCGTCCCACGTACCACCTAACTCCACCCTATGGTCTTGAGTATGCACTTGTCTCCATATGTCCACCGGCACCAGCAACCCAAAGAAAATCTCTATATCCGCAAGAGTCATAACTGATGAGGAGGCTGCCTCTGTCAACTCCTTATAGTACGCCGTGGGATTCTTTCTTGGATCTGGTAACTGACTTTTAAGGGTCAATACCTCACTTCTTTTCCATGGGGTATAAACCCACTGTTCCTGGAAACGAGCCTCCACCCTTTGTTGAACCACCTAATTTCTTTGATTCCGCTGCTCTGGAATCTCGGGATGAAAAATAGGATGCACTTTCCTCATCGGAAACTGGGATACACTAACCGGAGTACGATGCTGTAATCTTTCTCGATAACAAAGCAACGTCCCAACATTTCTAAGAACTTCTGCGGGGGCCATACCAGCTGAATATATGCGGTCTCGAATATCATATATTATTTGAGGGGCTGTGCCCCCAATACACAATCAATGTAGCTGACGTGCTGAAGGGCATGTTGCTGTACAAACGGATCGAAATATTTCATTACACTCCATATATCTTCCACACTATAAATCGGACTTCGAACCCACTGCGCTGCCTGATGTGCAACCATCTTTTTCTCTTCCTCACCTACATTTGATCGAGTCTTGACCTGTTCCATTCGCTCTTGTATTGCCGCCCAATTCCCTCTATCTGGCCCCCTTACTGGTGTCTGAACACTACTTAATACAGTAGGAAAAAACCCTGGGAAAGACATAAGTGATACAGACATAGGAGACAATGTCACCAGTGGCTGCGTAGTAGGAGTAAGAGAAGGAGAGGAAACAGAGGCAGACAGATGTCGCAGGGGTGTCCGCAGTCACCACATTCACAATTGATAGGACTGAAGGAGAGGCAGACGAAACTGGAGCCGAAGCTGTCAAACTCACAGGGAGATTTGAAGGAAATGAAGGAACATTTGAAGGCAGGGACGTTGGAATATCGGGATAATCTCTCTGTGGGGCATACGGAGGTGGAGGACGTGTTTCCAGGAGCTCCTCCACAAAAGTATCCCCTTCCTCTCTGACCACATAAGACTTATCGCGCTGTAATCGAAATTTCCTATCGGCACACTCAATACCTTTCTCTGTTTGTTCTGTATCATAAGCTACATCTTTCTGCACCACTGTCTGCATTGCCTTCTTCCTAGATGCCTTCTTGGCCCTCTTGCGCCTCTGTTTAGCTTCTTTCTGCCACACTTGCAAAGTATCAAACATTGACTGCCTACTCCTTCTAGCAAATAATTTGTCTTGCATATAATTTAATTTCTGTTTATCGAAAGTACCATCAAGTGGCCACTGAAGCTCAGCATTGTCTCTCATATATTTGTGCCACAATGTATGAAACATAATAGGGCCAATGCCCTCAAAACCCGGAGTGCCTTCCGGAGGCGCAGGCTGCCATTCCTCCAGTCTGTTCTCCGCAGAGCATCTGCGACACCCAAAACACCACAATTTACTCCAACAAGACATCTTAGCATCAGCCACTTTCACTCATCACTCAATCAACACATTCACTCGCAACGCAAACAAAGAGCTCTTCAAGAAGCAGTCCTCAAACTGCACCCCAACAAGACAGTCCTCAGACTGCACCAAAACAAGATAGGCTCTAGCCCCAGGCCTTTTCAAGAATAACCAGGTGGCCTGGTGGAACGTCCCAAACGGTCCGCAGACCTACCAAGTTAATCAAGACGGCGCTGCACTTACCAAAACTCACCTGGTGCACACAGGTCAGACAAAATTATTCTCCACTGCCGACTCTTCAGACCAAAACAGTCAGATCCAAGGGTTTCGCCTTCTCAGGACCCCAGCCGGGGTGACCACTAGACGAGGAGCCGGCCGATCAGGCGGGGCAGCTGCGAGAACTAGGCTCGATCGTGTGGGGTACCCCGATCCGCCCATCCGACCAGACGCAACCCCAACCTCTAGAACCCGTCTATGGGCAAGATGGGTCACTTGGTGGGGTCCCTGTTCGGGCGCCAACTGAAGGAAATGACCCGTTTAGGGTCACTCGGGTCACTCTAGACCTCCGCTAGCCTTCCATTCAATGAAGAGTCGATGACGCAGTAGAGAATGCAAGTAAACTAGTTTATTCACAAGATACACTGCAGTGGAGTCCAATCTGACCAGCCTCTACTGATGGCTGACGAGGGACTGACTCTAACAAGCATAAAGATACATTAAGTAGGTTGCAGAGCCCACAAAGACCCGCCTATCATGGAAAAACACTGGTAGCTGTCGCAATACAATGGGGGTACAGAGCATAAGTTTCGATTCCACAGCCTGGCACAAGCTATCTACTGCTCAAGGTCGTCTAGCATATCCTCCCCACCAGACAGGTGGGAGAAGGCCTTGATGTAGCAGTAGAAGAATGCACTAATGAGCAAACCTTAACATTGGAGAAACGAAACTTACCAAGGACCATTTCTCGTAACTGAGCAAGTAGCAGTTTTGATTATACTGTAAAATGGCGTCTTAGAAAACAAAATGGCGGTACACAAGTCAACCGAACAAATATAGTGCCGGCATCCACTGACTGCATTTTCACACAGTATGCCTAATAATGTATTAGCTATATCAATGCTAACACTATTAGGAGTAAAATACAAATATTATAGTAGTTTTTCGATTCAATTCTAACAGGGTGATGACCAGAGGATAAACGCACATCAATGTGTAACAGCTTGCCTAACCCTTTCCAGAAATTGGAAACAAACTGAGGGCCACGGTCAGAAACCATCACGGAATGAAGACCATGTATCCTGACTATGTGCTGCACAAATAACCAAGCCAACTCCCGGGAGGTGGGAAGGGATTTCAAGGATACAAAGTGAGACATTTTTGTCAGCATGTCTACCACCACCCACACTACAGTGTTTCCCAGTGTGGTTTTGGGTAATTCCACTATAAAATCTATGGAAATGGAGTGCCAAGGACTGGGAGGAGTCGGCAGGGGAACCAACAGTCCTGCGGGAACCTGGTGTGAACTTTTGCTTTGAGCGCAAATATAACATTTTTGGATGTAAGTCTTCGTGTCTGTGGCCAAAGAAGGCCACCAAAAATAACGTCTGACTAGATCTACTGTCTTTGTGTAGCCAGGATGACCGGTGAGTACGTGATCATGACTCCATTCTAGGGCTTGACGTTGCAATTCAGTTGTGGGAACCACTAACCCTCCCTTAATGTTTAGGAGGTTCTCTACTCTAGTCGCCTGGAACTTCTCCTCCCATCTCCTAACCTCTTCTGTGTCTTGTGCCACTGCGATTTTCTGTAAGTACTCCTCTGCTGAACTGATGACCCCAAGAAAACGTTTGGTGGCTATAATAGGTGGGGGATCCGCTTCTTGCTCTTCGACCTCATACCCAAGTCTGGATAAGGCATCCGCCTTTCCATGTCTTTTCCCAGGCTGGTACAGTATCACGAAATCGAATTCACTAAAAAACAGAGTCCATCGCAATTGCCTCATGGACAGGGCTCTGGCTGATTTAAAAAACAATAAATTCCTGTGATCCGTGAGAACAGTGACCTTATGTAAGGCCCCTAACAGATACTGGCGCCATTCCTCAAAGGCTCTCTTGATGGCCAGTAATTCCTTGTCTCCCACTGAGTAATTCAATTCTGTGGAACTTAGTTAGTGTGAAAAGAAAGCCACCGGATGCAAGCACCCCGTGGTGGCATCCCGCTGAGACAGAACACCCCCTATGGCCATTTGTGATGCATCTGTTTCTACAGTAAAGGGGTGAGAAGAGTTTGGGTGTCTTAATACGGGAGCCTGAGTAAAGACCTGTTTCAATTTCCCAAAGGCTAATTCTGCTTCAGAGGTCCAAGAGAATACCACTCCCTTTTTGAGTAACCTTGTAATAGGGGAAGCGAAGGCGGAAAAGCCCTCTATAAATCGCCTATAGAAA
The DNA here is from genome assembly GCA_963921515.1 of Calotriton arnoldi. Taxonomy (NCBI): domain Eukaryota; kingdom Metazoa; phylum Chordata; class Amphibia; order Caudata; family Salamandridae; genus Calotriton; species Calotriton arnoldi. Next base: position 273,363 of record CAWUFW010004608.1, on the reverse strand, counting down.
TTAGCGAACCCTAAGAAGCTTTGTATTTCCTTGACTGATTTGGGTGACTGCCATTGTGTGATTGCTGCCACCTTTTGCGGATCCATGCCTACCCTATTTGGTGAGAGGATGAATCCCAAAAAGGCCACCTGAGAGAAGTGAAACTCACACTTCTCCAACTTCACAAATAACCTATGTTCCTTTAGCTTCCGCAGTACCTTCCGTACATGATTCTCATGCTCTGCCACAGAAGCAGAATAAACCAGAATGTCATCTATGTAAGCTATGGCATATAAATCCAACATTCCTCTCAGGACCTCATTAATGAAGAACTGAAAGGCTGCTGGAGCATTACATAGCCCGAAGGGCATCACTAAGTATTCGTACAACCCAAACTTAGTACGGAAAGCAGTCTTCCATTCCTCTCCCTGCTGAACTCGTACCAAGTGGTATGCCCCTCGTAAGTCAAGCTTGGTAAAGATTTTAGCCTCCTTAACCTGATCCAATAAAGAGGGAATTAAAGGTAAGGGATACCTGTTCTTTATGGTATTTTCATTTAGCGTTCTGTAATCAATACAACAACAAAGACCCCTTCTCGCTTGGGTATAAAAAAAAGAGGAGAAGAGGCAGGGGACCTAGAGGGCCGAATAAATCCAATGATTAACATCTCATCTAAGTACTCTCTTAGGTATAAGTTCTCCTTTTCAGTAAGGGCATAGATGCGACTACAAGGGATCTGAGCCCCAAGAATTAAGTCAATCCTGCAATCATAGGGTCGAAGGGGAGGAAGGACTGTGGCTTTTTGTGTGTCAGAGACTTCTGCTACTTCCTGATAGCAAGAGGGAAGTTCGGGTTCTGCAGTGACCCATGACCCTATCACTACACCTGGTTGAAGCTGGGGGTTCAGACATTGATCTGTACAGAAAGCAGAAGTAAAGGATAGTGTTTTCTGCCTCCAATCTATAGCAGGATTATGCTGCGATAACCATGGAACACCTACTATAGCAGGGAATTGTGGGGACTGAATTAGGTCAAAAGAAATGGCTTCGGTGTGTCTCTTGTCAATGCATAACGACAATGTTTCTGTGGTGTGGGTAACTGGCCCTGATTTTATGGCGCTACCATCATTTGTTTTCACTTCCTCTATGGAGGTTTTCTTCTCCACAGGGATACCCATCTCTTGTGCCCACTTTATATCCATGAAGTTCCCTGTTGCCACAGAATCCACCATGATTTGTATGTCAGCAAACCGATCTCCCCAGTATAGATGAGACTCTACATACAAATGAGAGGACGACAAGGGAATGACACTCTGAGGAATACTTTGGGAGACTATTAGCCCTGACCCACCTGAAACTCTCGTCCCCTTAGACTTCAAGCTCAACAGTTTCCCGAGTCCTTTCTTCTCTTAGGTTTAACTGGACATTCTCTTAAAAAATGCCCCTGCTTCCCGCAATACAAACACATTTCATGTCTCGACGAGGCTGTCGTTCCTCATTACTGATGGGGCCCTTGATGCTTCCAATTTGCACTGGTTCTACTTCAGTCACAGGTCGTTCTGTCTCAGCTTGTTTTTCCCTGAAGACTACAACTCGTGCCTCGGAGCGACCCCTCTCCTTCCTCCTTTCATGTAATCTATGGTCTAACTTTACCACTAGATCTATGAGGGCTTTACAATCATCAGGAGGGTCCACTACCTGAGCTAACATATCTTTCAAGTCATCTCTCAGTCCTTTATAAAATAAGGCACTTCGTTTAGCCGTAGGCCAACCTGCCTCTGCCACCAAACGATTAACCCCTTCGCTGCTAGGCCTTTTCCCCCCCCTGTGCTAAGCCTTTTTTTGGCTATTTGGGGTAGTGCGCGCTTAGGCCCCTGTAACTTTTTGACCACATAAGGTATCCACGCCAAATTTGCGTCCTTTTTTTCTAACATCATGGGGATTGTAAAGGTACCCATGGTTTGTGGATTCCCCGGAGGGGACCCAGAAATTAGCCAAAATACAGCAAAATTTAGTTTTTTTGGGGAAAAATGCAAAAAAGGGCTACAGATGAAAGCGTCTTGTTTTTTCCCTGCAAATGGCATCAAAAAGGGGTTGTGGTGCTGAAATCACCATCTTCCCAGCTTTCAGGGACAAGCAGACTTTTGTCAGAAAACCAACTTTTTTACACAGTTTTGGCATTTTTCTGGGACATAGCCTATTTTTGCTATTTTTCTGTTTTCAACCTCCTTCCAGTTAATGGTAGAAATGGGTATGAAACCAATAATGGATCCTGGAAAGCCATACATTTCTGAAAAGTAGACAAAATTCTGAATTCAGCAAGGGGTCATTTGTGTACATCCTTAAAGTTTTCCTTATAGAAACTAACAGTTAAATAAAGGAAAAATTGAAACTTAGTTGAAAAAAACAGCCATTTGTGTCAACGTTTTCACCTGTAACTTCTTCTAATTATGACAACTATTTGAAAGCAATATACCGTTATATCCGCTGGACCTTTCTGGTTGTGGGGATATATAGGACTTGTAGGTTCACCAAGAACCCGACGAACCCAGAGCCAATAACTGAGCAGCATCTTGCAATGGTTTTTTATTATGTACCGGGTATATAGCAATTATTTTGGGAAAATGTATACATGGAAAAATTGTTATGAAAGACACTTATGTATTTCTGAAATGGGAACAAAATGTAGACTTTAGAAACAGTAGATATTTGCACATTTCCGAAATTGGGAGTACCCATACTAGCATGAGAATTATAGGTCATTTTTCAAAATGACTTATTTTTTACACATTGTCTTTCATTTGGAAGGCAGAAATGCATCGAAAGTCAATAGGTAATAACAGTTGCTCTACAATTCTGTGTTACCCTAAGTCTCCCGATAAAGATGGTACCTCACTTGTGTGGGTAGGCCTTGTGCCCACAACAGGAAATGGCTCAAAATGCAACGTGGACGTACCACATTTTTACAATGAAAAATTACCCTTTTTTTGCAAAGTGCCTAGCTGTAGTTTTTGAACCCTAGCTCTGCGGGCACTTAGGGAAACCTAGCAAACCTATACATTTTTGAAAACTAGACACCCAGGGGAATTCAGGATGGGGTGACTTGACTGGCTCTCACCAGGTTCTGTTACCCAGAATCCCTTGCAAACCTAAAAAATTGGCAAAAAAATGCACATTTTCCTCACTTTTCTGTGGTGGAAAGTTCTGGAATCTACGTGGATCCACAAAATTCCACCCACCCCGCGTTCCCCAAGGTCTTCCGAAAAAAATGGTACCTCACTTGTGTGGGTAGGCCTAGTGCCCGCGACAGGAAGCAGCGCAAAACGCAACGTGGACGCACCACATTTTCACAATGAAAAATTACCCTTTTTTTGCAAAGTGCCTAGCTGTAGTTTTTGAACCCTAGCTCTGCCGGCACTTAGGGAAACCTAGCAAACCTATACATTTTTGAAAAGTAAATACCCAGGGGAATCCAGGATGGGGTGACTTGACTGGCTCTCAGCAGGTTCTGTTACCCAGAATCCCTTGCAAACCTAAAAAATTGGCAAAAAAAACCACATTTTCCTCACTTTTCTGTGGTGGAAAGTTCTGGAATATGCGTGGATCCACAAAATTTCACCCACCCCGCGTTCCCCAAGGTCTTCCGAAAAAAATGGTACCTCACTTGTGTGGGTAGGCCTAGTGCCCGCGACAGGAAGCAGTGCAAAGCGCAACGTGGACGCACCACATTTTCACAGTGAAAAATGACCCTTTTTTTGCAAAGTGCCTAGATGTAGTTTTTGAACCCTAGCTCTGCCGGCACTTAGGGAAACCTAGCAAACCTATACATTTTTGAAAAGTAGACACACAGGGGAATCAAGGAGGGGGTGACTTGACTGGCTCTCACCAGGTTCTGTTACCCAGAATCCCTTGCAAACCTACAAAATTGGCAAAAAAAACACATTTTCCTCACGTTTCTGTGGTGGAAAGTTCTGGAATCTGCGTGGATCCACAAAATTCCACCCACCCCGCGTTCCCCAAGGTCTTCCAAAAAAAATGGTACCTCACTTGTGTGGGTAGGCCTAGTGCCCGCGACAGGAAGCAGTGCAAAACGCAACGTGGATGCACCACATTTTCACAGTGAAAAATGACCCTTTTTTAGCAAAGTGCCTAGCTGTAGTTTTTGAACCCTAGCTCTGCCGGCACTTAGGGAAACCTACCAAACCTATACATTTTTGAAAAGTAGACAGCCAGGGGAATCCAGGATGGGGTGACTTGACTGGTTCTCACCAGGTTCTGTTACCCAGAATCCCTTGCAAACCGAAAGAATTGGCAAAAAAAACACATTTTCCTCAATTTTCTGTGGTGGAAAGTTCTGGAATACGCGTGGATCCACAAAATTCCACCCACCCCGCGTTCCCCAAGGTCTTCCGAAAAAATGGTACCTCACTTGTGTGGGTAGGCCTAGTGCCCGCGACAGGAAGCAGCGCAAAACGCAACGTGGACGCACCACATTTTCACAGTGAAAAATGACCCTTTTTTTGCAAAATGCCTAGCTGTAGTTTTTGAACCCTAGCTCTGCCGGCACTTAGGGAAACCTAGCAAACCTATACATTTTTGAAAAGTAGACACCCAGGGGAATCCAGGATGGGGTGACTTGACTGGCTCTCACCAGGTTCTGTTACCCAGAATCCCTTGCAAAACAAATAAATTGGCAAAAAACACATTTTCCTCACTTTTCTGTGGTGGAAAGTTCTGGAATCTGCGTGGATCCACAAAATTCCACCCACCCCGTGTTCCCCAAGGTCTTCCGAAAAAATGGTGCCTCACTCGGGTGGGAGGCCCAAGTACCCGCGACAGGCAAGGGCCCACAACGTATTGAGGCGACCTCAAATGGCCTATCACAAAACAACCTGGTTTTGCGAGGGGGTCCCATGACGTTTTGGCCCGGGGCTCGGCGGCCACCTAGGGAAACCTGCCAAACCCACACATTTCTGAAAAGTAGACACACAGGGGATTCCAGGGAGGTATGGCTTGCGTGGATCCCCCAACGTTTTCTTACCCAGAATCCCCTGCAAACCTGACATTTTGCTGAAAAAATCCCTTTTTTCACACATTTTTGTGTGGTAAAGTTGTGCATCACGGGGCTGACACAAATTTCCTACCACCCAGCGTTCCCCCAGGTCTCCCGATAAAAATGGTGCCTCACTCGGGTGGGAGGCCCAAGTACCCGCGACAGGCAAGGGCCCACAACGTATTGAGGCGACCTCAAAATGGCCTATCACAAAACGACCTAGTTTTGCAAGGGGGTCCCATGACGTTTTGGCCCGGGGCTCGGCGGCCACCTAGGGAAACCTACCAAACCCACACATTTCTGAAAAGTAGACACTCGGGGATTCCAGGGAGATATGGCTTGCGTGGATCCCCCAACGTTTTCTTACCCAGAATCCCCTGCAAACCTAACATTTTGCTGAAAAATCCCTTTTCACACATTTTGTGTGGTAAAGTTGTAGCATCACGGGGCTGACACAAATTTCCTACCACCCAGCGTTCTCCAGGTCTCCCGATAAAAATGGTGCCTCACTCGGGTGGGAGGCCCAAGTACCCGCGACAGGCAAGGGCCCACAACGTATTGAGGCGACCTCAAAATGGCCTATCACAAAACGACCTAGTTTTGCAAGGGGGTCCCATGACGTTTTGGCCCGGGGCTCGGTGGCCACCTAGGGAAACCTACCAAACCCACACATTTCTGAAAAGTAGACACACAGGGGATTCCAGGGAGGTATGGCTTGCATGGATCCCCCAACGTTTTCTTACCCAGAATCCCTGCAAACCTGACATTTTGCTGAAACAATCCCTTTTTCACACATTTTTGTGTGGTAAAGTTGTGGCATCACGGGGCTGACACAAATTTCCTACCACCAGCGTTCCTCCAGGTCTCCCGATAAAAATGGTGCCTCACTCGGGTGGGAGGCCCAAGTACCCGCGACAAGCAGGGCCCACAACGTATTGAGGCGACCTCAAAATGGCCTATCACAAAATGACCTGGTTTTGCAAAGGGGTCCCATGACGTTTGGCCCGGAGCTCGGCGGCCACCTAGGGAAACCTACCAAACCCACACATTTCTGAAAAGTAGACACTCGGGGATTCCAGGGAGGTATGGCTTGCGTGGATCCCCCAACGTTTCTTACCCAGAATCCCTTCAAACCTGACATTTTGCTGAAAAAATCCCTTTTTCACACATTTTTGTGTGGTAAAGTTGTGGCATCACGGGGCTGACACAAATTTCTACCACCCAGCGTTCCCCAGGTCTCCTGATAAAAATGGTGCCTCACTCGGGTGGGAGGCCCAAGTACCCGCGACAGGCAAGGGCCCACAACGTATTGAGGCAACATCAAAATTGCCTATCACAAAATGTTTTGGGCCCTTGCCTGTCGCTGGTACTTGGGCCTCCCACCCGAGTGAGGCACCATTTTTATCGGGAGACCTGGGGGAACGCTGGGTGGTAGGAAATTAGTGTCAGCCCCGTGATGCCACAACTTTACCACACAAAAATGTGTGAAAAAAGTGATTTTTTCAGCAAAATATCAGGTTTGCATGGGATTCTGGGTAAGAAAACGTTGGGGGATCCACGCAAGCCATACCTCCCTGGAATCCCCCGGGTGTCTACTTTTCAGAAATGTGTGGGTTTGGTAGGTTCCCTAGGCGGCCGCCGAGCCCCGGGCCAAAACGTCATGGGACCCCCTTGCAAAACCAGGTCGTTTTGTGATAGGCCATTTTGAGGTCGCCTCAATACGTTGTGGGCCCTTGCCTGTCGCGGGTACTTGGGCCTCCCACCCGAGTGAGGCACCATTTTTATCGGGAGACCTGGGGAACGCTGGGTGGTAGGAAATTTGTGTCAGGCCCGTGATGCCACAACTTTACCACACAAAAATGTGTGAAAAAGTGATTTTTTCAGCCAAATTTCAGGTTTGCAGGGGATTCTGGGTAAGAAAACGTTGGGGGATCCACGCAAGCCATACCTCCCTGGAATCCCCGGGTGCCTACTTTTCAGAAATGTGTGGGTTTGGTAGGTTTCCTAGGTGGCCGCCAGCCCCGGGCCAAAACGTCATGGGACCCCTTGCAAAACCAGGTCGTTTTGTGATAGGCCATTTTGAGGTCGCCTCAATACGTTTTGGGCCCTTGCCTGTCGCGGGTACTTGGCCCTCCCACCTGAGTTAGGCACCATTTTTATCGGGAGACCTGGGGGAACGCTGGGTGGTAGGAAATTTGTGTCAGCCCCATGATGCCACAACTTTACCACACAAAAATGTGCGAAAAAAGTGATTTTTTCAGCAAAATATCAGGTTTGTAGGGGATTCTGGGTAACAAAACGTTGGGGGATCCACGCAAGCCATACCTCCCTGGAATCCCCTGGGTGTCTACCTTTCAGAAATGTGTGGGTTTGGTAGGTTTCCCTAGGTTGCCGCCGAGCCCCGGGCCAAAACGTCATGGGACCCCCCTTGCAAAACCAGGTCGTTTTGTGATAGGCAATTTTGATTTCGCCTCAATACGTTTTGGGCCCTTGCCTGTCGCCCGTACTTGGACCTCCCACCCGAGTGATGCACCATTTTTATCAGGAGACCTGGGGGAAAGCTGGGTGGTAGGAAATTTGTGTCAGCCCGGTGATGCCACAACTTTCCCACACAAAAATGTGTGAAAAAAGTGCATTTTTTCAGCAAAATTTCAGGTTTGCAGGGGATTCTGGGTAGGAAACGTTGGGGACCCACGCAAGCCATACCTCGCTGGACTCCCCGAGTGTCTAGTTTTCAGAAATGTGTGGGTTTGGTAGGTTTCCTAAGATGGCCACTGAGCCCAGGGCCAAAACCTCACTGGTGTGGGTGGTTCAAGTACCCGCAACAGGCCAGGGCCCAAAACGTATTGAGGAGACATCAAAATGATCTATCACAAAACAAGCTGGTTTTGCAAGGAGTCACCTGGGTTTTGGCCCCGGGCTCGGCGGCCATCTTGGGAAACCTACCAAACCTACACATTTCTGAAAACTAGACACCCGGGGAGTCTAGCGAGGTATGGCTTGCGTGGATCCCCCAACGTTTTCCTACCCAGAATGCCCTGCAAACCTCAAATTTAACTGAAAAAAATCACTTTTTTCTCAAATTTCTGTGTGGGAAAGTTCTGGAATCTACGTGGATCCACAAATTTCCTACCACACAGTGTTCCCCATGTCTCCCGATAAAAATGATACCTCACTCGCGTGGGTGGGTCAAGTACCCGCGACAGGAAAGGGCCCAAAACCCATTGAGGCGACATCAAAATTACCTATCACAAAACAACCTGGTTTTGCAAGGCGGGTCCCATGAGTTTTGGCCCTGGGCTCGGTGGCCATCTAGGGAAACCTACCAAACCCACACATTTCTGAAAACTAGACACCCGGGGAGTCCAGCGAGGTATGGCTTGCGTGGGTCCCCTAACGTTCTTCCTACCCAGAATCTCCTGCAAACCTCAAATTTAGCTGAAAAATCACTTTTTTCTCAAATTTCTGTGTGGAAAGTTCTGGAATCTACGTGGATCCACAAATTTCCTCCCACCCAGCGCCCCCCAGGTCTCCTGATAAAAAATCTTTACCTCACTCGCGTGGGTGGGTCAAGTACCCGCGACAGAAAAGGGCCCAAAACCTATTGAGGCAACATCAAAATTACCTATCACAAAACAACCTGGTTTTGCAAGAGGGGTCACCTGGGTTTTGTCCCCGGGCTCCGCGGCCATCTTGGGAAACTACCAAACCCAAACATTTCTGAAAGCTAGACACCCGGGGAGTCCAGCGAGGTATGGCTTGCGTGGGTCCCACAACGTTTACCTACCCAGAATCCCCTGCAAACCTCAAATTTAGCTGAAAAAATCATTTTTTCCATACATTTTTGCGTGGGATCACCATGTCGGCACAAATGTCCTACGACCCAGCGTTCCCCTTGTTCTCCCGAGTAAAATGATACCTCACTTGTGTGGGTGGGCCAAAGGCCTGTGACTGGGAAGAGCCCAAAACATAGGATTTAGGGTATAGCACCGAGAATTCTAAGCGCTACATTTTTTAAAAATACGTTTTAGCCAGTTCTGCTTTGGACACCCACACAAGTGAGGTATCATTTTACTCGGGGAACAAGGGCAACGCTGGGTGGTAGGACATTTGTGCCAGCACGGTCATTCCACGCAAAAATATGTGGAAAATATGTTTTTTTCAGCTAAATTTGAGGGTTGCAGGGGATTCTGGGTAGGGAAACGTTGGGGGATCCACGCAAGCCATACCTCATTGGACTCCCCAGGGTGTCTAGTTTTCAGAAATGTGTGGGATTGGTAGGTTTCCCTAGATGGCGGCGAGCCCGGGGCCAAAAAACCAGGTGCCCCCCCCCGCCAAAACCAGGTAGTTTTGTTATAGGTAATTTTGAAGTCTCCACAATACGATTTGGGCCCTTTCCTGTTTCAGCTACTATGCCTACCCACACAAGTGAGGTACAATTTTTATCGGGAGCCCTGGGGGAACGCAGAGTGGTAGGAAATTTGTGGATCCACGCAGATTCCAGAACTTTCCCACACAGAAATTTGAGTAAAAAGTGATTTTTTCAGCTAAATTTGAGGTTTGCAGGGCATTCTGGGTAGGAAAACGTTTGGGGACCCATGCAAGCCATACCTCGCTGGACTCCCCGGGTGTCTAGTTTTCAGAAATGTGTGGGTTTGGTAGGTTCCCAAGATGGCCGCTGAGCCCAGGGCCAAAACCCAGGTGACCCCCTTGCAAAACCAGGTTGTTTTGTGATAGGTAATTTTGATGTCTCCTCAATACGTTTTGGGCCCTTGCCTGTCGCGGGTACTTGACCCACCCACGCGAGTGAGGTATCATTTTTATCGGGAGACCTGGGGGAAAGCTGGGCGGTAGGAAATTTGTGGATCCACGTAGATTCCAGAACTTTCCCACACAGAAATTTGAGAAAACGTGATTTTTTCAGCTAAATTTGAGGTTTGCAGGGCATTCTGGGTAAGAAAATTTTGGAGGACCCACGCAAGCCATACCTCGCTGGACTCCTCCGGGTGTCTAGTTTTCAGAAATGTGTGGGTTGGGTAGGTTTCCCTAGATGGCCGTCGAGCCCGGGGCCAAAAACTCATGGGACCCCCCCTTGCAAAACCAGGTTGGTTTGAGATAGGTAATTTTGATGTTGCCTCAATAGGTTTTGGGCCCTTGCCTGTCGCGGGTACTTGACCCATCCACACAAGTGAAGTACCATTTTTCACGGAAGACTTTGGGGGATGCGGGGTGGGTGGAATTTTGTACATCCACGCAGATTCCAGAACTTTCCACCACAGAAAAGTGAGGAAAATGTGTTTTTTGGGACATATTTTTAGGTTTGCAAGGGATTCTGGGTAACAGATCCTGGTGAGAGCCAGTCAAGTCACCCCATCCTGGATTCCCCTGGGTGTCTAGTTTTCAAAAATGTATAGGTTTGCTAGGTTTCCCTAGGTGCTGGCAGTGTTAGGGTTCAAAATCTACAGCTAGGCACTTTGCAAAAAAAGGGTCCGTTTTCACTGTGAAAATGTTTTGTGTCCACGTTGCGTTTGGGCCGTTTCCTGTCGCGGGCACTAGGCCTACACACACATGTGAGGTGCCATTTTTCTCGGAAGACTTTGGGGAACGCGGGATGGGTGGAAATTTGTGGATCCACGCAGATTCCAGAACTTTCCACCACAGAAATGTGAGGAAAATGTGTTTTTTTTTGACAAATGTTTCGGTTTGCAAGGGATTCTGGGTAACAGAACCTGGTGAGAGCCAGTCAAGTCACCCCATCCTGGATTCCCCTGGGTATCTAGTTTTGAAAAATGTATAGGTTTGCTAGGTTTCCCTAGGTGCCGGCAGAGTTAGCGTTCAAAATCTACAGCTAGGCACTTTGCAAAAAAAGGGGCCGTTTTCACTGTGAAAATGTGGTGTGTCCATGTTGCATTTTGGGCCATTTCCTGTCACGGCCACTAGTCCTACCCACACAAGTGAGGTACCATTTTTCTCGAAAGACTTTGGGGAACGCGGGGTGGGTGGAATTTTGTGGATCCACGCAGATTCCAGAACTTTCCACCACAGAAATGTGAGGAAAATGTGTTTTTTGGACAAATTTTTAGGTTTGCAAGGGATTCTGGGTAACAGAACCTGGTGAGAGCCAGTCAAGTCAGCCCATCCTGGATTCCCCTGGGTGTTTAGTTTTAAAAAATGTATAGGTTTGCTAGGTTTCCCTAGGTGCCGGCAGAGCTAGGAACCAAATTTAACAGGTAGGCACATTCCGAAAAAAAGTCAGTGCCTAGTGGGCTTTCTGCCGCCCTGGGGAGTGGGGAAATCAGGGCTATTGCCCCGATATGCCCCCGAGGGGGCAGAAAGACTGTGGCTATTCTTTTGGGGGTCGGGGGCATTGGGATGCCCATTCTGGTCAGCCCCCACCCCTGCGTATAAAAAAGCCAGCATAATCGCTGGCACATAGTGGGCTTTCTGCCCTCCCCGGGGGCAGATCAGGGGCTACTGCCCCCATCTGCCTCCTGGAAGGGGCAGAAAGACAGTGACATCTTTTTTGGGGTGGGTGGGGGCATTGGCATGTCCATTCTTGGCAGCCCCCACCCCGAACTTTGTAAAAAAAAATCCCTGGTGGCTAGTGGGCTTTCTGCCCCCGGGGGGGGCAGATAAGGTGCTATTGCCCCATCTGCCTCCCGGGGGGGGGGGCAGAAAGACTGTAGCATTTTTTTGGGGGTGGGGGCATTGACATGCCCATTCTGGGCAGCCCCCACCCCTACCTATATAAAAAAAAAATCCCTGGCGCTTAGTGGGCTTTCTGCCCCCTCCCTGGGGGGGGGCAGATCAGGGGCTATTGCCCCCATCTGCCTCCTGGGGGGGCAGAAAGTCTTTTTTTTCCTTTGGGGGTAGGGTGGGGGCATTTGCATGCCCATTTTGGGCAGCCTCCAGCCCGGGCCTATAAAAAAAATAATCCCTGGCATCTAGGGTGTTTCTGAACCCCCGGGGGGGGCAGAAAGACTGGAATTTCGTGGAGGGAGGGGTGGGGGCATTGGCATGCCCATCTTGGGCAACCCCCACCCCTAAATTTATCGAGGGGAAAAAAAACCCTGGTGTCTAGTGGGCTTTCTGCCCCCCGGGAGGGGCAGAAAGACTGTACCTTTGCGTCGGGGGTGGGGGCATTGGCATGGCCATATTGGGCAGCCCCTACCCCAAATTATAATTTAAAAAAAATCCCTGGTATCTAGTGGGCTTTCTGCCCCCCCGGGGGCAGAAAGACTGTACCTTTGCGGCGGGAGGGGTGGGGGCATTGGCATGCCCATATTGGGCAGCCCCCACCCCCAACTATAATTTAAAAAAAAATCCCTGGTATCTAGTGGGCTTTCTGCCCCCCCGGGGGGGCAGATTGGGGGCTACTGCCCCATCTGCCCCCCAGGGGCGGCAGAAAGACTACTTGTGTGGCCGGGGGGTGGGGGCATCGGCATGCCCGTTTTGGGCAGCCCCCACCCCTAATAAACATCCCATAAGAAATACCTGGTGTCTAGTGGGCTTTCTACCCCCCCGGGGGGGCAGAAAGACTAATCATGCCAAAAATGTTATGGGGGAGCAAAGGCCCTTGCCCAAGGGGCCACTCCCCCCCCTCCCTGGTGTCTAGTGGGTGGATCCCTGCTTGGGGATCGCCCTCCTGGGGCGATCCCCAAGCAGGGATCCACTAGGGAGGGGTACCATTGGAAAGGGGAGATTCTCCCCTTTCCAACGATACCTCTCCTGAGTTTCTACGTGCTCAGGGCGCTGAGATAGCCCCCTGAGCACGTAGAAACTGAAACTGAAATGAGCCTCTTGGCTCATTTCAGTTTCAGTTTCACTGAAATGACATCAGCGCGAGGTGCGCGCCGATCGTCATTTCAGGGAAACCAGGGGGGGGGCTCGGGAGCTGGGGAAGCTCTTCCCCAGCTCCCGAGGCTTTAGGGGAGAAAAGGGAATCCCTCTGGTGCCCGCACCAGAGGGATTTCCCGTGCTGGGTGTCATGACGAGCTGGACTCGTCATGAGCACACGACCACTGTGTGCCATGACGAGTTAAGCTCGTCATGAGCATGGAAGGGGTTAAACTCAGAAACATACGTAATCAGATCCTTGGTTCCCTGCTTTAAATTCAAGAGTTCTGTTTCAACTGATTGGATAAAAGAATGTTTATCAAAAAACTTCTGTAGTGTAGTTCCTAATTCCCTAATAGGCTCTGCGCATTGGAATAATATACCCTATAGTTTTGACATAGGACTAAGGTCAGTATGTCCCTATCGAGTATATTAAACTTAATTACTTTGTGCCAGCTAGCTCAGAGGCCACTAGAAACTCCTTGCGAACAAGCAGGGAGTAGTTTCTGGCAACCATACGAACATGACCACTTTGTTTCCCTTTAGAATCGGAACACGTCTCAGAATCGTGGAAACAATAGATAACAGTTTCACTCAGTCAATTGTGCATGCTTAGTTTCCGCAGAGTTACACAGAAAGGAAAGACGGGCGTTTTAAATAAAAGGATTTATTGAACAGTCTTGTTTCTCGTGTAAGAGATATGTGCTGTTATGATCAAAGACAGTATGCAAGATATATAATGTACAGCGTAAGCAGTAGAAATAAATAATACTGCGCTAGCATTATCTTTTAGCATATATTCACGTACATAAATAACATGAGCTAAAAATGCGAGTACTCATAAGATGCGTCTCTAAGCTAGTTCTACCCCAATGTACCTAACCTGATCTAGGTGTAGGGAAAGGTAAGAAGTAGGCGGAGTATTCTCTAGTATGGTATACTAAGAGTATGTTAAGTTTAGTATGCCAAGAGTCCCTCTAGGTTCTTAGTCAGCTCCATACCTTTAGAATGAGAGAGGTGGGAATCTCTTGCCGGATCTTGGAACTCTAATACCCCGCGAAGGGAGTCAGAACACTGGAAGCGGGAAGCTGGATTCTCTGCGTGCAGGGATGACAGCGTCTTCTCAGTGCGTCAGGCCGGGATACGGGCTCCTCTGAAGTCGAGGTCTCCTCTGACTTGCTTAGGCAAGGAAAGGTATATTTATACCTGGTAGGTGCTTTGGAATGTTAGCATTGACGTGAGTTCGGACAGAGGAAGACGTCAGGAATGAACCCTTAAGGTATACTGGTTCCTACATAATAGATGAGTTCTTGGAGAAATCAATAACCTGTGCTGGGGGAAACTCCTGTGAGCTTGAGGGTCTGGTTTCTAAGAACTCGTTTTGACGTTAGGGTGGACGGATGTCGGTGACCATGCCTGTATTTGGAGTGCACGGCTAATGCCTAAATAAGGACTGGGATTCTATGCCTATATAAGGGCAATGCGAATTGTGCCTATATAAGGACATGTTTCAGGAAAACCTATATACGGACACCTAAAGCGGAATACAACACCCACTCCACTTTCGAATGAACGATAATACTAAATGCTAAACATTTAAATGCTAAATGTTAAATTGAGTACCACATGTTGCTAAAAAACATTTCTAAAAGCATTTAAAAAGAAGTTAAAAATAAACTGTTGAATGCAATCGGTACTGTACATTTAAAGCAATGTTCCCATTCTAAGCATATAATTAAAATCAAATGCAACATGAATGAAGAAACAGAAGTATATACATATGACGAAATGGTTGATAAGTTTTCAAAAATCAAAGCCATTGCATATCATGGTATTAAATGAAATTTTTAGACAAATAAGGTGACAGTGTGTCCCTGGAAGTGTTCAAAGAAGTCCGTTTTATAAGACTAGTTCTACTATAAGCAGAGTAATTTTTTGCCATGTATGTTCAAAAATCTAAAAAAAGAAAAAGTCAATTTTAGGAAGAGTTCCAAGTTTTGAAAACATGAAGGCCAAATTCACTCTATCTCCGGTACACTGTGAGCCGAATCAAAGTCAGTGCACGGGTCTGGTGAAGACATAAAATCATCTATTCCTGTAGACAAAAGATCGTCTACCGAAGTCGGTGACAGTTGGAACACCTCGTGTAGAAGATTAATTGCACAAAGATGAGAAACATCGCCGTCAGCAGAAGATGCCGTAGCAATGTTCGTGTCCGTTGTTACCTGTGTGCCTGTAGATCCATCTCGTACCTCAGCAGCAGCAGGAAGCGTCTGTGAGATCTCAATGAATGCCGTCATCAGGATTGGTAGCCTCTGGGGACAACACAGAGCATGGGCCGTTATCGGGTCCAGCAGAGTATCGATATCCGTTGGCATGACTGATGGAAGTGTTAGACAGGTGTCTAGCACGCATTCTTCACCGCAAAACAGGCAGCGTAGAACAGGTAAGATGCAATCTTGCCAGATTGGTCTAAACGACAGGAACCACGTTGTATTAAGTTCCCGTAGACGAGGTATGCCCAAAAGTTGGACTATGCGCTCACGACACTTCCGTTCTAGGAGAGCTTTCTCCATATCGCTCGGAGTGACGTCGGTGAACAGGCTTGCCATAGCGGAGAAGTAGGAATAAGAACAGGATTCCTGCAACAAGTGCTAGAATTAATGGCACGCCACCAAACACCGATTGGGCGAAGTTCGGGATGATTCCGAGGACTGCCTGGAAAGGTGCTAATAGTCCGGAACAGATGGTCTTAAATACATGTACAATTCCGCTCGTATCAGACATGTTAAAGATACGTCCCATCATTTCCACGAAATGTATAGGGCAGTTTGTACGAATTAAAGCCTGTATCTCAGCCGAAGTCCTTGCAATTTGTAAATCATAGATTTCTTTGGCCAAGGTCAGAGGCACTGGTTGTTGAATAAGCATGGCTTTCATTCTGCTTAAGGTATCAAATCGAATAAAAGAGACATTCAACGAAGGCCATAATGGCGACTCCCTGACTGTGTCTATTGGGGGAAACAATACTTGCATACAGCAAGTGACCCTGGAGTCGACCGTTACCAGATATGGGATGCCTGGCAACATGCCACAGCAACTCTGATCATTCAACATGAGGTAACTCCCGTTAGAAAGTTGGCCAAACGCTGGATTAATCACAGCAGCTGGTGTACCTTGCTGGTGGCAGGACAAATTTGCCACAGAACCATTACAAGCCCCGTGTAAAGAAATGTCCTGACATATGAGCGAACCGCTTAATGCCTTCTCACAGTGTCTACCGCTTTAAAACACTTCACAATCCCCACTCCAACATCTGTAGGTGTAAGGTAAATTCCAGGATGTCTTAATGTATTCTTTACCCAACCTTTCATATTTGCCTGCTTGCATTTGTATGAGGCAATACTGAAACTGAAAAGTAGTTACAGGCAGAGTTATTTTGCCATCAATTAGCCATTCTGTAGCTGGTTTTTCTGCTACCGTAAATGGTAATCTTTCCAGTTTTTCAATGCTCAGCACTGTATACTTTGCTCCCCTTTGTGCCAGTTCGATCTGTTTATCAGTTAGATTGTTTTCTGCAAACAGAGCCGATGTGTTGATAAAACGCCAAGGCACATAGCCCGCACGCAAAGATTGCAGCGTCCAGCTTAATACCATAATAGAACGTAACTGTGATTGGCCTTGTGGTAACATGGCTAAATCTTGTTCCAGTATGTTGATAGCAGAGGATACAATGTTGTCCAATGAATAAATTCTGGATGACAAAGTTGTTAACCCATTGTCGACCACAGTGAGAGTTTTCTCTAAATTAATACGATCAAGTTCACGTATTCTTTCTGCGGCCTCTACCTGTGATACCTTCCATGCTTCATTATAAACAGCATAGATGCCGGCATATATGAAACGTTTTTGACGCGGTTTTCTTGGTCCAAGCAAGAATTCCCTAAGGTCTGCGTCTTCTTTAAGTAAAGATAAGTGTTGTTTCACATCCTTAAGTGTAGAGTCTCGTAGCCAATCGAGGCATAATTTCCCTACACTGTATGTTGTTACTACCCCCGGATGTTGTCTTTGGACGTATCTTGGTTCTGGCCTATGGATTGTAAATCCCTGTGTTTGATTCAGGAATCTCGCTTGACAGATGTTTGTGCCTGTGGGCCAGATCAACCATTTTCTCCAATCAGGATTAGTTCTGTTGAGTTGTAGTATTGTGTCAACTGTAACCGCTGCCTGTGTATTGTTATTACTGGCAGGTGTAGGTACAGAAGGTGTTTTCATGTCTTTGATCTTGGCTAAACCAAGGCAAGACGTTTGTTGAACAGTGTCATTCAAAAACATAATTTGCTGTGGGATGAGACAGGCTCTAAACAAAGCTTCCATCCCCTGTACTTGCCAATCTTTAGTACCCCAGACAGTTTTTGTGTCTATTGTGTCTTTCCATAAGTCGAAACTAAGGGTGGGCGTAGTTCGCGAAGTAATGCTTCGCGAAGCTACGCAAAGTGCAGTTCGCGCTACGCAAGCTTCGCGTAGCACTACGCGAACTGCGTAGCGCACTGTTCGCAATGATTGCACAGTGCCGGATGCTTGTCCGCACTGTGCAATCATTGAAAACGGCAACTTGCACAGTGCGAGCTGTCTTTTACTGCCGCTCGAGTAGATTTTTACTCAAAGCGGCAGCTTTCTCAACGCGGACTGGTAGTTTCTCATCGCGAGCGGTCGCGAGCATACGCGACCACTCGCAATGAGAAACCTGACCTCCCCGCGTTGAGAATCTCGCCGGGAGGTTTATTTTCCACGCTCGCGATCGGCAACTTGATGTTGCTGATCGCGAACGAGGAAAAAGTCTCGCCGGGATGTCATTTTGCTTGCTCGCGGTCGCCAACTTGACGTTGAGGACCGCGAGCAAGCAAAAAATGACCGCGGCACTACGCTACGCTACGCTACGCGTGTTCGCACTGTGCTACGTGCAATTCGCGTTGTGCGAAGTAGCGCAAACTTCGCAAACTACGCGAGCGTAGCGTAGCACTTCGCCCAGGGTTAGTCGAAACCCTGTCGAGACAGTTGGGCAATAAATACTGCAGAGTAAATCTGTTTTGTATTGGTTAACATCATTTTCTGTCCTGTTTTGTTTATATTTTTATAGTAAAACGTTTCTGGATCAGATGTATTGTATCCTGAAAAATATAGAAACTTTTTAGCAAATGTTTTTGAACTACCTTTTGGTGGTGTAGGACAATGCTCCCATTGGTTAAACATAAACACATTTCTAGGTGTTGCAGATTTATGCAAAAAATGATGACCATAATGATTATAGCATTACAGCTGTTCATAATTTGATGAACCCTCTAAATATTCATTATTGGAAAATGCAGCAGACCTTTCTAGATCAAACATTAAGTCATTCACAGTTTCAAAATCCCAATCATCTGAATAGGTACTGGATGAAATAAAATCACTTAGTGAAATTTTAAATAAATGTGGAATGTTCAACAGCTCCATAGGGCCGAAGATATCGAAATCGATCTTGTCCCACACTATACCATCATGTATAGGAACAGCTGTGATGTTTACTGCTGACAAGTCTCTTGCTTCACGATGGGATGATTTGTGTGGTTTCAAAAGTAAGTTTACTTCTTTACTGTCAGTGTCCAAATGGATGTATCCGCCATTTATAAGCATGCTCATAGTCATAACCAAAGCTAGCCAAAGCAGAAAGAAAAATATTCCAGAAATAATCCACAATTCAATCCATGGTGAAACCAGACAAGTCTTTTTCAGAAAATGAAAAAAGTCTTGTGCTTTTTGTTTAAAAGTTTTTGATGCTGGCGTCGTTTCAGGCTCACTGAGATCCTCAGAAAACGTATCAAAGTTAATGAATTAGCCAGAAGCAGTTCTGTCAATTGTTGGAATTGCATCAGGATTTGTTAAAATCGATGGGACCAGTTGATCACTTGCTACGTTGGTGTAAACAGGTGTATTTGGACAAACTGTTACTTGAGTTTCAAGAGGGACGAGTTCCATAGCATTGTTGCATAGCCCTTCATCTGTTACTGCTGAATTCTCGATTGTTATGAGTCTTTCAGTCTGAACCTCTTGGATAGTAGCGAGAGGAGTGTGTCTGCTACTAGGTCGGAGTCCACAAGGCCTACTACTTAGTATTGGCCACATACTGTGGTTTGATGAGGTCGATTGACACAAATCTTTTCTCCTTTTTTCCAGCAAGGGGCGGCAGAAGTACTGTTCTTGTTCCGTGAATGGCTAGGACAGGTACTGGTTGTCTGTAAGAAGGTCCAAATTCCTTCTTGTCCGCAATCTTCTCTCTGACCAGATCCCCAACTTTTGGGATCCAGACAGGCCTTGTTGGGACTGCTGGTTTTTCCCCAGTGGTGGTCAGCTGCAGGAACACGTTGCTTTGTTTCAATCTTAATTCATTCAGGTCCTGTAAAACAGCCAAACGATCTTTGATATCAAAGGGTTTATTTTCCACCACTGTGCCTTTACTTTCCAGATCGGGTACCCACATTCTTGTCCCAAATAGGACCTCATATGGAGTGACTCCCCCTAGAGAACTTCTTGGCAAATTATTTAATGAGAGTTGGACCCCATAAAGATGTTTGACCCACCCATCACCCGAACCTAATACCCTAGCTGTTATAGACTGCTTTATGTCCCGGTTTTTCCTTTCCACAACAGAATTTCCCTCAGGATGAAATGGAGAGGAGTACCGCAATGCAACGCCCAGGCTGGCCATGGCTTCTTTGTAAGCCCTAGAGCTAAGCGCAGGGCCCTGGTCAGAGTGTAGCGTGCCTATTGCGTATGTGCCGATAAAGACTCGCAAATCTTTTATAACAGTTCGAGCGTCAGCCGAGCGCGGAGGCCATATCCATAGGAACCTTTATTTAGTATTTGTGGGATTGCATTTGTCCATAAGGACGCCTGCGCGTAGATAGTCTAATGCTGTCTAACAATGGTGTCTGTACTGGGCAGGCTACTTCGTAGCATGGTGTCTGGTGGCATTCTGCACTACGCTGTACCTTACAGTCTTGCAGTCATTAATGAAGATGTGAATATGTGTATTCATTCCTGGCCACCAGTACATCTCTTTTAATGTTAATATTGTTTTAGAGATCCCTTGATGTGACAGACCCTCCCCCAGATGTGCTTCATAAATCAAAGCTGCTCTACGTTCCATGTTTGGAATTACCCTATCCCCCACTCCAGGGATTCGAGCAAAAGGAACATTGTTCGCATCAATTACATAAGAGTACTTGAGTGGAAACTTTTTTGGTAACGCTGCATCACTGCCTTTGCTCGTAGCATTGACAGTCAGCATTATCTCACTGTCTATTCTCGTTTTTGAACGAGTGATCGCAGCTACGGAAGCCGTCTGAACAGCCCCCTTTGCGGCTTCGTCAGCCAATGAAATCCCTGCAACGTGAACGCCATCACGCTGATGACTCAGTGTGTGTATCACGTGAGCCTTTGGTAGTTCGTTTTTTAACTGAACAACTTGTTCCCAAAGCAATTTATGCTTAATTGTGTCACCTTTTGCATCTTTGAACCCATTTTCAAGCCAATTTTGTATATATTCATTATACGACTGCACACAGTAGAAAGAATAACTGCAAAGAAAAGGGGCCCCCTGGTACTAATGTGAAGTTCACCTAGACAGGGAAATACATTTTGTAAATAATCTAGGGCAACTTCCAAAACAGTGAGAATCTCAGAACATGTCAGAATAGAAAATCGTGACACTAGTGTTTGGAAAAATACAAAAGTAATTTATTTAAAGTTCATGATACTGTTAAAGATATAAAAACATGATAAATCTAATCCTACAGAGACCTTAGTTTGAACAACATCCTAACTACACACATCCATCATACATTCATACTACACTCTATTATTCATATCGATATATATAATCTATTTGGAAATTATGCGAATCACAATTATGTCAAAATTAATATAATGTAATATTTCAATGAAAACATGATTATTAGGGTAATTTCCAGATTATCTCTACGCGCGTTTCGGCAGAACACTGCCTTCCTCAGGAGTTCCACCACCGAATGTTGTACTCTTCAAGAGAAAGCAAAAGGACTCCCCTCTTACCAGAGTGGTAAAAAATTTCCACAGGAGAACGTGTAGGGTAAATAAATATGAGAATATCCAGGTTCAAACCCAATATGATGGTAGATGATGAATACCTAAAAAGGAGGTAGAGCCAGCAATCCCCAATTTGCGTATTTACTTCTCATACGAGGACGGAATATATAAGTCCGCTGAATATGTTGAAAGAAACGAGGTGAGAGATCTTCTCTTATAACCTCTAGACCTTTGAGCTGCCAAAAAGGAGAATCCTGGCTAGATGGACGAGCTGCCAATCCACTGAATATTACAACATGTGCTGGATGCGGTCACACTAGAAATCAGGCAGACAGCTCTTTCACTGGTATCACTATGAGTGTGGGGAATTCGCGATCTGTACTCTCAAGTGCCAGTTTGAATGCTTGTAGCTCAGCTCGCTGAGCTGTACAATCTCCTAGAGATTGAGTTTTTGTGACCATTGGTCTGAAGATGCCATCGCGCATGCGACCTTTAACGATTGCGCACGCTGCACTGTAAGCTTGCTTACTCCCTGTTGCGGGTTGTGCGGATCCGTCAGAGTAAATTATAAATTCGTACTGATCGAGAGGCAGAATCTCAGTGGGCAGAGGACATTCTTGTTCGTATTGCAGGAACGCTTGTGTTTTTAAATCCGGATCAAAAACATATTCAACATCTGTTGCAGCAAGAGAATTAACCCATTGTATCCATCTAGGATGTAAAGCATTTGCATTTGGAATGCTCGCTTTTGTTACCGCCTCTAAGGCCTGTACTGGAGTTACGACAATAATGCGTTTTCCTTGGGCTAGAGCTCTTTCTTTTGCTACTGCAGTTTGAACTGCTGTCAGTATTTTTTCAGTTGAAGTGAAGCGCATTTCTGCTTTTGTATACAAATGTGATTTGTATGCTATTGGTACTTTTTCACCTTCATTAAATGTTAAGTAGGTGAAACCGCATTGACCCGAAATTATTCGGATCACCAAATTGCGTTGACTTATGCATGTTTGTAAGTGATTTGTTGCTAACATGTTAGTTTGGAGTGAACGCAGGATCTCTGTGTGTTCCTGTGTCCAATTTTTGATTGAAAAATCAGGTTTGATTAGTGCGTAGAGAGGTTTAACACTTTCTGCGTAGTTTAGAATGTATGTTCTTCCAAAATTCAGGAAACCCAAGATGGATTGTAAGTTTTTCAGCGTTTTTGGAGGTTGGAGCAGCGCACACCTTTCTAAAAAGTTAGCTGCCAAGCTCTTGCCTTCACTTGAAAGCTCATATCCTAGGAAAAGGACGTTGAGATAGGCAATTCTGGATTTTTTAAAGTTGAATTTGTAGCCCTCAGAGGCGAAGCCCAGTATAATGGTGTTCACCCTGTTCAAGTGCTTATCCAGGTCATCGTCTGTCAGATAGATGTCATCGACATATGACAATGCCTCATTATCATAGATTTGTAGTAACTCTGTTACCCTCGCTGAGAATAACCCTGGGCTGTTCTTGAACCCTTGTGGGAGTCTACAAAATTGACGCTGGGTCCCCATTATTGAGAAAGCTGTTAACTACCTGCTTCCAGGTGCTATGTTTTGACAAAAGAAACCATTTGAAATATCCAATGTGGTTTTATATTTTTTACGCACAATGTTATTCATTAATGCTGTACTATGTGCATTTTGCACTGCAAAAGTTTTAGAACAAGTGTTCAAGTGTCTGTAGTCCACAACTAGACGATATGAATTGTCTGGTTTGGAGACAGGAAACAAAGGATTGTTCATTGAGGAGGTGCATGTTTCAATCACCCCTTGGTATTCAAGTTGATCTAAGATCTCCCTGACCTGTTTTTTAGCTTCTTGCTTTATTGGGTACTGCCTTTGTGCAGTAGGTTCATGTTTTAGATTTATTTTGTGGTGAGGTGAGTCCTCATCCCATCCTACATGATTTTTATATAATGCTGGGGCCTGGGCAACTGCCCATTTCCTGGCATAAGTGTATTTTTGATGAATTGGAATATGGTTGGAGAAGGCAGGCATAATAATGTCCTTGCCGTGTGGGCACTCCCTGACAAATTGTGGTGGCAAGTCTTTTTCAGCTAGAAGTATGTCATAGCCCCTTGAAACTCTTTCCCAAAAGAGTAGCTTCACTTTTCTTGGTATGTCTCCCTCCATTCGGAGTGTTACTTCATATAACTTTTGTGGAGTACTAACCCTGGTGTATACAGTCTCAACTGTGATGTACTCATTCAAGTCCACTATCTCCAGAAGTTCCTTCAGGTTCTGGCGAGCTATTGTGACTTCTGCTGCACTGTCCAGCATTGTCTGAGCCCATTCTCCATTCTTGAGTTGTGTTCTCAGTATCCTCGTCATGTCTGATCTTCAGACCTGCTACCTTCTTCTTTGAGAATTGAGGTTTTGATTTATTTTTCTGAGCGTGTTTGTCGTCTTTCGATTTCACGCGTTCTTCTCTGTGTTCTGACCGTCCTCTTCTTTCCGATGTCTGTGACGATATCTGAAAGGTACGAGAGGAACGTGTATCAGTATCTTGATACCTGTCAGGCTTTTTCAAATTATCCCTATTCCTGAGGTTATACCTCCTTTCAGAGGGCTCCTTTTGAGGAGACCTACATCGGGATTGAGAACGTTTCTCTTTTGAATTTTGTTTGTTAGTCTCCCACTTCTTTTTAGAAGATGTAGGAGTTTGTTTAATGGAGTCCTTTTCAGGACTTTCAGATAGTTTTGGTTTCAATGGTCTTCCACCCAAACTATCTCTGCCTAATTCTGCATAAGATTGTTCTATTATTCTCGGTAGTTCAGTTTGATGTTCTGTAACATCAAATTCCCTTAATTTTTGGCGGATCGCCACTGCTGCTGCTTCTCCTTTAATATTAGATAATATTATTGTTGAGACCCGGTCGAAATTTTTCAGTAATTTCATACCTAAATTCAGAGCAGGCTCTGCCCCTTATTCGTTTTGAATTTGTTTCAGGACATCTGGTATTACTGCGATTGACGGAACACCATGTGTTTTTGTATAGATGGCAGCAAAGACTGCGCCCCAAGTGGTGCAATCTTCCAGTTGTGGTGTGATCCCCATTGGTAAACAGATTGTTAGGATTCTGTGTTTCCCATAAGGGCTAGTATTTGGAAATACTGCTTCTATTTGAGTAATTTTTTGAGCTATCCAGAATGGAATTTGCTCACGTTTTGTGGGCATTTTACCCATGACTGCATATAGAGTCTGTGGTGTAATTTTTAGTGTATTCCCCTGGTGAGGGGTTTGATTTGGAATGGTCAATGGTGGTTGGACTGTAAGAGTCCGCATGACATATTGGACTAATTGTCTGTAAATTTTTATTAACTCTGTAAGTTGAGTAAGTAATTCCTCGTCTGACATTATATTGAGGTCAGGATGAGGTGTGTAGCCGGCTAGTATCGGCCATGTTGCTCCTGGTCTACCTAGTGGACCGAGCCTGGTAATGTTTTTGTGATGTTTTAGGGCGCCTTTAAACCAGAGCTTATGCTCCTGGTATGTTAGTGGAATTTCAATATCCTCGAAAGGAATATATTCCTCTGGTGGATCATCTTCTTTGTAGAAGTGAAACATTTTTGTTACTGGATTTGATTCTGGGAATACTATCCATGAATAGAATACCTCTGTCTGAAAGGATTCGTGTGCCTCTATCACGAAAACTGCTCTACCGCCTCTTGGTGGTAGGCCATGTTTTATAAGTTTTAAAGTGATGGCTCTTCTTAAGTTTGGATGGATGTTTATAACACCCTCATCGGTTTCATTTAAACCTGTAATGTTAAAAAGTGCTGCGACTGGGTCAGCCGCAGCTCCACCGTTTCCGGTGGCATCGTCCCCGTGTTCGGACATTTGTTTTTTGAAAAATGTAGCACAAGTTTCAAGGAAACAAAAAGATAAGGTGCACAATATTTTGGAACACTGTATCCTTCAACGTTGAACAAACCAAAATAGCTAATCTATAGGGTTTTTTGTCCTATTTAGCTTTGGCGGATATTTAACCCTACCCACTCCAGACGTCTTATGGAGTATGTGAGTAGGGGTCTCTGGGAAAAGCACAACTGAGTTACTCAGTATCTAGCGTTGAATTACTGCCTTACCAAACCGTTGGGCACCATGTAGTGTAGTTCCTATTTCCCTAATAAGCTCTGCGCATTGGAATAATATACCCTATAGTTTTGACATAGGACTAAGGTCAGTATGTCCCTATCGAGTATATTAAACTTAATTACTTTGTGCCAGCTAGCTCAGAGGCCACTAGAAACTCCTTGCGAACAAGAAGGGAGTAGTTTCTGGCAACCATACGAACATGACCACTTTGTTTCCCTTTAGAATCGGAACACGTCTCAGAATCGTGGAAACAATAGATAACAGTTTCACTCAGTCAATTGTGCATGCTTAGTTTCCGCAGAGTTACACAGAAAGGAAAGACGGGCGTTTTCAATAAAAGGATTTATTGAACAGTCTTGTTTCTCGTGTAAGAGATATGTGCTGTTATGATCACAAGACAGTATGCAAGATATATAATGTACAGCGTAAGCAGTAGAAATAAATAATACTGCGCTAGCATTATCTTTTAGCATATATTCACGTACATAAATAACATGAGCTAAAAATGCGAGTACTCATAAGATGCGTCTCTAAGCTAGTTCTACCCCAATGTACCTAACCTGATCTAGGTGTAGGGAAAGGTAAGAAGTAGGCGGAGTATTCTCTAGTATGGTATACTAAGAGTATGTTAAGTTTAGTATGCCAAGAGTCCCTCTAGGTTCTTAGTCAGCTCCATACCTTTAGAATGAGAGAGGTGGGAATCTCTTGCCGGATCTTGGAACTCTAACACCCTGTGAAGGGAGTCAGAACACTGGAAGCGGGAAGCTGGATTCTCTGCGTGCAGGGATGACAGCGTCTTCTCAGTGCGTCAGGCCAGGATACGGGCTCCTCTGAAGTCGAGGTCTCCTCTGACTTGCTTGGGCAAGGAAAGGTATATTTATATCTGGTAGGTGCTTTGGAATGTTAGCATTGACGTGAGTTCGGACAGAGAAAGACGTCAGGAATGAACCCTTAAGGTATACTGGTTCATACATAATAGATGAGTTCTTGGAGAAATCAATAACCTGTGCTGGGGGAAACTCCAGTGAGCTTGAGGGTCTGGTTTCTAAGAACTCGTTGTGACGTTAGGGTGGACGGATGTCGGTGACCATGCCTGTATTTGGAGTGCACGGCTAATGCCTAAATAAGGACTGGGATTCTATGCCTATATAAGAGCAATGCGAATTGTGCCTATATAAGGACATGTTTCAGGAAAACCTATATACGAACACCTAAAGCGGAATACAACACTTCTTTAACACCTCCTTAAATAAATCTTAGTCATAAAGTAGCGGGTCATTGCGATCGACCAGTGGTATAGACCATGTAGCCGCAACCCCCCCTAAATAAGATAACACAAAGGCCACCTTAGCCTGCTCGGTGGGAAAGCAGGCCGCCTTACACATGAAGTGTAATTGGCATTGATTGATGAAAGAAGCAAAACGGGAAGGGTCGCCCATGAATCTCTCTGGAGGGGCTAAAGGAATAGAAGGAGGGATGGTAACCTGTATAACCTGGTTCCCTGAGCTAGGTGTAGAGGAAAAAGGAGAGAAGGTACAGCTAGTAGCCCCCTGGGAGGACTCAGATGTGACTCCCCTTTGTAGGGTATCAACCCTCAATGAAAGAGCTTGCATCTCTTTCTGCAGGTTTCCTATCATGTGTGCCAGGTCAGCCAGAGTGATCTGATTGCCTCCATCTCGCTCAGGTGAAAAATCAACATGGGCTTCGTGTTCTATCAAGGCTCACCTGAGATTTCCACAGGAACTAGAGGTCGGAGACAGATGAACAGGTCCCAATTTCCTACTACCACTAGCCCGCCCAACAAAGTCAAAGCTAAGCCAGTGAGCAGGAGGAAGAGGGGATACAAGGGGAGAAGACAACTGAAGAAGGTCCCTTGGCACGACCTGGGCAGCAAGACCTCTGGAAAAGGATCCCTCGGCACGACCTGGGTAGGAAGGACACATCACTGGAGATGTCGGAAATACTGTGAAATAAAGTAGTATCAATGATCTACTCTGAGCTCTTAAGATAACTTAAACATTCCTACGCATAGTCATGAAACATATAAGCAGAATGGCTACCTGTTAGTTCCCCTCTTCCGCTTGTGTCCAACAAATGAAAACCAGGAATTCACATGCAACACCTCATAAACGGAACAGAAAGAAAATTACTAAAAGCACTGGGCAAAGTAGTGTAATGAGGTGATATAAATAAAGCTTACCAGCAAAGGTGGTGTGAAGCAAAGGAATTATAGTCCAAAATAATACAGACTGACTTATAGGAGTCAAACTAGTTGAGGAAATCAAAAAGTGCAAAAAAGGTGCGGGCTAATCTATCTCATCTCCTTGAATACGCAGGAGTTAGTGAGGTAGGCAGTTCTGGGGAACTGCCAGATAGAAATGATATCAAGAGGACTCCTTACTTTCAGGAGTTTAATGATTACTAAAAGCGCTGCTCTCTTTTATATAAAGAATCAGACGTAGTGCGCCCCCCTTAAATCAGGAGTACACACTTCATAACACCAGTTATAATGCCAAATCGAAAATTGCCCCTTCAGGGAAATGCAGATGTTCACAAATCTAAGTCACAATAAGTACCCCACAGTTGTAGAGATAACTAACCCTGGTTAGGTATGGGAAGATGATTACTGAAGCATCCTAGTTATTGCCCACCGGGTTGTGGGAAAGGAAAAAAATCCTTTTGTTTTAATTACCCTCACACACCCTAGTGGTGTCATGCTTCATCATCGGGTCACCCTGACTCCTAAAGGTCAGGGTGGGCTCGACCGTATTTCAGGGAGCTCTTAGAAGATGTGGCCAGGGGGTCTTAAAGATTAAAAATCCTCAGATAGTTCCCGGTATCCCTTTATTCTTGGAACCATCTGGGATATTAAAATTTACAAGCATATAAAGGGTCACTTGGATGTTTGTGGTCTCATGACCCTAGTGCCAACATGTTTCAGCCCGACAACTGGCCCAATGTGGGTCCTGGGCTTTCTTCAGGGCAATAGATAAAGAAGTTCCCTCCCTGGTGAGAGCAGAGGATAACTATCACACTACTCCTATTTTTTTTTAAAAAGGGCAGATAGCTGCTCCTTTGTGAGAACAAAAGACAAACTTATCTTTTATTTTGAGGATATATTTCCTTCTTCTCCATCTGTAGGGAAAAAGGAGAGCAAAAAGAAGAAAAAACATAACGTAACAACATTTTTATAGTGACTGTTGCTTCCCATAGGTGATGTGCTTATGAGGTACACCCATGCTCATCCATCTGGACGGGTGATTGTAAGCCAGCATCCAATGTAAAGTGTCATGTGCACAATTCTCTCTGTTATCTTTTATCACTGTCATTATATTTGTGTCAATTTGTGTTGTATATCGTGCAGTGGCGATATACATCGCATTCTGAATCTATTTAGTACTGGTGTATGTGTAGTTGCTCTAGAGACACCAGCGTGCCACTCGCATCAAACCACACAGAAAAATAACCATACGCTCTTAGTGCATTCATACTTAATATACATCCTTCTCTCCCTTACCCCATTGATGTTCACAAATCACCACAAGACCTGCCAGCGGAGTGAAATGCGGGCTATTCATACACACAGACGTCTGCCAATCATACAAGCGCCAAGCGCATTACCGCAATGTGTAAGGTGCTCGTTTTTTTCTCGTATCGTTAGGAAATGACAAGGCCCCCAAGTAGTGAGAAGCAGTTGCTGAGAACAAGGTGATGGAGTGCCCCCTGCACGGGACCGTGAGGCCGCGATGAGAGATCGCTAAAGACGAGTAGGCGAGGAGCCGGGCGACTGCGGAAGCGGCAGCGGCCGCCGTGACCCGGAAGTGAAGTGGAGCGAGTATCCGGACGGGAAGGAAACTCTCGGAAAGGCTGGAACGTGAAGCGCTCCACCCGTCCGGAAGCAGGTACTCATGTCCGAAAGGCTCCGCCCCTACCGCTGACTGCGGCTGGGACGGAGCGATTATGACAGGTACAACCAGCATGTCAAAAGCCTATCAGTGCCCGTTAAGTGAATCAGGTGTAGTAGCTTGTGTGTCAGTGGTTCAGTCTCGGCCGGGGTCCAATGTCATTTGACGTAGCGTATAAGGCTAGCATGTAAAAGAAACAAAGTGTCTGTGAGCCCCTGTTCATTTGTAAAGTCAGCATGGTTGAGTAGTGACCCATCCCAAAACAGTGCTCCCACTGTGGTTACTCCCGCCTGCTCCCAAACTGCCAGTCTGCGTCTGGTTAGTGTCCTAGTGGGGGTAGGAAGACCCAGGAGTGGGATGTTGGGGGCATAAGGTGTGATTTGTGCGGTACACTTTAGGGCCATTCTCCAATATGCGAGGGCCACCCGTAGCAGCAGTGGAGCTGTGGCTGGGGTGTGCACTCCGGGGCATAATAGTGTGTATAGCATTCCCCGCTCCAACATATTGGGGGTATATGCTATTTCGGGCAAGTTGCGGCCAGCCAGTCAATAAGAAAGCCATTGTAGTTGGCTAGCCATACAGCCCTAAAGTCTGGAGCTCCCATGCCCCCAGCCTCGGATGACAGCTGCAGTTTTTTCAGGCTGACTTAGTGTTGGTCCGTACCCCATGTTAAGTCTGTCAGTAACGTATTTAGTACTTTGAAAAAGGCTGTTGGGCTGACCACTGGTAGGTTGGTAAAGAAATAGAGGATGCGCAGGAGCACCACCATTTTAGCTATGGCGAGGCGTCCTGCCACCGAAAGGGAGAGTGAAGTCCAGAACGTAACTTGGGATCATAAAGAGTTAATTGCCCACTGGAGGTTTCCATCTAGGAGGTCCCACTGGGTTTGGTACACTTGAATTCCCAGATACTTAAACGTGTTCAAGGCCACAGTTAGTCATCAATGTGGCTGTTTACTATTGGAACATAGAACACTTCTATATCTCAAATGAAAGGGTAAGTGACCCTCTTGGGATGAATCACACAGGGCTCGAAAAATCCTAAAAATGTTACTAGGCCTGCAGGTCTAGTAACTTAAAAATCTCCTCGACCTAACAGTAACTTACTTGATCTCTGTCTCTGAAAGCCGAGCAAATGTGACAAGATAACAAGATTTAAAGGCATCTTTATTGATCTTTCACTTTGTGAGCAATAAAAATGCCTTTAAATCTTATTATCTTGTCACATTTGCTCCGCTTTCAGAGACAACGGTCAAAAGTCAGTTTGTGTTCCTACTCGCCAGAAAGGGTGAGTAGGCCCTACAAAATAGCTTGTCCTGAATACATCTGGCTCGATATAGCAAGTGGGAGAGTGGATTTTTCGAGCCCTGACACAGGAAGGATCTAGGGCTGGTATTCTTCACTTAGAAGATGCATTAGAGCCAAGTGGTGGACATTCTGAAGGACTTCCTAAAGCTGTTTCGAGGGTTAGGATGCTTGAAAGGTACATTGATCAAGCTCCACATTGGCAAAACAATTAGACCAATGCCCCTAAGACCAGTAGTGTAGCTAGCCCCTCGGGCGCCCGTGGCGGTGTCTCCGTTTGCCGCCCCGCAGCATTAGCATTGAAGAGCGCGGGGGGAATTGCCGCCCCGAGACGGCAGGTAAGAACGAGAGGAGGCTGTCGCCCCCAAAACTCGTTTCGCCCGGGGAGCTCCGCCCCCTCCCCCCCTTGCTACGCCACTGCCTAAGACACCGGAGAGTGCCTTTTCATCTAAGCCTGCTAGTAGAAAAAGAACTGTAAAGACTAGAGCTGATGGATGTGATAGAGAAAGTATCCAGGTCCACCTCCTGGGCATCATCCATCCCCTTTGGTGATCACAGCGAAACCTAAGCAGCCGGGGTTGTCAGATTGTCTATAAACATGAGACTATTTAACCAAGCTATGCGGTGAGAGCAAACCATCACACCCACTACGGAGGGCATTATTGCGGACCTCAGTGGGGCCAAATGGTTCTCCAAGTTGGCCTTAAACACCGGTTACCACCTGCTGATGCTTGACCCAACCAGTAGATCTATCACAAAATTCTCCACCCATCTAGGCCTATGAAGGTAAAAGTGCTTCAGTTTTGGAATACCAACAGCTGCCGAGCTAGTTCAAAATGCAATTTGGGTGACACCCTCAGTCTAGAGGAGGTGATAAATATTAGTGATTATATACTAATGTACTTTACGACACTGGAAGACCATCCCCTACGTCTGCGGGCCCCCCTTCATGGACTTGCAGAACAAGGGCTTCACTATACAAGTACAAGTGTTCTTTTTTCGTGAATACAATTTATTTTGTTGGTTTTAAGTATTTTCTAAAGAGGATCTCAGTGTTGACATCCACAAAGCAGAGGTCATAAAGAATGGCTCAGTTCCTCAGAAGATCACTGAAGTAAGAAGCTTTCTGGGCATGGCAACGGTTTGTGGTAGGTTTGTACTTAACTTGGCTACCATCTCTAAACCCCTGCGAGTACCAACAAAAGCATAGGCAAAGTGGGAATGGGGCGATCCTGCTGAACATGCACTGCTTCACAACACAACCATGGCCTAACATTGAACCCTAAAAGAAACACAGAACTCATTGTGGATGCCACTCCAGTTGGTCTAAGAACAGTCCTGGCGCAGCAACCTGAGCCTTGGTCTTGCATACCTATCCCGTATTTGAGCGGGGCCCTAATTATCATCAAAGCTTGTTACGCCAAGATCAATCTGTAAGATCTTGCCATCAAATGGGGTTGCCACCACTTCTACCTATATGTGTATGGGTGTGAGTACAGGGTAGTGTCTGACCACAAACCACTGGTCTATCTGTTTGTGAGGACATCTTAACATCTTCAACAGTGTATAGAACGCTGAGTAGTCCAGCTCAGAAAGCAACAGACCAGTTATCATCAACCCAACTTATTGCTTATCATGGCACCTGCTACAAGCGGCAGAAGGCAACAGGACTCAGGGAGATGACATCGAGGTGTTCACTCGGTTAGTCACCCAAGGGGCATGTTCTAAGGCAATGAACGTAGGGAAGATCAGAAAAAAAAACCTCTTCTTTACCCCCAGACTACTTCATTGACAAAAACATACTTTTTTGACAATTTTTAAATTTACCTTTTTCAGAACAAGCATGAAATACATCAACATATAGCGCTATTTGAGTGTAGCCCACATGTGGGGTAGTGATGTCAGATGGCAAAGGCTTCAGTATCTTGCATTTAAGCTGCATCATTTGAAGCAAACGAGTTGTCTGGAAGCTCTCCACTATGTTGATGTATTCCTTTCCTTATCAGGTATGGCCGATTTGGCAGGCTAGCAGGTCTTCCTTTACCTGCATTTCTTATTTAATATTTATAAGTTTTCTTTCTCCTATTTCACAGGGTCTGAAGCAAAACTACTATTGGTTTGCTTGTCCTTCCCTTCAGGGTTCCATTGTTTATGTGTCCTGAATGTTTGGGCAAGGCTAACACCTTCTCCTTTCATGCTTCTGCTCAATCCTTTACAATTGTGCCAAGGAGAGCTTTTTTTGGTCAGTGTTGAGGTAGTCCTGTTTCCAATTTAATTGTACCTTTTCAACAATAGGAGTCAAATATGTCTGATTTACAAAGTAGGCATCTTGTTTGTTCCTTGCAGGCTATATCTGTTACATTACCGATCTGCCTGCACCTCAGGTATACAGTTTTTCTAGACATCCATGTGATTCCATTTTGAAATTATCTACAGCCTGTTTGTGTTTTCAATTCTCATGAGGTACTGACCTTTTTTTGTATGAACCTTGGTGCTCCTACACTTTTTCAACAATATCACTCTTATTTATGCCAGTCTATGTTAATTTTCATTCTGCCCTTCATAGATTCTAGACATGTCAGCTCTTCTCAGCTGATGTTTATTGTCATACATCTCTCATTTAGTCTCATCCCGGCATTGTTGATAACTTCAAGGACCATTTTGCTTATGGAATTTTAGGTAAGCAAGATTGATTTCTACTTAAATGTATTTTTGTATTGCATGGTCGGTTGTAGATTGTAGGCTAAGCTTCTCTTGCTCAGTCACCAGGTACCTATCAAATGCCTAAATATAGGAGTGAAATATATGAAATATTGCAGCTCTAATCTTTTAAACGTGATCTGAATTCTGTTCTGATTACATATAGCACAAACTTTGAAGTGCTGTATTTCCAGAGTACATTAATGTATGTGATTAGGATAGCCGTTCTGCGGATTTGATTAATTATGTGGAAATATGTAATTCATAAGTTTGATGTGAAATGTTTATTCATAGTGTGCGATTGATCGAGCCTGGGACACACCGAGACGTCATCCAAAGCTCCTGTTCATCTGCGAGGAGCCGCTGCGGCAAGCAGGGAAAAGCAGAGAAAGAAGGGGGAAGGAGACGCGGAAGCCCGGGGACCCGGGGAGCCTGAGAAAAATCATCACACAGCTCTATTTTTAACCCGCTGCCACACAGGCCCTCTTCTAGCGGTTCGCCAAAACCGAAACCAGACGCCGACGCTGACGCCGAGAGTTAACGGGCAGCGAGGAGCTCTGGGACGTCTCCCGCTCCTTGCCCAAGCCAAGCCCGGACTGAGCCCCGGTCCGGTCTACTGTGGTTGGACTGGGCAGCCAGGGGCGAAGTGCGGAGAGCAGAGTGCCGTCGAGTGCGAGTGCGAATGCGTTTGCCAGCTACCAGCTGAAGGGGACCGTGCGAGTCAGAACGAGGAGGAGGAGAAGCGGCGCTAGTTACCTGGAGCGTGGGGGTCTCCGAGCCTGAGCCTGAGCTTGCAGAGCCGGGAGAGCAAGCGCGCGGGAGCCTATCCTCATCTGGGTAAGCTCTCTAAAGACTACAGGTTAATTGCAAAAGCTCCAGTGTGTCCCCCCGTGAGTCATTCACGGCTCATTTGACTGCCCCTTTCCCGGCAATTAAGGACCTCGCGGCAGTGGCAAGCGCGGCCGCCCTATAGTCGGCGGCTGCAGTGAGAGCGGCCCCCGGTGCACTTGCGGAAGCGGCCTGATTAGATCAGGTGCGGCTTGCGACTCCACCCTGAGTGCCCCGCTTGCTCTATACCCTATGCCCCATACCTTATTCCCTTTACCCTTTACCCTTTGCCTGCATTCCTTGAAGGAACAGAAAAAGACAGAAAAAGGCCGGTCCCAGCAGGAGGGGTAGGAGGACCAACAGGAGGGCCAAAAGGAGAAACCTTCCAGCGCCTCAGCAAAGTGGTGGTAGTATTATTACTAAGTGCAGGAGCAACTGGGCCCTGCACAATACGGTCAGGCATACTAAGGTTAGTGGGTGCAGTTGTGACATACTTGTGACACATTTGGATTAAATCTGATTAATAGAGAAGAATCAGGTAACAGGTAACAGGATATTAAATACTTGAATTGATAATATTTTTTTTAAAACCCGGTATGCGTTCAGGAAAAGAGAGGGCACTGGGCCCCCCCACAAGACGAGCAAGGAAAGTACAAGTACCAAAAGTAATAAAAAAAGCAAAAGCATACACAAGGGGAGTGAATCAATCATTAATTTCACCAATAGCACGGATGTTCGAAAAATCCACAAAAGTCCCACACAAATTCGATTTTATGAAAGACTCATCTGGAGCTCTGATGACAATGCAAATAGAGTCAGAAATAAGTAAACTACAAACTCCGATTAAGTCAACGAACAACTTTGGAGGAAGTACGCAAACTGTAAACTGTACGCGAACAGGACCTGCCAACATTGGACAAGAGCTTCCATATTGTGGACATAGAGGGCCAAATTAGCGACCTTGAAATGCTAAATATATTATCAACCACTCAAACGGAACAAAACGATATGGATGTGCTGGGAATACCTCGAAATGAGATATCCCTGGGAGAGATAAACCAGGAAAAATTGATAACAATGACCTTGCTACCTATAGAGGTTAAGGTAGAAATAAGGAAAAAAAAGTGAGACGGCCTTGACTTTATACCACATAAGCAGGTGGTCGATCAAGACCCCAACGAGAACATAGCAGATGTCATCCAGGTTAATCAATTCAGAATTAATAGTAATACTAGTTTCACCTCGGGGGGAACCACGGTAATAAGAACTAATGTAGGCACAAATACGGAAATAAAAAATGAAGAGAAGGAGGGTCAATCCCTCAATCAACAAAATCCATTGACCAATAATGACCAAAAATTAGGATTTAAGCAAGACACTCTACAAGGTACTACAGAAAATTCAGGAACTAAAACGGAAACTGCATACTATAACAGCTTTAATAGCAGCAAAACACTATACAGTGGAAACGATAGTGGCAAACATATTGATATGGCTAACTTCAAAAAAGTAACTGAAGATCAAGAAATCCCCTGTGTTGATTTTAAAAGTTTCACCTACAACGAGTACGAACCCCAGTATGACCATAAGACCCAAGCGATAGGCAACCATGACTTGGGGTCTATTTGGGATATTTTCTACCAAACCTCATCATTAACTCTAGAAGCACTGACATATCAGTCGAGCAAAATGGACATTCAAATTGAATTACTCAGAGTGATGGTAAATGCAGTAGCCGGAATAGACCAAAAACTCGCTCAGCTAAATAGTTTGATAATTAGAGCTCAAACTGAAGCTGCTACAACATATCTTGATTGTGCATGTGCCCCAATAATAAACAAATTGGCAACAATACCGGACGCTATGAATACCATACTAGAAGATGTTAAAATGAGCCTCCAAAGGGAAAAATATAACTACAAAGAGGATATCTGCAAAATACAGAAAGACAATAATTACTTCATGGATGTAAGAGATACGGAACAACTTAGTGCCACAATAGACCTAGATGGCCTGGATAATTTAACCCCGAAAATAGCTCGGATCACACAGCAGGATGGGAAGAAGTCAACGGGCACAAAACCATCGGTCCCTCATACCGAAAAGACAACTGAAGACCGGGAGGTCAAAGAAGCAGTTTCTCCATTGTTTAGCATGACAAAAAGACATAGGAAAAAATTACGCAAAGCAAGAAATAAGGCCAAGCGTGAAACAATAGTAGCAAAACATCCCCAAGAGGAAGTACCAAATGTAATGGGTAGTGAAGGAAAAGAACGATACAAGGAAACAACGGGTAAACAAGAAAACGTAGCATATGGAGAGCAGTCTTCCACAGTGGAGAACAAGAATAATAAGTATTTCGATATATTTACTAAAATTGGAAAACAATCGATCGACCAAACATGTACTCAAACAAATATAGCTATTACATCGGACAAAATCAGACGAACCTCCAACAAACTTGAGAAGGGGGGGGAAAAATCAAACCAAGGGAAAAGAAACATAGGCTTCAAGGAAATGGTTGTATTATAGAACAGACAACTAAGGATATAAAAAGTGTATCGCCTGAAAAGATAGATCAAGCAAAGAGTGTGTCAATTCCTCATAAATCCAAAGATCTGGTAAAAGAAGAAGAGATGGAACAAATATATATCGGTCCGATAGTA
This sequence comes from Calotriton arnoldi, assembly GCA_963921515.1. Classification (NCBI taxonomy): domain Eukaryota; kingdom Metazoa; phylum Chordata; class Amphibia; order Caudata; family Salamandridae; genus Calotriton; species Calotriton arnoldi. The sequence continues at coordinate 236,868 of CAWUFW010004608.1, read as the reverse complement.
CAGAGGTCACTCCGGGTGGATCATAATACAGTCCAAAGTTCAAGTTTGAATATAACTCAAAGTCTGAACCAGCAATATTCTCAAAACCCAGAATACCAAACAAAGAAACCAAACCATATAATTGTGAAACAAAATGATATGATAGAACAAACTGTGGATACCCGGTATGTATCGAATTGGGATCACCTGGTCATTGTAAGATATGGAGAGGACAAACTAGTCACATATAAAGTCCCACAAAATATTGAAGAAGATGTAAAAAAAGGAAAAAAAGAATTATCAACTAACGGGATGGTACAACTAATTTTTAAACCGGTATATGACTCCCGAGGTAACCAAGACACACTGAATAGAGGAAACATTCTTCGCCTCTTTAAGTTTATCCCGTCACTAGCAAATGTGACAAGTAAAGATATTGAATGTATCGGATTCTTACCAAATACTGAAGGCAGCCAGACACTAACTTTGATAACTGTAACTTCTGTCTTCTTAGCGGAACGAATTATGAACGAAAAAGAAATCTTTTGCTGCTGGGGGATAATAATTAGCAAGCCAGTTCCAAAGGTATACCCAACCCCTCTTATCAAAGAAGAGAGTCCGATACTGCAAAAAAAAAGAAAGAACAATGAGCCGGTTTTCTCTATACTAAAAAATCCCCTTGGAAGATCGGAGCGAGATGCTGAAACGGCACTGACCCAAAGCAAAGTAGAAAAGGCAACAGGAATAAATGAAAAATGGATATCTATGGCTCTACATGGTAATAATGATCCATGACAGAACACAGCAAAATGCACAATAAAAGAAGCAAATAAGGACAGTGAAATATTAAGGATGTGTTCATGGAACATAAATGGAGTATGTAACAAGGTAAATAACGCCCACTTAAGTTCTATGTCTAATTCCTATCAGATCATTTTATTACAGGAAACATGGGCAATTGACCCCATTATGTTACAGGGATATAAAGGTTATTTTACCCCTGACCTTGACTGGTAGGTCGCTCCCCACCACACAGCTCCGTCTGTGTGCCCTGCTGCTGCCCCTGATTGTGCTCGTTTTTCCTTTCTGTGCCCCCCTTGCTGCCCCTGATTGTGCTCGTTTTTTCCTTTCTGTGCCCCCCTTGCTGCCCCTGATTGTGCTCGTTTTTCCTTTCTGTGCCCCCTTGCTGCCCCTGATTGTGCTCGTTTTTTGCCTTCTGTGCCCCCCTTGCTGCCCCTGATTGTGCTCGTTTTTCCTTTCTGTGCCCCCTTGCAGCCCCTGATTGTGCTCGTTTTTTCCTTTCTGTGCCCCCTTGCTGCCCCTGATTGTGCTCGTTTTTTCCTTTCTGTGCCCCCTTGCTGCCCCTGATTGTGCTCGTTTTTTCCTTTCTGTGCCCCCTTGCTTCCCCTGATTGTGCTCATTTTTCCTTTCTGTGCCCCCTTGCTGCCCCTGATTGTGCTCGTTTTTTCCTTTCTGTGCCCCCTTGCTGCCCCTGATTGTGCTCGTTTTTTCCTTTCTGTGCCCCCCTTGCTGCCCCTGATTGTGCTCGTTTTTTCTTTCTGTGCCCCCTTGCTGCCCCTCATTGTGCTAGTTTTTTCCTTTCTGTGCCCCCTTGATGCCCTGATTGTGCTCGTTTTCCCTTCTGTGCCTGTTTCCCGCCGCTGCGCCCTGCGGCCCCGCCCCTCACTGCCCATTCGCTGCCCCATTCCCTGCTCCTCCCTCCCACCTCCCCATTTATGGCGGCCGCTGCGTGGTGAAGAGAGCGACCCCTGACCTTGACTGGTAGGTCGCTCCCCCACCACACAGCTCCCGTCTGTGTGCCCTGCTGCTGCCCCTGATTGTGCTCGTTTTTCCTTTCTGTGCCCCCTTGCTGCCCCTGATTGTGCTCGTTTTTTCCTTTCTGTGCCCCCCTTGCTGCCCCTGATTGTGCTCGTTTTTTTTTTTTTCCTTTCTGTGCCCCCCTTGCTGCCCCTGATTGTGCTCGTTTTTTCCTTTCTGTGCCCCCCTTGCTGCCCCTGATTGTGCTCGTTTTTCCTTTCTGTGCCCCCTTGCTGCCCCTCATTGTGCTAGTTTTTCCTTTCTGTGCCCCCTTGATGCCCTGATTGTGCTCGTTTTCCCTTCTGTGCCTGTTTCCCGCCGCTGCGCCCTGCGGCCCCGCCCCTCACTGCCCATTTGCTGCCCCATTCCCTGCTCCTCCCTCCCACTTCCCCATTTATGGCGGCCGCTGTGCGGCCGCGCCGCTGGCGCGCCGAAGGCGCGCCTAAGGCAAGCCCGTCTGCGCCGTGACCGCGCCCGGCGCCAGACCCCCTGGTCCGGGCATCCCCCGCGCCCGCAACATCAACAGACGCCGATACAACGCCAGCACCCTCCACGCACTCAACCCCGGAAAAGATCACGCCTGCTACCAGGCCACCCCGAAGCGCACCCAAGGGCCCTTCACCTGCCGGAACTGCAGCTTCGCCAGCACCCGCCCCGCCAAACCACCGCCCAGGAAAGAACCCAACTACCTCAGATGCATCCTCCTCAACACCCGCTCCGCCCGCAAACACGCCATCGAACTCTGGGACCTTCTCGACTCAACCTCCCCAGACGTCGCATTCCTGACGGAGACCTGGCTGAATCCCGCTTCAGCCCCCGACATCGCCATTGCCATCCCGGACGGATACAAGATCACCCGCAGGGACCGCACCAACGGAGTCGGAGGAGGCATCGCCATCGTCCACAGGAACACCCTCAGAGTCTCAACCAACACCGACGACACCCTCAGCACCGCCGAACACATGCACTTCCAGATCCACACCGATCCCAACACCACCCTCAGAGGAACCCTCATCTACAGACCCCCGGACCCCGACCACAGTTCAGCGATTCCATCGCTGACTTCGTCAGCACACACGCCATCGCCTCCACGGACTACATCCTCCTCGGGGACCTGAACTTCCACCTCGAGAACAACAAGGACACCAACTCCACCACCCTGATCGACAACCTCGCCACCCTCGGACTCAGACAGCTCGTGACTACACCCACCCACGCCGCCGGCCACACGCTCGACTCCATCTTTTCCGCAAGCCCACACGTCTCCTTCAACCACACCTCCGAACCCCACTGGACTGACCACCACTGCATCCACTTCACCTACAGGAAGCCGACCACGCACCACCGCACCGAACAAATGCCTCGCCGCTGCTGGAGCAGAGTCACGGAAGACCAGCTAACCACAACCCTCGCCCTGAGCCCACCCGCCGAACCCTCCGACCCCGACACCGCCGCCCGCAACCTCAGACAGTGGATCGACGACTGCGCCAACACCCTCGCCCCGCTCAAGAATCCGCACAACAGCCACACCAGCAAGAAAGCCACCTGGTTCACCGAAGACCTCCAGGCCTCCAAACGAACATGCCGAAAACTGGAGAAGATCTGGCTCCACGAACGGACAGCGGACAGCTACGCCGCCCACAAGAGCGCCACCCGCAGTCACCATCACCTCATCAGATCCGCCAAAAGGGCCTCACTCAAAGACCGCCTAGACAACAACGCACACAACAGCAAAGAGCTCTTCAACATCGTGAAGGAACTCTCCAACCCCAGCTCTAACACCAACGACATCCAGCCGTCGCGAGACCTGTGCGACTCACTGGCCACCTTCTTCCACCGCAAAATCGCCGACATCCACGACAGCTTCAACACCACGACCGCCCCGGCAACCACCGAGACCACTGCCCCCACAACCACCAACCGCCTGCTCTCCTGGACCAACATCAACGACGAGGACACCAGCGAGATCATGAACACCATCCACTCCTGTTCACCGCTAGACCCGTGCCCTCACCACATCTTCAACAAAGCCAGTACAGCCATCGCGCCCCATCTCCGGAAAATAATCAACATCTCCTTCGAGACAGCAACCTTCCCGGAAAGCTGGAAGCACGCCGAGATCACCGCCTTACTCAAGAAACCCAAGGCAGACCCCAAGGACCTCAAGAACTTCCGACCCATCTCTCTGCTCCCGTTCCCCGCGAAGGTCACCGAGAAAATCGTCAACAAACAACTGACCCGCTACCTCGAGGAGAACAACATCCTGGACCCTTCCCAGTCCGGCTTCCGCAGCAACCACAGCACCGAAACCGCCCTCATCGCCGCCACCGATGACATCAGGACCCTGCTAGACAACGGAGAAACAGCAGCCCTCATCCTCCTGGACCTATCAGCCGCCTTCGACACGGTCTGCCACCACACACTACGAACACGCCTTCACGACGCCGGGATCCAAGAGAAGGCCCTGGACTGGACCACATCCTTCCTTTCCGGCAGAACACAAAGCGTCCGCCTCGCCCCCTTCCGATCCAAGGCCACCAAGATCATCTGCGGCGTACCCCAAGGCTCCTCCCTCAGCCCAACGCTGTTCAACATCTACATGGCACCCCTCGCCCACGTCGCCCGACAGCACAACCTCAACATCATCTCCTACGCCGACGACACCCAGCTGATCCTCTCCCTCACCAAAGACCCTCACACCGCCAAAGCCCACCTCCACGAAGGAATGAAGGCCGTCGCCGAATGGATGAGGACCAGCCGCCTGAAGCTGAACTCTGACAAGACGGAGGTCCTCATCCTTGGTTCCAACCCTTCAGCCTGGGACGACTCCTGGTGGCCAACATCACTGGGAACAGCCCCGCCACCCACCGACCACGTACGCAACCTAGGGGTCATCCTCGACCCCACCCTCTCCATGACTAAGCAGGTCAACGCCGTTTCCTCATCCTGCTTCAACATCCTCCGAATGCTCCGCAGGATCTTCAAGTGGATCCCCACCGAAACAAGAAAAACAGTCACCCAGGCCCTCGTCACCAGCAGGCTGGACTACGGAAACGCCCTCTACGCAGGAACGACGGCTAAGCTCCTGAGACGGCTGCAACGCATCCAGAACGCCTCTGCACGTCTTATCCTCGACATCCCCCGACGCAGCCACATCACACCCCACCTGAGAGACCTGCACTGGCTCCCTGTCAACAAGAGGATAACCTTCAAGCTCCTCACCCACGCACACAAAGCACTCCACAACTCCGGACCAGCCTACCTCAACAGACGACTCAGCTTCTACACCCCCACCCGCCAGCTCCGCTCGACCAGCCTCGCCCTCGCCACAGTCCCCCGCATCCGGAAAACGACCGCTGGCGGCAGATCCTTCTCCCACCTCGCCGCCAAGACCTGGAACACCCTCCCCACCAACCTCCGACAGACCCAAGACCTACTGGCCTTCAGAAGACTCCTCAAGACCTGGCTCTTCGATCAGTAGCAGCACCACCCCCTCTTCCCCCAGCGCCTTGAGACCCTCGCGGGTATGTAGTGCGCTTTATAAGTGACATGATTGATTGATTGATTGATTGATTTTGAGCCCGCAATCAAGCAATATAAATATGGTCGCCCTAGTGGGGGTCTAGCAACATTCATATCCATCGACTTGAAAGTGGAACATGAGCAAGTGGATACGAATAATTGTAATTTCCTAACGGTAAAGTTACGATATAAAGCAAGCAATCGAATAAAATTAAAAACCCTAATACTGATCAATGTATATATACATCCGACACAGAGCTCAAGGATCAATATGTGTACTACCCTTACTAGTTTTTTGTTGGAACAAACGATGGATGACCCTTTCGCAGATTTTATACTTACAGGGGATTTTAATTTAAATCTGTTAGTACCTTTTATAAGAGACGACATCACACAGTCACAAGATCATCAATGGGCAATTCCTCAGCAGACACTAGATACAGAAATAAAGTCTAGACAAAGTAAAGTAGGAACAAATTTTGTGAAGGATATAGAAGCAATGGGTTTCCGAATATTAAATGGGAGATTCCTGCTAGATTCACCACCTGCATGGACGTTTCAATCACACAATTCGAAGTCACGAATTGACTATACGATTGTATCACTGAACATCTTTAATAATTTTACCTCGTATTGTCTGGAGAAGGTGCCTGATAGTGATCATAGTCAGCAAATAATCACCACAAATTTGCCTAGTAAAAAACATCAATCGTATTTGACAACGCAAGGCCAGACGGGAACTATCAACTATAGGAGACTTATCTGGACACCACATAATAAAGATGACACTAATGAATTGGCGCAAAAACTGGTTAAAGAATGTTTTGAAGATAAAATCTTTAAATCCCCAATTGATCAATGGGTAAATTGTACACGTAAATTAGTCAAACCGTATGATTTTGCACCTAAAGCTAAGAAAAAACAAATGATACAAATGGAGAAAAGGAATAACAATATCAATTTATCCTATACAATAAGGAAAATGAGAAGGACTCGTAACAATCTCAGGAGACAGTTAACCAAGTTCCCATATAATAAGGAATTACCCATCAAACTAAAAGACATAAATCAAAATTTGAGGAAACTAATTTGGAACGAAAGAAACCAAACTAAGCATGATCTGTGGACACATTTTTGTTATGCTAGTAACCAAACAAATTCAAGGGAATTTTGGAAAATGATAAATGGTCTAGTAAGACCTAATAAATCTGTGGTAGCATCTGTATTAACTGAAAAAGAATGGGTTCATTTTCTGGTAAAACATTTAAACTCCGATGGGAAAATAATGAATTTGGATGGCAATTGGAACAGGAGGGAGACACTAAGTCACAAAATTGACTGTGAAATTGATATAACAAAAACTCAAGTGTCTTAACTAATATCGAAACAAAAAGATGGGGCACCAGGTCCCAACGGTATTCCGTTTGCCCTTTATAAGGAAGAACCGGATTTATGGTCAGAACATCTCACGGAAGTTTTTAAAGAAGTAGCACAGACATGTACAATACCCGAATCTTGGAGAGGATCGCTAATATCCCCTATTTATAAGAAAGGAAATTGGGCCCATCCGGAAAATTATCGACTAATAACTCTTCAAGACACCGATGCCAAGTTGTTTGCGGGGATTTTACTTTCAAATTTATCTGAATGGGCAAAGGATAACCAGATACTCCCGCCTAATCAAACAGGATTTATTAAAGGACTTGGAACTACTACAAATATATTAGCCTTATCGGTATTAATGGATAAAACTATCTTAATGAAACAACCCTTGTATTTGTGCTTTGTCGATTTTAGATCGGCTTTTGATTGCGTGCACAGACAACTTCTGTGGAGAAAACTGCAGGAGCAAGATATCCCAGAGACACTGTTAAAATTAATTCAACTATTGTATACCGACACCTGGGTTAGAGTGCGGATGGGGGATGGCTTGACACTAACGAAGGAAATTTTAACGACAGCAGGACTAAAGCAAGGGTGTGTATTGGCCCCTTTACTTTTTAATCTGTTTTTAACGGATCTTACGGACACACTGAATGAAATAAATGCACACCCGCCTGACCTAGCCAACAAACAAATATCTAATTTGCTGTATGCAGATGATGTTATCCTTCTAAGCCAAACAAAAGTGGGATTACAACGGCTAATAGATCGAATATCATTGTATTCAAAAGAAAATGGGATGGTGATAAATGAAACAAAGACTAAAGTTATGGTGATTACTAAAAATTCAAGACTAAAACATAAATCCAAATGGTTTCTAGAGAAAGTCCAATTAGAACAAGTAGAATCATACAAATACCTGGGAGTTTTATTCAATGATAATGGAAATTTTCTCCAGCAAAAAATGGACATTCAAAGGAAAGCAAATGCCCTGACAGCAGCATTTAGGATCTTGCAGAAATCATTATGTAATCTGACTTACCGCCCCTTCTTAAAGGTTATATCAGCAAAACTGCTGCCTACCTTAACATATGGTAGTGAGGCTCTAACTGGGAAAGACGCTGTGATCATCAATAATGCGGTCTCAAAAACTTTTAAAATCCTCTTTTATCTGCCTAACAACACATCCCCAGCGCAAATAAGGCTGGAGTTTGGTCTAACTAACCAGTTATTTGCAAGGAAAGGTCAATTTATTAAGGTATGGAATAAAATAAAAAATGACCATGAAAACCAAATGTCCCAACTATTATGGCAGGAAATAAGTGAAAACAGGAAATCACAGGCCTGGAAATACTTAAATGCAGCGTTAGAAGAATTTGATGTGATGCCAATCTGGGGAACTACAATAACCCCGGAATCGTTCAAAAAAGCAATCAATAAAACAACAAACCATCTATCGCTGGTAAGAGATAAAGACATACTAGCAAAAAAAAACACGCATGGCCAATAATGAATGGGTTTTCGAAAAAAGAAGGTACAAGCATACTTAGAAACTCCATGGTCGTTGAAAAATAAACAAATCTTCACAAAAGCACGTTTTGGTGTATTACCGGGCCTATGTCATCTTCCACCGTGGATAAAGTCAGAAGAGGACACACTATGTAGGCTATGTAAATCAGGAGAGGAGAACATTATTCACCTACTGTGTCTCTGCCCAGAACTGGAAATTGAAAGAAAAACCATACTTAAGAAACTTCTCAATGCTCGAGGAGTAAGGACATGTAGGCAAGCTTTGATAATATGTCTGCACTCCGATGATATACTTATGAATTCCGCTTTTGTAAAGTTTTTAGTAAGAATAGGATCAAAATTAGAAGAGCACAAGTTAAAATCTATAAGTACTGTATGATATATATTAAAATGTAATATGAAATGGATTTTATCAAACGTAACTCAGTTAAAAAATACTGCACTTTTTATTCTTGTTTTAACCATTTTATATTTGATTATTATATGTATATTGCCTCATTGTAAGATTTTAATTAATCAAACAATAAAGAATAAATAAAAAATAAATAGTCTGGAAGGTTTGCATAGATTTTGAATCAATAAACGAGATAAAACATTTGAGTTTGATTTAGTATTGATGTAAGCATAAATGTCAGCATTAGCATTAATATAATTTACCACAATCAATCAATCAGGGTTCTTATAAAGCACAACTACTCACCCGTCAGTGTCTCAAGGTGCTGAGTGAGGGGGGAGGGGTGGATTTGCGGTTCAGTCGAAGAGCCAGGTCTTGAGGTCCTTGCTGAATTGCTGCAGCAATGGTGATTGCCTGAAGTGCAGAGGCAGGGAGTTCCAGGTCTTTGCAGTGAGGTAGGAGAAGGATCTTCCTCCAGCTGTGGTCTTGCGGATCCGTGGGATGGTGGCCTGGACCAGTTCGACGGAGCTGAGCTGTCTGGTGGGAGTGTAGAAGGAGAGGCGGTGGTTGAGGTATACCGGTCTGGTGTTGTGGAGGGATTTGTAGGCATGCGTGAGGAGCTTGAAGGTGATTCTTTTGTTGATAGGTAGCCAGTGAATGTCTCTCAGGTGGCCGGTGATGTGGCTGCTGTGTGGGATGTGCAGGATGACTCTGGCGGAGGCGTTCTGGATGTTCTGCAGTTTCTTTTGGAGTTTCTGGGTTGTGCCGGCTTAGAGTTCGTTGACGTACTCGAGTCAGCTGCTGACGAGCGCGTGGGTAACCGTTTTCCTAGACTCAGTGGGGATCCACTTGAAGATCTTACGAAGCAGACAGAGCATGAGGAAGCACGAGGACGAAACGGTGTTGATTTGGCAGTTCATTGAGATCGAGGAGTCCAGGATGATGCCGAGGTTTCGTGCCTGGTCCGTGGGAGGAGTTCTGAGTGCTGCAGGCCACCAGGTGTCATCCTAGGAGGAGGGGGTGGAGTCCAGGATGAGGACTTCGGTCTTACCCGAGTTAAGCTTGAGGCAGCTGTCCTTCATCCAGGTGGCGACTGCCTTCATCCCGTTGTGGTAGTTGCTCTTGGTGGCTGTGGGTTCGTCTGTGAGGGAGAGAATCAGCTGGGTGTTGTTGGCGTAGGAGACGATGTTGAGTCCGTGGCTTCTGACAATGGCTGCAAGCGGGGCCATGTAGATGTTGAAGAGGATGGGGCTCAGGGAGGATCCACATAAGACTGCTCTTGAATCTAGGGTGCCTAAATGTTTTTTTTTTATTACTTCTGTTTTTTATTAAATTGTAATATTATGGCTCAGGATATATCTCACCTTTAAACCATGCTATGGATTCAGTCTTTTTTCATATTGTAATTAATGTAAAAAGTCAAAATGACATATGACAAGAGTATATCTGACTCATGAGGACCATACATATGACCAGAAAACTTTGCCAAGCCCTGGGTCCTACTTATGCATCATTTAGTTTATTTTCGTTTGGTATTGCATGTGCAGTATGCTATTCCTTTGAAGTGAATTGTTTATTTGTTTTTTTCTGTATATTTTTTGCCAAACCTCTCTGCCATCTTGGGTGTTCAGGATTTCTTTGCTTGATTGCTGGAATGCATCTTTTGGTCCTGATGAATGTGGATTAATCATCTGAAGAACTCCAACGAAACATGCGTCAGCATTTTTTAGTTGTCTTTGAAGGAGGAATCAAGAATATAGCTGATACTGTCTATAGTTTTAAGACTTGTGTTGCACAAGAGGGACACTGTTTTTATGAATAATGGACTTTTCAGGATGATGTGTCATGCTTTTTTCCGTAGGGGCTTTATTTTGATCTAGAACTTTATGTTGATATTATATTAAAGTACATTTTCAGTTGCTATAAAAGGTATTTTTTAAGGAACCCCCTGTTTAAACAAACGATTTATTCAATTATGGAAAATATTGTTAAATAAATGTGTGATTGGTAATGGAGTAAAATGTGTGTCTATTTTTTGCTACATGCTCCTTTGAAGAAGAGTTTAGTTTTTTTTCTGTATATGTAGTGGGCGCTCTTTTAACTATATTTTCCCACGCTCTATTTAGAGTGTAGAATTACCTAGAGGAGATCAGAACAGAGACACAAGAAGACGACTGCATACCGAAGGCAATCCAGAAGGCAATCGGAGCCCTGCAACAATGCCAGTAAAAACAAGCATTGGCATAGCCAATAGGTCTCGCCTTTGGGGCGTTATAAGTGTTTAGACTTGCGACATATTACCCTGCGTATGTGTTTAGCATTAAGCATATTACCCTGGCTGCTGTGCCGTCATATATCTGGAAGCAACAACAGAAACAGCAAAATACAAGTCGGGCGGCACACTATGCTAAGCACATATTTTTAGCTTACGTGTTTTTAAGCTACGCCCCTTTGAGAGACCCCCCCCCCAGTTTTTTCATCCCACTTAAAGCCCTGGGTGTAGCTTCTGGTATTTATCTGTTTCCATGGACTTTATTGCTTGATTTTACTCGCGAGAAAGTGTCACTCCAAGTGTCACACATTGGTCGTTGAATTTCACTCATAAATACACCGAAACTATGAAAATGCCACACATTAGCAATCTCAAACTTTGGCAGCTACGCGTGAACTGAAATGAGAAAACCATTTGAAACACCAGCAGTGACCCGAGGAAAACGGTTATACAACCAGCCAACTTGTGCAACATGGCTTTACGAAATATTTGTACATTGCTCAACATTACTGAACAGAAAATGGATGAACGTGTTACCTGTAAATGGAGAAACAGCCAACGCCAAAAGCATGCAGAGGCACAGAAACCCAGCCATCTTCCAGCCGCACCGCACGGCTTCTGAAACCAGGAAGTGGCCGGCGTTCTACACAGTTCAGTCACAGTCGCATGATACTCTAACAAGCAAGGTGAAAGTTGTTGTCGTTCCCTGTCTAAACGCATCCCGTGAACAATACGAAAGAAGGCATACAAACAAGCAGTGGCATAGCCGGTAGGACTGGGTTTAATGCGCTACCACATGAAGCGCTGTAGCAAAACATACGAGTGAGACAGTCCCGGTGTTGCGCAATTCTTGTAGCCCCCTCGAAAACATGAAGTTCGGCTGTTTTCAGAGACAAAACTCCGCCCGAGCAGCAGCGTCAGGCCGAAGCAGCGGATCTTTTCTCGGGGTGAGTTAGGGGATACGATTCAAGGGGAAGCCAAACTCAACTCTGGGTTTAAATTACCTGACACTTATTGCATTTGTTGTACTGCAGCGGGCTACTGCGGCACGAGTACAGACAGGCAGAAAAGAGCGCTTAATGCAAAGAATAATAACACATGAAATAAAGGGCGAATAAATTAATGCATACACACAGAGAAAGCAAGGAAAATATTTGATGGAGGAAATGAAATCATAAAATTGAAATAAACACAAGGGGAAGAGATCGAAAGAGAAGGGAAACAATGGCAGGGGTTATAATAGAAACAAAAGCAAGCGCGGCCGCGCGGCGACCGCGCTAATTGGAAACATGATCCCAAACAGATGGCGCCGCTGCTCGCTCCCGCAAGCTGTAGGCCGTGGGCGGATACATTTACTGGGAAAGGTGGGACATGCACCCGCCTTTGCCCAATTGCGTGCTGTCTTTTTGGAAAGACGCACGCAAAGCCCAATTGAAATAATGCCGAAAAAAAAGCCACATGCACGAGCGTGTGAAAAGTCCAGAGTGATTCCAAGAGGCCCTCTCCTAGAGCAGCGCATGCGCGCTGCTCTAGGCTCGACCTAAAAAAGGATCTGGGAAGCCTGCTACCCCAAAAATGGATGAGGGCGGGCAGCAAGAGTGTGTCGGGGTCAGTGGCAGCGGTTTGTCACGCAGGATAGCGAGGGCCCCTGAAGCATCCATGGACAAAGATTCATACACCACTAACTATATACCGATGACTTGTTTGCTGCCTCTCCCCGGGTACAGCTAAAGAGAATCTCCTAACTACATTAAAGGAGGGAAAGTCAGAAGACCCAACTAACGGCACCACTAACTGTCTTCACTTCTAGTCACAAAAGGGTCGTACAGTGACATTATGTTGCAGCGTATCCATACGTGTCTGCAGACGTACAGTTTTTTGGTCAGAAATAGAAGACTATTTTAGACCCATTTTCAGTCCATTTTTTCGCTTGGCCAAGACTTAGCCCTGGAAGGGACTGGCCCACTGAAAGCACTGCAAATATAGATTGACCAGACAGGCTGATGCACAGGAAAGAGGACGCATACACATGAACACAAAGGAGCACATATAAAAACACACAAAGGGGCACACATACAGGCAAACACACAAGTGCAGACATAAATCCACTCAATAAAATATGGGCAAATAGACAGGCACACGCAAACACCCTCTCACATGCACATAAACCCACACGAGCAAGGACAGAGCTTCCCATGAACACACACACAAACATGCATAAAACATGCATAGATACATATATCATACAGAAAAGCACACAGATATAGCGTGTGAAATAGGGAAAGATGGAGATGATCAAAACTCCCTTGGAGATCCTGAACACTGAACTTAGCATTCACAGGCTAGATAACCGCAGATAGTCACACGCATGCAGCAAAGGAAAGGCATACACAGGCCCTCACATGCACAAACACAAAAGTGTTCTGCCATGCACATGTTGCCACACATACATGAAAGCATTCAGCCACATAGGCAAGCAAACACAGAAAGTCACGCAATCACAGTAAAACATATGCACTAAGATAGGCAGACAAATGTGTGCCCAAACGTACTTACACATACAAGTAAGATCTCACACACACATTTGAATGAAAATACAAATGTACACGATGAATGCGTAAAACACATCAGACAGAAAGAGATGCAAATGCAGAGATGTGCACATAAAATAATATATGTACACATGCTTGAACACACACGTATATCCTCAGTTGTAATGTTACAGGTGCATGTGAGCGTTGTAAATTAAGTCCATGTAGTTACTCCATTGTTTCCCTTAATGGCGTTTACTCATTGATTGACAAAGAGTATTCCTATTCAGTGTCGTTAAGTATGGTTGGGTTTTCCTGCAGTGAAGGAAATGGAATTCTAAACAATACTTTTCACTTGTCCTGTTCTTTTCTAGTACTCTCCGTTTGAGCGTCATAGACTTTCTTTGTTGTTTTTGTGCAATTGCCAGTGACTCTTTGCTTCCCAAACAGCAGAGCAGGTGCCCTTCACTAAGCCCATTGTCCATTCTTCACCAGTCGCTTGTTGCAGACAGTGCAGTGGGTTTCTCTGAAGGAACCTTATCAAGTTTCCTTTCTGCTTGTCTGCATGTTTGCACGACTTTAACAAGGAGCACATCAAAATCTGTCTTTTATTGAAATCTATGCAATGGCAACTTTCAAAACGACCGTGGAGTACATTTTGGGAGGTTACAGACTAATTTGCAACTTCCTGGGGCACAAAAGTCACCTCTGGGCCTACATAGTCCCTTCTGCGTCCCCACATCTGGAGTCCATCACTGCCAGCCTTAAAAGCATTTGAAGGCTCAGTAAAGTGTGTGGAGGTGTGTAGTGATGATTGTCGTTCCTTGATTTCAAAGTCCTTCCCTCACCTAAAATCCCTGCACCATGGGCATAGCAGTACAATCACATTTCCAAACGTGACCTTTCTGTACAGCTTACCGAGTCCATTTTGCCTAGCCGGCACCCTTTGAACAGTGGTGGAAATATAGTGAGAGATGATGTGGCGTTACGGCCAGAGCTGCAGACTTTGGTGCTAGGGAACCAGGTTTGAGTCTTGAAAAAAAAAAATGAATGTGACTTTGTATAATGTAACAGGTGCTCATGTAAAGCTTTCCAGTACCTTTGGGTTGACATCACGCTATATAAAACTGCAAAAAAAATGCAATCTGCTGACCACTTACTTTACAAATGTCTTGATCGACCCTGCTTACTTGGCTAAACCAAAAATATTCATTCACTGTTTCTAGAGGGGTGTCTTCGAGTTTGAAAGTTTTTGGTTCTTTCTATCTTTTTTTTATCTTCCACATGATTGTTGATATCTCACTGTTTACACTCAGTTTGTTTTCAGAGCAATATGAGTGTACTACGTGGAGTGTCTCTGCAGGGTGTGTCATATTTTTTCTGTTGATCAAGGAGTCAATGGCTTAAAGAAAATGAGGACTTACCCGTGTGGAATTTTTTCATCCTTTGACGTTTTTGCTTTTATGTTATTTGTTTATGTGTAAACTAAAACATATTTGGCTCAGTTCTTGTCTAAAGGTATTATTGGTTTGTCAACAGCCTGGGTTCTTGGAGGTCCTTCCGCTCACATTGATCTGGACTGTGAATGCCAAGGGCAGAGTTCAGGGTCTGGAGGGTGATGGAGGGGGGGAGGGGAGGGGAAGGGGAGTGCGCATCTCCATCTTTCCTTCTTTCACTCACCTTGCCTGTGTGGACTGCATTTAGTATTGTCAGCCTCTCTAAGAGCCTGACATTAGAGTGACTCTGCTGCAACACTTCCGCCTTTCAATTTCACCAGCCTGTGAAGCCTGAGACGTGACTGGTAGCTTTCCTTATAGGCGTTTGCACACCTGAACATCAAAACGTGGAGGAGTGGAGCCATTTGAAATTGGTGGTCTAGCACGGGGACCGCCAGCCCTAATTCTCCTCAATGCATTCCAAAACAAAACCGTTCTTTGAGTTCAAAATATTTTATTTAATTTTGTTCATAAACAACTAATAAAGACATTACATAAAATGTTATTATTTAGCAACCAATTACCTAATAACAATTCGCAAATTGACCAAAATTATTTAAAAATTGCAATAGGTATTGAAATATTACATATTGAAAAGATACATAAAAGGGGAAGGAAGGAAAGGAGGGGAGGGGACAAATATAACAACTAATGCATAAGATTTACACAGAGCTACTATATTTTATCATACGTATAGCCTATTTGAGTTAAAATCAAAATTGGAGATATAAATACAACATTAAGAGGATAGATATACATCAACAGGTAACCAAAAAGATTGATAAGCGAGCGAATTATGTGAAATCCCATTCATGGATAATTGAGCACCTCTTCTAGTAAAGATAACCCACGACCACCAAGCATTAACAGATAATATAGCAACATCTTTCCAGCAAAAAGTGATGGATTTTATAGATGCTGAGATTAGGAAATTAAAAAGATTACCTTCTAAATCATGTAAGCTTTGTAAAATAATAGCAGATTTACATATTATTAATTGATAGGAAACATCAATATGGAGTTTAAAAATCTTTTTTATGATAACCCAAACTTCAGACCAAAATGTAAAAACCAGAG
The DNA here is from genome assembly GCA_963921515.1 of Calotriton arnoldi. Lineage (NCBI taxonomy): Eukaryota > Metazoa > Chordata > Amphibia > Caudata > Salamandridae > Calotriton > Calotriton arnoldi. Next base: position 220,866 of record CAWUFW010004608.1, on the reverse strand, counting down.
GACAGTCAAAAAGCATATGTTGTAACGTACCAGGATGTAATTTACAATGCCAACAATCTGCAGAGGGAAGAAGTTTAGCTTTAAATAAACGTGATGGAGTCCATAAACAATTGTATAGGATATATGAATTGGTTTGATAGATTGAAACAGGTAGCCAACCAGATATGCTACCAAGCCAAATAACCTTCCATGTGTCAATAGATAAAGAAAGCGAAAGTTCATTGTTCCAAAAAGATGAAATCATCTCTAAATTGCTACCTAGAGTATCTGATAATTTTTTATATAGAATGGAAACCCCATGAGACGATCTAGAGACTGTTTGAATGTAAACTGATAAATCTGCTGTAACATTGGACGGAATAGCATTGGGAAAGGATTCTAAGATTGAATTGCACAAATACTGATACTTAATAAGGTCAGATTTAAGAAGACCAAATCTTGCTTGCAACGTTTCAAAAGCAATAAAGGTATTATTGGAATAAACATCTTTAAGATAAAAAATACCAGCTCTAATCCATGAAAACCAAAAACTAATATTCCTGTTTAATTTAATGACATTACTATACCACAGTGATAACTCATCAGTATTATTCATGGGAAAAAGAAAAATTAAGTCAAGATCATTAAATAACATTTTAGTAGATTTAATAATAACTGATTTATGAAAAAATGTGGTATTATTATGCATAGACATTAAAGTAGGTAAAGGAGATGGACTTACTATAGATTTCTCAATAGATAGCCAAGCAGGAGGAATATTTAAAAAGGAGTGGTTAAACCATAATGAGCTTTGTTTTAAAATAAAAGCTTTATGATAAAGAAAGAAATCTGGGATACCAAAACCAGCATTACGTTTAGACACTTTTAACTTTTTATAACTAATACGAGGAGATTTGTCGTTCCATAAAAACTTTGACAAAAATGTATCAACCTCTTTATAAAACTTTAATGGAAATTGAGTAGGAATCATGGCAAGGGTATAAAAGATTTTGGGAGCAATAGTCATTTTGATAGAATCCATTCTGCCCCACCATGAAAGATGTAATGACGCCCATTTAGACGTTTTATTTTTAATGTAATTTAGGATGAAATCACAGTTTAAATTTATTGTTGATTTTATGGATGAGGAAAATAAAATTCCAAGATATTTTAACTTATTCTTTTGCCAAATGATTTCACGCATGGGAAGCATATCATGAGTGCAATAAACATTAAGGGGAACAAATTCAGTTTTGCTGGTATTTAAAGTGTAGCCCAAAACTGTAGAGTATTTTGTTATAATATCCAATAATGAGGGGAACGAAGATATAGGGTCACTAACAAATAAAAGTACATCATCCGCATAAGCAAGAGTTTTAACAGTAACATCCTTAATATTAATTCCTTTAATATTGTCACATTTTCTTATAGAGGCAAGAAAAGGTTCAATGCCAATTAAAAATAAAAGAGGGGAAAGAGGACATCCTTGCCTTGTACCTCTAAAAAGCGAAAATTGATTTGAGACTTGTCCATTAATAAATAAACGAGCAGTAGGAGCGAAATATAGAGCTGAAATCATGCGTATAAAAGTATCTCCAAAATTAAATGAGGACAACGTATGAAATAAAAATTGCCAATGGATTTTATCGAATGCTTTCTCAGCATCTAAGGCTAAAATTCCAGATGGCAACGTTAAAGTAGGACTTTGTTCAATAATATGTAGCAAGGTTCTTGTATTATGAGCAGAATATCTATTCTTCATAAAACCAGATTGATCCGGGTGTATAATAGAATCTAATATGGGGCCCAATCTAGTAGCAAGTATTTTAGCATATAATTTACAATCTTGATTAATTAAGGATATAGGGCGATAATTAGACACAAGAGTGGAATCCTTATCTGGTTTTGGAAGTACTATAATTAACGCTTCTGTAAAAGAACCAGAGGTAGATCCTGTGGATCCAAAAACATAAATAGTTGGTGTAAAAAGGTAAAAGATATGACTGAAATTCTTTGTAGAATTCCGCTGGAATCCCATCAGGACCAGGAGATTTGTTCTTTTTAAGGGATTTTATAGCTGATAAGATTTCTTCTTTGGTAATAGGTGCATCAAGTCCAATTTTATCTGATTGTGGAATCTTGGGTAACTCACAGGAATTTAAAAAGGAGTCGATTAAAGAAGCATCATGAAAATCGGGTTTATTATATAATTTAGAATAGAAATTCAAAAATTAATTAACGATTTCATTGTGAGAGAGAGCAATTTTACCATGGGCACCATGAATTGAGTTGATTTGAGATTTATCCTTTTTTATACGTAAATAATTAGCTAATAGTCTTCCAGATCTATTGGTATTAAAACTAAATCTGGCCTTAGCATTAGAGATTTGGATACCTGCTCTTTTACTTAGGATTGAATTAAATTCATAACGCAATTTTTGTAGGTTAAATTTATATTGAGGATTGTTGGATGTAATAAAAAGTCGCTCAAATTTTGCAATCTGTTTTTGAAGATTTTTAGCATTTGCATGAAAGGTTTTATTTTCGTGGGCCATAATAGATATAGTTACACCCCTAATATAAGCTTTAAAAGCATCCCATCTATTAATCATAGAAGTAGAACCTTCAGGGTTGAGTATAAAATATTCTTGAATGGCGGATAAAAGTTTAGGCTTGTTAAACTCATTTAAAATTATACCAGTGTTCATACGCCATCTAGATTGTTTAGTAAAAGATGAATCTAAATTCAAAACCAAAGAAATCATAGCATGATCTGAGATGTCAATGTTACCAATAGTAGGAGCAGTTATTGAACCAATTAGATGCCTAGAAACCAATAAACAATCAATTCTAGAGTGGGAATTGTGAGGATTTGAGAAGAATGTGAAACATTTTTCTGTAGGAAAATGTAATCTCCAAATATCAACTAACTTAGTGGCTTGAATAAATTATTTGAAAGCAAAATAAACTTTAGAAGGGTGAAACTTAGTAAGAGATAATCTATCCAATAAAGGGTCCGAGATAACATTAAAATCACCTCCAACAATTAAAGGGGCATTACCGACCTTTAGAACCTCGGTTGTAAGATTAGTCCAAAAACTGGGTCATCTGCAGTAGGACCATAAACATTTAATAAAAATAGAACTGAGTCATGAACTTTAATTTTAACTAGAATGTATCTACCATCCTTATCAGAAATTTTACTCAAAATTTGACAGTGAAGTTTTTTGCAAACAAAATAGCTACACCATTTTTTTACCATTAGCAGGGGAAGAAGCAATCACATCCACCCATTTCTTCTTCATATAATCTAAAATGTTATCATCTGTATGAGTTTCTTGCATAAAACAAACATCCGCTTTGCAACTACTTAGATAATCTAAAATTTTTGTACGTTTAACTGGATGGCGCAATCCTTTAACATTTAATGAAACTATTTTAAAATTATGTGTATTAGCCATAATAGAAGAAAGGAGAAAAGGAGATCAAAAAGAGGAAGATAAAGAAGATCAAGAGAATGAGAAAAAGGTAGCTCCAGATAAGGGAAAGGAAAAATGAAAAAGGATGGAAAAAACGACAAACAAAAGACATAAATGTGAAATGTGAAACGCACACACGCTTTACAAGCATGACCGGAACCGCTGGAGCCCTTCACAAAGAGATTTCAGTACTGTGTCAGAAAGGACATAACTGATAAAAATCGTAACTGATAAAAGTCAAGCAGCAGAGTCATTGGTATCCATTGAGAGCTGTGACTGATGAACCAAAAATGTCTCAAATCTTCTGGACGTTGAAAAGATTTCGAGAAGTTATCTTTCCAAATGCGCATCGTCGACGGATCAAAAAGACCATATTTGTAGCCTAGACTTCGTAGTTGAGGACGAAGAGCAGTGAATTCTTTGCGAATTGAGACAGTTTCTTTGGCGAAATCCTGATGAATAAATATTTTATTTCCATTTACCATCAATGAAGGTATTTCTCTAGCTGCTTTTCTGATTAAAACCAAATGGTGGTGTCGAAGAACTTTAAAAATCATTTGTCGCGGTTTTGTGTGTAGAGGGTTTCTATGTGAGGGAATCCTGTGAGCCTTATCAATTTCAAACGTTTCTGAGAATTTCACTTGCAAAAGACCAGGCAATAAATTCTCCAAATATAATCTACAGTTATTTCCCTCAACATCTTCAGGCAAATTAAATATGCGCAAATTATATTGTCTGTTACGGTTTTCCATGTCCAATAATGCTGAGCACATAGGTGACATTTTTGCCACGAGTGGAGACAATGTGTCAATTTTGGCCTTATTATCCTGTATTTTGATGGAATTATCTGATATTTTCATTGACAGGCTGGCCATTTCTTTGCGCACATGTTTAACTTCAGAAGCAATAGTGTCTGTATTGACACGAAGTGCCTGAATTTCCTCCAAAATTAAAGATAGTGAGGGTTCAGAAGACTCCACTACTTTAGATTTAGCAGGAGGAGGAGAAATTTGCTGCCTCCTTTTATTATTTATCGCACTTTTATTTTCCATTTTGAGTAAAAAGAGACAAAATGAGACTTGCAGAAGCAAAATAGTGTATGAAAAAGCGAAAGCTCTGGAAATAACCAGGAAATGACTGGTGCAGCAGCAAAAATGGGTAGGGGGAGTGGCTAGGCCCAAGCCAGGCCCTTTCCTGAAAGTTCACTCCGCCCCCTTGACAGAAAGCCTGGCTGTACCTGAAAGCAGTGCAAGGAGCAGGAACCAGGCGATGAAAAGATCCACTTCCGCTGCGCAGAATCGTCTAAAATGCTCCACAGCAAAGGTAAGTTGTTTAGGGATGCAGTGTCCTCCACCAGAATGCCTTTTCTGACAGGAATTCGTCGTTTAATGCGAAAAAACGGGCTGAATTAGCGTGAAGTCTCTCACGCGGCGGGCATCTCTTCCAAAACAAAACCGTTCTATACGCCCTAATGTCACCATCTTTTCTAATGCTTGTTTTTCTTCTCTGTTGCTCGCAAAAATCCATTCTATCAAGAACAAGCACTGGCAAATCTAATATGTCTGCCTTGCATTTCGAGTCCGGACTGAAATATATATATAAAAAAAAAACGTTTTACAGTGAAAGAAAAGTAAACAAAAAGCAACTATGAAACAAAGAATAAAGAACTTAACGTGTGATGAATTGGCACTCTTTTGAGATGTGAAACAGTCCTTCATACATTGCAATGCAAGCATCCAAAAGGAGGTAGAATGATCCATTAAACAGCCAATAGCATCAAGTGAGAAAAAGAGCTAAGGATCCGGTAAAGCTGGGCCCACTATTTATATTTTTTAAGGAACTGGAAGCAATAGGTCAGGGGCGAGTGCGCTGTCAAGACAACCTTAAATGCACTAAGAATGGAAGTAAAAGCGCACATCGCATGAGAGCTACGCCCAGAGCGTTAGGTGAAAACAAAACGAGTCAGCTGCCAAAACTGGAAAACTCGGGCATTAATGTAAACATTTATAAGCAATGCAGCAGGATTTAATTTGTGTTACACTTACCAAGTGGGTCTCTGTGTCAGTGGGGATGCAGGTGGTAAAATAAAGCCTAGCTGCTACCTTTGGCTGGGTCGCTAAGTGTCTGTCACGATCCCTGGCTGCCAACTCAAGGGTACTTATGAGTTGGCAGGAGAGTTGTGCTGAATAAAAAAACAAAATCAAGGCGGGCGTCATGTTTATTAAAGAAAACATGCAGCCGCCTCCAGCATTGGGCTGGTAGACGAGATGGGAGGCCCGGCAGGAGAGCTGTTAAGAGCTGTGCTTTTAAAAAAAAAAGCGCTGCGCACACTGTGTTAATTAAAGAAAAGACGCTGCGCACCTCACGAAGCGGCCTGCATATTAAAGAAAAAAAGCATTGGCAACGCCAATCGGTCTCGCTCGTTTGTAAAGTTGAGACCAGGTTAGGGTGACCAGATTCCCAAAAGAAACAAGCGCGCGCGCCTCGCGCTAAAAGTAAAAAAAAAAAAGTGTCGGCAAAAGTGAAAGTGTTTCCCTTGCGGGAGCGAGCAGCGCCAGGAGCGATAATTGCTAACACATGGCGCCAAAGCTCGCTCCCGCAAGGGAATCGCCAAACGTGCACGCGTTGCCATTGAAAGCAATGCAACGCGTGCACGTTTTTAGGGTGAAAAGTGAATCGATTGCAAAAGGTCTTTTTCCTATGTAGCGCATGCGCGCTGCGTAGGCGAGACCTAAAAACCTAAGTGACTCACATAGGTATGAACTGATGGATAAGCAAGCACTCATGCAGCTATAAAAACTGAAGAACAAGCTCAGCCCCACCCGAGATGACCTCCATTTGTTGTTTTGGGTGACGAATTGTAGTGCCGTAATTTAATTGTTCTAGAGAAACGTCACTGAGCTTGCATCCCAAGGACACGGGGGAGTAGCCAAGACAAAGGGGCCGATTCCGATCTCGGCCGGTAGGGCTCCGAATCGGATTCGGCTTTACCGGATCCGATTCGGAGCCCTGTTTCCCGACCGAATCGTACGCGGGTCCGGCCGAGCGAGTACGATGCGAATTCGCCGACCGACTCGTCCGGGCGTCCCGACCGCTCCGACCGACTCGTTCCCGGCTTGAACCGCACCGACCGACTCGCTCGGACTCGACTCGCACCGCGCAATGGAGACGTTCCCCGGCCGGGTAAGTACGATGCGCGCCGCGAGCAGTCCGACCGAGCCGCGCACTCCGGCTCGAAAAGCTGTCGGAGCCGTACTTTGGGGGTCCGTGTCGGACCCCCTGTACGCGTAGCCGCGCGAGTCGCACACAGGGGGACCCATGGGTCCCCCTACCTGTGCGTGTACGGCGCGAATCGCTTCGCCGCGTACCCGCTGTAGGGGCGCCCTTGTCCGCCTCGCACCCATTGAGTCAATGGGAGCCCGCGTACGCGTTGTACGACCGGCTCCCATTGACTTCAATGGGAGTCCGACCGACTCGAGTCCGATAACATACGGACGCATCGTACTCGTTCGGTCGGACTGCACGGGTCCGATTCGGTCGGAAATCTCTCCGGGTCCGGCTCGGTCGGAGAAATTTCCGGCCCGAATCGGAATCGACCCCAAAGTCTCAACTCAGGTAAAAGATTTGGTTACTGGGGATGGATGAAGCGGTAGAGGATCTAGTGAACAACGAACCTGTCAGATAATGGGTGAAATCGGCTACCCTGTGGTGTCGGAAGAACACTGTTGAACCTCCTGGGCCAAGATCAGACAGGAGTTTGACAGTTTCCTCGATAGATTTTTAGCGATGGTAATGGTATACGGGCACTCGAAGTTTTTAACTGTGGAATTCCTGAAATCAACGGGTTTCCAAAAATCAACATATTTCCAAAAAGTACGGCTTTTGCTAGAAAAGACCTTTCCCATCTTTAGGTTATTACCTCTGGAAATCAGAAATGACAACAGGCCCCTGTTGCAGGCGTCCAAATTCAAGGTATACCTGGAACAACTTTCTTAATCAAGCATAGGAAAATAATAAAAAATAATGGGACAGTAGCAGCAAGGCAACGGAGATGTGGAGTGGTTTGAGGACTCTGAACAAGGTGCTGTCGTGTAGTTCCTATATAACCTATACAGGATCTGTGCGTTTGGATAACATAAACTGTGGGATTGGTGGCAGACTGATTCCGTGTACCCCCACCGGATACGTTAGCCTATCTGTATTAGCTAGCTCACAGTGCCACTATAATCTCCTCTTACCAAGGAGAGAATAGTTCCTGGCAACCTCAGAACATGACAACCCTGATCCCTCAGAATCGTGGAAACAATATACTACCTTTCGCTCAGTCACTCGTGCTTACTTAGTTTGTCTCAGAGAGATTCACAGAATAAACAGGCTGGGCATTTTTAATAAGTATTTATTGAACAGTTGTTATTCTAGTGTAGAATAGATGAGCTGCAACAACCATTAGACAGTAGCAGAGATATATGATTAGCAGTACTACGAAAGTAAAGGGATGGTATAGTTCTACCATCTTGCAGAAATCATGAATATATTAAGGGTGGGCGGAATTTGCGTAGTCACGCTACGCAAAGCTCCGCGAAATGGTAAGAAATCTCCGCGAGCACGCAAAAGTTCTGCGAACACGCGGAAATGCTTGTTCCGCCCGTTCGCGATGCTTTTTTCCTGTTCGAGAACGCTGTTTGCGTGCTCGGGGAGAAATATCTCGCGAACACGCATTTTGAAAGTGCGAACAAGCAAAAAACTCTGCGAAGCTGCGGATCGCGGAATTTTTGGCAATTTCGCGTTCTCCGCGGAACGCGAAATTACCCAAATTCCGCAAATTCCGCGAGCGGAACGGAATTTACTGCCCAGGCCTAGAATATATACAAGTACATAAAACACATGATAAAAAGTGCGTACTCCTACGATGTCTCCCTAACTAGATGTACCGAAATGTACCTAGCATTCGTGTAGGTGATATGCCAAGAATCCCTCTAGGATCTAGTCAACCCCATTACCTTAGAATGAGAGAATATGGGACCCCGTCCTGGTCTCGAGTTGGACACCCCGCGAGGGATGTTAGACCACTGCGAGCTGGAGCGTCTGCATGCAGGAACCTCAGCGTCTCTGGTCAGTGTGTCAGCCGGGAAGTCTCGGTCTCCTATATCTTCCTAAGCAAGATGTGCTGTATATATACCCATAGGTCTCCCCAGGGGTCCTACCATGTTGTGTTACTGTGTCGGCCTAAAGGATGACGTTGGGCCTGAACCTTATACAGAGATATTATACAGGAGATGGTAATCCTACTGTTAGTCCTGTAGTGCTTCCAAGAAGCCTCATGCACAATGTATGAGAATTGAACCAGGGAAAAACCTGCGTTCTGAATGTAGTGTCATATCTAGGTAAAAGGTCAATACCCAAGAACCGTTATGTGTGTAATGTAGGGAAGAATATAGGTGAAAAGGGTACAAGGTTTCCTGCGCCTATATAGGGTACCTATATGGAATATAACACCCACTCCTCTTCCGACTGGACGACATATGTAACTTATTACCGTATTATTAGGCTAACGCATATTAGTATAGATTTATAAAAACATTGATTATGCTAAAAAATGTTTAAAATCCTCTAAAATTTCTAAAAACTTTTTTTTAAAAATGTTAAAAAAGAATGCAAGCTATAGCTCTAAAGTGTCCATAATTATAGTCCGAAGCACTATAAGCATTAAAAAGCCATGTATGCCCAAAAAATGAAAGGAATGTCAATTTTTGTATTTGAGTTCCAAATTTGAGCTTATTTAAAAAAGGGCGAATTTCTTCCCAGTACACGACGAGCCAAATGAGTCAAATGTTTATGTGTCCTGGCTGGTAGACGCAACATTTCCGTTGCTTGCTTCCGCCGTAGACGGCCCCTGTAACACCTCGCAGAGTATGTCAATTGAGCACAGATGATGTTCCACGCTGTCCGCAGCCGGTGCTGGGGCAGCCTGTGCGCCGTCCAAAGCCTGGGTGTCAGTGGAGGAGCCGGTGTTCATACCAACAGATGCAGTTACTACCTGCGGTGGCTCAAGGAATGCCGCCATCAACATTGGAATATGCTGAGGACACTGCAGAACATGGGCCGTTATCAGGTCCAGTAACGCATTCATGTCCGGTTGCGCACATGATGGGAGTGTCAAACACAGGTCTAACACGTATTCTTCTCCGCAAAACAGGCATCGGAGGACAGGTAAGATGCAGTCCAACCTGACTGGTCGAAATGACAAGAACCAAGATGCACTTAGTTCTCTTAGGCGAGGTGTGCCTAGATGTTGTACCATGCGGTCTCTGTATTTACGCTCCAGGAGTGCTTTTTCCATCTCCTTGGTGACTGGGACGTCCATTGCGTAGCAAATATAAAACAATCAGGATACCTGCTGCTTGGAACAGGATGAGCGGAAGTCCTCCAAAGATGCTTCCAAATACGGAGTGCATGAAGTTTGGGATAACTCCTAGTACCGTCTGAAAGGTGCTCAGAAGTCCAGAACCTATGGTCTTAAATAGGTGGACTATGCCTGTCGTATCAGACATGTTAAAGATACGATTGACCATTTCTGCGAAATGGAAAGGGCAGTTTGTATGAATTAGCGCCTGTATCTCTGCCGAAGACCTTGCGATCTGGAGACCAAAGTCTCTCAAGCGGAGGTTAAGGGCACAGACTTCTGTAGAAGCATGGCTTTCATTCTGCTTAGAGTATCAAACCGTATTAAAGAAACATTCAGTGAAGGCCATAACGGCACCTCCCTGACTGTATATGTCGGTGGAAACAATACTTGCATACAACAAGTAACCCTGGAGCTCCCGGTTACCAGATATGCAATGCCCGGGAGCATGCAGCAGCAGCCTTGACTGTTCAGCATCAAGTAACTCCCATTCGAAAGTAGCCTGAATGCTGGAGTAATCACAGCAGCTGGGGCACCCCTCAAATGCCAGGACAGGTTCGCCACAGAACCATTACAAACCCTGTGCAGCATTATATCCTGGCATATGAGTGATCCACTTAAAGCGTTCTCACAGTTTGTACCGCTCAGAAACACTTCTCAATCCCCACTCCGGCATCGAAATCTGTATGGTGATACCCATGATTCCTTAATGTATTCCTTACCCATTTCGTCATATCTGCCTACTTGCTTTTGTTCAAGGCAATATTGAAACTGAAAAGTAGTGACCGGTAGAGTTATGTGGCCATGGATTAGCCATTCTGTGGACGGTGATTCTGCCACTGTAAATGCTAATCTATCCAGTTTTTCGATACGCAGCATTGTATATTTTGCTCCCCTTTGTGCCATTTCTATCTGTTTATCTGTTAGATTGTATTCAGAAAACAGAGACGTACTGTTGATATAACGCCAAGGCACGTAGCCTGAACGCAAAGATTGCAGCGTCCAGCTTAATAACATATTAGAAGGTAATTGAGATTGCCCGTGTTGTAATATGGCCAAATCTTGTTCTAGTATGTCTATCGCAGAAGATACAATGTTGCCTAAGGAATATATCCTGGAGGTCAATGTAGTTAACCCATTGTCTACCACTGCTAGAGATGTTTCTAGATTTATACAATCTATTTCACGTAACCTCTCTGCGGCCTCTTGTTGTGATATTTTCCATATTTCATTGTAGACAGCATAATAGAAATGTTTCTGATGAGGTTGCCTGGGACCCAATAAAAAATCCCTGAGATCCACATCCTGTGATAGTAAGGATAAGTGTTGTTTCACCTTTGTGAGTGTTGAGGTTTTTAGCAAATCAAGGCACAACTTCCCAACACTGTAGGATGTCACTACCCCTGGATGTTGTCTCTGTACATAACGCGGATCTGGCCTATGGATACTAAACCCTTCGGCTTTACCCATGAATCTTGCCTGACAACTATTAGTGTCTGTGGGCCAAATCAACCATTTTTTCCAATCAGGGTCTGATCTGTTGTATTGTATGATGTCATCTACTGTAATCTCTTTCTGTGATGTTTCGTTACCCTCGGTGTGTGATGGAGTTGGCAACCGAGGTGTGTTTAAGTCTTTGTTTTTGGCTAGTCCAAGGCAAGACATCTGTTGCACTGTCTCGTTCAAAAACATGATTTGTTGAGGGATGAGGCATACTCTAAACAAAGCTTCTGTTCCCTGAACTTGCCATTCTCTAGTACCCCAGACTGATTTTAAGTCTATGGTGTCTTTCCATAAGTCGAAACCTTGTTCAGACAACTGGGCAATAAAGGAAGAAGAGTAAATCTGTTTGGTGTTCGTCAACATATTTTTCTGTGCTGATGCTGGTGCAACCCTATAGTAATATGAGGCTGGGTCAGACATGTTAAACCCCGAAAAATATGGAAACTTTTGTGTAAATGTTTTTGAACTGCCTTTCGGCGGTGTTGGACAATGTTCCCACTGGAGGTATGTGAACACAGGTCTAGGATTCGCAGATTTATGCAGAAAGTGATGGCCATAGTGTTGATAACAATACATACTTTCGAAATCTGATGTGCTTTCCAATGTTTCACTATTAGAAAATGCAGCAGATTGTTCCAAATCAGACAACATGTTATTAACAGTTTCAAAGTCCCAATCATCAGAAAATGTACTTGAGGTAATGATATCACTCAACGATATTTTAAATAAATGAGGAATTCTTAAAATTTCGGTCAGACCAAATATATCGAAATCAACCTTGTCCCAAACTATACCATCAGGTATAGGAACTGCTGTAATGTTCACTGATGACAAGTCTCTTTGTTCTCGATGAGATGATAGGTGTGGTTTTAAAAATAAGTTCACCTTTTGGGCTGCCGAGCTTTGTCGAAGGTATCTTCCATTAACAAGCATACTAAAAACTATTACCAAGCCTACCCAGAAAAGAAAGAAAAGTATCCCGGTGATTACCCATAGTTCTACCCAAGGTGACACCAGGTAACTCTTTTTAAGAAAGTTCAGAAAGTCTTTTACTTGCTGCTTGCGTGATTTTTTGGCTGGCGTCGTTTCCAGTTCGCTTGGATCCAAAGAAAATGTATCAAAGTTTATGAAGTAGCCAGAAGCAGTTAGACCAATTGTTGGTATTGCATCAGGATTTGTAGAAATCGTAGTTTGTTCTTGTCGAGGCATGTTGACGTAGACATTTGGATTTGGTCAAATAGCGAGTTGTCTTTCATTTTGAGTTTGATTTTGAAATTGAACTACAGGTTCAAGAGGAACGAGTTCCATGGCATTGTTGCATAGTCCTTCATTCTGTGCAGGGGACTCTTCGAACGTGATGAGTCTTTCCGTTTGAACTTCTTGGATTGTAGCGAGAGGAGGGCGTCTGCTACTTTGGAGTCCACATGGCCTTCTACTCAGTATCGGCCACATAGTGTGGTTTGATTAGATCGATTGAGACAAACCTTTTCTCCTTTTTCCCGGCAAGAGGCGGTAGAAGTACAGTTCTTGTTCCTTCAATTGCTAGGACTGGTACAGGCTTTCTGTATGATGGCCCAATTCTTTCTTGTCCGCTATCTTCTCTCTGACCAGATACCCGACTTTTGGGATCCAGACAGGCCTTGCCGTGACTGATTTGACTTCCCCAGTGGCGGTCTTCTTCAGGTGGACATTACTTTGTTGTGTCCTGGATTCATTTAGATCCTGTAAAACAGCCAAACAAACATGGATGTCAAAAGGCTTTTCATCCGCCACTGCGCCTTCACAATCAAGATCAGGTACCCACATTCTTGTCCCAAATAGGACCTCATTTGGAGTGACCTCCCCTAGAGAACTTCTTGGCATGTTGTTCAAAGCTCGCTGGACTCCCAAACAGATGTTTTACCCAACTTTCACCCATGCCTAATACTCTAGCTGTTAAAGATTGCTTTAAGTCCGGGTTTTTTCTCTCCACAACCGAATTTCCTTTGTGATGGTACGGAGATGAGTACCGCAACGCTACACCCAATCCTCGCATGGCCTCCTTGTAAGCCCGAGAGCTAAACGTAGGGCCCTGGTCAGAGTGTAATGTGCCAATTGCGTATGTCCCTATAAAGACTCGCAAATCTTTGATAACAGTTCGAGCGTCAGCCGAGCATTGGGGCCACACCCATAGGAATCTTGAGCAGGAATCCACTGCAACCATGATATACCTGTAAGCCCCATCCCTTTGTAAGGGGCCGCAGTGGTCCAAATAAACACACGCTAGTGGTTTGTCAGATATTAACAGCGATGTCTGCGCTGGACGTGTTACGGTGGAACCTTTCATCTGCTGGCAGATGTCGCATTTCAAGACTCAGGGCCCAATTCTGATGCGGGTTGGAAAAGCTTCCCGACCGAGGGCCTGATTCTGATGCGGTTAGGAAGGCCTCCTAACGGCATTTGCTCCTTCCAAATCGGATCGGGAACGTGTCTTCCCGACCGAGGGCCCAATTCTAATGCGGTTAGGAACAAATGTTCCCATTGAAGTCAATGGGAGTTCAACCAAATCGTATCTGGAAGCATCCGGATGCATCCTACTCCGCCGGTCGGACTTTCCCGATCCGAGTGGGTCGGACACCATTTCCCAACCGATTCGGTCGGGAAGCTTTTCCAACCCGCATCAGAATCGGCCCCATAGTCTTTAGTCTGCTTCGTTAACCCAGGCCACTAATAGCGTTGTTTCAATAAAGAAACAGTCGCCGTAACTCCTGCATGTGCAGAACCTATCCCTTCGTGTGCTGCTAGACTTAACCTAACCTACGATCCATGTTTGGAATTACTCTATCCCCCATTCCAGGAATCTGGGCGAATGGAATATTATTGGCATCTAACTTGTAGGAGTGCTTGAGTGGAAACCTTTTTGGTACTGCCTCGCTGTTTTTGCGACAAGCATTGATAGCTACCATAATCTCTCCGTCTATTCTCGTTTTAGAATGAGTGATTGCAGCTACGGAAGCCGTGCATACAGCCCCCTTTGCGGCTTCATCAGCCAATGAATTCCCTACAACGTGAACGCCATCACGCTGATGACTCAGTGTATGTATCACGTGAGCTTTCGGTAGTTCGGTTTTCTACTCCACTACCTGTTCCCATAGCATTTTATGCTTAATTGTGCCACCTTTTGCATCTTTGAACCCGTTTTGAACCCAGTGCTGCAAATATTCATTATATGACTGCACACAGTAAAAAGAATCGCACACGATTAGTGTGGGGAATTCTCAATCCGTATTTACCAGTGCCAGTATCAAGGCTTTCAACTCTGCCAGCTGAGCCGTGCAGCCTCCTAGAGATTGTGTTTTTGTGCAACTTGGGTGGAACTTTCCATCCCGCATGCGACCTTTAATGATTGCGCATGCCGCGCTATATTGTTGCTTACTTCCTATGGCCGGTTGAGCAGATCCCATCAGTGTAAATTATATATTCATACTGATCTAAAGGCATTATTTCGTTTGGTAGAGGATATTCTTGCTCGCATTGCAGAAATGCTTATGTCTTTAAATTTGGGTCGTACCTGTATTCTACATCTGATGCAGTGAGTGAATTAGCCCATTGTATCCATCTCGGATGTAAAGCTTTAGCATCAGGAATGCTTGCCTTTGTCGCAGCCTCTAAGGCTGGAACCAGAGTCACTACTATTATTCGTTTCTCCTGAGCCAGTGCTCTTTCTCTCACTACATTATGAAAAAGTTGGTCCTTGACTGACTTGAAAGAAGTATTTAAATAGGAAAAAATTTGTAATATGGGGGTTGCCAGGAGGGTCAACCACAAGTAATAAATACAATACACTTATGAATATACACCCTAGAAAAACAAATAATTCCTCAGATCATACAAAATCTATATATAGACTACACCCACACGTATTTCAGTCGAATGAGTTCATTGTTTTATATATTTTTATCATAGTTAAGTACAAACATCAATCAATAAGTAATGTTATTACCACATGGAGTAGATAAAAAGGTTGCACAAGAAAAAGGAAAAAGAAGTGCTCGTGAGAAAGGAGTGAAAATCAGGAGGTTTGAAGATATGCACTGTTCCTTATTTCAGAAGGGCACTGGTCTATATAAGAGCCAGTATTATCAGGCCTGTCCACGATCTTTTTTTATCATCTATTTACATTATTTGTGAGCGCATAAATGCAACATCAGCTTTGTAGGGGATAAATAGTGGTACAAGCCCTTGCTAGGGGGATGCGTCGACGTTTCGACCCGTCTTATGCAAAGAGGGCGACTTGAAGCCTCCGCGTGCGGGTCTTCTTCAGGACAAGGGGGGTAAGGGCAACCTAATATGGATGCCAAGGATGGCATCAGTATTTTAGTCCAAAGTAGCCAGGAACCAATGTAGGGTGAGCCTGGTATCTGATCCCATGAGTGGAAGGTCCGCAGTTAGCGGTGTAGGCGCGTTGGGGAGACAACCAATAATGAAGTCCTCAAAGTATGAGCTTAATCCAATTATTTAAAGTAACCTGGAAGGGGATCCAATCCTGGATGATTGCAGGAGTGCCGCGCCTCAAGAGAACTGCTCTGTCAGGAAACCCTTTGGATCATGGGATCAGATACCGGGCTCGCCCTACATTGGTTTCTGGCTTCTTTGGACTAAAATACTGATGCCATCCTTGGCATCCATATTAGGTTGCCCTTACCCCCCTTATCCTGAAGAAGACCTGCACATGGAGGCTTCAAGTCGCCCTCTTTGCATAAGACGGGTCAAAACGTCGACGCATCCCCCCAGCAAGGGCTTGTACTACTATTTATCCCCTACAAAGCTGATGTTGCATTTATGCGCTCACAAATAATGTAAATAGATGATAAAAAAAGATCGTGGACAGGCCTGATAATACTGGCTCTTATATAGACCAGTTACCTTATGAAATAAGGAACAGTGCATATCTTCAAACCTCCTGATTTTCACTCCTTTCTCACGAGCACTTCTTTTTCCTTTTTCTTGTGCAACCTTTTTATCTACTCCATGTGGTAATAACATTACTTATTGATTGATGTTTGTACTTAACTATGATAAAAATATATAAAACAATGAACTCATTCGACTGAAATACGTGTGGGTGTAGTTTATATATAGATTTTGTATGATCTGAGGAATTATTTGTTTTTCTAGGGTGTATATTCATAAGTGTATTGTATTTATTACTTGTGGTTGACCCTCCTGGCAACCCCCATATTACAAATTTTTTCCTATTTAAATACTTCTTTCAAGTCAGTCAAGGACCAACTTTTTCATAATATATTGTACCCAGGTCCTGTGACGCTTATTGGGTTACCCCATTATTTCATAATGGTTTTCTATCACTACAGCAGTCTGTACTGCTGTCAGAATCTTTTCTGTAGATGCGAAGCGCATCTCAGCATTTGTGTACAAATGTGATTTGTATGCAATTGGTACTGTCTCACCTTCATTATATCTTAGATAGGTTTACCCAGATTGACCCGCAACTATATGGATCATCAGGTTGCATACGTTTACACATGTCTGTAAATATTTGGTAGCTATCATGTCAGCTTGTAAGGAACGAAGTGTATCTGTGTGTTCCTGTAGCCATTGTTTTACTGAAAAACAGGTTTTATTAAATTGTAGAAAGGTTTTACTCTTTCTGCGTAATCCAAAATGTATGTTCTACCAAAATTTAGGAATCCAGAATTGATTGTAAATTTTTCAATGATTTTAGAGGTTGGAGCAGCGCGCATTTTTCTGAAAAATTGGCTGCCAGGCTTTTCCCTTCACTTGAAAGCTCATATCCTTAAAACAGGACACTGAGATGGGCAATTTTTGATTTTTTAAAGTTGAATTTGTAGCCCTCAGATGCAAATCCCAGAATTATGGTATTTACTCTGTTCAAGTGCTCCTCTAGGTCATCGTCCGTTAGGTAAATATCATCCACATAGGACAATGCCTCTTCATCCAAATTTTGAAGTAACTCAGTTACTCTGGCCGAAAACAACCCCGGGCTGTTCTTATACCCTTGGGGGAGTCGACAAAATTGCCGTTGAGTCCCTAGCGCTGAGAAGGCTGTCAGATACCTGCTTTCAGGTGCTATATTTTGGCAGAAAAAACCATTTGAGATATCAAGTGTTATTTTATATTTTTTCCTCACAAAGTTATTCATTAATGCAGCACTATGTGCATTTTGGACTGCAAATGTCTTAGTGCAAGTGTTTAAATGTCTATAATCTAAAACTAAACGATATGTATTGTCAGGTTTCATGACCGTAAACAAAGGATTGTTCATTTATGAGGTGCAATTTTCGATCACCCCTTGGTTCTCAAGTTGATCTAAGATCTCCCTGACCTGTTTTTTAGCTTCTTGCTTTATTGGATACTGCCTCTGTGCAGTTGGAGTATTTTTTAAAGGAATTATGTGGTGGGTTGAGTCCTCATCCCATCCAACATGGTTTTTGTATAATGCCGGAGCCTGGGCTACCGCCCACTCCTGCGCATAAGTGTGTTGTAAGTACCTGGGAATATGGTCTGAGAAGGCCGGAAGAATTACCGTTTCTCCTTTAGGGCAATCCATGACGAATGCTGGCGGCCAAGTTGTTCAGCTAATAAAATATCATAGCCAAACGTCAGGTTCTCCCAAAAGAGATCTCTTGCTGTTCTACATTTGTCCCCCTCCATTTGGAGCATCATTTCATATACTTTATGTGGGACACTTACCCTAGTTTTGGGTGTTTCTACCGTGATATAATCATTCAAGCCCGCTGTCACCAGAAATTCCATCAGGTTCTGGCGAGCTATTGTTATTTCTGCCGCACTGTCTAGCATCGTCAGAGCCCATTCCCCATTCAGTAGTCGAGTCCTCAGAATTCTGGGCATGTCTGATCTTTAGACCTGCAACCTTCTTCTTTTTGAACTGTGGCTTTTGCTTTGGTTTTTCTTCTTTTTTAGATGTGTAATCTTGAGCGTGCTGCTTGTCTCTGGACTTTGTACGCTCTTGCCTTTCTGACCGTCCTTCCCTCTCGGAGTTTTTCGATGAACCCCGAAAGGAACGAGAGGAACGTGTATCAGTATCCTGATACCTGTCAGGTTTCCTAATGTTATCCCTATTCCTTAGGTTATACCTCTTTTCGGAGTGCTCCTGTGGAGGAGATCTACCTCTGGATTGAGATCTGTTTCCTTTGAAGCTTTGTTATTTTTTATTGTCCCACTTCTTCTTTGTAGAAGTAGGTATCTGTTTGGAAGTGTCCTTTTCAGACTGCCCATCAGTTGTGGTTTTAAAGCTTTCCTACCCAAACTGTCTCTGCCTGTTCTGCATATGCAGTTTCAATTATTTTTGGTAGTTTGTGTTGTTGTTCTAAAGGACTGAACTCCCTTAGGCGTTGGCGGATAGCCACTGAAGCTGCTTCCCCTTTAATATTAGCTAATATTATGGCTGATACCTGGGCATAGTTACCTAGTAACTTCATCCCTAAGTTTAGGGCAGGCTCTGCTCCGTACTGATTTTGTATTTGTCTCAATACATCTGGTACTACTGCTAATGACGGGATTCCATGTGTTCTGGTATAAATGGCAGAAAAGACTGTACCCCAAGTGGTACAATCCTCTACTTGTGGTGTTATCCCCATGGGCAAGCAGATTGTTAGCATTCTGTGTTTTTCATACAGGGTAGTATTCGGGAATACTGCCTCTAGCTATGTTATTTTCTGAGCTACCCGGAATGGCATTTGTTCACGTTTTGTGGGCATTTTACCCATTACAGCGTGTAATGTTTGTGGTGTAATTTTAGTTGCTGTACCCTGAATTTGAGTTCCATTAGTTGCAACTATCGCTGGTTGGACTGTAAGTGTCCTCATGACGAATTGTGTCAAGTTTCTGTATATTTTAATTAAATCTTTGTGTTGTGTGAGTAAGTCTCCTGGTGGCATTGTTTCAATGTCAGGATGTGGTGTGTAGGCTGCTAATATCGGCCATGTTGCCCCTTCTCTTCCGAGCGGGCCGAGTCTTACTCTTCTTCTTATGTGTGGTAGGACGCCTTTAAACCAGTATAAGTGTTCCTGGTACGTAAGCGGAACCTCAATGCCCTCGAACGGACAATATTCCACTGGTGCATCTCCTTCTGTGTAGGAGTGAAATGTTTTTGTTCTTGCATTTTCTGCTAGGAATGTAACCCACGAATAAAATACCTCCGTTCTGTTTGATTTGTGTGCCTTAATCACGAAAACTACTATGCCACCCCTAGATGATAGACCATGCTCTGGCAGTTTCAGGGTGACTGTATTTCTAAAGTTTGGTGCAATTTGTATTGCATCTGCATCTTCCTCGTCTTCTGAGAGGGGCAGTACTTGTTGCAGTGGGTCTAAGACCTGGTTAGTCATTGTTTTTAGAACACTAAATAACTTTTCAAGGGAACCAAGATACAATGTTTATGCACAATTTTAGGCATAAATCCTTCAAGCTTGATTAACCAACAGCCAATAAATAGGATTTTGTAGCCTACTCAGCTTTGGCGGAGTTTGTGCCCACCCACTCCAGATGTCTCTGGTGTTTTGTGAGTAGGGGTCTCTGAGAATAGCACGACTGAACTACTCAGATTCTACTGTTAAATTAGTACCCAACCAACGTTGGCGGCGCCATGTCGTGTAGTTCCTATGTAACCTATACAGGATCTGCGCGTTTGGATAACATAAACTGTGGGATTGGTGGCAGACTGATTCCGTGCACCCACACCGGATACATTAGCCTATCTGTATTAGCTAGCTCACAGTGCCACCATAATCTCCTCTTACCAAGGAGAGAATAGTTCCTGGCAACCTCAGAACATGACAACCCTGATCCCTCAGAATCGTGGAAACAATATACTACCTTTCGCTCAGTCACTCGTGCTTACTTAGTTTGTCTCAGAGAGATACACAGAATAAACATGGTGGGCATTTTCAATAAGTATTTATTGAACAGTTGTTATTCTAGTGTAGAATAGATGAGCTGCAACAACCATTAGACAGTAGCAGAGATATATGATTAGCAGTACTACGAAAGTAAAGGGATGGTATAGTTCTACCATCTTGCAGAAATCATGAATATATACAAGTACATAAAACACATGATAAAAAGTGCATACTCCTACGATGTCTCCCTAACTAGATGTACCTAAATGTACCTAGCATCTGTGTAGGTGATATGCCAAGAATCCCTCTAGGACAGAGGTCTTCAAACTTTTTGATGCCGAGACCCCCCTGTCAAAATCTTTTAGGCGTAAGGACCCCTTCCTGACAAAAATTTCTAGAACTTTGGCCTCTTCATCATTGCGAACTATCAACAACCATAAACGCCCCCAATTCCCACAGCAAATAATTTATACATTGGGGAAATAAATGAAACCGTGTTTAGCAAACCAAAGGTCAGTGGTTGGGGGCGTGATCAAAGGTGTGGCTAAAAACAAAGGGCCTCATTTACGAGGCATTGGCGTAGGGCAGCTTCGCAAGTCTTATTGTGGCGCTGCACTACGCCAATGTGAAAGGGCAGGAATGCACCTTATTTATGAAATATGGTGCATTCTTGTCCTTTTCCCCTATGTTGGCACACAAATTGCTGCCTAGCGCCATCATAGGCAGGATGAGTTTTTGTGCAGGAAGGGGCACCTTCCTGCATAAAAACAATCCTGAGAGGGGTTTTCCTCGTTCCATGTGTGCTGCAGAATGCAGCACACATGGAAAGAGGAAAAAAACAAGGAGAGTTACACCTGGTGTGGGGAAGCGTGAGGTTTTGGCACTGCCCCAATTTTACATGGTTTTGTAAATCTGGGGCAGCGTCAAAATCCATGGGCGTTGTCACCCACTGCAACGCCTATGAAACGCCTACTTGACTTAGAGTAAGGAAACGCAGCGCCTTGCACTATTTTGTCTTACTCCATATCTATGAGGCCACGCAGCAGCGCAAGCCTCTCATAAATCAGCCCCAAAATATTTTGTTCTTTTTTTTAGGTCTTTCACCATCAGGTAGCTACATATAAAATAATGGGTAGCTCAAATGAAAAATACATTTTAAAAGTTGTTACTATATAGTACATTATAAAACCTCTATTTAATGCACTGCATAGGTCTGTGTGTAACCAGAGAGCCACAGAATTAAATTTGGTTGGTGCAGTGGAAAATAGTGACTTGTGTATTTTTAGTGCTATGAGGTCACAGCCTGTGACAGAAAGCACTGTGAATGTGCAAGTCATTATTTTATACTTGCATTACACACATTATAAGATAGACTGCTACAAAATGTGCAAAGAGTTTTAGGATAAAATGGAGCTTCCAAAATGTAGATTTGTGTAATGTCAGACCATAAGTAATGCATTTTTTTGCATAACTGTCCCTTCAACACCTACTAAGGGGGACTAAGCGCTGTGTAAATACAGTTATCATTAAAAGCACACACTTCACAGCCCAGTTGCTAACCACCACACAAAAACACACATCTTTGCCATCACAATGCTTAGAGTGATTCCAGCAATTAAAGCCAGAACCTCTCCCAAGCATCCTTTACATTTGCAGATTAACTCCTAGCACACATTTTAATTTCATTCAGGCAAGCAGGCACCCTGGCATGAAGGCTGATTTGAAGGATTGTTTTACCTGTCTGCTGGGCCTCTTCCTTTTACAGCACATGACACTCAATTAACTTCAGCTGGAGCATTTTAAGGATCGCATTTGACTTTGTCCAAAAGGAAGAGCACGTTTTGTATTCCTGGCAGAATTAGGCCTGGAAATGCGCGACCCCCTTCCCAGGACTCCGGGGCCCCCCTGGGGGTCGCGCCCCACAGATTGAAGACCTCTGCTCTAGGATCTAGTCAACCCCATTACCTCAGAATGAGAGAATATGGGACCCCGTCCTGGCCTCGAGTTGGACACCCCCGCGAGGGATGTTAGACCACTGTGAGCTGGAGCGTCTGCATGCAGGAACCTCAGCGTCTCTGGTCAGTGTGTCAGTCGGGAAGTCTCGGTCTCCTCTATCTTCCTAAGCAAGATGTGCTGTATATATACCCATAGGTCTCCCAAGGGGTCCTACCTTGCTGTGTTACTGTGTCGGCCTAAAGGATGACGTTGGGCCTGAACTTTATACAGAGATATTATACAGGAGAAGGCAATCCTACTGTTAGTCCTGCTGTGCTTCCAAGAAGCCTCATGCATAATGTATGAGAATCGAACAAGGGAAAAACCCGCGTTCTGAATGCAGTGTCATATCTAGGTAAAAGGTCAGTACCCAAGAACCGTTATGTGTGTAATGTAGGGAAGAATATAGGTGAAAAGGTTACAAGGTTACCTGCGCCTATATAGGGTACCTATATGGAATATAACAGTGCTCCTCATAGGGGTTGATCAAGGAGAAGAATTGGAATGGTGTTTACATCTGCAATTAAGGGTGTCTCAGAACACACCCCACAGTACCACACTATGCTAATCCATGGCACCCACCTGGGACCCCACTCCTTTGGATGTTGTGAGGACCCAACAACGGAGGAAGGAAACCAATGACAGAAGAAGCCCGACCCTGAGAGCACAGAGTCCATAAATACAAATAAGAGATCGACTGCTTATCAGTGACAGACGCCCTGGGTGGAAGTTTAGGAGACCATTTGAGAATAGCCTGTCAAAGGCACAATAATATCAGCATCCTGCAGGGGAGAAAAGGTGACGAGAAATATGTTCTGCTTCAAGAAAGTCCTGGAGCTGAGGGCGAAAGAACTAGATGAGGAAGCAGCATCAGAATTATAGACCTTCCAGTGAATAGAACTGCAATATCACATTGCCAAATGTCTGGAGAAGAGTGTCCAAACAGTCCCAGAGTCTCATTGGTGAAACGTTAATGACCACGATGAGTCAGTGGTCCCTGCTAGTGGCTGAACTGAAAGGGGGCCAAAAGAACATGACCAGCAATCAAAGGTATGATATGTGGCCAAACCCTACACCTAGCAAGCTTTACGAGACTATGCGGTCTTCATTCACATTAACTGAGAAGGTGTGATCAACATGAAGAACCAACTAGGGGCAGCCGCCCCTTCCCGAGCACCGCCGCCGCCGGGAGAGGAGCCGCCAGCGCCGGAGAGCGACCCGAGCAGACCCCGGCGGAGAGGGCCCACCGAGTTGAACTTCTCTTTGTTTCACCATGTCAGGACCAGTGCCAAGCCGAGCGAGGGTTTACTCCGACGTCAACACACAGAGACCTCGCGAGTACTGGGACTACGAGTCACACGTAGTGGAATGGGGGAATCAAGACGATTATCAACTCGTGAGGAAGTTGGGCCGCGGCAAGTACAGCGAAGTCTTTGAAGCCATTAACATCACCAACAACGAGAAGGTGGTGGTGAAAATATTGAAGCCTGTGAAGAAGAAGAAAATAAAGCGAGAAATCAAAATCCTGGAGAACCTGAGAGGGGGCCCAAATATTATTTCACTGCTCGACCTCGTGAAAGACCCAGTGTCTCGGACGCCGTCATTGGTCTTCGAACATGTGAACAACACAGACTTTAAGCAATTGTACCAGACGTTATCAGACTTCGACATTCGCTTCTACATATATGAGATTTTGAAGTGCTGCTGGCTAGAGCTTGGCTGCCTGTGGCGACCACCACCACTTACGACCGGTGGAGAGGTGTGCATCTTGCCTGGTCTAGGCCCCAGTCATTGGCAGAACACCGAATACATGCCACCGAAAAAAGCGGCATAAATGGTGTGGTGCCCAAGTGTGGAACTCCTGAGGATGTAATAGCTCAGTGGCCTGACCTGGACACACGGACTACTTCTGGCTCGGGCGCTTCCAGCCCGGAGACGCGGTGGGGCTCCTCCACGTATTGACCTTGATCCTAGATCTAGAGACTAGAGGCCTGGAGGCAAGAAAGATGGGTTGTCCCACAATCTACAGACTTAGGCTAGCGGGAGGACGAAGCGGAGGGTGTTTCCAATTACACCGGGACCGATGCCTTCGATTGAACTATGATGATGCCCCATGGGCGAAAAACCGAATCTGTTTGAAATTACCGCTGAACCTGAGTACCATTGGCCGTTACCCGGTGGAGCTGTCCTGTGCAGCTATAGAGAAGTCTGGCCATGGTTCACCCCCTTGGCCGTCACCTACCCAGCCGGACATCGGACATTGTTTTTAACGGTGCTTCACGGTCTTGTCTATCTTTCACTTTGACTGCTTGTTTCCCCTGAAGTCCCTTCCCCCCTCTGGTCTGCCTGACGCTATCTGCATTCCTTTTCCCCTGTTTACCTTTCTCCCTCTACCTTCCATTCCACATAAGACGTTTCTGTCTTTGCTATGTAACTCGAAAATAACCTATGTTATTGTGTAATCTCATGTTTTTCTACTGTCTGTTCTCACCGCGGAGTCCGAACAACCTTGGCCGATGCCCGGTAGAGCTGTCCTATGCAGCTATAGAGGAGTCTGGCTAGGGTTCACCTCCTCGGCCGTCACCTACCCAGTCGGACATCGGACATTGTTCTTAACGGTGCTTCACGGTCTTGTCTATCTTTCACTTTGACTGCTTGTTTCCCCTGAAGTCCCTTCCCCCCTCTGGTCTGCCTGACGCTATCTGCATTCCTTTTTCCCCTGTTTACCTTTCCCCCTCTACCTCCCATTCCACATAAGACGTTTTTTTTCTTTGCTACGTAAGGCGAAAATAACTTATGTTATCGTGTAATAGCATGTTTTTTGACTGTCTGTTCTCACCGCGGAGTCCGAACAACCTTGGCCGATGCCCGATGGAGCTGTCCTATGCAGCTATAGAGGAGTTTGGCCCTGGTTCACCCCCTCAGCCATCACCTACCCAGACGGACATCTGACATTGTTTTCCTCGCCTCCCCGTTATGTTTCCTTCCCTCTATCCTTCTCTTATGTCTATACTTGGAATCTGTAACTGAAGTAATTATGTAATCTTTAACTTGCTGATCCTCATGTAAAGCGCTCTGATACCTACGGGTCTAGCCAGCGCTATATAAAACTTTGCAAATAAATAAATAAAATAAATAAACTAAAGTGGAGAATGCTAAAGGTAGCCATTTGGTCCCTGCATTGTATAATAATCTCACAGCACACATCCCTGCGGCCAGGCATCGCCGGGGGGGGGGAGAGATACATAAATGGGGGGTAGATTGCTCAGGGTCACTCCAAGAAGATACTGCTAGAGTTTGTCTGTCTGTTTTATGCTACATGCTCCTTTGGCGAGATGGGGGCGCATTTTGCTGCATGTATGCTTATCAAAACTAAGGCAGTAGTCCACTTTCAGATTTGTGTCTAACACCGGCATTTGCCACCGCAGTTTACAGTGCATGCTGTAAATTGCGGGTGCCAACTCTACACAATTCGGTTAGTGCATCCAACACAAGGAGAAATCACAAGCAAAATGCACATTATTCCCCATTCCGGAATGGTGTTACTCATTGTAATTGGGTGCAAATTACGCACCTGCTAATACTGCACCCTGTGTTAGTAGTAATTAGCAGGTGCGAAGTTTGCGGGTCATTTGTAATCGAGCCTGTCTTCTATGCTATAGATATTATTTGTAATGTTTATACTCTTCTGATTTTTATGAGGTACTTCATTTATATCAAAATGAAAGTGTTAATTATGGAAAAGTATGCTTAAATATGTAAACAGGAGTTTACATGAGAATCTGAACATTATTTACGGAAACGTGCAAAATAGCAAAAATTAACTATTAAAAAAAATGGGAATACAATAGCAGGACTTTGAGAGCCAAAAAAGGGCTATGGGTCTTTGAGTTCTGAGGGATTTTAGTGTGGGCTGAGGGCCAGTGAGGACTGGTTGAAGGAATGTGAGGGAAACTGGATGATGGGCTAAGAGTGTCATTGGCAGATTGAGGGTGTCTGAGGTCTGATTTAGGGTCACAATAGGCACAGTCAGAGTTGGCTGATGCTCGCTGCTGTCCTGCTAAGGGCGAGATCGGAGTCTCTTGGGGTGGACTAACGGTCACAGAGGGATTGCTGATGGGTGAGTGACAGCAAGCTGTCTGATGGTTTCTCATGATGCGCTAAGGGGGTTGGAAGACCGTAGGTGTGTAATTGGTTTTCGTTTAATTAAGTGAAATTTCTGAAAAAATATGAGAAATTCTGCGCGATTGCAGCTGCTGGCGTTTTGTTGTTCAAATGCGTTTGTGGTAAACTTTTACCGCGAATGCTGGCATAATGGTGTAATTCCTGGGATGTTGTGTAATAAACATAAAGCAAGCATCCAGAAATGACGAAATTTACACCACGGTTTAATTTAAATATTGCCCAGGCCTAGTGTTACATCATTAGTGAGAATACCAGGAGTTTTAAGAGCTTACTAGAATATAGGTGGTTCTTTGTGGCTAAATGCTGCCCTCAGCGCATACTCCTCCTGCACACACCACACTGGCATTCCACACTCGCAGTCACCAGGAGGGCTGTTTTGCGAGTTGTATGGAACATCGGGCGGGAAGGGCAGGAGCAGGGTACAACATGGAAAGAGAGATGTCATTCTTGAACTTTTTATTCACTTCCCTAATCAACACCATGAGTTTCAGGAAGAAAGTGGGGACAATCTGTCTTTTCCAAGACAGTGATGCTTTCAGGGAAACATATCCAAGATTCCTTATCCAAGATCGAAGAAGGGTTTCTCCTATGATGTCAGTTTTCTTTAAATCATATATAAGGATGAATTTACTAGTAATCGATACATAGGTGTGCTACCGTTAACATCACATGAGTTACATCAGGAGTCCTTGCATCGAAGGCAAGATTCCAGTATTTTATATCGTAGGCCTTTACTTTACAGGTAAGTTAATTTTAATTGAATTAAGTTGCCACTGTTTATTAATAGTTACAACCTAGTTACCTTTGGAAGAGCGTGTTTTGGTTTCCTAATAACTTTGACGGTGTTTGACAGATCTTCATGAAACTTTCCCAAAGCACAGTTCTTCCACCTCAGCTCTTTCTTGAAAGTTTCGGGCTGATCTGTCAATCTGAGGGTGAGAAAAATGGGGGGTACCAAAATGAAATTTTCCCATGCAATTTCTATAGTGATTTTTGAACAGAGCTAAAGCCCAAACGTTGAACGGAATTACACCAAATTTGGCAGAAAGTTTGCTTTTTGTGATTTGGTGTAAATCTGTTCAGTAGTCCCTGAGAAATTAAGGTTAAAAATGTATGCTTATCTGGACAGATTGCTCTATTATTTAAAGTTATTTGGTTGCAGGACTCCTGCGAGAGTCCAGCTACCAAATAACTTTAAATAATAGAGCAATCCGATCGGCTGGGAGGACCAACTTTCTCGACGGCCGTCTCTCTCCTGCAGGAGCTCGCGCTCTGATTTGCTGCCAGCAACATGAGAAGAAATGTTGCGGCTGCCATTTCAGGATACAGGGACTCAGTCCTAATTTAAAAAAATAAATAAAAAAAGATATAAGGGGGCAGAGTAGCAATTCCATGACACCCTCGACCTTTCTGGGGGTTTGGCGGCAGCTTAAGGGTCCCATAGGTAACCCCACTGGGGCAAAATTAAAAATAAAAATTTGGGGGGATTGGCTCAATCCTGCGTGACTCTTGCAGGAGCTAGCGGTACTCCCCTGCTCCAGCGAGAGCCCCACAGAAGCGCAGGTGCTGCGCTAACTCGCACAAGAGTCCTGCGGGATCTAAGACCCATTTGAATATAAAAAAAATGGAGGTGTGTTTGTTTGTGTTGGGTTGGCCATGCATGGACGGTTGGCCCTACAGTAACCCATGCGAGTAGGCGGATGGCATATTTATGTATGGTAATAAAATATCACTTTATATATTTTTTTTTAAACTATAAATTCTCTGAAAAAAACAAAGGTTAAAGTGAAGTTTAAGTTAGTTATGGTAATAATATCTTACTTTGTGTGAGAAGCTGGCCTGGTATATGATGTACACTTATGTAAGTGGACACCCTGCACCAGTCCAGACAACCCTTATGGTGATTTAAGAGGTCTTAGACAACCATAGAAAACTCTCTAAGTGGTAGCTGTGGAGAGCAGCCTTCAGGCTTAGTCCAGGAGGGGTGTAAACCAGCTTGTTTTACCAGAACACAATCTTATATGTATAGATTAAGTGAAAACGAACCACACAAGGTATTTATAAAAATATGTACTTAATATATAATACTCTCTAACACGTTTAGATATCTCCTACCACGAGATATGCACAATGCACACAATACTTTACAAAGATATCAAGTAAATAGCACGGAATACACAGTGGGGGACCAAATCATATAATAAGAAAGTGGTATAAGAACCACGACTCGGGTCAAGACAATGTCGAGATGGCGTAGAAATGCCGGGGACCCAAGGAACCATCCAAGGTGAGTGACTAGGAACCCCACAGAGAGCATGTGCAGTGTGGGAACACGACCGCATGCTCCGTATAAAACAACGTGTAAGTCGCGGTTGGAGTTTTAAAGCAAAAGGACCCTTCACAGTGGACCCTGAAAAAACCCTGTGGAAGACAGAAGGTTGGAGAGCCACCCCACGCATGGATACCCTGGTACCCATGTTACCTACACCAGGGAAGCCGGGTGCATAGGTATGAAGTGGTGTCGGAAACTGCAGTCAAACCCAGTGGAGGACTTCAGGAATGTGCCGCTGCTGAAGAAGGAGAAAGTGTCCGGTGGAATCCGAAGGTGGATTCTAGTTGAGAGATACCTGCAAGCAGAGGAGACAGAGTCTATGTCACTCAGGAGTGACCAGGAGATCCAGAAGACGAATGCCCACCAATGTCGGGAGTTGCAGGAGAGTTGACGAGGACCTTGACTCTGCAGTTGGGAGGACCAGGCAATTCTGAGGACAACCAGGAGCCTTGCATGAGCTGTCCCACATCGGATGTCGAGTGCTGAGGGGTCGGTGTCCGGCGGGAGCACCAACAAGCCTTGGTAAATGCAACAAACGCAGAAGTCGAAGAAGGTGCAATGTTGGGACTAGCAACGACCAGGGCACTCACCACAAGCAGGGGAGTCAGGGCAGGCCTGAGAAATCAGGGGAGCCCAAAAGAAACAAAGGTGACCCTCAAATGAACCCACAGGCCGGAGGCACTGGAGTCGCGAGAGGACCTCAAACAGCTCACCAAAAGATGCAGGCCACGATGCACACGATGCGGTGTGGCCAAAGATTCTGGTCACTGGAGATGCTCGAGATTGGGGCTACTTGGAGCCCGAAAATCTTCTTGGAAGGAAGCCAACAAGCCTTTGCAACTGCAAGTTAACACAGTGCACAGGGGTTCGGTTATTGCAGCCCCCATGAGGGATACTGGCCTCAAACTTGGTGAGAGGGCAGGGCAGGCCTCGAGAGCTGTGGAGAACCACCACTTGTGTTGCAGAACCTTTCGGAGTCCGGAGGAGCTCAGGATCAGCAGACCGGTCGACTTAGTTGCAGGGACTCCTTCACTTCAAGGGAGATTCCTTCAGGTGTCTTTGATGCCCACAGGCCTTGGAAGGCTCCTGTATGGTGCACAGGCACATACAATGCAGCAGACTGGAAGGGAGACGAAGTCGAGCTCAAACGAAGTCCAGCGAAGTCCACAGTGCCCAGACAGTAGAAGAAAAAGTGGTGTCTGATCTGAATCTTATCCCATGATGAATCTAGGGACCCACCCACAGGTAAGCCCTTAAGTACCCTCAGGAAAGGGTTGGGACGATTCAGGGGACCCTCCCAGAGGAGGGTCTGGACAGTGGGGAGGTTACTCCCATGTCCTTTATCCAGTTTTGCGCCAGAGCGGAAGCCAACGGCTAACAGAGCTAGTTTGAACTGGACTTTGCATGGGGACACCAAATGTGCCCCTCATGCAGACTGAGTGGCGCTGGCAAGCGCACCCACCCTGCCCCAATATATTAAATCCTGTCTGGGAGGTGGTCACACCTCTCTGTGACAGGATGCCTATTGTTCTGCCTACCCCTGCTCGAGCTTGGCTCAGCAGCAGGAGGGCAGAATCGTGTGAATTTTGTGCTGTCCGGGTCTGGAAGACTAGTACCGCGGACATGGAGAGCCTAATGGACGGCTCTTCCAGTGCTTGGACTCATACCTCCTACATCGTTTATGGTCTGGGGGTATGATTCCAACATGTTTGTTTTTTAAAAATATTTTTATTGGCATTTATAGTCATACAGTTCCATTATTCACATATATAAGTTCGAGATATATTAATTGTCGAGTACATTCTGCAGGTGTTCTTCCCATTCGGGCAGTAGGCTTAATGCCGGCAACATTCCGTATACAACCAATGCAATCGATTGATCAATCTATTCAGGTACATATTACACTCATTGCACTGTGTATTCCAACGCTATTTGTGGGTAGGACAAGTCCACCCCTTCTTTTGGGTTCATTGGTGCCCATTACAAGACTTACCACAATCCCTGGGGCCTGACAGGTACCAGTTGTAATGTGTCATCTTTAACTGTCCCAGTTAGCGCCGTGTTGTGTGTGCCATTACATAATAAAAACCATTAATCTGCATGTACTTGTATCTATTATTATCCTTCCCAGTGCGGTAGGGGTCTCCCCACCCCGTCGCGGTCCAAGCGGGGTAAACCCGCTCAGCCGTCAGTAACGACATGGTCATCCTTAAGTTCTATCTGCTATCTACGATCGGAGCGCGGGGGGAGGAAGTGGAAGGGGGGAGAAAAATGGAGGCCAAGAATGATCCCCAACGGTGGAGGGCACAGCACGGGTAAATCGGCCAGCCAGGGTCGACCCGGGTCCCCACCGTCCCTCTCCCTGTGTATTCCATAGATTCAATTCCCCTGCACTGGGGTGGTATCTCCCCCCTCCTCCTCACTATTGGGGCAACTCGGATGTTCCCAGTTGAATAGAACTTTTCTCCAAGCCTCGGCGATGGGGCGCCTGCGGAGACCCTGCAGTTCTTCTTTGTGCAGAGCCCTGCCCTCTGCAGCCGCCCACCGTGGCACCTCCAGAGTCCAAGCTCCAATCTGTGGTCCCATAGCCGACTTCCATGATATCGCGATTTGCCTCTTGGCCAGGGCCAGGGACAAATCAATAAATCGGCTTCCAACCTTGCGCTTAGGTGGTCTGGGATACAACCCCAGGAGACAAACCTCCGCCGAGTGGGCCAGTGCACGACCCAGCGTGTCATCTATTTTGGTCATTACTGCCTCCCAGAACCGATGCACAATTATGCAACTCCACGTCATGTGGAGGAAATCTGCATCTAGCTGCCCACATCTGGGGCACCCCCTTGGTTCTCCTCCAAATGCAACCTGTATGCGGTGCGGGGTCATGTATGTCATGTGGACATAATTAAACTGTAAATACTTAAGGCGGGAGTTGCGGGAGACCTTCCTGGGAGATTCTACAACGCGCCGCCATTCTGCGTCATTGACTGTTCTATTAAGTGATCTCTCCCATCTCCCCCGAAGATCCAGCAGCGGGGACAGGGACGCCTCCAGGAGCGACGCATAGAACCATTTGATTTGATGGTCGGCTGTGCCCAGTGTTATCACGGAGTGGAGAACCCCATGCGTCGCCGGTTCCTTTCGCCCTGCACCCCACAATCGCTCAAACGTCCTCACTTGTGTCTCATGCAAGAGGAACTGGCCGGTTGGGAGTCCACAGTTCTCAACAAGATCCGTAAAGGGGAGCAAACATTGGTCCTGAAAGCAGTCCCCAGTTGTGTCAATCCCGGCCACTGTCCACGACATCTATTGCTCCGCCCCCAGAATCGCCTGTGGCTCACCATAGGGTAACCCTATCAGTGGCAGGGACGGTGTGTATCTCGGACCTGCCGGTAATCAAACCATACACCTCCAGCACTGCAAGGCAGTGGCTTGCAGGGTCGAAGCATAAGGTACTTTTACGGTTGGGCTCGGCAATTTAGCCAACAACAATCGTGGATGTTGTCCCGGGTCTGCTAGGTACGTTCCCTCCTGATTCACCCCCTCTAGCCATTGCGCCAACCATTGTAGCTGCGCAGCTAGCTGGTAAAATTCAAAATCTGGCACTCCCAGACCTCCCTCTCTCATAGGACGCTTCAGAGTCCGCAGCGCAACTCTGTGTTTCCCATCTGCCCAAGCAAGGTCCCGCACCAGCGCATACAGTGGCCTAAACCAACCGGCGGGCATCATGACCGGCAGGCTGGCAAAGAAGTATAATAAGTGGGGCAGCATGACCATCTTTGTCAGGGAGATTCTGGCCATCAAGGGCAACCGCAGTGATTTCCAGAAGGCCACACTAGAGCGCAATGAGCGCATTGTCCTCCCCAGGTTACCCTCCCTCATGTCCTCCAGGGAGTGAAAGACTTGGATGCCCAAATACCGAAATTAATTCGGTGTCCAATTATAAGCTTCAGGGAGATCCCCAGGTCTAGGGATTGGTCCAGCCACCGTAAACATGTGAGTTTTATGATGATTAACCCGTAGGCCAGACAGGTCCCCAAATCCCTCCAGTACAGCAAAGGCGGAGTCCGCCCCCCTAACGGCATCATTAAGATAGATCAGCAAGTCGTCAGCGTACAGGGAGATTATATATGTTCTCCTGTTAAGGAATATCCCCAGTCCCTCACCCCCTGCGCGAAGAAGCGCAGCCAGTGGTTCCACCGCCAGTGCGAACAACAGCGGGGACAAGGGACACCCTGTCGGGTACCGCGGGATATCGCGTACTCCGGGGAGATGGTACCACCCGTCCTGACCCGCGCCGCTGGGGATGTATATAACAATTGGACCCATTTCAGCCAGCCCAATCCCAGTCCCATTTTCCGCATCACCTCTATTAGGTAGTCCCAACTAACCGTGTCAAAAGATTTCTCCAGGTCTACTGAGAGAAGCGTGGCTTGAGGCAGGTTCTTCGCCTCAGAGTGATATAGAACCGAATATAACCGGCGTAGATTATATGACGTGTTACGTGAGGGGACAAACCTGTTTTGGTCCGGGTGTATCAAATGTTTCATGTGGGGGAGTAGTCTAAGTGCCAGTATTTTACTGAGTAACTTAAAATCAGTGTTGAGCATAGACAGAGGTCGATAATCCCTCACTCCGGCCTCCAGTCGTTCAGTCTTGGGAAGTGGTATCACAGTTGCCGATCGCGTGGAGGGCGGCAAATGTCCTAAATGAAAGGCTTCATTGTACATAGTTACCAGGCGGGGGGCCAGAAGGGCTCCATATTTAACGTAAAAATCTGCAGAAAGGTCATCCGGGCCCGGAGTTTTACCTCTAGCCAGCAAGGATATGGCTCCCCTGACCTCCTGAATAGTGATCGGACCTTCCAAGTCTTCTACAGTATCTCCCTCCACCACCATCAGGGCCATGGGGGGCCAAGAAGGTGGCAATATCCTCCCATGATGCTCCCGGTGGTGCCGTGTACAGTGTTTCATAGTACATCTGAAAGGCGCTGTTTATCTTATCTGGGTCATGTTCCATCCTATCCTCCGCGACTTTGATTCTGGTAATCGGGGCCCCCCGCCATTCAGGCCTAATGAGCCAAGCTAACAGCCGCCCTGTCTTCCCTTCCTCGCTCTGCATCTTGTCTATATATGCCCTATAATTGTGTGACCTGAGCCTTTCCAAAGCCTCATTGTGCTGTTTCCGCTTAGCCAATAATTGGTCCCACGTTCGGGGGTCCAACTCCTGTATATTATCGAGGACCCTCAGTTCCCCCTCGATCTCTGTGAGTTCTCGATAAAGTGTCTTCTGTATCCCAGTAGTTTGCCCCATGCAATGCCCCCTCACCACCACCTTAAAGGCCTCCCACTCCACTAATGCCGTAGAGGCAGTGTCTGCGTTCTCTATGAAATTTGTGTCTACTGCAGCGCACAGCGCGTCCGCAAAGGGCACGTCCTCCAAGGCCACAGGGTTAAGTCGCCATGCAGGTATCGGGGGTCTACACCGCCATGGGCGGTAAATCAACAGTAGGGGACTATGGTCCGAGTACGTGCGGCCCAGGTATTCGATAGAGCAGGTAAGAGAGCCAATGGTTTGTGAGCACCAAAAAGCGTCAATTCTCATGTGAAGGTGGTGTAGGTGCGAGTAGTAGGAGTATTCCCTATGTCCACTGTGTTGTAGGCGCCATATGTCATGTAAGTCCCAGTGTACCATCCACTCCCGCAGCCCTGCCGCTGTCCTATGCGCCTGCGCTCCCGCCAGAGGAGGCTGAGAGCGGTCCAGCTGGACATCTGCTACACAATTAAAATCTCCTCCCATCACCATCGGCCCAGCTGCTATGTTCGCTATGTGCGCGGAGAGGGAGGTCAAATATGTCAGTTGGTCATGGTTGGGAGCGTAACAACAGCAGAGTGTTATCTCCTGCCCTAGCAGTCGTCCCGTCACTAGCACAAACCGTCCCTCAGTATCCGTTAAAGTGCGAGTCATTTCAAAAGGGACCCCTGGACGCACCCATATTAACGCCGCCCGGGCAAATGCAGCCTATCCAGTGGCAAAGACCTGTCCCCTCCAACGCCTTCTCAATCTACCCACCTCCTCCTGTGTCAGATGCATCTCCTGCAATAGGGCAATCTGCACTCCCCGTCGCTTCAAGTAGTTATAGATCTTATAGCGCTTAGACATAGAGCCCATACCCCTAATGTTCCAGGTGAGTAGTTTCACTTCTTGCTGTGCCATTTCTGCTCAATGCGTTCCAGCATCCCCCCACAGCCCCCCCACCCCACTGCAGCGGGATTTACTAATGGGACCCCCCACCCCGCACGAATGACAAGATCAATGAATTGCAGCGACCCCAAACCCAAAACAACTCCCCGAACCCAGGGCATTCTGGCAACGGCCATCTGCCCAAACATCACTTTTACAAAGTCACAACAAAATGGAGGCCCAAACCAAACGTAGTGAAGACCTCCAGGGGGGTTACGGCTGTGTTGACTTGACGAGTCTAACGTTATCCGTACCCAGCGGGACACTGTGAGTATTGTTGCAAGGCCTCCTGCTCCGGCCCAATCTCATAGTAGCACAGTCCAGCCATTCTCCACTATATGATGTCATCAGCCGTGTGTGGGGTCACCACCGGGAGTTACAGGCTACCTTTACCGGAGGAGTCCGAGTCCGAGCCTCCCGTCCCCTTTGTGGACCTCGATCCTTGGTCTGACGGTGAATCTCCCTTCTGGGCTATCTCCGCCACTGCCTGCAGCGCTGCGGCTTGTTCCAGCTCCGTCTGTGAGGAGTTTGGCTTTTTCACCCCTATTCGTTCTGACCGCCTCTGGGAGCGCTTCCCGGGTCTCCTATCCCTCTTTGTTCGTTGGGGTTTTGGCTCCCGACCCGGCCCCTCCATGCGCCAGACTCTATCACGTTCTGACCGCCTCTGGGAGCGCTTCCCGGGTCTCCTATCCCTCTTTGTTCGTTGGGGTTTTGGCTCCCGACCCGGCCCCTCCATGCGATAGGCCTTGATCCAGTCCCAGGCTATTTGAGGAGTGTCGCAGAAGTGGGTCTTGCCATCCACTATAATGCGGAGTTTGGCCGGGAACATAAGTGAGTACAGGATACCCTCCTCATGGAGTGCTTTTTTGACCTCAAAGTATGAGGCCCGCTTCCGTTGGACCTCCAGTGTGTAATCCGGAAACATGGAGACTTTAGCGTTATTAACTATGAAGGGGCCATCCGTTCGGGCTTTCTGCAGAATGATGTCTCTATCTCTGTAATTCAACAGTCTAGCCACCACCGGTCTCGGGGGCGGCCCAGCGCTGCTGGGCGCGCCGGCACACGATGTGCCCTTTCCACCATGAAAAACTGCGTCAATGCTCCTGGGGCCATTACTTCCTTAAGCCACGGCTCTAGGTATGCCACCATATCCCCTTTTTCAATCCCTTCCGGAAGGCCAAGAATTCGTAGGTTATTTCGGCAACTACGTCCTTCTCCGTCTTCAGCCCGCCATTCCAGGATCCGAAACCTGTCAGTCAGTTCCACCACTTGCTGGGAGAGTGCCCTGTGTTCGGGTGCCAGTTCCTCAAGGCCAGACTCTACCACTTTCACCCTCTCATTAAGCTTTTGATGTTCGGCTCGAAGAAGGCCAAGGTCCACCGACACCGTGCTTATGTCTTGGTGGAGTGTGGCCTTTGTGTCCGAGACGGCCTCCAGAATCTTAGAGAGCTGCTGTTGGATGGGGTCTGGCTGCACCTGGGGATCAGGGTCTCCCCGTGTCTGATTGGTCTGATCCTCCTCGTAGTCAGGGGTATTTCCGGCCTGTTTCCCCCGTGATTTCCCCATCGTTGCAAGGGTAAACAATGTGGGGGTATAGTCCCTACACCAAAGGCAGCCTCCCAAGCAATTACCACCAGGCCCCAGGCCCCCCCAGCCGCTCCTTATGCAATCCCACTGTAGGGCTTCTAACCGTGACACCTGCCTGTGCTCCTGTCCAGGTGTGGTCCACTGCCTCCCAACGGAATCACTCCTCACCTCCAAGACTCACTATTGTCCCCAGGCGTAAGAGCAGCAGGGCCGCTTGACCATTCGTGTCCTCTCTAAGCAGTGGACTGCCCAAGTTCAGATCCGCTACCACGTGCGGTTGATGCAATACGCCACCTTCGGGCCTCCTTCTCTGGTCTAACTGCCCCCTGCTGTTGTGCCTCAGCGCATTCCAGCGTGGCCAGTAGTTCGCGCTACGGCGCCGCCAAGAATCTCCAGTTGCGTAGACCGTTCTTCATAGGCCTCGCTCACCTTCCTCTTCCGCAGACTGTGCCCCCAGATCTCTGAGTGTGCCGCCGGTGCTCGGGTGGTCCTCCCCGAATACAGTGGGGGTCGCAACCTGCCCCCAGCCGGGGCTTTCAGTCTCTCCTAGGCTCTTCGCACCACCTCCGCATTATCCATGTTCCCGGCAGCTCAAGGTTTATCAGCGGCCCTCTCCTCTGTAGTGCGGCATCATTGCCACAGATCTCGTCGCGGCGTCACCACCTTGCCAAATCCAGCCAGCAATTGCCCTCCAGCGGCGCTCCGTGGCCCCCCGTCTCGCCAGGTCCGTCTCATTCTACCCGGAGCTCAGCCACACCGCCTCCTCAGCCGAACAGCTCCAACAGGATCCGCCACTTCCACAGCGTTCAGGTCCGTCGCTCCAGGCTCAGCTGCTCCCCTCGGTCTTCGCAGCGTGCAGTCTATGCATTGCAGTCCGTGTCCGCTTCACGATCCTGCCTCTAGGCGCCTTTTCTTTGCGGACCGGACACCTCTAGTTTAGGCCCACAGTCGCGCTGCTCCCGCAGTTGGGCTGTTCGTCACTGTACGTGAGGCCGGGGCTCCAGGGCCTCGCCACTGCCCTTAATCTCGCCGGCAGCCGGGTCTGAGCGCGGGTTCTTCCCCCCGGGCCCCAGCACCGAGACCTCTATATCCGATCACTTGGGCCGGTCTGTGCCCTACATTTGTGCAGGATAATCGCAGGGCCGGTGCGGAACTCAATGCTCACGCGTCTGCCATCCCTGCTGCTCAGCCACGCCCCCTATGATTCCAACATGTTTGATACTAAACATGATAGGATTCGTTGCAGCCAATTTCGAGATGGTCATCGGGTAATTACGCGGTGCCCCTCTATATGGTATATGGCTGCTTCACTTACAACCTGGGAGAATGGACTCCGTAGGCTGTAGGGGTGTCCTGCTCATGCAGGGGCACCCTCACACTTATAACCAAGCACCCTGCCTTAGGGGTGACTTATAGGTTTTAAGTGCAGTGACCTTAGATATAGTAAACCTATATCTTTAGTAAGTGGTGCTAGCACCATCTTACACAGGCTGCAATGGCAGGCCTGTAGTTCCATTTTGAATGGTCTTCCATGGGTGGCATAATGCATGCTTCAGCCCATGGGGGGACTCTTGGGTAACTTAGTACCATATACTATGGACTGATAAGGGTACCCCAATATCCAATCTGGGATGTACCCAAGTACTGAACCTAACAATTTAAGGGAGAAAGCAGAGAGACTGGGGTCCTGATTAGCAGGATCCCAGTCAGACTAGTCAAAACAGCTTAGTACCAGGCAAAAAGTGGGGGTAACCATGCAGAAGGATCCTACCTTCCTACACTTTGCATTAGAAAAACCTCAGAAATTCTTCACTAAAATAAACAAAGGTTAAAATGGCGTTATTATAGTTAGGTGAAAATGTCAGTTCAAACTAAAACAAACACTGAAATTAACCAGTTATAGTTATTTCAAGTAGCTATAACTCACGCCCTTGCTATGCACTGCTTATGATCCCCCATATTACATTATTCATGACATGTTCTATGATATCATTGATAACATCACTGATGACATCTGAAATGACAACATTGATGCACGGATGTAGGTTGAACGCCCATGGGGGTTTGGGTGCAGGCCCAGCGCTAAACAACCTGCTGTGCACGACAGTGCGCAGCTGGGTTTTGGGTGGGCTCAAGGCCCCGCACCCAAACCCACACCGTGTGCGGCTGGGGGTTAGGTGCCTGTGCGGGTATGTGGGTGCAGGGCCTGGCCTCAAGCAATGCCCTGCGCCCAAGCCCCCCACCCCGCCGATGGACATTGATGGTCATCTTACTTTACATTAAAAAAAATAGAAATTCACTTTAAAAAAAACAAAGGTTACTGTGACATTATAGTTAGGAATTGTTATAACATCTCACTGTACACTTTTAAAAAAGACATTTTCACCTAACTATAACCCCTTTAACCTTTGTTTTTTCCATTAAATATATAAATATGTGTGTGTGTGTGTTTATATATATATGTATATACATATATATATTTACACTTAAACATGTGTTGTGAAGATTAAATCATTTAAAATAGCAAGACTAAATTAACTGTATTGACTTTGAGTAGTTATTAATTAGAAATAATTTAATTATAAGTAATATGTTATATTGTAACTGTTTGTAGAGCCCGCGTCTCACCCAGAAAGATACCTAGGTGCTAAATAAGGAGGGGACTGGGCTGGTCGAGTCTAAAGTCTAGGTAAAGAGCCATGTCCTAACTCAAGGACTGAGGAGGCAGCTGTAATATGCAGGGGAGGTCATTTCAGGCCTTGATCGTGAAGGCGCTGACACCAGCCCTGGCTTTGCAGATGCGGGTATGTACGAGCAGGTGGCCGGTCGACCAGAGGTTTCTAGTCAGGGTGTGGAAATTGATGCAGTTATTGAGGTAGGAGGGACCTAGATTGGCCAAGGCTTTGCACGTGTGAGTGATGAATGTGAAGAGTGCATTTGTATTGACAGGGAGCCAGTAGAGCTGCCTGAGGTGCGAGGTGATGTCTGTGTGAGGTAGGAGCCTGAGTGTGAGTCTGGCCACTGCGTTTTGTATGACCTGATGTCTTCTGGTCAGTTGGGCGGGGATGCCAACATAGAGTGCT
The DNA here is from genome assembly GCA_963921515.1 of Calotriton arnoldi. NCBI lineage: Eukaryota > Metazoa > Chordata > Amphibia > Caudata > Salamandridae > Calotriton > Calotriton arnoldi. Next base: position 181,198 of record CAWUFW010004608.1, on the reverse strand, counting down.
TTGCCATAGTCTAGTTTGCTTATGACAACAACCTGGGTAATGGTTCTGCATGTGTTGATTGGGAGCAATTTGAAGATTTTGTTTGAGGATTTTTTGGGTGTAGGAGGAGACAATCATGTTGACTTGATTGGTCATTGAGAGGTGGTTGGAAACCACTATATCCAGGTTCTTGGCTTGATTACCTGGGCAAGGTTTTGGTCCAAGATCTGCTGACCACCAGTTAGAGTTCCATAGGGAAGTGTTCCGGCCAACAGTACCACTTCTGTTTTGTCTGAGTTGAGTTTCGGACAGTTGATCTTCATCCAGCTAGTGACTTCTGACATGCAAGAGGTGAAGTAGCTCTAGGTGTTGGATGTTTTAGCAGAGAGGGAAAAGATGATCTGGGTGTTGTCTGCATAAATAATGTTTCTGTGGGATCAGATGATGTTGGCCATGTAGGCTGGGGCTGAGAGTTGATCCTTGGGGTAGTCTGCAAATGAGGTTGGTGGCTGCTGAGGTGTAGGGAAGGCTGACCAACAGGGTGCGTTCGGTGAGGAAGGAGCAGAGTCAGCGGAGAGCATGTCCTCTTATTTCATGGTCGTGGAGGCATTGAATGAGGTTGGGGTGTGACACGGAGTAAAAGGAGGAAGATTAGTCGAGTAGGAAGAGAATTTCAATGTCTCCTCTGTCCATAACCAGTCAGGTGTCATCTGTGGCAGCAATGAGGTTAATCTCGGTTCTGTGGCTGGGTGGGGTCGAGGAGGTGGTTATTTTTTGGGTGGTCAGCCAGTCGTTGGTTGGTGATTTTCTCCAGGACTTTGGCAAGGAAGGACAGCAAGTAGATCGGCTGGTAATTAGCCAGCATCTTTGGGTCTGCAGAGGGTTTCTTCAGAAGAGTGAGTATGGTGGCGTGTTTTCATGCATCGGGGAAGGTGGCTGGCACTGATGGAGTTGTCAAGGTGTCTCAAGGCTGTGCAGATAAGATCCCGTCCTTTGGTGAAAAAAAAGTGTGGGCAGGGATCCGACAGAGTTCCTAAGTGAATAAATTGCATGGTTGCTGCTGTTTCTTCCATGGTGTTCATGAGGTGGGAGGTCTTGGCGGTGTCCAGGTGGTTCGTCTATTCCAGCAGGGGGGTTGCGATTGTGGTTGGGACTGGCTTGGTGTCGAATTTGTTGTAGATGATGCTGATCTCGTACCTGAAATGATCGTAGAGCTGGATGCAGAGGTGGTGTCGTAGAGCTGGGTACAGAGGTGCTGTGATGTGGTGACAGTTGTGGAACTGGTGGCAGTTGAGGTGAAATTCTTTACGATGGCAAAGATTTCTTTGGAAGAGTTTGTGCTGTTTTCAATGTGTTCAGTCAGTCCTGATCCCTTGGTGGATCTGATTTTCTGGTCTAGATACAGAGGGCTGACTTGTGGGTGCTCTTGTCTTTGTCATCTTGGGCCTGTCTCCATCTGCATTCGAGTTGCTTGCAGTGGCATTTGGTAAGTCTAAGTTCTTCCATGTACCAGTTCGCTTTCAGCCTAGTCTGGGTTGCAGGGGTGGTTTTGAGCGCAGAAAGTGATCCAAATTTTGAAGTTGGTGATGGATCGTGAGAGGTCGTCCTGGTGTTGTGGTTGGCAAACCTGCATTTCTGTGGTCCATGTTTCTTCTGGGTTCTTGTTCCAGTTTCTTCAGATGGTTTTAGAATGTGCCGTTCTGCATCAGTGGGGGATTAGCAAGTCAAAGCCGATGAGGACATGGACAGTCCAGGCGAAGGAGGTGGGCTTGCCCACCATGATCCCGTTAAAGTTGCTGAGGATGGGAACCAGGAGATATCAAGCAGCGTGGGTTAGGTCTTTCACTCACTGGGTGAGTCCAAGTGTGGTCAGGTCCTCCAGGAGGTTGTTGGTGTTAGGCTTGGTGAGTTCCTCCAGATGCTAAGTGAGGTGACTGAAAAGGATGAAGGAGCTGGAGTCGAGCATAAGGAGGGCTGGGGGGGGGGGCATGCGATGTGGTCCGAGATGGAGTTGCCAGAGTTGGATCATGGGCCAGGAGGCCTCCCAGTCTGGAGTTGTTGGAGATGTATAGATTAAAGGCTAGTTGTTCCAGACGGTCACTAGAGTTTCCGGATGTTATGGAGAAGTAGATGTTCTCTGTGAAGATGATGGCTAGTCCTCCTCTGGGTCAGCAGGTTCTTTCCTGTCTTACAATCATGTATCGGGGTGGGGGCGTTTGCCTTGGTGATAGGGACTGATGTGGGGGTGAGCCCGATTTCAGTCAGCAAGAGTAGGTCTGGAGAAAGTTTGTGCAGAATGTCCCAGAATTTGATGGCGCATCTGATGAGCAAGCAGGTGTTGAGGAGGAAGCTGGTCAGGGTGGGCTGGGAGCGCTGTGGTTGGGGGGTGATATGGTTTGTGTAGTCGTATGTGGGTTTCGAAGTTAGGGCTGGAAGGAGGTATGGGCGGGGGGCACATAGGAGAAGTGGCAGGAAATGCAGGAGAATGCAGTTTTGTCCGTAGAGGCCCGGATGCAGTACTGGGAGCAGCATCCGGGGTTCAGGGCCTGGAGTGCTGCGGCAGAGTGGCATCTAAGGGTCCAGTAGGTTGCTGGAGTACCAGGGGCCCTGGGCACGGGCAGGGTACGGACAGACGCAGACAGGCTTGCCTTTAGTGCGCCTCCGGAGCTCCAGCTGTGCACCCACTGCACGTGTTTGCTCTGCGGCCACCATTAAGTAGGAGTGGGGAGGAAATCCAAGGGAGGTGGGAGGGGCTGGAGCATGCATTGGGAGCAGTGGGAAAGCAGGTGGAAGCACTGCACGGGTTAAAAAACAGGAAGGCCGCACAGAGAAGAAAAGGCACAAAAGCTAGTAAAGAGAATAAGGCAAAACAGCTGAGAAGATGTGCAGGAGTGAGCAAAAAAGCTGAACAAAAGTGAGAGTGCACAGAATGAGAAGAAAATGGTCAAAGGGGCAAAAAAGCTAAACCTGAGCAAGAAAGAGTGCATGAGTGAGAGGAAAAGAGGGCAAAGGGACAGAAGAAGAGAGCTTAAAGGAAAAGGCAGAAAGAGCTGAAAAGGAGGAGAACCAGAGAGAGGAAAGCAGCATGAACACAAGGCTGGGAGCCTCAGAACCACATCGGAGCTGGGTCAGCAAGTGCCAGGCCTGATTGGAGGACTGGGCATAGGTAAGGCGGGTAGGCAAGGCCAGGCATTGCTTACTTTATCGCTGTCCCATGCATTCATCATTAAGTAGGAGCAGGACAAGAAAGGAATTCAAATGGCATTAGGTGGGGCTGGAGCAGGGTGTGGGAAAGCAGGTGAGAGCGCGGCACAGGGATAAAAGCGGCAGGTGAGAGCGCGGCACAGGGATAAAAACGGAAATGCCGTGGGGTGGTGACGCAAAAATGGGTACAAAAGCTGAGAACAGGAGGCAAAAAGGTGAGAGAAAAGAAGCAGAACAGCTGAGTAAGCATGCAGGAGTGGATGAAAAAAGAGGCAGAAAAGCAAAAGAGCTGAGCAAGCGTGAGAGGAAAGGCAGGCAAAGAGGCAAAAGAGCTGAGGGAAAGGCTGAAAAGGAGTAGTGGGCACAGATAAGGTGGGTAGGCAGGGCGAGGCAGTGCTTACTTAATAGGGTACTATTTAAATTTTATAAGTACTAAGTAAATATTTAAAATTACATTTTGGTAATACTTTAAAAATGCTTTAATTTTTATTAATAACATGTAAATTAATTAATAAGTAATACATAATTAAATGTAAAATATATAAAGGAATATATGGGTATATATTCATAATTTTTTTAAGTTCTTTTAGGAGTAATAGGGAGTTTTTAAGGTTCAGTTATGGGTAACATATGAGATAGTAAGGCATTTTAGGATTCAGGACTTGTTAGTGTATGGGGTAGTAAGTGTTTTTTGGATTCGGAGTGAGTAGTCTTTAGAGATAGTGAGGGATTTTTAGGGCTCAGGGATGCTTTGTGTATAAGGGTAAGAACAGGATTCTAGGGTTTAGGGTGGGGCTTGTATAGGGGTAATGAGGTATTTTTAGGGTTCAAGAATGGGTAGTGTATAGTGGTAGTAAGATCTTTTAGGTTTCAGGGATGGGTTATATGGGTTAGAGAGGGGTTTCTAGGAAGCAGGGATTGCTAATGTAAAGGGTTAGTGAGTGGTTTTAGGGTTCAGGGATGGGTACTGTATAGGAGTAGTGAGAGGGTTCAAGGATGTGTTGTCTAAAGGGGTCATGAGGAGGTTTTATCATCAGGGATAGGTAGTGTATATGGGTAGTAAGCGGTTTTTAGGGCTCAGAGATGGGTAGTGTATAGGAGTAGTGAGGGTTTTCAGGGTTCAGGGATCAAGTGTCTATTGGGGCGTGAGGACTTTTTAGCATTCAGGGATGTATAGTGTATATGAGCATTAAGGGGTGTTCAGGGCTCAGGGATATGTTCTTTATAGGGGTAGGAAGAGTTTTTCAGGGTTCAGAAATAGGTTACATGGGGTTGTGAAGGTTTTTTAGAGTTCATATTTATGATAAATCGATGTTGGGGGGGCTGCAAAGTAACAGCTGACATGCAGTGCATCACAAAGCATCCAATCCCTTATTTTTCATCACATTTACTGCACATTTGCTACCATGTTTCAGGGGTGTGGAATATATGGTTTGGGGTGAAGGACATGTTTTTATGTTAATTTTGTCCTTCGGACAAGTAGGCCCAACCCCCAGCTGCACAAACCCTTTGGCTGCCACTTCACAGTACCACATTATGAATCTGGGAAGGGCACTGTCTATAGTTAAGGTAATATTTGTGCACATTTGTTAATGCTGTTCAAAATTGTATTTATGGTTCATTAATGCAAAACCTTTATTATTAGGGTCAGTGCTCTAAGGAAGTGTTGCAAGCTTGGACTGCACTACTTCCTGTGGTTACAGTATAAAAATGTGCACACCGTTTGCAAAGTTTAACAATGTGAGACTACGTATAATGCTCCCAGAATGCTCTCAGATTAGATGCAAATATTTGCAGAAGCTTGAAAGCAAGATTGATGATTATTTGCTTTCAAAATAAAACGTTCACAGTAAAATGCAACTAGGAAAGGAAAACTTTTTACTAAACTACTGTGAACTTTTAGGCACCATTACTTTGAAGCACGTTTAATAAAATGTGTTGATGCATGCTAATATTTACAAAAATATTCATAATGGAAAAAAAGGTGCAACCAGTTTCAACTAGATTATGGGAAATATGAAAATCAACAAGCATTGGCAAAGCCAATAGTTCTGACATTGTTGGTCAGCGTTTTGGTTTTGTCAGTGGGTTTGTTCTTTTGACATGGTTTTTGTAAAACTTTATTGTTGTGGTAGCTCACCATTATAACAAACATTGTCAAACAGCAAAAAATAATTTGGGTCTCAAAAAGCACACAATGCCACAGTAGTCTCTTGCACTGAACAAAACTACTTTGTGTGCCAATATGCTCCTTGTGAAAGAGCTGAATGCTGTCACTCACAGTGAAGTCAGCCGATAGAGAGAGATAGAATTTTAATAAAAACAAAAGGTCCTGGTTAATGCCTGACCTAATTAATGGCCCTCTTCTTAAACATAATCACAAAAGTACACCCAATGGTAAATGCTCTAGCATTAGTGCAGATGTATGGCTTTGATGAATTTATAAAAAATGTACAGAAGTAAGCTAGGAAAGGGTACTCTACAAAATATTTATGAACTGCATTTTAGCACGAGCAAATATGCATGTGTAGATTTGCTCATGCGAAAATCTGCTGAGTGTTCACACGGTCACTTTTCCTCCAACACCTTTTTTCTCAACTCTGGAAGAAGTTTTACTTCTGCCTTTGTCAAAAGTAAATTCACAACCTTTATCAGTATGGAAAAAGATTAGAGAAGAGCTGGTGAATACCCCTAAAACATCCAAATGAGTAGGTTTGCACAGACTCAAAAGGGCATTCTAACCATGAAACTATTGCTTACCACTACTTCCAGCCCCAGTATTTAGATGTGTAGAAAGTTGGCAAAATAAGTGAATTGCTAGTATTCAAACCCTAGTATCATATGAGCCTGGCATAATCAAAGAGGCTATTATAAGAGCGCTTATATAATGAGATTGCTGCCATAATTTGTCACTGCACTATGCAACACCAAAGGGACAAGTGGATTTGTTTACTGGACAAGTAGATTTCTGAAGCTACCTGCCCCATGGGCAAGTAGATATTTTAGAGATTTCCACACCCCTGCATGTTTGTCTATGATTTTTAGTCATTTGGAGCTGAGGATTCTACTGGATTTCTTTTTGATTTTTCTTGCTTGGCTCTTCCTTCTTTCAGATGTCAGAGGGAGATTGGTGCCTTGCTATTCATCACTTCAATAATCTACATCTACAATCAAGTACTACAAGATAGAACATTTATTACCCTTTGTGTTTTTTTTCTCATATTTGGGACCCACTTAAGGAACCACTTTACACCTTTCACATGTACTATTAAGTAGAGGGTGGCATCTAGGCTACTTGGAGGAGTTGTGTTTTCCTCAGGCAACCAAGTAGATGATTCAACAGACCTTCTCAGTGTCCAGTCCTTGACATGTGGGTGTTGGCAGGCTCACTGGGGGTGGTTCAAAGGCCAGCTGTGAGTTTGGTGCCCTAAGAATCTCTGAGGCTATCTAAAAGCCTGCCCTCTGTCTTTGAGGGATGGCTAATTAAATGTGATGGCGATACACAGGCCTCTGAGCTTTTCTGAAATCCAGCTGAAGTTCCGGTGTATCCCCGGTGGCTCATGAGATGGCCAGCTAAAGGCCATGTAAAAGTTGACTGAGCGTGGATGGGCGTATGATGAAATGGCTGGGGGCCAGCAAAGAAACTATAGAGGTATTTGATGGGCTAATGTCAAGCATAGCGTTGGCTGGCAGAGTAAGCGTAGATGTAGAAGGGTTGAGGATTTCTGAGGGTTAGTTGGGGATCTCCTAAAGACTAGTCAGTGTTCTCTAATAGGGTCTCTAAGGTAGGGACAGAGATGGCTGTCGGCAGTTGAGGGTGTCTGAAGGCCAGTAAATGAAGTGTGAGTGACTTTGAGTGTGTTGTGTGTGGCTGAGTGCCAGCTGGGATATCTGAGTGTTAGCTGCCGGTGTTTGAGCCTTATGAAGTTAATGTGAACTGAGGGAGGGGCCTCACAGTTTCTGTATTTTGATGTTTCATGGAAAACAATTCTAAGTTTACCATATATGCAGGCTGCTTTTAAAAAGGGGCTTGTTGATAATCCAAAGATTCCAAAACAACTTTCACTCTTTCCAACTTCAACTTTAACAATGTCACTCCCTGATTCATTATCAGAAGATTTGCAAGTACACAATCATTCGAATACCTCTCTCCTTCAAAAAACCAACTACCGATCTCATCACCTTTGTGAAACACCAAGGGGCTGACAACAACCCGAACGGGAGACAAACAAACTGGTATAAATGACCTTTCCACCTGAACTCAAGGTACTTCTGACCTGCCCCTGACATAGGAATTATAAAGTATGCATCCTTTAGGCCCATCTTTACTAACCAATCTGAATCCAGCAAAACATCTCTCAACAGATGAATGCCCTCCATCAAATGTCTGTATCACATAATAATTTAGATCCCTCAAATTGATCACAGGTCTCCATCCCTTGTCCTTCATCTCTACTAGAAATAACATACTTATAAACCCAATCTGATTTTCCTCTACCTCTATTATTGCTTCTTTTTCATAGTCTCTATCTCTTCCATCACCATGTTTAGTTTTTCTATGTTGAAACAAATCTCCCATGGTTCCTGTCTTTGTATAGGGGCAGAATTGAACGCTATTGTGTAACCCACAACAGTCTCCAACACCCAAGGATGGTTTGTAATACCTTTACCATGTTTTCACAAAATGTCTCAATCTTCCACCCACCTTTTCTTGGGTAAAACCAATAGAGATCCTCATACTCGTACCCATCTGAACTTGGTGCAGATGACTGTCCTCAGCCCCTTGCGGCTCTAGATCGGAATCCCCTTCCTCTTTGAGGACAGAATCCATATTGACTTTGGGTTCCTCTGTAGAATCCCCTGTTAAAACCTTGGGTCCTATAGAAGCTATGGCTGAGAGGTTGCCCTCTCTTCTCAGCCCTGCCATAAAAACTACCAGCTCCACCAAACACCTTGCGCATATTGAACTGAGCTTTGTCCAAAGCTGTAAAAGTATGCACGTACTTCCCCAAGCTTTGACTAACCCTTCACCAAAAAGCATGCCTTTGGGGTCCTCACTAGACTCTTTGGGACCAAATTCTCCCAACTTTGGATTAATGAGAAGCAAAACTGCCTTACGCCTTTTGGCAATCAGCCTCACATTCGGACTGCCCAAGAAATAAAGTGCCCTCTGGCACCAGCCTCTCAGTAAATTAATATCCAGATCTGTTCCCTTCAGATATGCCTCTTCTACCATGTCAAACATTCTCGCAAGAGGCCCTAGTGTATCCAGGAGCTTGTCCTCACATTGTTTAAGAGATTTCTTTAGACCTTTCCTTGGGTCTCTACCTAGCTTAAACATATATGTAATTAACTCCTGGTCCAGATTAGAAGTCAACGAATCTTTATCCACGATAACAGGGCGTGAGCACTCTGCTCTCATCACATTGCGTTCCCCTTTGTCCAGAGGCCTTCAAATCCAATGCATAATATAGTCTGCCACATGACTCATAGGCCACCAGTCGGATCCCCTTGGGTAACGTATCTCTTTAGGGTCAAACAACTTTTGACCAAGAGGATGAACCACAGTCTTGTTACCTCTGCGCTTGCTATTTTCAATTCCGCCAAAATCATCCTCCAAGTCATCTTTATAATTCAAATCAAATATGTACTCATCTAAATATTTATTCTTTAAACCATCTGCATGGGTATCCTGCTCATCAGAAGTATTGCCATGAACACCCACTCTTAGCGAGCCGCTTGGGACTCCTCTTCCTTCAGCACTGGAATCCATATGCTTTATTTTACCAGATCACTTGCTCCCTGGTCCTCTGTGAGCTCTATCCTCACCTCCCGATATTGAAAGATATTTATCTTCCTCATCAGTATAAATCCTTTTCCTACTGGACATGGCTGATCTTACAGATTCTTGGACTAAACTCCTAATTTCCTCAGTAAATAATTTTTTTATCATAGACTCCTGTGCCTCAGTATTAACCTTTTTTCAGACATGACTGAAAATGATCCCTCACAAGTCTAAACACAAACCTCCAACTGCTCTTACACTTTCCACAGCTGACAGGCACCCCGTTTACAAGGTGCAAACTTCTCCGTTATTAAAAAGGCATAATACGTTGCCTAGCAATGTCGTAAAAGCTAGGCAACCTACCCAACTGCCTTTTGAAACAGCTCAGGAACATTCTATTGAAAAGAAGCCAAATCCAAAATGGTGCTTCCAAACAGAGTCTTTCTTATTTAAATTAATTAAATTGACCAATTACATTTTTTATTGAAAGCGCTAATACGTGCACTAGATTTGGACTGCCTCCCGCTTCCTCAGAACTCCGAGGCTCACGTTAGACAAAATATATAAAAAGAAAATGGCCCTCGGTTCGCAGCCAAAGCTTAGCACTCCCTGCTACAGAGAGGCCTCTCTTCTAAAGCCTCGTGCACCATACTGCAGAGAAGCCAAAGCCTTGCGCTCCTCGCTATGGAGAGGCCTAGCTTCTAAAGCCTCGTGCACTGTGCTGCGGAGACGACAAGCGCAGCCAACGGTAAGCGCGAACATCTAGATGCCCTTTTTCCAAAATAGCCTGGAAACTCTGCCACATTTAGCAGGATACTTACCTGAACCGCTAAAATTAACAATTGAAATGCTGTCACTCTTAAATAAACAACCCAATAAGGAATAAACCGACTACCCGTTTTAAACCTAAAAACAAACCTCCACATATGTTTACATACAGTTAATAACCACTTAATCACTAACACGTTTGGCCCAAAAATTGGGTCCTTTACAAGAAATAATCTCTCCATACATACTAATTAAAAATACACATAACACATAAAGTACTTACCTGCTCAGAAGCAGCAAACAAAAGAGGGAGAAGATGGTGGACAGCAAGATTATATGGGACCTCTAAGTTCTTTTTTCATTCTTTGGTGTTTAAGTTCTATTCTGAGAATTCTTTGAAGTGTTTGCTGCTCAGAAGTAAAAGTCTTTAATAAAATCACGATTCTCTATGCAGTAAACTTATGAGATCTGACATTCTCTTCCCGTTTTGGTCATAAGCCATTGAAAGTCATGTTGGATGTATGTAAAGCCAAATGTATACCAATCTCTACTTTTGGTAGTGAAATATGGGGCTACACAAACATAGATTCTCTTGGGATTGCAGAGAACAAATACCTCAGAGGGTTCCTGGGTTTGGAGCAATATATCCCCACAGAAATTCTACATGAAGAATCAGATTTTAGCTATATTACAGATTATTTTCAGATGCATCCTCTTTTGCTTTGATGCAGTGTCTGGTCAAAAGATGTCTTAAGCCTGAACAGATTCATAATACTTGATTACATGAAATTAGACAATGTACTTAAAATACCATGGCTAGTCTATATAAGAGAACATTTCATAAAATTAGGAAGACCTGAGTTATTTTTTAATCCATCTAATATTACAAAATAAGACATGGCCTGGTTAAAGTAGATGTTTAATCTAAGAATGGCAAATGAAAGAGAAGCTTTATCTTTGGCCAAACCACTATTTCGAAAATTTATTATGGTCAAATTGGTTCCAGGGATAGAGCCATATTTACTTTCTGACATGCGAATCTACCATGCTTGTCCTTTAACTTTTTTTAGGTTGGGTCCATTTCATCAGTTGTCAGTATACTGATCCCCATATTGTTCTTGTAACCTATCCTTTAAATGTAACACTTTGCACATTGTGATGATATGTCCTATGTTTGCATAGCTTCGACATACATTTTTAAAACCCCTCTTTTTAATTTATGATTTTGATCAGGGTAGGCCAGCTTTTTTGCTTTTACAATTTTTAGCCTTGCGGTTAATTTGTTACAATTTATCAATGTTTCTTATGAGGGTCTATAAAGCAGTACAATATGGGGACACTCCTTGAGGCGTTGATTGCTGAAATCATTTATGTAACATTTTATTATGCTTTTATATGATGGCTTTTAATGTGCTTGTATGATTGTACTGCAAAATAGAATAAACGTTTATGATGATGGTCTTGATAAAATCTGCAATACTGTGTCAGTGACCGATACCAATCATCAGGACAGCAACTAGCAAGCACCCTCAATCTCTGAATGAGATGGAATGTTCCCTGAATCTTTGGCAGAGAGATATATTCTCTTAGTATCATCAGTCCTGGACAAAATGGAGGTGGGTCACTTGAGCAAGGTTTTTACCTCTTCCCAGAACCTAACACTAAACAGCTTAGCATTCTACAAGATTTGCAGGAGGTTTGGGACCCCATTCCTGGAACTCTTTGCCTCAAGGGTGAATGCTCTCCTTCCAAAGTTTTGCTCCAGGTTTCTAGAACACGGAGATTAGGGATGGATGCTCTGGTTCTAAATTGACCAAGTAAGCAGTTGTTTGCCTTTTCTCCTTTTTCATGAACTAAGAGGGTTTTGTTCAAGATTCAGCAGGAAAGAACTTGTATGATTGTAATTCTTCCTTTTAGGTCCAGAAGGCCCTGATTCCCACTTATCAAAGAGCTGTGCCTCAACCTCTTTTGGTTCTTCCTCACTCGCCTTCTCCTCTAAAGATGATCAGCCCTCTACTTCCTTTTCATCTCACCCTGTCAGTCTGGAAGTTAAAAGATCAAAGCTCTTGAAACAAGGGTTGTCTCCACATTTGATAGAAGTGGTCCAGGGTTCTAGAAGACCCTCCACTAAGTACTATTCTAGACATTGGACCATATTTGATTTTTGGTGTTCTTCACACAATCTGTCTTGCCCTATTTGTGCAAATCTACAATTCTCATTGGATAGGTTTGATAATAATCTTTCTATCTCTGTTCTTAAAATTGCTGTGGTTTGCAAACAAGGAATTTAGTGAGTCTGAAACATCACTGAAATAGGCCGATGTTCTAGTTTCCCAGATTGTTAAGGAGTTTTTCTATTTCTTATTCTATCTGTCAGTCTTCAGTTCCTCTTTGGGATCTGCCATTAGTCTTAAAATGTTTGCAATCTTTTTCTATTTGAACCTATTGACACTGATGACTTGAAATATCTTTTTTGCAGTGTGTTCTTTTAGTGACAATCACTTCAGCACAAAAGTTAGGTGAGTTTTCTATTTTGTTGTGTCATTTAAAAAAAAAGTTTTTGGATGATGCTGTTATATTGAAACTTGATCCTTCTTTCTTATCAAAAATGAATTCAAAATGTCATAATTTTTAAGAGATTATCTGTCCTGGTTTCTTTCCCGTTTCCTCTTCTGATGAAGAAAGGTTACTGAAATTGTTGGATGTTAAGTCTTCTTTAACTGCTTATCTTAACAGATACAGTGAATTGAGGAAATCAGATTCTTTATTTGTTACCCATGGCCTTCCTTGTAAGAATGATTCTACAATCACTTTGAGTCACTGGATTAAGAAATAATTTTGTTTGCTTATTCAAATTTGTATGAATCATCACTAGGCAAGTTCCAAAGATGTTCCATTTGAAGTGTGTCTGCTTCTTGTGCTGAGTTCACTGTCTTATTGGAAGAGATTTGCAGAGCCAGGACTTGGGCCTCCGAACATACTTTCATAAGGCATTATAGACCTCAGAATACTTAGAAGAACTTTGGTTTGGGGTTTTGCAGACTGCAAAACCATGAGTTTTACATTTTCTTGTTTTATGATAGATTTGGATCACTTATCATTTTCAATTCAATCACTGGTTTGCTTTATTTGGTGTCATGAATTGGTTTCTATCAAAGGCTTTATTGCTTTGGTATACCTAATTATTAATGGCTGGGCCGAGGACTAGGGAAGTAGAGGTAATGCCCTGATTACTAACTGGTTATCTTCCTTACTTTTAGTCCAATTCGTCCTTGTCCCAGTCATCATAAAAAGGTCCTCCCTCCCTAGGTCCAGGCAAATGACAAGGTTTGGATTGCAGGAAGTGCTGAAAGAATGCTAGCTGTTATTAATACCCAGCTGAGGGTGGGTAGGGTAAATTAAATCATCTCTGTTTCCTATATTAAAGATTGGTAGCAATCATAATTGGTAATGGCTGGGATAAGGATGAGTAGGATTAAGAGTAATGAAGATTATCAATAAGTAATCAGGGCATTACTTCAAACTCATTTATGGTGATTCTGGTCTGGCAGTATAGAGACACCATCCTGGTGTCCGATAACACCCACTCCAAAACAGAGAAGCAGAACTCCTGCTTTTTGATGCTGAGCACTGACTGGGCCCTCCCTTCCACAAATTCTACTTGCCTGAGTTGCAACTTGCAGCCACTGAATCCTAAGGTAGTTAACCATTTTTCTGACCAGTGGAGAAAAATTAGCACAAAAGGAGACCCTCGGATCATCACCTCCCTTCCTCACTTATGATGCTGGCCAAGGCTTCCCACTCAACATGTTGCATGGATTCTGCTGGTTATGCAGAACTGTGTATTAGGACAACAGGACATCAGAGTGTAGGGACTGATTCTCTTTACGACATCAGTGCCTGTCAGACCAATCCCGGCTAGCTCACAGTGCCTCACTTTCCCAGAGTAACAGGTGATTTCAGTAACCTCAAACATGACCCTGTAGTCCCCAAGGGAACTGTGGAAACAGATCCTCCCCTTTCTTTACTCACTTACTCACCCATGCATGCCCATAGTAAACATAATAAAGACACTAAGAATGTTTACAATACATTTATTGAAGCTATCAAGGTCTATTATGAAGCAAATGTGCTGTGATCATTAGGCAGATACAACTAAACAAAGTAATTAGCATTACCAACAGATGGTATTAAACAAACATCCCAACCATGGCAAATTATATATCTGTCTAGGTCTACCCTTACTACATGAGCACAGTGATATATTTGCGGTCTCCGGAATTGGCCTAGGACCTTATACCTGGTGTACCAGTTAGGTGGTTCTCATCATGAGTATAAACTTAGTTTACATAGAGCTGCATATCAGGCACTGCTGTCATTCCAGAACAGTCCTGTGCCGGAATTCTCCTCTGTGCCCCCAAGGGGACAGAACATTGTTTATATGATAAAACTATTGTGCTAAAGATTCAGCTGTGTGACTGTGTTATGTCTGAAAGGACAAGCTAAAGGAGCTGTGGCTGAATGAGCAAAGAAAACAGTACATTAGGATGTTATGTATTCCAAGCAACCTTGTACAAAATGTGTAGACGAAATCCCAAGATTCTCAAAATAATGTTGCAAAATAAAATATGCTATATGTGGCTATGCAGAGCGAACAGAAGTGAGCCTAAAACGTCTAAAACTCAAAACTAAGGGAGAACCAAAGTGGGCCCAGAAGGGAAATCACGACACCCCCTCCTTGGTCGTGAAAGCAACTCGGCTACTAACAAAATGATAAAAATCACAAGCCAAGCAAATTCAATGCAATGCTATTATGCATAATAACAAAAAAATAGGCTTAATGAAAAGGAAATGGAAAATTTAGAAAAGGGGCTGAATTTACTGGAAACGGAGGCACCCCGGATGTCTTCCACCGAGTCATTGTTTATTAAATATGAAATGGATTCAGCGTCCGCAGACGATGATTTCACAATAGCCCCATTTAGAAGCTCCAAAGAACAGATTTGATCCTCGTTATCAGCCGATGCTAAGGAAGTACTTTCTTGTGCTGCATTCGTGTTATTAGAGCCAGAGTTTGAAAGTGTAGGAGCCAAAGCATCGAATTCCTAAGAAGGGAGTGGCTCATAGCAGGTGTCTTGAATCAACTGTGAGTTCATGGGACAGCTCCAAAATTGGGTTGTTATCGGACTCATCAATCGGTCCATGTTCATAGGAACAGTCAATTGCATTGCAAGACAAACATCGAGGGCCCATTCGAAGGTACACCATAGTCAATGAAACGTGGGTTGCATGCAAGTGAACCAGGCGGATCTGAAAGGCAATGACTAGTAAGGGTTCAGTAGGTGGAGCAGTGGGGCTCCAAAGAATAATTTTATGTGTTCACTGCAACAGCTGGGCTGGTGGTAAGCCCATTACCAGTGGGCTTTGAAACAGAACATCCATTGCGGAGCAGCAAAAATAGAACCAAAACGCAGCAATTGAGGAATAACACCAAGGGTATGCTCCCCAAAATCCCTTGAAAATAGAGAATGTATAAAGGCCTGTATTACTCCAAAAAGTTTCTGGAAGGTACTAACTAAGTTAGTCCCGATTGTTTTTAAAAAAGTGCGCTATTCTAGCAGTATTGGATGCATTAAAAATACGATGCACAAGCTCACCAAAATGCTGTGGGAGGTTAGTGCTTTAAAGTGACTGTATTTTGCTGGATGTCCTTTCAACCTGTAGGTCAAAGGTTTCTAGGGCAGATGTTAATGCCACGTATTTTTGAACCAATAAGGCTTTGAGTCTGTTTAGCTTGTTGAAATCAACCTTCAGAGTTGGAATGGAAGGCCACAAGGTAATATCAGAAACTTCATGCGTGGAGGAAAAATCACTTTATTACAGCAAGTCACTATCTGTGAAACAGAAAGGACACGAGCAATACCGGATCTCATCCCACAACACTCGATCGTTTAGCACTTAATAACTTCCATTAGAAAGTACAATCATTTGAGGGAGGATTGAAGGGCAATGACCTAAAATCTCATGTAGGCTCTGTGATTTCCACCTGCTTCTTTCAGTTGCGTAAAATCAGAAAGATAAGCAGGCTACTAACCCAAGCAGCTCTGTTACAGGTCCTGATAGCCATGGTCCTATCACATCTAGACTACGCCAACGCAATATATCTTGGTCTACCACTCGGCCTTACAAAACGGTTACAGATGGTACAGAACCAAGCGGCTAGACTGATATACAAACAGCCCAGGTAGCAACACGCTTCCCCCCTCCTTAGGAAGCTGCACTGGCTCCCTATTCCCCAACGCTGCGCATTCAAAATTGGCTGCCAGGTGTTTAAATCCCTGAATGGCCGGAGCCCTAAATTCATAGATAGCCTCATCTCTCGCTACCCCCCTCACGAAACCTCCGCTCGGCCCAGCTCCAACTTTTGACTGTCCCTACCTTCAAGCTGAAGCGCCAAGGGGGATGTAGGTTTGCAACTCTGGCCCCCCAATTGTGGAACTCCATCCCCCTGGAAATCAGGTCAAGCACTGATCTACTGAGATTCAGAAAATCTCTCAAAACATGGCTGTACATCCAAGCATACGAATGAACTGTTCCGGGCGGCACCCCCTAGTACTCAGCGCCATAAAACCAACCGGTGTACGAGCGCTTTATAAATCATTTTTAACATAACATAACAAGGGGCTGGTTTTCCTTTTAGAAAACAGGCCATATTAGCTATGGAAGTGTTACATGCTCCGTAAATTGTGATATGTTTACAAACAAATGAGTGTTCCCTCCTTTAAACATTGGTAATCAAAGGGAAGTGACCACAATTTATGAATAAAGCTCTCTCCCAGAGGTTCATATCTTCCTACTTGAAAATGTTTCATGCAAGATGTAAATTGGAATGTTGAAATTGGCAAAGATATTACGCCATGAATTGACCACACTACAGAAGGTGTTTCAGCTATTGTGAAAGGCAGTTGTTCTGACTTCTTGATTTGTAACATTGTGTAAGTGGCATACTTTTTTACCAGGAGTCACTGTTTATGTGTCAGATTATAAGGCAAGAATAGGTGCGTAAAATACACCATGGCACTCAGCCAGATTTTAATACCTTAAGTGTCCAACTAAATTGCATAATAGATCTAAGCTGACTTTGCCCATGGTACAATGAAGACATGCCATTTTGTATTATATCAATAACAGACGACACAATGTTATTCAAGCTATAAATGCGAGAAGACAACATATTAATACTAATATCCACAAAAGCAAGTACTTTATCCAAATTATCTTCATCAATTTGCCATAAACATATAGCAGCTTCTATCTGTGACAATTTCCAAATTTCATTGTAAGTGGCATAAATTAATCTTTTAGAACGCGGATACTTAGGACCCAACAAGAAATCTGATCGATCGATGTCATCCAACAGGAGAGAGAGATGCTGTTTAACTGCAGACAGTGTGGAATGTTCCAACCATTGTTGGCACAGTTTCCCTATCGAATAGCTGGTGACTATCCATGAGTGTTGAGATTAGGAATAACGAGGATCCGGTCTGCTTGCCTTAAACTCTGGTGTGGAATGAAAAAAATTAGCATAACAACCATTTGTGTCCACTGGCCACAATAACCACCCACTTGGACCAGAAAGTGTGGAGTTGAATGAACCATTCTACACCAGACTATTGAGCTGTAATTCACGGTAATTTGTTAAATGTTGCTAATTATCAAATCGGACAATAGAAGGCATATTAGGTGAATTCATGTCTTTACTTTTAGCAAGTCCTAGACGTGTAGTCTATTGAACTGTGTCATTTAGAAAAATCATTTGTATTGGAATCAAGCACGCTCGAAATAAGGTGTCTGTTCTCGGAATCTGCCAATGTTTAGTACCCCAAATTGATTTTAATTCAATGGCATCTTTCCAATACTCATAGCCTTTAAAATGCTAATCATGTGACAAACAAATATGTATATATGAGTTTGGTTCACATCACCATACATTTCTTTAAGTGTGGGGACAAGTTTAACATAGAAAGACTTTGGGTCTGATGTATCATGACCAGAAAAATATGTGAATTTATCACAATATTCTGTTGAACTCCCTTCCAGGGGAGTTGGACAATGTTCCCATTGTATGTAATTAAAAAGTGTACATTGAACACTAGCTCTATGTAAATAGTGATGTGCATAATGATGATAACGGAATATTTCACCATAATTAGCAGAATTTAAATACAAGTCCTCACTTTCAATAATAGTTTAATATTCCAGCTCAGAGAGCATGGAGTTAACAGTGTCAACATCCCAGTCATCAAAATGCAACCCAGGTACAATAACATCAGCCATGGAGACCTTAAATACAGAAAGAATTTGCAGAATTTCTGTAGGACCGAAAATATCATAGGGGACCTTATCCCAAACAATTCCATCAGTTACTGGAACAGCTGAAATGTTCACGAGGGACAGATCTCTTCTCAATTGATCCGAAGACGAGTGAGGCGTTCACACCTCATCCACCAGTTCCATGACAGAGCGTTCTGGAAGGTAATGGCCATATATTAGCAAGAAGGAAACAGTCACAAATCCAATCCAAAGAAATAGGAAAACCAAGGAAGTTGTTATCCAAACATATATCCAAGGTGGGACCAGGTAAGTGTGTTTTAGCCAGGAAAAAAAACACAGACTAAGGTAGGCGGAGTGTCTAGAACAGTGGAACTGTTAAAAGAGTCAGATGAAAAATCATCTGTTACCACAGAATAACCAGAAGTAGTTTGCGCTGCATTGGGACCAGAGTCACACGGACCCCAAAGATCAGTACCTTGGTAAACGATGAAAACAAAGACGGTGCACAGTGTCGAGGAAGTGATGCTTCATTTGCGCCGGGCGCGTCGGTTCCTTATGACCACAGAGGAGGTGAGGCGTCGGTTCCTTACTGCGATGCAGGGGAGGTGAGGCATCGGTTCCTTACTGTTGCCGGGGAAGTGACATCGCAGTGGCGTCGTGGCGTCGGTTCCTAAGGATAATGCGGGGTCGATGAATTCGGGAGGTCACCCACATCAGGTATCGGCTCTGCGATGATGGATCACTGGTGAAGTCGGGGCTGCGGTGCGAGTCGGGATGGTGTGTCGTGAGCGTCACTAGGGGTGCTCTCGGCTCCAGTGCAGGCAGCGGCCTTGGTGGCGGCTTCTGAGTCGATTTGGTGCCACGTTGGCAGGCATCGGGGCTGTGGTGCAAGTCGGGGCGGTGCGTCGTGCACTTCATGATCGGTGCCCACAGCTTCGTTGTAGGTTGCGGCATTGCTCACCAGCATCGGTGTTGCCATTTCCCTCTGTGGCAGCTGAAACAGCAGTTCCAGGTGCAGGAGGACAGAGGTAATTAAGTCTTTGTGTCCCTGAGACCTCAGAACAGGAGGCAAGCTCTACACCAAGCCCTTGCAGATCTTCTTCAAGCAGGACACACAGCACACAGCAAAGTCTTGGTCCTCTCCTTGGCAGAATCAGCCATTGTAGGCCAACCCCACACAGCACACAGCAAAGGGACAGTCATTCTCCTTCAGTTTTCACAGCTCTTCTCCTTGGCAGAGGTTCCTCTGAGTCCAGGAGTAATCTAAAGTTCTAGGGTCTGGGCCCCAATATTTATACTCAATTTCTCTTTGTTCTCTTGTGGCAGAGAGACTCTGTTCTCAGTTCAAACCAGTTCTGTCCTCTCTGGTCCAGCTTCCTGGCAGGAGGTGGAGACAGCATTGTCAAAGACAGACAAGGCCTATTCAGATGCAGGGAAGTCTCCTCCCACCACTCTAGAGGCAGCCTAGGTATATTCAGCCCAGCCCTGACTCATCCAGGAAAGGCAGGACACACCTCAACCCCCCCAGTGGCTGTCTGAAGATAATGCACATTCCCAGCCCTTGTCACTAGAAAGCCATACAGTCAATCCACAAACCAGCAGAGGCACACAGGATGGCTAAGCAAGAAAATACCCACTTTCTAAAAGTGGTATTGTCAAACACACAATATAAAAATCATGTTTACTAAAAGATGCATTTTTAAATTTTGAGTTCAGGCATACTAAACTCCATCGTTCTACCTTGTCCCAATGGGAAGTTATAATTATAAGATGTTATAAATAAACTCCCATTCTATCCTATGGGACAGATAGTCTTTCCATAATGAAAACCGAAATACACTCACCAGTACATGTCCTACCTTTTTACATACACTGCACCCTGCCCACGGGGCCTACGTTAGGGGTGACTCACATGTACTAAAAGGGAAGGTTAGGGCCTAAGAATTGGGTGCACTTGTCAGGTCGACATGGCAGTAGAGACTGCACACAAACAATGCAGTAGCAGGTCTCAGACCCCTTTGAAAGGCTGATTGTGTGGGTGGCACAATCAGTGCTGCAGGCCCACTAGCAGCATTCGACTTACAGGCCCCGGGCACACACAATGCACTGCACTAGGGACTTAGTGGTAAGTCAAACAAGCCAATCATGGAAACACTAATCCATATGCACTATTTACACAGGGAGCACTTGCACTTTGTCACTGATCACCAGTGGCAAAGTGCCCATAGCATCTAGACCTGCAAAAATAACATCCAGCACACAGCTAAAATCCAGGAGGCAGAGGCAAAAAGACAGGCGAAACCACGCCAAGGATGCCAGGTCTAACAGGTAGCGAGAGGAGTTAGGGAACTACCATGGAGTCCTCGGGCCTCCTGTTTAGAATCGGCCACATGATGTAATTTTACTTGAACAATGGAGGCAAAACAATTGTCTTTACAACCAGCGAGCAGAGGCAACACAATGGTTCTTGTACCTTGAACGCAGAGGACTGGCACTTGTGCACGATGTAATGGGCCAAATTCCTTCTTCACCGCAATCTTCTCTCAAACAAGATCCCCAACTTGTGAAATCCATCCGGAAAGCACTGGCTGCTCCTTGATTCCAGAAGAGGGAGACTTCTTCAACTGTTCGCTAGCTTGGCCATCACAGAAGATTTGTAAATCCTTTAAGACAGCAGAACAATCATTTACGTAAAAAAGCGTAGCTCCCGCCAGGATGTCTGGACCGTCAAGGTCTGGAACGTACATTTTGATGCCAAAGAGGACCTAGTAAGGGGTCTGGCCATCCAGAAATCATTTAGGGAGATTATTAAGTGTTCTTTGTACCCCATATAAGTGATGTATCCACTTACGTCTTGAACCTAATACTCTAGCTGTTAAGGATTGCTTTAAGTCATGGTTCAACCTCTCAATCACCGAATTTCCCTCAGGATGTTAGGGGGAGGAGTGATGCACCTCTACACACAGGGAAGCCATGGTATCCCTATATGCTTTGGAGGCGAAAGCAGGGCCCTGGTCCGAGTGAAATGCAGTGCAGGCATATGTTCCGATAAAGACTTTCAAATCGTTCATAACAGTGAAAGCATCAGCCAAACGTTGTGGCCACACCTAGAGGAACCTTGAGCATAAATCAACTGCAAGTAAGATAAATTTAAACACTCCATCTGAATTTAGTAGACCACAATGGTCCAAATAAATGCAGCCAAAAGGTTTGTTTTAAATCAACAGGCATGTCTGCGGTGGGCAAGCCATGGTGGAACTTTTAGTTTGTTGGCAAATGTCACAAGAAATGACATATGTCATAGCCTGTTTTTACAAGCCATGCCACCAATAACGCTGTTGTAATAAGGAAATTGTGGCCTCCACACCTGCATGTGCCGATGCAACACCTTCATGCGCACCTATCACTAAAGTTAGTCTACGATCTCGGCTGGGAATCACACAATCACAAACTCCTGGAATTGTAGCAAGGGGAACTTTTTGTTTGCTTAAATGATAAGTATATTTAGATGGAAAACCCTTTGGCAAAGGGGTGCCATCGTGTGCAGCATGAACCGCAGCCAGTATATCATCATCTAGCCTTGTATGAGAATGAGTAATCGCAGCAACTGTCACAGTCGAAACCGTGGATTTGGCAGCTTTATCTACCAGAGAATTCCTAACAATGTGTATTCCAAAACGCTGATGACTTAATGTATGAATTGCATGAGCCCACAGTAACCTATATTTGAGGTCCGCTACCTTTATCCAAAGCAGTTTATGCTTTATAGTGTTTCCTTTAGAATCCCTGAAACCATTCTGGAGCTAATAATGCAAATTATCATTAAAAGACTGGACACAATAATACAAATCACGCACTACAAGAGTGGTAAATTCAGTATCCGTATTTTTCAGTGCCAGAATTAAGGCTTTCAGTTCAGCCAACTGTGCAGTGCAGTCACCTAAGGACTGCATGCAAGTTATTTGTGGTTGGAATGTACCATCCAACATTGCACCATGGATGGAGGTGCATGCCACCGAATATTGGTGCTTGGTGCCTATGGCAGGCTGGGCTGAACCATCAGTATACACAATAGATTTATACTGCACAAGAGTCAAAATATTGCTAGGCATTGGATAAACATGCTCATATTGCAGAGATGCGTGTGTTTTTAAAGACAAAGTCTATGTCTGTAGCTGTTAAGGATGTTGCCCATTGTATCCAATGTGGATGTAGGGCTTTTGCTTTGGGGACATTAACTTTTGTAACAGCCTCCAAGGCTGGAATCGGAAGACCGTCAATAATGCGTTCACCCTGTGCAAGTAGCCGCTCTTTAATAACAGCCATTTAAGCTGCAGTCAGTAGTTTTTTCAGTGGATGCAAAACGCATTTCCGCATTGGAATGTCAATGTGATTTATAAGCAATTGACACTGCTTCCTCTTCATTAATGGTGACATATATAAAGACAAATGCACCCGCAAGTATACGGATGACCAGGTTTGTGATATTGGCACGTGTATGTAAGTGTCATGTGGCAAGTAAGTCAGATTGCAGTGATCTGGGTATGTGTGTATGTTCTGATGTCCAATGCAAACTGGAGAAGTCAGGATGTATTCATTCCTGACTTCAGATTTAATTTAATGCGTTGCACATAATCTGGAATGTAAATTCTGCTAAAATTTAGAAATCCTTTTAAGGATTGTAATTTCTTAAGCGTATTTGGTGGTTGTAGCAGAACACACTTCTCTAGGAACTGTGGTGCAAGGCTCTTTCCCTCATGGGTAAGTTTGTATCCAAGAAACAGGGCACTGAGAAATACTATATAAGTTTTCTTGAAGCTGAATTTGTAGCCATATTCAGCAAATCCCAATATTATGCAATCCACTCTGGCTAAATGTGTTTTTAATTCATCGTCAGTAAGGTAGATATCATCTGCATAGGACAATGCGTCTGGGTCAATATCATGTAGAACGGATGGTATGCATGCAGCAAACAGTCCCGGACTGTTCTTATACCCTATGGGAAGTCGGCAAAAGCGAGACTGTGAGCCCAGCGCCGAGAAGGCAGTCAAGTTCCTGCTTTCAGCTTCAATATTTTGGCAGAAAAAAATGTTGGAAAGATCCAAATTTATATTATATTTTTTACGGACCATATTATTGATTAGTACAGTACTATGTGTATTTTGTATTGCAAATATGCATCTATGACTGTTTCAATGTCTGAAGTCTAAGACAATGCAGGATGAGTGGTCTGGCTTTACCACTGGAAAAAGAGGGTTATTCATTTGGGAGATACAGGGCTCAATGACACCCTGGCATTTTAATTATGAGAGGATTTTTCTAACATGTGCCTTAGCATCCCGTTTGATTGGATATTGTGGTTGCACTTACGGACTGGACCGTATGGGTTTTATATGATAAGGAGAGTTCTTATCCCAGTCGACATGAATGCAGTATAAAGCCGGGGCTTGTGCAAGAGCCCATTCAGATGCATAGGCTTGTTTGACTTCATCAGGGACAAGCCACGAACATTATGGTATTATTACATCTTCAACTTGTGGGGATGTGCATACAAACTCCGGGGGCCAATCGACCTCTGCTAAGACAATGTCATATGATCGTGTTACATTTTTCCTGAATATCACTCATAAAGTGCGCTGTATGTCACCCTCAATTTGTACATCTAAATCATATAATCTATCTGAAGAGCCTATGCACCGATCTGGGGTTTCAGCCATGATGTATTTATCAGTTGCTTTCGCTGTCAGAAACTCCTGGAGATTCTGACGCACAATAGTGAATATCTGCTGCGCTGTCGAGGAGAGTCACTGTCTACCTCCTGTTCAGGAGGAGAGTTCTCAGTGTTAGTGGCATATTTCGCGGTTAGAGCCGCAACTTTCTTTTTCTAAAATTGTGGTTTAAACTGAGGAAGTTTCTCTTCCTTCTTTATCTTCACATCAGACGAGCGTTGTGAATTCTTTTTCGGTTTCACGTACTCTTCCTGTCCGTGATCAAAACTCCCTCCTCTCTCATATTGTTTAACTGTTGAGTCCTGAAAGGAATGAGAAGGACGAGTATCAGAATACTGATACCTACCAGGTGGCTTCAATTGTGTGCGATCACGCAAATTATAGCGCCTGTCAGAGGGCTCCTATTGTGGAGAACCACCTCGAGACCTAGCTTTTTCTTTAGGTTTGGATTTGTCCCATTGTTTTTTTAGCAAACTCTGGGTTCTGCTTGGCAGTGTCCTTGTCGGAACCAGGTTTGCCAAAGTATGGTTTATTTGGTCTGGCCCCAAAATTATCCCGACCTATAGAGGTGTACACCTCAGCAAAAATTATATGTAGCTCACGTTCCTGGTTGACTGGTGCGACCAGTGCAAGCCATTGGCATATAGACAAAGATGCTGCTTCACCTTTAATGTTGGTTAGAAGCATTGAAGAGACCATGGGAAAATTTCCCATTAAAACCACCCCCAAATCCATGGGAGAAGCTGCTCATGTTCATTTTGTATTTGTTTCAACACCTCTGGCAAGACTGCCATAGATGGAGTACCATGAGTGATGGTATAGACTGCATCAAAGACTGTGGCGCAGTCACCTATTTGGGGAACCATCCCAAAGGGTAAGCACATAGTTAATATTCTATGTTTATCTTGTGGTCCCGTAAGGCGAAACACAGCTTAAATCTGATTCATTCGTTGAGCTATCTAAAATGAAATTTTGTCACATTTTGTGGGAATTGTACTGAAGGAAGTGCCCCAACTAGGGTCACCCGGGTCACTCTCGACCTCCTCTAGCCTTCCATTCAATGAAGAGTCGATGACGCAGTGGAGTCCAGTCTGACCAGCCTTCTATGATGGCTGACGAGGGACTGACTCTATCAAATATACAATTACATTATGTAGGTTAAGAAGCCCACAAAGACTCCGCCTACCATGGAAAAATACTGGTAGCTGCTGTAATACAATAGGGGTACTGAGCACAAGTTTCGATTCCACAGCCTGGCACAAGCTATCTACTGCCCAAGGTCGTCTGGCTTATCCTCCCTACTAGACAGGTGGGAGAAGGCCTTCATGTAATAGGAAAGGCATGCACTAATAAGCAAGATTCAACATTGAAGAAACAAAACTCACCAAGGACCATTTCTCGTAAATGAGCAAGTAACAGTTTCGATTATAATACAAAATGGCGTCTTCGAGAGCTAAAATGGTGGCACCATTGCTAACCTAACAAGTACAAAGTTCTGCATTTATTAGTTGCGTATACATACTGTATGCATAATAATGTATTAGCTATATAAATGCTAACATAATATTAGGTAAAATACGAGTAATATGGCACTTTTACATTTCAATTCTAACAGACCCTCCTTTTAGCATTTTTATAGCTAAAAACGTGTATCTTTATTTGTGCTATCAGGTAAGGGTCTTTACAATTCTAAAAATAGAGGAAATATAGAAAACGAGCAGGTAATAATATGTCAAAAACGGATAGATATATATTCAGGTATATGCAGAAGCAAACGTAGTAGGGAAAAAACACTATTTATTATCAACACAGGGAACTTCAGGGATAGACCCTGCAAGAGACGTGGTTGTACCAAAATCTCCTTCATCAATCTGCAGCATATTATCGATCTCCTGTTGGAGCATGATCTTTGCATTAATATCATGAATTGAAATTCTCTTGGGGGACAAATAAGTAGTACAGTATGAGCAGCACAGGGGAAGACACTGTATTAAAATACAGCAACATATCAGTAAAACTATGAAGTATATCACTTTCTCTAGGATCCAACCCCAACCACCAAATAATGACCAGCTCCAATTGCCACTATCCATTCCCCGAACATTTTCCGAAATATCTAATATATGCTTAGTAATATTCTTTTCCATATTTGTAATACCAACTACACATTGCTCTCCTATCACTGCGCATGCTCCACCATTCTTAGCTAAAATAAAGTCAACTGCATATCTCGTTTGTTCGGAGTATATGCGCATACTTTCCAATTGGGTAGTAATGTCCCGTAAAGCTGCCACTGTAGCATTGGATAAAATTTGTAATTTACACCTGAAATACTCTCTGGCTCGCTCACCCCTGGCCATGGCAGTACCACCAAAGGTAATGATAGAAGAGAGGATATATCCAAAAGTAATACCATTGCTGTAATTATTTACTTGCAAATCAGTTCGCCCTCACAAAATTCCTTAGTCAATGTTATTTTTACCCATCTTATGTTTAGCTTGCTATATTTACAAGGCACCCCAAGAGGCAATACCATTCCCAAAGCCACATCCTCCGTACCATTGTACATATTAGTATATGTACCATTTGACAGAAAATAAAAACCTGGATGTGCATAGAGTGGACCATGATATGGAGCATATCTAGTATTCATCCCCTCCATAGTAGGATCGTCTTTTCTCCCTAAGCGCATTCCATTTTTGTACACTATCTCTCCAGAACAATTGAGATACAAATAAGCATCCGTACTATTTATCACAGGGCAACACGCAGGATAAATACCTGCTTCTTGAGTGACAGTCAGATCTTGGTAGTGCCAAAATGTCAGGGTGATATTTCTCTTGGCCAGGTAGAAATCACCACAATACATATCAGGCATGCACCCAGGGTACCCTGTCCCTCTCGGCTTTCTATAATGTAAACAAGGTCCAGGATATCCTAGGCCGAATTCACCCTTTACTTCTACAAAATGGGGAGGACGAACCCAAAGACAATGGATAAGCAGTCCATAGACTTGTGACTGAATCAGTGGGGTAACATGCTGTATTATCTCCAAAGAATTTCCTATCTGTATCTAAGAAAACATTACGTGCATTGATCGCCTATTGCGATCGGAGGAAACTGTATGATATAAAACACATGACGTGGTGGCTTCAGGAAAACACTCCAATATCCAGAAAAGCCCCCATCCCAGCAAGAAAAACAGCAATATAACTGCAGCCCAGAACTTTTTTCTATTGAGGAACCATTCAAAACCAATTCGCCCCGGTCTCAGGGCAGCAAATAACTGTTCATCTTCTACACGAGGTCGACCAAAAAGATACATTTTGCTTATAGAGCCACAAATGAAAAACACCAGAGAAAGAGACCTTTATAATGGAACCAATGGTGGAAAGGACACATAAAAAAAGAAAAAAAGAAAAACGATAAAAAGGATCAGGGTCCGTTATAAGCCTCCCTGGCAGGCTTCTATTGTTCAATCCTCGATGGTGCTGTTGAGCACTGACTCTACGGTGGAGCCACACTGTTGCGGCTCATTCAGCAAATGTTCATGATCCTCAGGATAGGGCACTTTCCCTCCAAGGAAAAACACCCTCAGCTTATCCTGTCCTGTGTCTCAGGCAGTGCACCAATTGTCCAATCCCTAACCTAATGATAAAAAAACAGAAACAAAGGGGCATTCTACTAATCTTATCCACGAAGTCCATCCCTGCTACACTCACTTCTCTTTTGGTGCATTACCCTTCTGTCGAGGACGCAAATGGTACCTTTTTACTCCAGGCACTGTCTCATCTTGCAAAAGAATTTGAAATTCAGGGGGTGTCGGAGAACGAGGCTCAGGTTCCTGTTGATCAAATGAAGAAGGAACCTGTGCAGCCTTAATTTCTGGGGGGACTGCTTCATTCAGAATCGCCTCATTCTCTTCTTCCGTTTGCGCCCAAGTCAGCCGGGCGGCCCAAAAGGGCACAAATCTCGGAACTTTCTCAGTTTCGTGGTCCCCTATCCCCTGCTGCACCCAGCGATCATAGGGGAGTGGGAGCGGGACACGCAATGAGAAGTATGGATCCATTGCTTCCGGCCGTCCACTCTCACCGCCGTCCTTGTCGCGATGAGGACCAGATATGGTCCCTTCCACCGGGGCTCCGAAGACAGTCCTTTCTCTGAAAGCTCTTCACAAGAACAAAATCTCCAGGCTGTATGGCATGCCCTGGTCCCTCTGGTACTGGAGGCAACACCTCGTGTATCTGTTGATGAATAGAACGCAAACTTTTAGTAAGATCATATAAATAATCTACCAACAGAGGATAGTCTATCTCTGAATATTTTTTGCGGCCTTGGTACACCCCACACATTTGCAGGGCGGCCAAAGACAACCTCATATGGTGATAATCCTGTTCTAGAATGGGCTGTCATTCTGGTCGACAATAGGGCAAGGGGTAATGCATCTGGCCATTGGAGCCCAGTACTTTCCTTAATCTTTGCCATCGTTAGCTTGAGAGTACCATTATACTTTTCAACTAAACCTGCTGACTTAGAATGATTTGCTGCATGAAATTTTTGTTTTATGTGCAGACCTTCACATACCAATTGAATCAATTTGGCATTGAAGTGGCTGCCATTGTCACTCCAAATCTAACGGGCCAAACCGTAGCGCGGGAAGAACTCCTTTATAAGAGCTCTCGCCGTCGCCATGGCTGCATTCTTTTTTGTTGGGTAAGCCTCAATCCATTTACTAAATGCACAAACCACCACTAATACATATTTCAGATTATTAACTCACTGCATCTCTATGTAATCCATCTGGAGTACCTCGAAAGGGAGAGAAGGTGGTGCAAAATTAGCAGAAGGTGTAGGGGTACCCTTTCCAGGATTATGCTTCAGACATATCATACAATACCTCACTAAATGTACAGCAACTTTCAAAATACTGTCATTTTGCCACACAGGATCCAATAGCTTGCAAATTCCTTTCGCACTAATATGGGCCAGACCATGATCCATTGTAACTACAGGAAAAACATATGCATCAGGTAGCATCCACCTCTGCTTCTCACTCTTATCAG
The DNA here is from genome assembly GCA_963921515.1 of Calotriton arnoldi. Lineage (NCBI taxonomy): Eukaryota > Metazoa > Chordata > Amphibia > Caudata > Salamandridae > Calotriton > Calotriton arnoldi. The sequence continues at coordinate 152,336 of CAWUFW010004608.1, read as the reverse complement.
TCCTCATCTAAACGCCCTATACGTTCCTGCTACACTGCCAACTCCTCTATTGTCGCCTCTGACTGTATTTCCTTGACAATGTCCAGTGTATTCTCAAACATGGTAACATCTGGTACCCACCTAGCAGGTCCTGCCACAAACATTTTTGCCATTTTTGATCAAGCTGTCTCTTTTGCTGTTTGATCTGCAAAGGCATTCCCTTTTCCTACATCATCAGTGATTGCTTTATGGGCACTACACTTTACTATTGCCAATCGTTTGGGAAGGGTCAAAGCTGTCAAAAGCCTTTCTATCAGCAGACCATTTTGGATCTTAGTTCCATGTGAAGTTAAGAATCCTCTCTCTGCCCAGAGGTGTCCAAAATTATGGGCCACCCCAAAAGCATACTGGCTGTCAGTATAGATATTGACAGTCAGTCCTTCACTTAATTCACATGCTCGCAAAAGAGCTATCAACTCCGCAGCTTGAGCAGATTGGTAAGGAATGCGTAAAGTCTCAACTACAGTGTGCAGTGTAGTAATAGCATACACCGCTGTAGTGGCACCATCTGACAATTTGAAACAAGAGCCATCGACATATAGTTCCCCTGGCGGGTCAGATAAGGGAACATCAGTCAAGTCTACACGTCCCTTCGTCTCTTCTTCAGTGCGGAACAAGCAATCATGGACATCTGTGTCCTCATCTTCCGAAGGGAGGGGTAGTAACGTATCTGGGTTCAGAATGGCACATCTTTTGATAGTAATATGAGGTGCAAACAAAGTTAATTCGTAACCAGTCAGACGAGCCCTGGTGAGGTGCTGCGTCTTTGTCTTGTTTAAAAGTACATCCACAGCATGAGGTACCATTACTGTGAGATCATAATTGAGGACGAGCCCTGCCGACTGTCGTATAGAGACCGCCGCAGCCGCGGCGGCTCTTAAACAACTCGGGAGAGCTCTGACGACAGGGTCAAGTGTAGCAGCAAAATAAGCACACGGCCTCTGCTTACCTCCAAAGGCTTGTGTAATACCGAAAGTGTACACCCAGCCGTTTCGTGTACGTACAGCACGAAAGGCTTCTTATAGTCAGGCGTACCAAGCACAGGTGCAGAGCAAAGCGCAACTTTTAATTGCTCAAAATTATGCTGGCATTCAAGCGTCCAAGGCAAAGTTTCATGCACATCTTTAGTTGTCAAGCAAAGCAAGGGCTGTATTAATAAAGAATAAGCAGGAATCCAGTGTCGACAATACGAGGTGATGCCTATGAAAGCACGCACATTCCTCTGAGTCACAGGGACAGGCATCTTAACAATGGCATCAACTTGTGCAGGTGTTAGCCTCCGACCCTCCTTCGACAGCAGGTGACCTAAATAGGTGACCTGCTGTTGACAATATCGGAATTTAGAAAGGGACACTTTATGCCCTTTATCCGCCAAATGCTTCAATAATCTGACCGTAGCCTCCCGACAACCCTCTTCGGTGTCGGAGGCTATCAAAAGGTCATCCATGTACTGCAATAATACATTACCTGCGGGAAGAGAGAGAGAGTTCAATTGACTTTTCAAAGCTTGACTATAAATACTGGGACTTTCAGTATACCCCTGAGGAGCTCGACAGAATTGGAAACTCCTTCCAGCCAAGCCAAAGCCAAAAAGATACCTACTGGCTGGATGAATAGGGATACTAAAAAAAGCATTTTTAAATCAATCACAGAAAAGAACTTAGCTGTGGAAGGAATCATTGTCAAATGGACGGTGATGTCTGGCACCACCGGAAACTGAGGAATCACTATTTTATTTATTTCCCGAAGGTCAATTACAAAACGATAAACATCAGGATGTGAATCAGGGGAATCTAAAGGTGCCTTTTTAAGAATAGGGAGAATGTGGCTGTTACATACATTCGCCACTGTCTCTTCAACCACCCCTGATTTGATCAGGTCCTGTATAATCTGCATCAAAGCCTGCTCCCCTGCCTGCGATATTTTATACTGGGGAATACGAGGGAGCACAGCATTCTCCTTGACCTTTATAGAAACTGGTGGTATCCGTAACATCCCCACATCCGTATCCCCTGTGGCCCACAATGAGGACGGCACACCCTTAAATTCAACAGGAAGCGGGGCATCCTTTGCCAAACACTGTTTTGCTCTAGCCACATTAGGTCCAATAGTCATGTAAACACCAACTGGGGAACAAGAAATTGTGGCATGTAACTTCTTCAATAAATCCAATCCCAATAAATTTTCACCACAATTCGCCGTTAACAAAAATGGAGAGTCCACAGTAAAGGGACCAATAGTCAAAGCAAGAGGTTTGGAAATGTGGCTCACGACTGGTACGCCTGAAAAACCTACCGAAACATTATTACGGCCAGACAGGGCTGCCCCGGGGACCAGCGTATGAGAAACAGAGCTATTAATCGCACCTGTATCCACCAAAAATTTCTGTGTTAAACCATGTAAATCTGCTGTGACATATGGACCACGCTGACCTACAGGAATTTGGACTGGTCCCTTTCCCTGTCTTTGGTTGTCCTAACCATAGGACATCCCTGCAGCATCATCCATATCATAATCATCATGATAGTACTGCCTTCCCCGGGGGTCATCAAAATAGTTCTGATCAGAATGACCCCCTGAGGATGCACCTGCTTGAACCCCATCCCGATCAGCCTCATAACGGCCCCTTCCTCGCGAACCTCGCCCGCCAGGAACTGCAAGTTTTTGTAATAAATCTGGGCACTCACTCCGCCAGTGTCCCTCCTTTTTACAATACGCACACTGATTTGGCCCCAGGGATGCACCACCTCTACCAGCACCTCTGGACCTTTGAGCTGGACCATTTCCCCGTCCCCTTCCAGACCCTCTTGCAACTTGCTGCAGCAACACCCTCGTTTTCAAATCCTTACTTTTCTTATCCAACTTATCCTTTTCCTCGTTTTCTCGATGCTCATAGTACTGGGCCATACTCAATATCACAGAAGGGGAGGAGGTAGTCCAAGTGCTCTCTGAAACCTGCAATCGGGCTGCAATCTCTGGAAGCAAATTGGTAACAAACCTATTAACAAACAGACGAACACCACCTTCAACTGACAAATCCTGTCCACTGAAATCCAAGAAAACCCCTTCAAACCTAGTAAAATAATCAGACACACTCTCTTATTTCTTTTGACGACACGCCGTTAACTTATCTCAATCCACCCGTCTGGGTGGAATGAAAGAATGCATATAAGTGATGATATGACTCGGCAAAGCCAGAATCTCAGCTCTGGGTTTCTCACCAGGCTTTCGCTCTGCCTCCCATGCTTAATCTCATCCCAAGAACCACCCAATTCCACCCTGTGGTCCTGCGTATGTACCTGCCTCCATATGTCCACCGGCACCAACAGCCTAAAGAACATCTCTATATCTGCAAGAGTCATAACCGACGAAGAGGCAGCCTCTGTCAACTCTTTATAATACGCCGTAGGATTCTTTCTTGGATCTGGTAACTGACTTTTAAGGGCTAATACCTCACTCCTCTTCCATGGAGTATAAACCCACTGCTCCTGAAAATGAGCTGCCACTCGTGGTTGGACCACCTAATTCCTTTGGTTCCGCTGCTCTGGAATCTCAGGATGAAAAATAGGGTGTACCTCCCTCATAGGATACTGGGACACACCAGCCGGAGTTCGATGCTGTAACCTTTCTCGATAACTAAGTAACGTCCCAACATTACCAAGAACTTCCATAGGGGCCATACCAGCTGAATAAACACAATTTTGAATGTCGTAGATAATTTGAGGGGCTGTGCCCCCGATACACTGTTCCCACAGACTAATCAATGTAGCCGACATGTGCTGAAGGGCATGCTGCTGTACAAACGGGTCAAAATCTTTCATCACACTCCATATATCTTCCACGTTATAAATCGGATTCCGGGCCCACTGCGCTGCCTGATTTGCAACCATCCTTTTCTCCTCCTCATCAGGCGCGGTGCGTCCATTGGGGGCGTTGCCCCCCCGCAGCTCCCTCGGCGTCTCTGACTAGTTCAGAGACGCCGAGGGAGAACTGACAATCATGTCAGTCAGCATGACGTCGGACCGCCCACCCCCTTCAGAGTCTGAAGGGGGTGGGCGGTCCGGCGTCATGTTGACTGACATGATTGTCAGACCAGCCAGGGACAGACAGTCAGCAGCACAAGTGCGCATGAGTGGGGAAGGTGAGCACATTTTTTGCCCGTGCCCAGTCATGCGCACTTGTGTTTGCGCTGACTTGCGCATGCCCATTAGGAGCCCCTCGGTCTCCTAATGGGCAGGCGGCGGGCGAAGAATAACCGTGCCCTAAGCCAATCCTGGCGCTGCAGCAGCGCCAGGATTGGCTGAGGGGTTGCCACTCCAGTGCTGTTCCTGAAGAGGCGCCAACGCGGACCAGGAGCAGAGGCGGTCAGGTAAGTTTTGTACATTTTTTTTATTTTCCCTCGGTCGCCCCCCCGAACCCACCCCGCGACCCATGTCACCCCCCCCCCGCAAGTACTGCGAGCCGCGACTTTATCGGTACAATCTGTGTGTGTTCACGATTGAACTTTAAGCCACAGTTAGATTGGAATTGCTTCGCTGTGTGTATATATGTACCATATCCACGTCCTCGGTTATATATAGTAAATACTAATCATATGAAGTAAGTCTTCGAAGCAGTTCAGAGCGGAGATCGCTCTTGAATGGTGATCGTTTGTGGTTATGTCGAACTCCGTACATGTCATAGTGGAATTTATGATAAAATCTTGCTTTTAGCCACTTAATTTTGCCGTGCCGTAGTCCTGCAAATAGTTTAATGACTTTGAAGGGTTGAAGCCTTGAATCCGCCAGATTGGGATTGGAACCTGTAACTGCGGGGCGCACGTGCATCTCATCAACGATTGCGTAACTCACCGGGCTCTGGCTAGTTTATTATTTATTTGTCCGTGTTTCCTACAGTGCCGTGTACCCGGGGGTGTGGCCAGCGTTCTAGGTGGCCTTATTTAAGATATAGCTACCACCAACAACACCTCATTTTCCAGGGGTCAGATCGTGCTGTTATATCGTATTCCAGGTAGGAGGTGTTAAGCCTGCCTTGGCGTTTCAATCTCAATCTACTCTTCCCCTTGTGCAGGACTTCTACCCGCAAAGCCCCATTGAGTCGTTTTCTGAAGTCATGTACGGTATCTGTAGTGAAACAGATGTACCTTAAAGTTTTTACTCTGATGAGAATAAAACAAGGGGTGCACATACAATTGTTCATTGTGAGAAAAGCTGAGCATATTCCTAGCTCCAGGGTACAAAACCTGTGAGTTAATCATGAAAAATCACATGGCTGGTAGCTCTCTATTGGTTGTCATGCCACTCTTAGCACATGGTGGGGGATGGTAGGCTGTGAGGCGATGAAGGGAGAGCGAATAACATGTATCTACAGCAGTCCGGAGAGTACAGGAGTGCACACAGCCCTATTGTCACGATGGCAGCTTACAACATGGATCCACTTTCCTTAATATTGCAATTTGTAAGGAGATGAGACAAATGTCAAATATTACAAATATGGACATTTTCCGAAAGGCACAGACAAAGAGGGCAAATAAGAGGAAACCTACTTCTTTGATAAGACAAAAAATGAAGTCCTAAGCCCCCTAACAGACAGAGAAGCCTCATTTGTAGGAGCTGTTTTTTTCACATTGCACCCAAAAGGTCATTCCCAACTGTTAATGGATTTTTTCGGTTGCCTAGCTCCTTAGGCTGGCTGCTAGAGTGCAGCTTGTGGCAGATGGTTTAAGGAAATTGTGGAGTGTTTTGTTACAAATGACTATTAGGCGACATTTTTACTCCTGGTTTCATCTACAATACTGCTGGAGAGAGGACAGGAGACTAAAGATGGACATGTTTACATTGCATGCGTACATGGCATGCTAACGTGTTAACGTGAATAATCATTAGCTACCTCTCAGCAGCTCGGAATTACAACCCCCGAGAGGCAAATGTACAGAAACAGTAACCTGTACACCCTCGCTCAGGCTGCTAGCGGTGCTGATGTACAGCAGAAACCCTCTGCCCAGTACACGGTTTCCTATCAGCCGCCCAGCTGGTTCCTGCGGTGACACAGTACAGGCCACAACAGCACAACCCCGAGGCGGAGGTACAATGCAGCTCCGAAAACACAAAGGAGCTACACAGCCCAACCACACCTATCTACTCTCGTGCAGCTGGTGGATAAAAAGGAAAAGGCTTTGGTATCTGTCCTCAGTACATTATTAGGGACACGCTCGTCTTCCAGGCTGAAGAGCGCTGCTGTAAAGGCTGCCTCGAGAGATAACGGGGAAACTGTTTGTAAGCGCACACTTGCCGCTTGTTACACTTGTTTTGTTTCTTGTTCAAAAGATGTTGTATTAAACAGTATGTGAGACCAGTGGATCACCAATGGATGCACTCTAGTGACCTCTGAAGGTTAAAATATCGACGCCTGGAATGGCAACTGTAAATAATTCTGCTCGTGGCCGCTCCCAGTATCCTTCTGACGGCACTGTAATTCATATCCAGTTAAACTTTGCTTTTACCCCTTCCCTCTCTTCAGTGATAAATAAACTTTGAAGAGAATGCATCAGGACGTGCAAAGCCACGTGCATAAGTCATGGTGAGCTGCATGCAGTTTGCAGTGGAGTTTGAAATTGCACTTCAATTGTGGTGCAGCTTAAACAGTACTTTGTTTCCAGTGTGCATGTCATCATGTGGGTATGCACATTCAAGCATGCAAAGGAGCAGGGGTAGGAAGCATACCTTCATTATATTCTACATCTAATTTGATATGCTATGGTCCATGACAAGTCATAAAAGGGACTGGAGATTCGAGTGGGGGAGGTCAAAGGAACACGAATCTCCACCTACTAATCCTGCTTCATTTGAACAAGCAACCAATAAGAGGCCAGAGTTTCAAATATGATTACCGCTGCAAATGGGAACTCAAAAATCGAGTTGCAATCTGGTTGGATAGCCAATTACATTTTTACGCAATAGTTTAGCATGGCCAAACGTCGGGACCATAGCAACAAGTCAGGCTGCATCGTTTTAAACCCACTGTAAATAGGATTACTCTGTAATCAGACACAAACCTGTAATCAAATCACAAACTTACTTAGCTGACGTGGTTAGTTGTCTACCTTGTGCGGTAAGAAAGGCATGATATTACTTACACTACATAGGAGGTAGGAGTAAACAGAGACCACTGACAAGTCTTACAGTGACAGATTTAAAATGCGGGTTTTTGACATGCACCCTTGGTGGTGGCGGGCCAGTAGGTTTTCATTGAGAGGTCCTTGCTGCTACCCACCATCATGATGTCGGTGTTAGCAGAGTTTATATTGAGGCATTGGTTGTCAACTTACTGCCTTTTCTTTCAAACAAAATTGGAAGGACTCTGCTGAAGTTCTTCAGACAACCCGAGAAGACGCTGGATGCCTGACCCAGTTTCGAATGGGTGCAGGTTCCTGTTCTGGGGTTTATAAGTTAAGAATTTCCAGGTCAGGATTTACATTACAATAAATCACATGGTATTTTCTTCTTTTGCTTTGTTTCTGTACTAGATTTCCGGAGCCTGCAGGCTTTAGTTATTGTATGACAGATTGGCTTTTTGATTATACTTAATAGCATGTGAGGATATGCTGCTAAACTCTTGCTATTGTTGTGGGGATTGAGTAGATTGTGCGGAGTTTCATGAATTTAGTTACATTTTACCTGCAGGTATCTGCTAGGCCTCCCTCCCTCAGTCACTGCGCCTACCACGCCACTCTACTCTTGGGTTAGGGAGGTCATGAGGCTCCTGGAATGTGGGTAAAGTTGGAGGAGCTGGGGCTCAGCGTGGGCTTTTATTCTCACATGGGTTGTGAGGCAGGGATATGTGCATAGCACATGTACGCTGCAGTCAAACTTCCAATTTATTTTCATGGTGGTGGGGTAGATTTTGCTCTCTTTTCCTTTCAAACGGGCTATGTGCATACTGCAGGGCACAATGAATATAAGTCTTAGCATGTTACAAGATAGATTGAGAGGCGAATGTGTGCTTAATTCCAATTAAATCTGAAACAATTGTTCGAAGGTGGTGCAGCGCAAAAGCTGTCCACTCTTTACACGTCACGAGTTATGATAGATGACATGAGAAAATGTTCATAGAGAGGTGACATGAACGTGCACCTTGCAGGCGTTTCTTATTTAAAGCAATGAGTTATGAGAAAAGGTTCACTTGATATTAGTGAAGAGTGCATTTATTGTAGAATTAGAGAATCAACTCACAAGAATATGTTTAACCATCATGATTAAGATGTTTTAATGAAGCTTGACTAATACGAATGAAACCATCGTGGTGCAATAGCAATGTGCTTTCACTGATGAAGAAAACCCAATTTTCCGAAACATGTGCTATATTGTCGGTTTAACTCCTGGTGACCTCATTTTAATAGACAATCATCCATAAATATGCAGAAACCTAGTTCATGTTAAACGATAATAGAAATGTAATGTATGCATGAATGTTACACATATGTACTTGGATGTCATATCATGGGAACTACCTTTCAAAGACACAGCCCTAGCGCGCAGAGCAGCTCACCAGGGACCGGCAATGCAGGACTCGTGCGCGCACCAAAGTAAGTTCACTAACTTCAGGTCTCCCGCTTCACGCGCTTTTAGCAACACGTCCTTCCCGCGCTTGTGTTGTTGTTGTTGTTATTGTTGTGCTCCCTTCGGGGCAAACGCTTTGATTCGCGATGCCTGTGAAGAAAGTGATGCGCATCGCAGGGCTTTTTTTTGTTTGTTTCAAGTGCGTTGCAGCTTGCAGAGTGCGTATGTTTTCAAACTGAAATGCAGAAAAGCCTTAGTTACATTTTAGTAAAAGAAACCTCTTTCTTTAACGCATTTGGTGCTTTTGAGGGCTGGGGGCGCTGGGTGAGTGAATGATGGTTTTGTTTCTGCATCTGCGCTAGAACGCTTTGAAAACGAAAGGTCAGAGTGTAATTGCTTTTCCAATGCATCAGCTAAGCTTTTGTGATTCTGAATTTAAGATGTGGTAATTTGCAAACCAGGATATTTGATTTGCGCGTTCATCGGAGACATGTTTGAATTTGTTGGCAAACTTACTGAACTTAAATGGCGCTCTTCTACCGACTCGGTTGGATTGTATTTTTAGACGTTTTGTGTTTAGGTAATGTTTATTTCTTGATCTTTAAGGACGCTAAATGCTTGTGCTTTTGTGAATGCCACGTGTGTGTGCATACACATGTTGCATACATATACATACATATTTAGATCAGGTGTGTGGGTCTGGCATGTTTGAAAGGCTCTGCTGGGGCGGGATTTATAAACAAAGGATAGTGTGGGGCAATATTTTGGTGTTTTCTGCCTCCCGCTGCCAAGTTTGAGGGAGGCTTGCGTGGGCTCTAATGCTGTCGCCATGCTCCCTCCACCATTAAATGGAACGAAGAATTAAGCAACCTATTTGCGCTGGTTATTTTTGCTGGCATTTCAGTTTGTTACCTATCCTCTTTTAAGGATTCATTATTTGTGTTCACTTTTATATCCTTTCACTTTGTCACTCTATCAGACTCAACTATGTCATTCTGTGTTTGACTGATCCCGGTTTAAAAGAACCAGGGGTGGTGTTGGCGATTAAGAGGCTGAGGCCGTTTCAGAGAACAGTTTGTGTTGCCAGCATTAGCTTTATGATATGAACATATTTGTTTCGGCCGCATTGTAGTTTGTTAGCAGTAAATTGGACAGTGTTTGTTCCTTTTATGACTTGCCATTGTTGTCCGTGGTATTTCAATGTATTTTAATTATTTGAAGGTTTCGTCTAACGCTTTCAAAAGCCCTTGGGTGTCAGAGGTTTTACAGGTAAGAATATAGCAACTTATTCAGGGATCGAATGAGATGCTGTAGAAATTAGTCGTCAGATATATTTACATTACCTGATAAAATAAGAAAGGGAAACTACTATGTGATATGACATCTCTTTATTAATGTAATAACTGCACTTTCACAATTGCTTTATTAACCATCCTGCTTTCTCAAATTTGCTTGAAAATGCACCATTTGTCCACTCTTTTTTCAAAATTTTCACGGGGGGAGAACCCCCCCGAACCCCCCTTAGGTTGTTCGGGTGCGCTCGCTACGCTTGCTCGCTGCGGTGCAGTATGCAAATAATTTTACGCCCCACCACTTTCAAATGTCACCAGCCACCACTGGGAACATCAGAAGACTGAGACGACGGAACTGCAGGATATATTCTCTGTGGGGCATAGGGAGGTGGGGGGTGAGTTTCCAACAGATCCTCCACAAAAGGATCCTCGTCCTCTCTAACCACATAAGACTTATTACATTGTAATCGGAACTTCCTACCAGCACAATCAAGACTTTTCTCTGCTTGCTCTTTATCATAAGCTGCAGCTTTTTGCACTACTGTCTGCATTGCTTGCTTCCTAGATGCCTTCTCGGCCCGTATACGCCTCTGTTTAGCTTCCTTTTGCCATACCTGTAAAGTATCAAACATTGACTGTCTATTTCTTCTAGCAAATAATTTGTCCTGTAAATTATTCAATTTTCGTTCGTCAAAAGTACCATCCAATGGCCACTGAAGCTCAGCATCATCCTTTGTGTACTTATGCCACAATGTACGAAACATAATAGGACCAATGCCGTGCTTCACATACTTCTCAAAGTTTGGAGTGCCTTCTGGAGGTGCAGGTTGTCGTTCCTACAGCCGATGCTCCACAGAGCACCTGTGACACCCAAAGCACCACATTTTACTCCAACAAGACATCGTAGCATCAGACACATTCACTATCTACCCAATCACACACACACCCACACACAATAAAAACGCACACGCACAAAGAACTCTCAAAAGCAGTCCGTAAACTGCACCAAAACAAGTCAGTCCTCAGACTGCTCCAAAACAAGATAGGCTTTAGCCCCAGGCCTTTTCAAAACCAAACCGAATTACCAGGTGGCCTGGCAGAACGTTCTAAAACGCTCCGTATCACAAGGGTCCACAGACCCACCAAGTTAACCAAGACGGCGCTGCACTTACCAAAAATCAAGATAAACTCACCTGGTGCACACAGGTCAAACAAGATTATTCTCCACTGCTGACTCTTCAGACCAAACGGTCAGATCCAAGGGTTTTGCCTTTTCAGGACCCCAGCCGAGATGACCACTAGACAAGGAGCCGCCCGATCAGACAGGTGGGGCAGCTGCGAGAACTAGGCTCGATCGTGTGAGGTACCCCGATCCGCCCATCCGACCGGACGCAACCCCGACCTCTACAACCCGACTACGGGCGAGATGGGTCACCTGGTGGAGTCCCTGTTCGGGCGCCAACTGAAGGAAGTGACCCAACTAGGGTCACCCGGGTCACTCTTGACCTCCTCTAGCTTTCCATTCAATGAAGAGTCGATGACGCAGTAGAGAAGGCAAGCAAACTAGTTTATTCTCAAGTACACTGCAGTGGAGTCCAGTCTGACCAGCCTCCTATGATGGCTGACGAGGGACTGACTCTATCAAACATACAATTACATTATGTAGGTTGCGAAGCCCACAAAGACTCCCCCTACCATGGAAAAATACTGGTAGCTGCTGTAATACAATGAGGGTACAGAGCACAAGTTTTGATTCCACAGCCTGGCACAAGCTATCTACTGCCCAAGATCGTCTGGCTTATCCTCCCTACTAGACAGGTGGGAGAAGGCCTTCATGTAATAGGAAAGGCATGCGCTAATAAGCAAGATTCAACATTGAAGAAACAAAACTCACCAAGGACCATTTCTCGTAAATGAGCAAGTAACAGTTTCGATTATAATACAAAATGGCGTCTTCGAGGGCTAAAATGGTGGCACCATTGCTAACCTAACAAGTATAAAGTTCTGCATTTATTGGTTGCGTATACATACTGTATGCATAATAATGTATTAGCTATATAAATGCTAACATAATATTAGGTAAAATACGAGTAATATGGCACTTTTACGTTTCAATTCTAACAGTACCCATAATTGCATTAATATTTACAGGGCTAATATAAGGTACAGCAGGCAATTGTGGTTGTCCTGCTAGAGTGGCCCGCGCTAGGACAGCCCTCAAGATGCGCAAAACTTATTGAATCAAGCATTTATATAGTCTTACTAGACCATTGCATAATGGCAATAGCTCATTGGCATTGAGATTTTGAACATTAGGGTATGGTGTACAGCCAGCCAATGCTGGCCAAGTGGCCCCTTCTTCACTATGGGGGCCTGTGCAGACATGGTCCAGTAAATGTATTTGGGTGTCTCAGACCGAATTTTGATTTTCCCAAACAGATAGAGGTATTTCTAACTGCTGATAGGCTCTGAATTGAGCACGGGTGCAACATCAGTGTATGTATGAAATGTTTGTGTTTTAGCATCTGCAGCTGGAAAATTGACCCAAGAATAAAAGACTTTTAATCGCAAGGCGTTGTGAGCTTTAGCCACAAAGGTTACATCACCGCAGACATTGCCAAGTCCATGTAAAGCCAGATGGGCATGAAGTGCAGGTCTGCAATAATGGGCTATAGGTATAGGCTGCGGCGCCGCCATTATTATTAAAATGAAGGAAACAGAGCTGAAACACTATTAAGGGTTTCCTTTTAAAAGTTCAAGCTTGAACAACCAACAGACAAAATGTAGGCACTTCCTAAAAATTTTGTGGAAGAGTAATCCCTAACTCCACGGACGTCTCCGGGAGAGGTGGATAGGGTACTAAAGGCACACACAAATACTACTCAGGAGACCCGTTAAATAAGTAACTGACCAAAGTTGGTAGTGCCATGTTGCACACATTTTGCTGGTAACGCAGAACTGTGTATTAGAATGACAGGATGTCAGAGGTAGGGACTGATCTCTCTCTGACGTCAGTGCCTGTTGGCCCAATCTTGGCTAGCTCACAGTGCCTCACTTGAACTCCTAACCTTCCCAGAGTAACAGGTGATTTCGGTAACCTCGGACATGACCCTCTAGTCTCCAAGGAAATCATGGAAAAAGGATCCTCCCCTTTCGTTACTCACTCACTCATGCATGCCCATAGTAAACATAAGAAGACACAAAGTTTACAATACCTTTATTGAAAATATCATAGTCTATTATGCAGCAAATGTGCTGCGATCATTAGGCAGATACAACTTAACAAAGTAATTAGCATTACTAACAGACTGTATAGAGCAAACATCCCAATCATGTCTAATTATATATCTCACTAGGTCTACCCTTACTACATGAGCACAGGGATATATTTGTGTTCTCTGGGATTGGCCTAGGACCTCGTACCTCGTTTATGTAGTTAGGTGTCTGCATCATGAGTGTAAATGTAATTTACGCAGAGCTGCATATCAGGCACTGCTGTCGTTACTGAACAGTCCTGTCTGATGGTAGTCTCCTCCTTGCCCCCAAGGGGATGGAACACAGTTTATATTTAGATCGTAATATGTCTAAACGTTAGGAACTGTTGCTGAATGAGCAAAGAAAACAGTACACTAGGTTATTATGTACTCCAAGCAACCTTGTACAAAATGTATAGCTGAAATCCCAATAAGAGTCCCTGAATAACAAACAACATGTACAGCGTATTCTCAAAGTAATGTCGCAAAAACAAATGTGTTATATGTGTCTATGCAGAGAGAGCAGAGGCAGCCTAAAACACAAAACTAAGGGAGAACCAAAGTGAGCCCAGAAGGGAAATCACTACAACCAGTTGTTTTTAATTTCCTCCTGGATGCCCTAGGACCCTGTTTGCAAGTAAACAACTTTGCACACCTTGATATGAAAGTAAAGGAATGTAGAGGAGAAAGAAAATCAAAGATGGATGGGAGAAGGAGGATAAGGCGTATGAGTGCCAAAGTGTGCTGTGGTAGAGAGATAGGAGTAGGACTTAGTGAAAGGAAAGGAATCGTATGCTAGGGAGGAAGGATTAAAGGTAAATAAAAGACCCAGTGGAAAGGAGATGACCTCAAACCTGAAGGAACAGAAGTGAAAGAAAACGCACAGTTAGTCGAGGAAGGGGTTCCAGTGCTAGAAAGTATATGATGTACTAGGACAGTATATATCATCATTAATGCACCCTAGTGAGCTACACCAATACCGTACTGAATAACTCTTCCTTGGAAAAACTTGAGAAATACACATTTGGCTCTGCGTCCGGCTGGTGCCGAATATATGACAACTATTGAGTATCTGAATACTAAACATATTATTTCAGTGAAATCCTGATAAAACCATTGAATAAAGTTAACAGATCTTTGAAAGGTTGGGAAAACAATAAAGAAAAATGATGAGGTTTGAAGAAGCCTGCATTGGCAATCCAAATCTTCTTGTGCTTTGTGTACAGAAACCAATTTTAACCACCTCCACTAATATGCAAAGCAGGTACAGCATGGACAACAACAGAACAAGCTTCCTTAGCACAAATACCAGGTACAAGAGCCTCAATAATGCACAGAACAGTACAAACCAGGTAGTAGGCTCTCACCCACAGACAAGTGTGAAGGGAGGAGAAGAGAGGAGCAAGTGAGGAAGAGATGAAGTAATTACAAACAGAAGACTCTTCGAACCACACACACTACATGGCACAGCATGCTACCCCTGTAGGGAAGTGCGCCAGCAACCCAAATAAGGGTAGTAAGTGCTATATAATTGTTGTAGTGCAATACAATACAATACGATACAATATATTGAAAACAGAAGAGTCTGGGGCTTTCCAGCACCTCAGATAGACACTTTTAAAGACAAAAAACCTGATCACCAAAGTTCCGGCGCCCATACTTCCCCCATTCTCAGTGATAAACTTTGCTTCTACATGGGACATGCTCAGTGAGTGTCGCAGTGATTCCACAGAGTGGTGCTGCCGAAGCATGCTGGAGCCATACGTAGTGTGCATTGGGAACCTCATCGACAGACTTCATATTTTTGCTATTTAACCTCACAGTACACTACTAATGAGAAAAAACAACATTGCAGATGCCAGAGAGAAGTGGAAGAGGGGAGCAAGGTATAGGAAAATTTAATGCCATTACATACCTCCAGCTTTGCACTCTACTAACCACTTGCTCTCTTTGTCTCTAAGTGAAGGGAGGTGGCGCTGGAGTATAGACAATGTTCCTGAGACCCAGAGGAACACCCTGAGTTGGGATCCTTGCATTGAAGCCTGGGGGTTTCCCTGGGGCATGGGAGCAACATCCCTCATTAGTGTCGGTCTGCACCTCTAACTGGGGGAAATATTTAAACAGTTCATAGAAACACACAATTGCGTGTGGATTTTCCTTGGGGCGGCTCCCTTCACAAGGCATGCATTGCTGCAACAACCAAAAGGGCTGTGTTCTCTCTAGCTGGTGCTGGAGCAGCATGTGAAATACCAGCCAATGACCCAGCAGAGGTAGTGAAACTACTATTAAGCAGACTAACACAACTGCTGCCCAATCAAATGCTGTACTCCAGGAAACCAATATGTGGGTGGAATCATTGCCCTTCTGTCAGGGGGTCTTATGTGGTGATCATATAAGATCAGTCAACTGCTGCACTGTCAAGCCAGACCTACAAATGAATGCTGATCCTGACAATCTTGAAAACAACAGACCTATTTCATGACTACCCTTCCTTTTCAGTCATGGAGTAATGTGTTGTCATTCTATTGGAGGGACATAATGCTGCTAAGTTATTCAAACCCCACCAATCTGGATCTAGACCTGGCTGCAGTACTAAAACTCCCTGCTGAAAAATACAGGTGACTCCTTACGGAGCTTTGATGAAGGTAAGCACTTTCTGCAGGTTCTACTGGACCTATTTAAATCTTTGTTTGCATCACACTTCTGAGTTACAAAAAAAATGTTCTTTCGAAATTCTTGATATATTTTGAAATACTTGTGCTATTCATTTACAAGCTGTTTAAATGTTGTGTGTTAAAAAAACCTGACATCTTACAGCTTTTTGTTTCACAATGATCGTCAAACAGCTCGTTGGACAAAAACCTGTAACACTAATAAAAAAAAGAAAAGTAAACACCTTTGTCCAGGATAAGATAAGAAACAATTAGTAAAAAGGCAAACTGACATTTGACCTCTGTCCTTGAACAGACAGCAAATATGTCAAGATTAAAACAAGATTTAAAGACCTCTTTATTGCTCATTCACTTTCTGAATGAACAGAACACCTGTTCCTTCCAGCTTAAGTTCACTCACCGGAATGACAAGTGGGTGCTAAAAATAGGTCGACCTGATAAAATCTGACTCGCCATAGCGAGTGGGCGAGTAGATTTTTCGAGGCTTGACTGGCAAATATCTGCAGTATTCCTCAACTGTCTCACTTGGGGTTCCACAAGGAGTAGATCTTGGCACTTTACTACTGAATTTGTATACTGAACCTTTTAGCGAAATCTTCTTCAAAGCAAGCATTGACTTCCACCAGTATTCGGACGATACACAGTTGTACCTCATGGTAGACAGCACAGACAACATGGGCATCTAATGAAACTCAAACTCAAGCTACAAAAGAAAAATTTCTTCCTACTATTGCCAAATAACTATATGGTCCTCCGAATAGACTGAATCAGAAAACGTCGATCCCTAAATATATTTCCTAAGGTTGTGAAGCCTCTTGGTTTTATGTTAGACAGAGATTCTGCTTCATGTCAAAGAAATCACAAAAAGTACCAGATTATAGCTGAAACTGCTACAACACATCAGATACTTCATTCACAAAAATAATTTCAAATTGGCTCGCCAGATGCTTGTGATATTTCAGACAGAATAGGGAAAGGCTCTACTAAACGGCCTGCCTGTATCCTCCCTAACACTTCCCAAAGCTAACCTCCACTCTTCAGCCAGATTTATCACCTATAAGAGAAAACTTCACATAATCATTCCTGTTCTAAATCTCTTTATGCCTCACGCTTAAATCACATTCTGCTTTTGAGACAGCATAATTCACTTACAAGACCGTACAATTAATTCCCCGCTTTACCTTGCACAAAAAATGGAACACTCTAGTAAAGTAAGGACCTGTTGAAGCAAATACACGCAACATCTCAAAAAAGACAGCTTCAGAAAGATGTCTACTCTCGAATGCATCTATCCAAGGAATGCTCCCCCGTCATTAGCTCCTCCCATTAGAAAAGCTGCCCCATCGCATCAAATCTTCAAAGGCAAGTTGAATTTTTTAAAGCCAAGTTGAAGTGAAACTTGGATTAATCATCTCACACTCTGACATGGTGTTCAACCTGCTTTGTTAGACTGTTTCCTTAATGTACCTTAGGGTCTGTACACATGATTGCATTTGCTGCAAGCCAAAGATTGTTTATATCTTTTTATCCATACCAATAATATGCAAATTAGGTTATTTTGTTTCTGCAGACTTACAATTGTATATACCCATTTTATTTGTAGCTTTACTGAACAAAATATGTTCTTGCTCAAACCTCCATCCAGAGGTTATAGTATCCTCATCTCTTTCCATAACTGCTACTGACTACAAATTATTATTTGCTATATGCTTTATTAATACTTGACTGCTGCACAGAAATGTTTACTCTTGCAGCGATGTTCAACTGTACAAAACTGCTATATCTATATTCCACCTTCAGTTATCAAAATGTCTTCTCACAATGAACCTTTTAAGTAAAGCCCTATGTCACCCACTGCTAAATCAAGAATTATTAAATAAATAAATACACACAGAACAGTAGAAGAGCACACTTCTTCATACATGCAGATGCAGACACATACATCTTTTGAGCAGGATTGAATCGCCTTTTCTCTCCTTGTATTGCATGAATCATGCGCTTTGAGGAGGTGCCTGGCTCCTTAGTCGGGCGCCATATTAGGAACTGTTTTTACCTAATTTTATGAGTTACTGATTTCTCCCATTTAATTTGTTCTAACGTTACTTTACCAGTACTTATCCCTCACAGGGAAGCCTGGTGAGAGGATAGTGGGGTAGCTGGACCTTGCTTATGTTATAATTTGCCTGACCTGTTTTTCACTTGATTGCGCTGCAAAGTGCTGGCATTTGGTCATGCCCACCTCGTTTCAAAGGGAACTTAATGAAGCAGGAAGCACGTCCGTGCCGCTGGCGCGTCGAAGGCCCCTGGATCGTGCACAGTACCAGCCCCGCCAGTTTTGCCCCCCATCTATCACTGAGGATAGTGTATACCAGGAAAGGGCTTCTAGCTCTGAACACCAAAGGTAAGACCTCCGGGTGCCTATGCCTGGACTTCTATACCCCCTACAAGGAACTCATATTACTTGCCCAAACTGTGGGGTACCCATATCTACTGTGGAAGCTTCGCCTAAGTACGAACTAACGGACAACATACCAATCAATCCCACTCAAACACCTGCTAATTCCAATGGCAAAATTAAATGTGCCCTACTAAATGCAGGGTCGTTGGTAAAACACCAGCTTGAATTTGTCGAATTCCTGGGTAGCCATCAACTAGACATAGTTTGGGTCACTGAAACTTGGGCGGATCAAGCTTCTGCCCTGATCTAGCGGCAGACCCCGCCAAACTATGTTATACATCGAATGGATAGACCATTGAAACATGGCGGAGGACTAGCCATGATCCACAGAGGCACCATGTCTGTCATCAATGAACAAGCATCACTCCCAGAATGCGAGGCCCTTAAGTTCAATATTGAACTCTCCAAAACACAATCCTTCAGAGGAATATTAATCTATCGCCCTCCTGGGCCCAGGAACACCTTTATACAAAATGCAGGGGCCCTCTTAGAGGAAGGTTTATGTGCAAAAGATATCACAGTCCTGGTGGATTTCAACTTTCATTTAGAAAACAATGCAGACATAGATAGGATGGCCCTTACCGAGACTCTTGGCAGTTTTGTCCTGTCCCAAATAGTTTGTGAGCCCACACACATAGATAGATGGTCAGTTTACTAGCCACCCTCAAGTGAAAATAATTCACTCCCTGCAGTTAGCTTGGACTGACCATTATGCGGTCATGTTTGATATTATGCTACAATCTAAAAGCACCCCTGAAAAGCTCCCCCACTGCACCTTTAAAACCCTGGATTGGGATAAAGTACATGCAGGCTTACTTAAAAAACACTCACTGACTCGTTGCTTACATATGTTCAAAATCTGGAATGTGCCACTCTGAAATATGCTGAATGGGTAAACTCAGCTATATCTAGTTCAGTTCCGCTCAGAGTCTCGCACTTGAGGAGAGATAAACCTTCAGCCCCCTGATTTACCGAAAACAAGTCTGTAGAAGACAAGAGCGGATGAGGAGGAAAGAATACAACTTCGAAGAAAAAGCTAATAAATGATGTATGGATAACTATAAAGCACTGAACTTGCATGGAAAAATAACATCATTTATTTGAGCTAGCAAGGGAATACGTCTTTCCTGGAAGAAACAGGAGGAAAGCAGGGACAGGAGGGCTAAGGCTCCCAGATCTTCAACTTTACTGTTGGGCTTGTCAGCTTAAAAGTAACAGAATGCTACTACTTTGTCCAGATGAAACCTTGTTTGGGGCAATGATTAGAGCAATGATTATGGGCTTGCCTGAGGAAGGCTTGTCCTACAAATTTGGGGCTCCAAACTTTCTTTAAATAGACTGAAATGTCTACAGACAGCAGCAAGAACTTGGTTTGAGGTCAGATCATTTCTGGGAATTGCCCATTACAGCAGCTGTCCCCTGTATGGGACTTGCCAGGAACTCCGGAGTGTCTTCTCAATAGTCTTGCGAAGCCCTTGAAGCAGAGTGGTATTAATAGATGGAGGCTGTTGGTGGACAATGGGCAGAAGCTAACTTGGGACTACTGGAACAACAGGACAGAGGGGGCCACTTCCAGGTCTAAAATCTACCAAGTGAATGCGTGGCTCAAGAGTCAGGGTTGGCCTGGTGCCGAATCAGAGCAAATGGAAATAGATCTCCAAGATCGCCGGGTGATGAAGAAGGAAGTGGCACGCTGGTATCAGCATCTACTTACAGCAGCGGACAATAGGATGAAAGTGCCGTACTCTGCATGGGATGGATATTTGCCGGATGCTGAGCTGGAAGAGTTATGGCAAGTATCTTTATCTACACTTTACTCGGTGGTTAAACCTGCTGCACTAAGAAGAAATCACTTCTTTACCCTCCATAGAGTCTACTGGACCCCCGAAAAATTGGCAAAAATAAGGAAAAGTGGAGACTCAAAATGTCAGGTAGCATTTGTTTGCTACCTGCCTAAAATTGGAAGAATTTTGGTTAGCCGTTGGTAAGACTATTTCTCACTCTTTGGGCACCACCATGGAGGTAAGCACCACTTTCATTATGTTTGGGAGAGTGCAGCAGGACACGGGAGGTCTTTTTTCCAATGTAAAGCACAGAATTTTGATCTTTTATTTATTTTTTATTGCAAGAGGGGAAGTATGCAAGTTATGGACCCAAGCCTCTACCCCTTCGTGGCAGGCCTGGAAGAGATCTGTAGTTTTCTTCAAGGAAATTGATAGATGGAGGAATAACGGGAACAAAGATGGAGGCTGTTGGGAACTGTTGTAGATATAACATGTTATTCTGTCTGATGATTACACCCTCTTAAATCAGTAGGGCTGGGAAGGTTGTGATCACTCGATGTAGCCCAGTAAACTTTTTTTAAATTTTTATAATTTGTTTATTGATCAGCTTGTATAATACACAACAGGTCCTCATGTCAGAGGCCAAAACGGACGTCAAGAATCAATAATAGTACAAGCGTTTGTTTGTTCCCATAGAGCAAAGTAACAACCCTCAGAACTCCCCACCACCCTCCAACCCATTGTCCCCCGTGGCACTGCAAGAAAAATATTGTGTCCCAACGGAGCATCTCATCACATTCGGCAGAATTACAACACATGGCAGTCCCAAGAATAGACACAACGAGAGCATCAGATTACAGCATCTATTGTACATCATGGCTTCTTGAGAGATGCAAGAAGCCCGCATCCCCCTGCCCACAACAAACACAGCAGGAGCTTTCCCGCAGACCAAACCGCATCAATTGCATCGGGGTATAGTATAGCTGGTGCAGGTATTTAAAATGGATGATGCAGAGGTTATAATTTGCAGTTAGTCGGCCAGTTAGGATGCAGCAGAACTTCCACATCTCTGGCGACAGTGAAGTCCCCAGTAGCGCCACCCATTTGTTATATGAAGGGGAGTTGAGCTGTTCTCTGTCCCTAAGAGACGCCGTATACAGTTTTGTGATCAGGCCTGTGCGATCCACACCTGCTAACACCGCCTGCAGTGCTAACAATGGCTTGGGTTCTGCTGGGTAATCGGGGTAGATGGTTCGTATCGCCTGCCTCACATGCACATAAGTGAACCCAAGCATAAACCCCCGGTCCCTACCACCCTGTATGTCAGAGAGCGATCTGAACTGGCCTTGTTTATAAAGGTCCCCTAATTGAGTTATTCCCACCGCACCTAACGCTTTAAGGGCAGCCTGCTCTTTTGCAACAGAGATATCCGTGTCCCCACGAGCGGTAACCTTGGGGCGTAGAGATACTGCAATTGTGCATGCTCCGCAAGCATCTTCCACGCCCATGCCGTGCAAAGTGCGGGGTTGATTTCAGTTCTTGGTCCACCACCCCCACCAGACAAGGCGGTCACAGCCAGGGCCATCGGGAGGACTGCGTCAGCTTCAATAGCTACATGCGGCTGGATCCGCTGTGAGAAGAACCAATAATGTGCAAACTGGGCCTGTGCACGGAGATAGTATAAGCGCATATCGGGGGCTTCAAAGCCTCCCCGCTCGAACGGCAATACCAGCACCTCCCAGCTACATCGAAACTTCTTGCCGCCCCACACAAAGGAGAGCAGTGCTGACTGAAGTGAGTTGAACAATGCAAGATTGAGGCAGATGGGGATATTAATGAACAAGTAAAGAAGTTTGGGCAAAATTGTCATTTTGACTACTGCGATGCGATCCGCTAAAGAGAGCGGGAGATTGGCCCAGCGCGCTGCTCGTTCAGTGATTTGGACCAGGGCCCGGCCATAATTCTCCGAAACAACTACCTCAGGGTCCCTGTGAAGCCATACCCCTAAATATTTTACTGGGTCAGTTGACCATGCTAGTGGGAAGTCTAACTCGACGCGCCGCGTACCAGCCGTGAGGGGGGAACACCATCAATTTTGCCCAGTTGATGCCGAGCCCTGAAAAGTGTTCGAATTTTATATATTCACGAAGCAATTCTGGGAGAAATATTGCAGGTTCCCGGACATACAGAAGCATATCATCGGCGTACATCGAGACTACCAATGGACGCTGTCTAAATCATAGTGCTGCTGGTGCGTGACTTTGGTGGAGCTTACAAGCCAGTGGCTCCAGAGCCAGCGCGAAAAGCATCGGCAACAGGGGGCAGCCCTGCCGGGTGCCACGCTGTAGTGATTGAGTCCACGAAGGTTGGTATGATTCAAGTAGATTTATTGAAGATTAGAACAAGACCATAACAAGATCATATCAAGACCATAGCTAGACCCCACCAGGAGCACCAGCATGCTGCTCAGCCCAGCCAACTGTGAACATTGACCGCTAACATTCCATAAGATGACATCATAGCAAGGTTCTACAGGCAGAGCATGAAAAGCAATGAACTCAAGATATAACATATCCCCCTTTCTCCCAAATGAATAAAAGAACACAATGAGAGAGAAAGAGAGAAGAAACCAGAAAGAGAAAACTTAGAGGAAACAGAACCGCAAAACACTCTAAAGAGGAGCAACATCAGGTAACAGAGAAGAAAGGAAAACAGACATAGAAACCATCCTCCCTTCTTACACAAAAGAAAAGAAGAAAACCACAACGCCAGAGAGAGAAGAAAAGGAAACACAAAAGACTGCCCCAAAGCACACCCACTGGCCAGAACAGGAATGAATGAAGGCTGAAAATGGAAAACTAACAGAACACAGGGCTACAGGCTGCGATGAATGCAGAAGAAGGAAACACGACAGAAAAGCAGAGGAAAGCCCAGAATCCACAAGAGACACGAGAAGAAAACCTCAGAAGGAAAACAGAGATGAAGAGAGAAACAAGGAAGATGAGGAAGGATAGAGGAAACTCCTCACCAAGACACCATTATCAATACATAATGAAGCATGTAATATAAAGATAACAGTGTAAACATAGCAATAAAAAAATACAATATAAACGGAACATACTTAGCAATAAAATCATGAAAAGCACTCAAATAGAGTAAAAACGTAAGCTAAATATGTACTCTCTAATGCATGGTTGAGAACCCATGACTAATCTCTTGAGATAGAGATGCGTTGTGCACAAAACTGGTAATGCTCCCCATACACATCTCAGTGTAAGGACCAACTTTGTGTGGAAAAACCATACCGTGCACTGTAGTAATGTAACTGTGTTAATACAGCACATATGAGTAGGTACTCATCAAAAATTCCAAGCAAAAAAAATAGTGTATGGGTGGGAACCCATCTACTTAATGCAAAGGGTCAACACCCTTGCATAGCTCCCAGGAGGGAGGAAGACAGAGTCGTGCACACCCTATGTAGGGTAAACAAATAAAACGAGAGGTGTCCGTGTATGGACAACTAGTGTGGAGCTTCCACACTGTGCACTAAAGCAAAGTGAACGTTAGCTGTTTGGGTAGGAACCCGTTAACTGAAAGTATCTGGGTAGGAACCCGTACTGATGCACAGGGACTGACACCCTTGCATAGATCCCCTGTGGAAGGGTAAACACAACAATGAACATGTAATGCGTGTACAATCATACAGTGAGCAGATGGGACTTAGACCCATTGCTGGCAATTGGGACTAAAACCCATTGCAAAGATCCCCTGTTAGAAGGGAAAACAGAATAGTGAAATGGACTCTTGACGGTGTTTACCAACATGGCGTATACCTAGGGTCCATGGACAATAGAGTTGAAAGCAGACACAGTGATCCACGCCGGTGAGCGACTACTCACCCGAGCTTCAGAAGACAACAAATGTAGTAACACTAAAAGTAAGCATGAAAAAACTATGGACTCTTTACAGCGTGTGTCTTGACGGTGTGTACCAACAGGTAACTAACACGTGCCCAACGTAAAAAAAAACTTAATTTGTGAAAAGTGGAAGCTGAAAACTGTAAACTATAATATAAATGAGACATTCAAAAATTGGCATATACATACTTAATAGTAATACATTGGCCATGGAACCTCAAGCTCGTAATGTGAGAAAATGTCACTAGATGGCAGCATAACACAGAGCAGTGAATAAAAAATGCATGAAAACTTGATTTCACAGTTTTTAACAATACTACGCTGCCTTATCTGTTTTAAAAAAAAAAATTCTTCCGAAAACCCCACAGCTGGCAAACAGCAGGGAAGCTGAAAAACGTGAAGTTCACAAAAGAGCCCAACAGTGCACAAGTGCTCCTTTGTGCATGTAGGTTCAAACGAAGGAACAGAAGAAGAATACCTGTGAGTTGTTTCACGAAGCCGGTGAAAGAGAGAAGACTTGGCAGATCATGGTTTCACCACGACGGTTTTTTTTTTTCACGAAAGTAACTTGATTGAAACTGTCACACTCATGACAAAAACGTGGTTGGCAGAAAGTGGCAAACCGAACAAGTTTAACAGTATGCTCCTCCAATTTCAAGATGGCGGCACGCTGTATCACGCCGTGCCGAGTGGCTCTAGGCACATCTGTACAGGACAGACGTGAGTAAGCATGGTAGAGGCAGTGAAGATTGCAGGAGCGTCAGAGCACACGGAGCTCCAGCACGAGACAACACAATCAGGTAAGCTTTACGCGCTCACGCACATTTTTCAAAAACTAAGATGACAGTTAAACTGCTCTCAGCAACACAGGGACAATGTCAAAAGAAAAAAAAAACATTAACACGAATGAAAACACAGTACCTTTGAATCTTGTGAATCGTAGCGCTGGTAAAGTAACACTTGTGAGAAATGGAGTGGCGATCCCACTACTAGGATGATAAAGGTGTCAAGTCATAACCCAGCAGAAGATATCTTTGTCCACAAAGAGACTCACAGAAAAAAAAAAAAAAATGTGGACTCACAGTAGAAAGTGCACACTCCGTGGTGCTTGTGAGAAAAGCATGTTAGTCGAAAGACAGTAGCAATCTTGAAAAACATGTTGATGCGGTAAGAACTGAGCTTGCGTAGGAATTGTGGAGACGCTGTAAGAAGAGCATGAAGTGCTTTAAGCTCCAGTAGAAATCGTTGAGACGCTGTAGGGACAGCAGTTCAGTTAAAGTAACAGAAATCTCTCTTGGTGACTGCCCAGGCAGGTACTCTCTATAGGCAGCAGAGAAGGCTTAAATTCACAAAAGGGTGAATGGCAGGCTTACCCTCAGAGAAAGCACAGGACGCAGATAGATAGTAGGGAGTAGACGCCCAAGACAGGATGGGCAGATCTTGTAGTGGCACTTCCCCAGACGCACAGGAACAACTGGCAGACTGCTGTGGGCGACCGATGGGAGGTCACTGGTGGGGTCAAGATGGCAGTTGACTTAGCTTCGCTTTAGTTGCAGTAGGTCCTGTGTTTTTAGAGTTGTTAGAGGTCCTGAAGAGGTGGTAGGTGCAGGTTCTTTTTCATCCTCGTCGCCAAAAACTTGTAGTGATTGAGTCCACGAAGGTTGGTATGATTCAAGTAGATTTATTGAAGATTAGAACAAGACCATAACAAGATCATATCAAGACCATAGCTAGACCCCACCAGGAGCACCAGCATGCTGCTCAGCCCAGCCAACTGTGAACATTGACCGCTAACATTCCATAAGATGACATCATAGCAAGGTTCTACAGGCAGAGCATGAAAAGCAATGAACTCAAGATATAACACACGCCAAATGGGGAACGCAGTAGATACCCAGCCAATGACCCGGACACGCGCCACCGGCGCCTCGTATAATAGGTGTATCCACTTCAGGAAAAAGGGGGGTAGCCCCATTCTGAGTAGGACAGTGAACATAAACTCCCACTGCAGGGAATCAAATGCTTTTGCTGCGTCAAGCAACACAGCAACAGCTTGAAAGTCGGCCTCAAAGTAGTGCAGGGTGGAGAAGACTGTACACAAATTGTGCGCCGTAGACCGGGCAGGGACAAAACCCGACTGATCCGGGAGGACCAGGTTAGGGATGAGGGGCTGAAGCCTACTGGCAATCATTTTTGCCAAACTTTTGGCATCAATATTTATGATAGAGAGTGGGCGGTAGGAGTCGCACCGGTTAGCAGGCTTGTCAGGCTTGAGAAGCATAACCAGGAGGGCCTCTTTTAATGTGGGTGGGAGAGTACCGCTGTCATATGCTTCCACAAAGACATCCAAGAGTCTGGGCGCCAGATCATCAGCGTAAGCCTTGTAAAACTCACTGGGGAGTCCATCCAGGCCCGCAGCCTTGCAGGTGGGCAGCAACATAATGGCCAATTTTACATCTTCCACGTCAAAGGGCTGAGTGAGGTATTCGCGTTGGTTAAGAGACAGCCAGCCTAGCGCGACATCATCTAGGTAAGCATTTATGTCGGTAGCTGACACATGCCCCCGCTCTCCATAGAGATTGGAGTAGAAGTCCAGCACCACCTCACTGATTTCAGGGGATGTATAGTGTGCTATTCCCCCAGAGTCTAGCATTTCTGTGATGTAGTCCTGAGTCCGAGGTGCAGCCAGTTTCTGAGCAAGCGAGTGACTGGTGCGGCCCCCTCCACATAGTAACGTGCAGTAAAGCGCCGAGACCTATGCGCTAGCTCCTGATCCGCTGTGTCGTTATATTCCGTTTCCAACTCCCGTATGGTGGCTAGTATAGTTGAGGCTGGGTTTTGGGCATATTCGCGCTCTAAAGCAGAGATATTGTCAGCCAGTTTATGCATCCGACGTCGTAGGTCTTTTAGATCCCCCGCCTGCGCACCCATGCAGATACCCCTGATAGTTACTTTAAATGCCTCCCACAGGGTCCCAGGACTGTCTACCGATCCAGCGTTTTCTTTAAAAAAGTCACTAATGGCCGCGCCTACTGTGCACCTGAACACCTGGTCTGTAAGTGAGGAGGGCTGCAATCGCCATTGAAACGGGGGGCACTCACAGTTGGGAGCACGCATCTCTAAGAGCACGGGGGAGTGATCCGATAATGTTTTGGCCAGGTGGCGAACATCCACAACCCAAGTGCATGCTATCTCTGAAAGGAGCCAATAGTCCAAGCGGGACCATGTGCCATGCACCATAGATATAAATGTGCTTTTGCGGATTCCCGGGTGCCGCATGCGCCAAATGTCCTGTATAGCCCCTGCATCTAGAAAACCCAATAGCGCCTCAGTCGCCTGGCTATGTCGCATCGCACCGCTTCCCTGTCTGTCGAGTTGCCCATCCAGGCAGGCATTAAAGTCGCCGCCCCAGAGCAATTCAGCCGAAGGAAATTTTGAGATGCGGCGCCAAACATCTGTGAAAAAGGAGGGGTCGTCAACATTTGGGCCGTAGACATTCACCAAGAGGACTCCCATCCCCCCAAGATGACCATGGACCAACGCCACCCTCCCTTGTGTATCCGTTTCTGTGTGTAGCACAGTGAATGGACCCCTCTCTTCACCAAAATCATCACTCCCCGAGCGTAAGAGGAGTAAGAGGAGGCATCCCTCAGCCCAGCCCAACGGGCACCAACATTCTTCTCCGACTGCTGTGTAAGATGCGTCTCTTGCAAGAACGCTACCTGGACGTCCAGTCTGTCTAACTGCGCTAGCACAGACCGTATCTTCTTGGGACTATTCAAGCCGGGCACATTCCAGATAAAGAACTTTATGTTCCTACCCATGGACCTGTAGAGTCAGATGTAATTAGTAGTGTGAGAGACAGTGTTGGAACCAGACCGAATTGGTGCAATAAAATTACAGTAAGAAAGTGCCCACTAACCCACCTAACCCACCCCGCACATCCCCCCACCCACTTCAGCGACCCAAACTTGCCAAAGCCATCCCATCCCAGCATTAACAATCCCCACCATGGAGAACAAAATATGCAGAACTTTTTTTGGGGAGCACCCATGAGGGGAACGCCAGAGTGCTACGAACCTCCCATATGGCAGGAGGTGGCTGATCAGGTAGAAGAGATGTGCGAGGATTTACAAGCAGACATCAATAGGCATTGCATCAAACATAGTCATTCCAAAGTGTGGTGCCGTCCCTACAAGGCAGCTGGCCTGGATGATCGAGGACTGCAATGTATGCAGGTAGCGTGAATATCCCCGGGTGGTGAACAGGTGAGCATAGACCCGTAAGTGGCCAACCCTGGAGCACGGGTAACAGGAGAGGCGCGGGAAGGTGGCCATAACCCTCCACCCGCCCCAAGGTCCTCAGCGCCAGAGTAGAAGGGAGAGAGACACAACACTATTCGTGAATTTGGGACCTGACCCTCTGATGGACCAAAATCCGGGGTGAAGTTCACCATCCCCGCTGGAATCGGATCCCACAACAGAGAAGAGTAAGCATGTAGCATACAGAGAGTGCAGGGAAAAACAATAGGTAATAGTCAGCAGGGTATGACCAAGCAGCAATACGAGCTGAGAAGTCCAGCGTGCAAAGTCAAGGCATTTCATGTATGCAAGACAATAACACAACTATAGAGCAGACCCAGGCACACAATCACTGTTCCTCATCGTCATGAACCACCGCAGTCTCAGATCTTCTTCGTTTCAACTTCTTGACATGATCCATTGCCGCCTTAGGAGAAGTGAAGATTTTACAATCCCCTTCCTGGCCCACCAGTAAACAGGTGGGATACAGCATGGCGTAAGGAATGCCTTCCGACTGCAAGAATTTTTTTATTGTACCCAACTCTCGCCTTGCTGCCTGGATGGCCACTGTAAAGTCAGGGAAGAAAGACAGGGCGTTCCCTTGGTGGTTAATTGTGCCCTTTTCTCTAGCGAGCCTCAAGATGACATCCCGGTCACGATAGTTCAATAGGCGTGCTATTATAGGACGCGGTGGGGCACCTGGAACCAGTCTCGCAGCCAGCGAATGATGGGCCCGCTCTACTATAAACATAGGAGATAGATTGTCAGGGCCGAATATGTCCTTGATCAGGGATTCAATGAAGGTCTCCATTCTGCCAGTATTGGTGGACTCCGGTAGGCCCACGACGCGGATGTTGTTGCGACGGGACCTGGCCTCCAAATCTTCATTCTTCGCTTGAATAAGCGCTAACACCTTTTCCATGTGGAGCGCCTTGTCTGCCACCTCGCTCAGGCCATCCTCGTTTGTTGAGACGCGCTGTTCTATTTCCCCCATCCTCGCATTCTGTTTCTCCAGTTGGGAGGACATATGGTCAAGCCTGTGATTCACTGCCGCCATAGACCCTTCGATGGATTGGAGACTCTTCTGCATGGCAAGCAAAGTTGATTCCAGCTTGGAGGCGCCCTCTCCTGGGGCATCCGCCTCGGAGTCCGAGGCCGCCCTTTGCTGCAACTTGGTGGATTTACGAGCCTCAAACGTGAGGCGAGGCTGCGTTTTGTCTGTGCGTCCCATGTCAGCAGAAAAACAAGGCAAATGAGGGTTATTTTCCACCACTGTCTGAACCCCGAGGTGCACAAACAGCCACCAGTAGATGTAGGCCTATGACGCCGCAGCTCACCACGCCGAGTTGGGCCCGCCAATTCACGCCCACCCTCCTGGGAATGCAGATAGTGCGGGGAAACAGCGGCGGAACAGGCCCAAGTAAGTTCGAACAAGCAACAGTCACTGGAGATCCGGGGCGGTACGGGCTAACAACCCCGACAATTTCTGTCAAATTAATGCTGAAATAGAATGAATAAGCCGGCCTGAAGCACCACGGTGCCCTGGACGGGTTGCAGCTTGAATGTGATCTAGATCCGAGGCACCAGCAAGAACCCTGGGGATATGCAGCGGGTCGTCGCCAGCAGCGCAGGGGGCCTGGAAGCTCCGAGTTGAGGAGAAAAGGGAAGCCAGAAGGAATGCACCGGGGTACACCAAGTCCCAACTCAGCCACTGTGCAGGGCCACACCGGATTTCGCCGACTCAAAGCACCCCACACCACACACACAGGCCGCAGCTTGCAGAGCGCGGCCTACCCCTCCCTTACCCCGGCCCTTACCCACCGCCGCAGCTAAAGGCCAGGAGCCCAGCCGCACCCCACTCACTGCCACCTGCCGTCGGCGCCGACCGTCTCACAGGGCGTAGGGCTTATGGCAGCTGGAGTCCGTCTCGCTTCCAGCCGGAGCACCAGGCAGAGTCTGCACCGATATGTGCAGCGAAGCAGGCCGTGGTTCCTCAGGTCTCCAAGAGCCCGGCAGCCCCAAGCAGGGACCTGATGCCCACTCCGGCAGTCGAGGGCAGGGTGCGCAGTCGCCGCCCCGGGCCTCGTCGAGATCCTCAGCTACGGGGGCGAGTGCCAGCGCACCTCGCGGTAGGCCCCGGCCGTTGAAAATGGCGTGATGGGAGGCTGTCTCCGCCCCCGCTCAGAGGGCAACACCGGCGACCGGTCACGGCACCCTCCTCCCGGCAGGATCCACACCAGCAGGTCTCGCCTTCCCGCTAGCGGTACTCTGCACAGCGAGCCAAGGCAGCGGGACGAAGTCACATCAGGTCGCGGCGGCCCCCATGTTGCCGTTCGCAATTTGCAGCCTGCGCGGTGTCCCCAGAGAATCGCAGCTCACTCCACCAGTTGCAGGATCTAATCGCGATGTAGGGCAGTCTGTTACAAGCTTCGATGCGATGATATTGGGCGGATACTGGACGGATGAGGGATCAGCCGGGCGGAGCAGCACTAAAGTGCGGCCATCTTGCCTGGCGCCCTCTAGCGGCCCCCCGTAGCCCAGTAAACTTGATTGAAGATGAGCCCGATTTTGAGCATGAGGGGCACTAGAAATTTGGTGGGTGCTTATCGGTGGTGATATGAGAACTTAGAACAAAAAAAAAACACAAACAGTTCTAGTAAATAACCTACTGGCCTTCGCACTCAGCTGAGCATATATGGCCTCGAGGGAGGTTAGTGGTTAGCTCAGACATTAATAATAGACACTCCTAGTACAAACAGGATGGTGTGACTCTGATGATCCGCAGATGTGCTTGTGGTGAGCAACAGAATGTGGCTGGGAGCAAACCATTGTATTCAAACACCAGAAGAAATGTATATAAGGTATGCATGGTAAGATATGCTTTGAGACTTGCCGAATGTGTCTTTGCATGCAATACGTCAGCAGGTTTCCCGGCCGTGACTAAAGATTGTCCTAAGAAACCAATACAGAAGGCTGGTGTGCTTTTTGATGGGCAGAGGGAAATAAAATTCCACATTTGATAATGAAGGTGGCAGTGCTGCGCTTGTACTCCTCGATTTATCTGCAGCCTTTGATACAGTCGATCATAAGATCTTGGTTGACCGTCTCAGGGCTGTTGGCATCGAGGAGTCAGCCCTTGCTCTTTTAAAATCCTTTCTCTCAGAGAGAAAGCAATCAGTATCACTGGATGAATTTGCATCTGATCCTTTTTTTCTGCCTTGTGTGGTCCAACAGGGATCCTCACTCAGTCCCACTTTGTTTAATGTGTACGTGAAGTCTCTTGTAGTCTTGATCAGGTCATTTGGGTTTGATCTCCCGTCCTACGCAGACGACATTCAGATCGTCGTAGCTATGTCATCTTCTGACAACAGCACAGGTTTGATCTTTCACGACTGTATGGCGACTATTGGAAAAGCAGAGATTATCCTCTTTGGGAATACTGTCTCTCTATGGTCCCCTTCATGGTAGCCGGAGGAACGGGCAACCCTGCCCACCCCAGTGAGTAAGGTAAAAGCTTTGGGAGTTGTCATTGATAACAAACTTACATTTGGCCAGCAGCAAATGCTGTTTCCTCTTCCACTTTCTTTATCCTGATAATGCTAAAAATAATTCTCCCTTTCATCCCATTGAATACCCAAAAGACTAACTGCATTAGTACTATAAAAGATAGTCTACTGTAATGGCTTGTACCTAAATATGCAACTTCAACATCTTAACAAGCTACAAGTCCTGCAGAATGGATCACTGACAGAATATCGATTACAAGAATATCGACCTACAACAATATCGAAGTAAAAATATAGAATGCCAAAATATCGAATCCCTATCTACAAACAGGTAAGTACAAAAATATCGAATCCAAAATATAGTTGTAAAAAATATAGTTAGTCAAAATATCGAATTTTTTAAATATCTTAAAAGTAATGTAAAATTAATGAAATAATATATATAATTAACTAAAACATACTTAAAAATACTTAAATAACTTTAAAATTAATAAATAATTAATGTAAGTTAAAAAAAAATAAACATACATTTTTATTTTTTAATACATATATATATTAACGTAATATTTATAAAAAATATTCAATATTTTTAGCGTAGGATAGCGGGAGGTTAAAATTTACTATTACCACTCCAGTGAGTGCAACAGTAGAGAAAGCATTGGATAGCGTGAGGGTAAAAATTACTATTCCCACTCCAGTGAGTGCAACAGTAGGGAAAGCGTTGGATAGCGGGAGGGTAAAAATTACTATTCCCACTCCAGTGAGTGCAACAGTAGGGAAAGCGTTGGATAGCGGGAGGGTAAAAATTACTATTCCCACTCCAGTGAGTGCAACAGTAGGGAAAGCGTTGGATAGCGGGAGGGTAAAAATTACTATTCCCACTCCAGGGAGTGCAACAGTAGGGAAAGCGTTGGATAGCGTAGGGGTAAAAATTACTATTCCCACTCCAGAGAGTGGAACAGTAGGGAAAGCGTTGGATAGCGTAGGGGTATAAATTACTATTCCCACTCCAGAGAGTGCAACAGTAGGGAAAGAGTTGGATAGCGTAGGGGTAAAAATTACTATTCCCACTCCAGTGAGTGCAACAGTAGGGAAAGCGTTGGATAGCGGGAGGGTAAAAATTACTATTCCCACTCCAGAGAGTGGAACAGTAGGGAAAGCGTTGGATAGCGTAGGGGTATAAATTACTATTCCCACTCCAGAGAGTGCAACAGTAGGGAAAGAGTTGGATAGCGTAGGGGTAAAAATTACTATTCCCACTCCAGTGAGTGCAACAGTAGGGAAAGCGTTGGATAGCGTAGGGGTAAAATTACTATTCCCACTCCAAAGAGTGCAACAGTAGGGAAAATAATGATTTAATATTTTAATAAAAATAAAATAATTATCAATACCAATAAAAAATTAATTAAAATGACTTACCAATTACAAAATATTTAATAATTAATTCTAAATACCAATAAATATTATTTCTTAAAAATTAAGTACCTATTAATAAAAATTAATTACCAATTAATAAAAATTAATTACCAAATAAGAATTAATTAACAATAAATTAATAATCAATACCAATAAATAAAAATAAATAATTACTGAATTACAATTAAATTACTTCCCACCCTATTCCCTATAAACCCACAACCCACTCTGAATAATAAATTAATACAATTAATATAATTATCAATTAAATAATTATTAAAAAATAATTACCAATTAATAAAAATTAATTACCAATTAATAAAAATTAATTACCAATTAATAATTAATTAACAATGAATTATTTATCAATACCAATAAATAAAATTTAATAATTACTTAATTAAATTTAAATTACTTCCCACCCTATTCCCCTATAAACCCACAACCCGCTACAGAACTAAAACGCACAATTAAATTAAATATAATTAATAATTCCTAAAAATTAATATTTAATTTACTATAATTAAATTACTTCCCACCCTATTCCCCTATAAACCCACAACCCGCTACAGAATTAAATTACGCAAAAATTAAATAACATAAAATTCATTACTTTAAAAAAATTAAAACATACATTACAAAAATAATACATACTTTTAACACATATACTAACACTTAAAACACTATAAGAAAATTCGATATTTTTAACAACTATATTATGACTGTCGATATTTTGACAATCGATATTTCTTACCTGAATTTCGATATTCTTAACCACTATATTTTGGCAATTCGATATTCTGTCCATTCTATATTTACAACTCGATATTTTGGCAATTCGATATTAAAAATTCGATATTATGTATGTTTACCCTGCAGAATGTGGCAGCCAGATTACTGGCTGGTATTCACAAATACAAATCCGCTGCTCAAGCCATCAGAAAGTTACATTGGCTCCCTCTCAGGCATTGAATAAGGATTAAAGCTCTCTGTCATGTAAGGCTCTCCATGGTGTAGGCCCAGATTTTCTGAAACAATCCTACAATTGGTATATTCTAGGGAGAAACCTGCACTCCTCAGGTGCCATGAAACATGTGGTTTCCAGGGACAAAAGGACCAACTGTGGAGGAAGAATTTTTGTGACCTCCACTTCAAAAGAATTGAACCAACTTCCTATTCACATTAGAACTAGGACTAACCTGCTATCCTTTAGGAAGGAATTAAAAACCTGGCTTTTCTCCAACTAAGAACAATTCCTATGCCCATTTACCAGAGCTAGTGCCTTGACACCTCTAGGTCTTTGTTTGTGCTTTAGAAATTTATATACCATAACATATAACAAATTATGATACAACATGCAGAAGTAATGCAGGCTTCCCTCACATACAGAGTACATAATGGCAAAGAGAGCAGCAGGGTGATAGTGTGGTGTGTATGTTGGTGTGAGAGTTAGTATGAGTCAAATGTGTGTTGGGGTGTAAGCGCAGAAGTGTGCCATCTCCTTCTTCGCACACCTTACACAGAACCTGAGATCTAGTCTCCACGTGTGCTCCACTTAGGGTGACCAGATTTCCAGAATGAAAACCGGGATGAGCACAGACATAGAAATAGGACTAAATGTAAATATATATATATATATATATATATATATATATATATTTGCTGCGGCCAGCAATGAATATGCCCCACTAAGAACAGTTCGTTCAGCAAGACGCCATGAGGCACAAAAATGGTTTTCTTCTGAGTTACAAAGTCAAAAACTAGCTCTTCGTCAATCCGAAAGGAAATGGAGAACCAACTACTCTTTAGATAAAAAAGAGAGCTATTTGCTCCAATTGAAAGAGTATAAAAAATCAATTTCCACAGCTAAGGCTGCTCACTTCTCTTCCAAAATCATGAGCTCCACTAATAGGTCCAAAGAAATATTTGCCATCGTGAACGAATTATCCAATCCTGGTAGAGTTACATTAAAATCTACTCCCAGCCAAGCCTTTTGTAACTCCCTCAACTCGTTCTCTATTGACAAAATTGTCACAATAAAAGCCAGTATTCCCTGCTGCTTGGCTCCTGAGGGCTCTTCTTCAATGCTGGAAAATCCCTGCCATCTTGAAGAGTTCTCAGCAATAGATAGCCAGACATTTTTGGACCTTCTGTCTAAAGTAAAGTCGGGTTCTCCTACGGACAGTTGCCCGCCTCATATTCTAAAAGAAGTCTTTTCCAGTTTTCCTGGACCCGCCCTGGCACTTCTTAATGATTCTTTAGCACAGGGTTGTGTTCCGAGAGCTTTTAAAGAAGCAACAGTTGTCCCCCTGTTAAAAAAATCAGGTGCGGACCCAGAGATCCTGACTAACTATCGGCCTATTTCCTTGCTTCCTTATCTGGCCAAAATACTAGAATCTTATGTGGCCAAATGTCTCTGTGCTTTCATTGAGCAGTCGGATTACCTTGATCCTAACCAGGCAGGGTTCCGCCCAGCGCACTCCACCGAGGCAGTAATACTCACTGTATTGGATACACTTCGTAAGGAAGCCGATAAGGGCTCTCCCCAGGCCTTGGTGTTGCTGGATCTGTCAGCAGCATTTGACACGGTCGATCATGGTATTCTGATCGACCGTGTCAGGATGGCCGGTCTCAAGGGGATGGCGTCCAGCTGGGTTAAGTCATTTCTCGAGGCACGTACTCAGTCAGTGCGCCTCTCCCAGTTTTCTGCACCTAAAATGGCAACAACATGTGGAGTACCGCAGGGTTCCTCATTGTCTCCTCATCTCTTTAATCTCTACCTTCTTCCTTTACTTCACTCCCTGAAAACTGGGAAGGTATGCACATATAACTATGCGGATGATCTACAACTGGTGTTTTCAATTGATAATTCTCCGGATTCAATATCTGATTTCCAGGCAACGATGTTACACATCCGTGACTGGATGAATAACAACCAGTTAAAGTTAAACCCAGATAAAACAGAAGTGATTCTGATAGGTGGCCCCTTGAACCCTTGGAACACTCAGTTTTGGCCAAGTGAATTAGGCTCCTCACCCAACCCTTCCTCCTCAGCTAGAAGTCTGGGAGTGATCATTAACAGTGATCTCACTATGAAATCTCAGATAGGAGCAGTGACCTCCACTTGTTTCTTCCAGCTGAGGAAGATAAGGAACATTAGGAGATTACTCACTCGAGAAGCCCTAATTCAGGTGGTCCTAGCCATGGTGATATCACACCTGGACTATGCCAACTCTCTATACCTTGGCATTCCGCTTTATCTCACCAAAAGACTGCAGATGGTTCAGAACCAGGCAGCAAGGTTGATATCCCAACAATGCAGATGGGAACATATATTCCCAACTATGAAAGAGCTACATTGGCTTCCCATCCCGCAAAGATGTGCGTTTAAAGTTGGCTGCCTCATTTTTAAAACCTTGCATGGTGCTAGCCCAAAATTTTTATCCAGACTTGTCCTGAAATACCTACCTGCACGGAGCTTACGCTCTGCCCATAAGAACCTCCTAATCATTCCTTCCTACGAACGGAAACGAATAGGTGGCTGCAGGTTTGCAGTACTGGCCCCCAGTTTCTGGAACACTCTCCCTTTAGATATAAGAACTTGCACTGAATTTGTCAGATTCCGTAGATTACTTAAGACCTGGCTATTTACCCAAGCTTATAACTAGACTCTATTGACAACTAACACATGAGGCCCCAGCAAAAAACTTCTTAAGTCCAGCGCCAAGAAACCACTCGGTGTACGAGCGCTTTATAAGAAATTTTAACATAACAACATTTAACATAACATATATATATTCACTGAGAAAACCAAAGGTTACAGGGACGTTATAGTTAGGAAACATGTCTGCAGGCAACGAAAGCGATGAAACCTCCGTTTCCAGTGGGTGGGAGCACTTTGACAGCTCCTGCCCGCTGAAACTGGAGTGTTTGCTTTTGCTTGGCAGAAGCTGTCAGCTCCCACCAAGCAAAACCGAACAGCTATGTCCCGGGGGTGGGCACCCCTTTTCATAGCAGGAGCCGGCCTTTGGGGGTGGCGATCCCCAGGGCCATAATTGGCTCGTGGAGGGCCCCCCTCCTTTTTTGTATTTGGCCATGGGAGGTGGTGGTCCCCGGTACTGGGAGGATCCTCGCAGCCCCCTTGCATTACATTTAACAAAACCCCGGGGAGATGGTGTTCCCTGGGGCTTCGGGGGGAT
Organism: Calotriton arnoldi; assembly: GCA_963921515.1. Lineage (NCBI taxonomy): Eukaryota > Metazoa > Chordata > Amphibia > Caudata > Salamandridae > Calotriton > Calotriton arnoldi. The sequence goes on along the minus strand of CAWUFW010004608.1, from coordinate 114,940 downwards.
CTGCACTACCCCCTCTATTCATTTTATTCAAAGCCCTGGGGAGGTGATGGTCCCCAGGGCTCAGGGGGGTCCGCACATCCCCCCCAATTAATTTTATTTATTGCCGGGGGAAATGGTTATCCCCAGGGCCTGAGGAAGTCTGTGCAACCCCGCATTACATTTACTGAAAGCCCCAGAGAGATGGTGGTTCCTGGAGCTCGGAGGGTCTGCGCGCCCCCCCTATTCATTTTGTTTGTAGCCCGGGGAGGTCGTGGTCCCCGGGGACCATAGGGGTCTGCTTGACCCCCCCCATTTTACATTAACATAAGCCCCAGGGAAGTGGTTGTCCCCAGGGCATAAAAATGTCAGTGGCGGGAGGCCACGTGTGCCCCCTCTTTCAATTTACTAAAGGAGGCATGCTCCCAGGACATGGCCCACCCAGGGGCTTAATTAAAAAAAAGCGCTTGTTTTTTTACCGCGAATTTGCAGCAAAATATTTTTTAAAAAAAATGCTTTTTAGCCCTGCCGGGGTCGCTCTGGGACCCCAAGACCAGAGCTAAGGCATGAGGGTATTCTTACCCATCTCTCTTTTCTTCTTTTTGATTTTTTTGGGGTTCTCGGCTAAAGCTGAGTCCCAAGAAGGCTATCAACACTTCCTGGTTGAAGTGTTGCCAGCCAATCAGAGCTCTGCAGATCTCTGCACAAGCTCGTTTTAGCCGCGATCACAGATATTTAAATTTGAATTTCCTTAAATTTCTTAACAACTACTGAACAGATTTGCACCAAGTACCTGAAAGAGTGATCTGATAACTTAAATCTGCCTTTCTACCAAATTTGGTCTAATTCCGTACAGTGGCTCGGGCTGGAGTTGTGTCTAAATTTCCTATGGGAATTAACATGAGAAACACACTTTTTTTGACCCCCCTTTTTCTTGACCCCTGCTTGACGAAACACCCTGAAACTTTCCAAGCACAATAAGAATCAGGGCACACTTTTTGGGGAAAATTTTGTGAAGATTCGTCAAACGGCAAGTCAAAAAACACTTTTCCTATGGAAACATGGTCCTAACTATAACTACCTACTGGCAACTGTGTATATATACATACATGCACACATACATACATACATACATATATATATTCACTTAAAAAACCAAAGGTTACAGGGACAGGGCGTTATAGTTAGCAAATAGAATTAAATAAACCTTAGAAATTCACTGAACAAAACACCAAAGGTTACAGGGACATTATAGTTAGGCTTAAATTTCACTTGTACAAAGCCATAGAAATTCAGCAGTTATAGTTACCTAGCAAGCTATAACTTACGCCCCAGCAAAGCCACAGCAAACAGCTATGTCCATGGGGTGGGCACCCCGGAACATAGCTTGACCAGGCCCTGGGGGATGGTGGTCCCCAGGGCCATTATTGGCTCCAGGAGAGGGGTCAGGTGGCCCCCTCCTCTAATTCAGTAGGGCATGCCCTGGGGAGATGGCGGTACCTGGGGCTCCTATTTTAAAATTACATTTGGCCCTGTGGAGGGAGGTGGTGGTTCCCAGGGCCAGGGTGGGTCCATGAGCCCCTATTACAAATAAATTAGCCCCGGGGAGGTGGTGGTCCCAGGGGCACAGGGGGGGTCCGCAAGGCCCCCTTTGTCTTTTCTATTAGCCCCGGGTAGGTGGTGGTCCCTGGGGTTGCCGTGTGGGCCTCCTCCAAATTATTTTCAGCAATAGCCCTGGGGAGGTGGCAGTGCCTGGGGCACAGGGGGGTCCACGATACCCCCAATCTCTTTTTAAGATTTACGGCAGCATGCCCCCGGGACCTGGCCTACCCAGGGGCTTTAATAATAGAGAAGCGCGGGAGCCTACGCTTCTTTTTTTTCAGTGGGAGCTGCAGATCCAGCGCGGCTCCTGCTGATTTTTTTTTAATTTAAAAATGCTTATTTCGGCCCTGCGGGGTCCATGTGGGACCCCCCAAGAGGCCTATGGGGCCAGGGTATTCCTATTCGGCCCCCTTTTCTTTTTCTTTTACCTTTTTTTGTGGGATTCGGCTCAAGCCAAGTCCCAAGATGGCTGCCAACACTTCCTGGTTTGAAGTGTTGGCAGTCAATCAGATCTCAGCACGAGATCGGGAGGGGTCACGGACCCTTCACATCCCTATATACAAATTTGGATTTCAGTTAATATCTCTAAAACCACTAAACAGATGTACACCAAATCACAAAAAGCCACTTCCCTGGACCAATGTCTACCTTTCTGCCAAATTTGGTGTAATTCCGTTCAGCAATTCAGGCTGTAGCCATGTCTAAAGTTCCTATGGGAATTAACATAGGGAAAATACATTTGGGAACTCCCCCTTTTTCTCGGTCCCCGTTTGACGGGTCACCACGAAACTTTCAGGACAGCAGCTGGAGTGAGCGTCATACCAGTATTGAAAATTTTGCGAGGATTCATCAAACAATGCTAAATCTATTGGCAAATGAAAACACGCTCTTCCTATGGAAACTACATCCTAACTATAACTGCCTACTGGCAACCGCCAGTAGGTAATATATATATATATTCAAAATTAAACATTCCTTCTCCTTTCTGTGGAGAGTTCCAGGCTGGTGGTGGGCGGGGCCTAGACTTATCGGCTATGCAACCCTGATTCACACTTCTTTAAATCCTGCTGTGCTACTTGAATGAGGCAAGGCAGCACGACAGCCAGTCTAAGCAAGTGAACTTCTGTCTGCAGTGTTTGAGAAAGGGACGGTTGAAATGTGAGCCTGCACAACACTATGATTAACGTGCAGGTTCACCCGACTCTCTCTTAAAAACCGGGGCATGTATTTGTTTTAGCCAAAAGTGTTGGTACGCCAGGACAATGCTTGAAAAACGGACTATCAAGGCAAATCTGGGATGTCTGGTCAACCTAGCTCCACTCTACTATTCCACAAGCCCACCCAGTGGCACACACCAGCACACAACAGTGTTTTTTTTTTTGTGTGTCCTCATTATGCCTCAAAACCACCATTCCACTTGCACCTTGTGTGGAGTGTCCTGCCCTTTTGCTGGGAAATGTAAGAAAGAGGGTTCACACGGTACCACCCTCGGATTGTGAAGACCCCTTCTACAAAGCACAGATTCTGCGAGCAACCCTGCTCCTTAGAAAAAGTGCCAGCCGAGGCGGAGTAGGCTTAATCATTGGACCCCTAATCTGACCTGCCATCATGTAGCTCAATCCACCTTAATAAGGGTAACCAGAACTCATACCTTCTATGACCCTCCACTGACATGTCCAGCCTAGCGTTGCTCTTTACCGAAAGTAGCCAATCCTCGTATCGAGGAGGGGTCTGGGCCACCCATTGCTTGCAAATTTCTCTGCGTGCCAGTAATATTGAATAGAATATCAACTTCTCATAATTTTTGCCAATTTTTAGTTGCGAGTCCAGACATCCAAAAATAATCAGCAAAATGCTTACCTTCATTTGGATCTTCAGAGAATCAGACAAGGCTCTACTCACGCCCTCCCAAAATGTCTGGATCGTTGGACAATGTACAAACATATGCACGTCATCTTCTTTCATGCTACCGCATTTCGGGCACGCCACCTCACCTACTTTTCCAAATTTCGAGAGCCTTTGTGGGGTCCAATACACCCTATGGATGGTGAAAAGATGGTTTCTTCTTAAATAGGCAGGTTTTACTATTTTGTACCACATAGACATAGATACTTGCCATTGGTACTCCAGCGAAGTCTCCGGCAAGCATCCTCCCCACAACTCCACCGGCAAGGTGAATTCTCCGTCTTCCAACTCGATCATCAACCAGTACCAAACAGCCGTTTCTTTCTTCCTCACAGTTTCCGACAACAATCCCTCTTCAAATTCATTCCGATCACCTATAGTTACACCACGAGATTGGTACCAGCACTGTATCTGAAGGAACTTGAATCTGGAGACCTTATGATCCGTCTTGTGTTTGCACATCTCCCAAGTTATCAAGTTTCCCTCATGGAGTAAATGATCCCATCTTGTTATACCAGCCTCACGCAGTGGAATCACCAACATATCCTTTGTCCATTCTGGAGAGCCCGGAGAGTCCCAAATGGGGGCTAGATGACTGTAGTACGGAAGTTTTAGAATTTTTTAAATCTTGTACTAAGTCTCAGCCATACCCCTTAAAATTTTCAGCCTGACCTTCTTGAAGTATTTAGGGTGCACATATTTATACATAAAGCCACATTCCCCTCCTTCTTCCTCCTTTAGCATCACCGCCAGTATCCTCCCGATCTCTGAGCTTGTGGGTCTGTCTAACAACATTTTCCCATTCTTTAACAAGAATGCCCAAGAATAAAATAGCAGGTCTGGAAGTGCTAGCCCTCCTTTTTCCACCCTCCTTCTCAACTTCTTCCATGATATCCGCGGCCCTTTGGATGACCAAATAAAGCTACTAATCTGGCTTTGCAGCTTTGCAAACCACTCCTTCTTAAAAGGTAAAGGAATTGAGTCAAATAGGAAGGTAAACTTAGGAAGGACCATCATCTTAACCAGGTTAGCTCGGCCGAATAAAGTGAGCGGGAGATGTGACCAGTTTCTCAACAATGCACTAACTTCCTTCCTAGTTTTTCAAAGTTTTCCTTAGACAGCTTGGTGATATCTTGAGTGATCTTAATCCCTAAGTATCTCATTTTGCTCTTAACCTTCTCGTCCCCTACCTCTGTGTTCCAAGCCATTATCTCTGTCTTCCCTTCATTGATGTATTAGCCAGAGATCTTCCCAAAGTCAGCAGTTAATGTCAACACACGGCCCATAGTTCTTTGCATATGAGTAGTGTAGATTAGAAGGTCGTCCACATACAACCCTAATTTCTTCCCCCAGCCTTCAAATTGGAATGGTGCAATTTCCGGGTCGTTTCTAATTTTCCTTGCTAGTGGTTTGATATATAGGTCGAACAGTAGTGGCAACAGTGTTGATGGAAAGTGCTCACATACGCCAGTGCTGGGAAGTAGTTGTCACTGGATGGGTAGTCAGAACATTGATTAGGGCAACTGTAGTCGTGAGGCAACTTTTATTATGGGCAGGAGCAGCAGCAAGATGGCAGTGCTTTAATGGGCAGGTACTGTTAGGTGATAAGCATGCATGCATGTATGCTTATGCTTTGCTTATCCTTCTCAGATCCATCTTCCCATGCAGGTTATCAGCAATGTTTGGGTAGAGCAGAATTTGACAGGGGTTTGGAGGCAAAGATTAGAAAGGGATAAAGGTTTTAGAGAGATTGTGCATAAAGTGTGACACAAGCAGGGAGCAGGGGGAGCTGGACTGGCAGTGAGCACCTTGGGGTAAGGAACCAGACCAGAAAATGATGTTGTGGTGTCAAATGGGGCACTGGAAGGGGATGAGAAGACATGGACAGGTGGCAAGCAATAACGTAGTAGAACATGTCATGGTAGGAGAGAGGGAACAAAACAATCCCAACCAGGTGATGCCTATTAAAGCATCACTTCTGGCCAAATTACTCAAAACAAGAACAAGAATTTGCAAAGCCAAAAGGTCTAGCCTTTTGCACCTATGAGCTTTGCCAGTGCCATTTTGTGCTTCTGTACAACGTTGGAGAAAACCAATGCTGTGGAGCATTGGCAAAAAAAAAGAAAATAGGGGCAATGACGCAACCGCTGCTGGCAGTCGTGTCATTACGGTAGCACACGTGCCTACACCAGCGGAATGACATGGGCACCATTTAATTTGGTATTTATTGGGGGGCATGGCTAACCGCTGATCATAGCAGACGCAGTATAGAACAGCTCCGGAGCCTGGGCACGCAGATCCTTACAAAATTGCCGTGCGCCGTGCCCATCGAGCACCATCCGATGAGCCGAAGCTGCGAGACAACCAAAGACTATCACCCAAGAACTGTGAAACCGCCCTTGATGCAGTTTTAAGCGGTGGCAGAAATGAGGCATACAACAGTGCGGATGAGGCCGGGAGCTTCGCGGTACAGAGGTAGGCCACTGTGACCCGCGCCGCGTTCACCGGGCATCAACTGTAAAGGGTGTCTACCCCGATAAGAAGCCCCACTGTCCCTGGATTTGCAGAGAGATGGGCCAGAGATGTGTAAAACGGCCCTGAGCCTCGACGGTCCCACTCTAGCGCAGCGGGGAACGGACTCACCCGTACGAGCGGCTAGGGGCACAGGGCTGCTTGAAGAACAGGCTGATCTCCCCTCCAAATGGGCTGCTGAAAACACGACTACAGAACAATCGAAGGCTGCGGTGGGCCCCGGAATCAACGGCTGATAACTCGTGGCCTGGGAGAGACACAGCGCTAGCTGCGGCCCTGCCGGGCGGCTTGGGGGTATTCGCGCTCTCACCAGAAGGGCGGGTGAAGTGGATTCTGCTGCTGCGCATGCCGGATGAGGTCTAGGACGGAGCGCTCGGAAGGGTAGGATCTGCTTTAACCCTGCACACCTTGCCTCCGACTCCACTTTTACCCTGAATGAAGAGTGCAAAATGGCCTCCACGAAGGTGCACTGACCCCGGAGGTAGGGGCTGGCAGCGCAGAGCGGACTGGGCTAAGTTGAAGTATACCCTCGGATGAGTTATAATGCCTGACTGCTGCCTTCACTGATTCCCACCCGAGTTTGATCTTAATTGTGTGGGACACTCACATACCTGGAGGGCATGAGCACAGGCGGAGCGGGATCTGTCGCTGAGAGAGTCGCGGCCCCACAGACCTTCACTGTATTGCATCTGAGCAGCCGGCTGGCCTACAGCGAATAATGAAAGGCAGGTGGCCCAGGTCTGCGATCACACGCCGTAATATGGGGCATTGCCTGTCTGATCAGTAGCTATGCAAACGGCGTGAACATGAAGAGAGGAGACAACGCCCAGGCGAGGAAGTAACTGGGAACGCCGTAGCTGAACTCATCACGCAGTGTGCATTAATCACGGTGAGCGCTGTAAACCCGGCCTTCTACGAGGCCCAGAGCAGGGGAGGGGACCACATTGAGGTCTTCAGACCACCGCCAACGGGCAGCTATATGGCAGTGAGTACATTCCGCTCAATTAATAAACTAAGCTGGGACCAATCATATAACAGTACGTCACAGCAAGAAATTACCGCGTTGCCGCACTGGTGAACTGAGAGTTCCCTACACAGATCATGGCTTAGGCGTCCGTACTGCCTTACATAATATCTGTGAGACAGTGGCTACTATGGCTGGCCTACTACTTGAGGCACCAGAACACCTACGGGCAGCAGCAGAAATTTGCGAGCATACGCAGCACAACATGGGGCGTCCAAAAGGCAAATTACAAGAGTCGGCCGCCTCTAACTCACAAACTACGGAAGACCAGGAATTTAATACAAATCCACCATCGCTTAGCTGTGTACCACCCACGAATGAAATGGAAACCCCGGATAAATTAGACCTGATACTACGTGAGGTCAGGGAATCCAGAAGAGCGATAGAGCAGCAAATTGGTACGCTCACTACTGGCTTCACTCTGCTCAAGGCGGATCATACTAAACTGGCGACCGTAGTGAAGGACAACAGCTTGGTTCTGGAAGAAATACTACCTCAACACAAAGAACACACGTCACAAATTCAGACGCTACAGAGGCAAGTTACAGGTCTCCTGGATAGAGTTGAGGATGCGGAAGGCAGAGCTAGGCGGAACAACGTGCGCGTTATTGGGCTCCCGGAACGTAGCGAGGGCTCGGACGCTGCCACCTTTATGGATCAGTGGTTCCGAGAACATGTAGCCCCTAATGAATTATCAGATTTTTTCTGTATTGAAAGAGCCCACAGAATCCCCACTGGAAGACCGAAGGTGGGCGCACCGCCAAGGCCACTGATAGTTAGGATCCTAAATTACAGAGACCGTGATATCCTACTTCAGCAGGCAAGGGAGAGACCTCAGATCCGCTTTGAAAATTGTCAGATATCGCTCTACCCTGACTATACACTAATGGTCCAACGCCGTAGATCCTCCTTTCAGGCAGTTAAAAAGAAATTACGAGACCTGAACTTAAAATATGCACTATTATATCCTGCACGCTTGAAAATAATTCACGAGCAAAAAACGTATTTCTTCAAAAGCCCAGAAGATGTAGAGGAGTGGATTGAAGTCATGGACCCGAACTTGCTGTCTGGTGAGGCCCCCCGGAGACTACCAAGCAGCCCCAAACGGTTACAAGGTCGGCGATCGCGCCGCAACGCAAAGACTGTCGGCGTATCACGGGCTCTCGGCCCTACACAGGATCAGGTACAACGAAGCAAAGACACAGCTCTGGTGGCGGCAACCACGTTCAGAGACAATACCTCATGAATGGTCTCGGAATCATCGGAGGGCAGCACCGTGAGGTCCGACTCAGAGAGCAGCCTAGCATTGTTTCCCACAGTGACACCGCAAACCACAGATGATCTACTGGGATGTTGAAAAACGGAACTGACTACCCTGCTCATCCATGTGACAGCTGAGCACGAAGGCATCACCATGATGCCTTATGGACATATATATCCTTTTCTCTTGTGTGAAGATAATGGCATAATAATGTTAAATGTATTTGCCCGGGCACTGATGAGCTAATGAGTGTGGCTATTAACACATGGTCGGCGTAAAAGACACCCCCCTAATTGCGAATGCAGCAGTTCAATACGGCAATGTTCAATGTGTTGTATTATTGGTTTGGCTCAGCTTAGTTCACAAGCAGGGCCTGATGTTAGTGTTACAATGGGAGTTTAGGGGTTCTGGCAAGCAGCAGCTAATATGTCCTATGCAGCGTTTATTATCCCTTGTCCTGGATACATACACCACAGTTGTCATGCACTACACAAGCCCTACACATATAACTTGATTACATGGAATGTTCGGGGTCTAGGCTCAGTACAGAAGCGGCATAGGGTACATGCGCAATTAGTTAGGCGCAAGGCGCAGATAGTTTTTTTGCAGGAATCCCACCTGACTGAATCGGAAGCCGCAAAAATGCGGAAGAAATGGAAGGGTCTGATATTCTCCACTAATTATTTGGCATTCGCTAGGGGTGTAACGATCTGGATCAGATATGGAGTACTGTTTGAAGTGTTAGATAAGAGGATAGATGCACAGGGTAGGTACATTTGTTTACGCGGGACACTAGATAGTACACATGTTATATTGGGAAACTTATATGCTCCAAATTTTGACCAGAACAAATACTTTTTGGGACTAAACACGATACTGGCAGGTTGTGAGGCATACCCATGGATCCTGGGGGGCGATTGTAATGCGGTTATGGACGTTGGACTTGACTGCTCGCACCCACCCCTACATGGAACGGGAGCAGCCAAGCAGGCAGAGGCTCTGTGCAACTGGGTGCATGGATGGTCATTATGTGATGTGTGGAGACTGAAGAATCAGTTAAACAAAGAATACTCCTTTTATTCCCCGGTACACCAATTACATACCAGAATAGACAGAATTATGTGCTCCCTCTCCATAGCCGACCAGGTGACACACACTACGTACTTAGCAAAAACCTTCTCAGACCATAATCCTCTAGAGATCTCCCTTAACTGGGGTAGAATACCCACCCCGGTACCTACGTGGAAGCTATGGCCCCAATTACTAGAAGACGCTGTGTTTCGCACCACCCTGTCAACTACACTCACGCATTATTTTTCGGAAAACAACAACACTGCGTCCTCAATCTTAGTCGAATGGGACGCCCTGAAGGCAGTAATCTGGGGAACTGCGATCAGTGCCACAGTGGGAGCAAGGCAGGAGGTTCATAAGAATCTGAAGGCAGTAGAGCATAACATGAAAGGGCTGGAACAAGAAGCGGCAAATGACCCCAACAAACAGGCTCCATTGCAAGAAGCACGTATCCAACATGCAGAGTTATTAGAAACCCTTAGGGTAATCGATTATAGGGCCTTTACTCAGATAAAACACTCCGAGGCAGATAAGTCAGGGACCCACCAATAACTGTCATCAATCAAATTACCACGCCTGAAGGAAACATGGCGTATACGCAACATGATATTAATGATGCCTTCAGCACATATTCCAAAACACTTTATAGTAAACTACCCCCACTGGACGCCACTTTAATAGATACATTCCTAGCAAACTTACCATACCCACAGGCCCCAGCAGACATGTGAGACACTTTGGCAGGCCCCATCACTAGAGCGGAAATAAAAGCCGCTATTAAAGGACTCCAGCGTAATAAAGCACCGGGCCTGGAAGGGCTACCGGTGGAATTTTTTGATGTTTACTCGGAGGCCTTACTTCCTCAATTGGATGAGCTATACAACAAGTCGCTTGAATTGGGCCACCTCCCCTACACTACTATGCAGGCGTTAGTAGTATCACTACCAAAGCCGGGGGGGGGGTGCGACTGACATGTCGGGGTACCGTCCGTTATCATTACTGGTGACGGAATACAAAATACTGAGCAAAATCTTGGCAAACAGACTACATCCCTACTTAAACAGGCTAATACATATCGACCAATGCGGATTTATATCAGCACGCAGTACGTCATTGAATATAAGGAGGCTACACCATATAATGGCAACCAACCTAGAACAATACAAAAATGCCGGATGTATTGCTCTCGACCTGCGGCAGGCATTCAATACACTGTCATGGGAGTATATGTTCAAACCTATCGAAAAATTTGGGTTGCCCCCTGACTCTCTCCGATGGATACGCCTGTTATACGAGGCCCCGACGGCGAGAGTCAGGTCAGGTAAACACATTTCACTAGAATGCAGGGTGCACAGGGGCACACGACAGGGCTGCCCCCTGTCCCCACTAATGTTTGTACTGGCACTGGAGCCACTTGCGCTTTGGTTGAGGCAGGAGGCTGTCCAGTGTGGGATACCGATAGGCACATCCATGCATTTGATATCTGCTTATGCGGATCTCCTGAGTGGGCTAGACCCCATCCCGGGAATATGTGCATGCTTCGAACAAATATCCGGCTTAGCCATAAACGAATCAAAATCGAACACCTTCTTCTTCCAAGATCACTCACGCCCTCAGAGGGTCAATTTTGGGCTACTTTCCCTACCTGTGGCGCGACACACGTTTAAATACTTAGGCATCCATGTATATCGATCCCACACGGACATGCTGGAAGGTAATCTCAATAGGGCCATTAGGGGAATACGTTCACAGGTTGCTTTCTGGACTACATTGCCCCTCTTGGCGATGGGCCGAGTGGCAGTGACCAATGGTGGTACTCCCCCGAATACTATATTACTTCACTAACTTGCCGATTATAATACCCCCAATAATTTTTAATACACTAGACACTGTATTATCGGAACTTATTTGGGGGACGGGCCGATGAAGAGTGGGCCTTAGGAAACTACAAATAGACACAAGCAGAGGATGCCTAGGGGTGCCAGATTTCCGAGCCTATTATTATGCCAATTGCAATGGCTATCCTATTGGACCACAGGTCGCAATCTGCAGGAGATTGGATACAATATGCAAAACATTAAACAGGGACTGCTACACACACTAATATTACCGCAATGTAAAATTCCCCCAAAAGTACCGCCTTTATTAAACCCAGCATTGCTATGCTGGAAGAAAGCACTGAAATATACATCTGGTTGTGCCCCCTATGCAGGCAATATCCCATTGCTGGGAATCCCGCTACTAAGCGGCAGACTCACGAAACAGAAAATTAGGGCATGTTTAGATGCAGGAGTGGAGACGGTAGGGGCACTATTCAATGGGGCGATTTTAATGGACCATGAGAACTTTGTAAGAGAAACCGGGGCACCAAACCATCTATATATGTTACACGCTGCGATACTGCAATATGTTAAGTGACACTGGTCCCCCCAGCGGGAGGAACCTCGGACGCATGAACTAGTAAAATCCCTATACTACATGGGGCAGGGGCATCACCTCATTAAATGGCTATACTTGAGCATCCGGGCACACGCTACGATACCCCTTGATGATCTCCGAGTCCATTGGGTGGCAGACGCGGGACGGGAGATATCAGACAGGGAATGGGCTGATATTTGGAACATCCAAAGAAGGTATCTCGTAATGCAAAGTTTAAGTTCATACAATGCATGGTCCTTCATAGAGCTTACCTCACACCACATCGCCTACAGCGGATGTTCCCAAACACACACCATCAATGCCCCAGATGCCAGTTAGAAGAGGCCGATTTGACTCATATGCTGTGGTCATGCCCACGGCTGACAGAATTCTGGGGAGAGGTCAGACGAATACTAGAGGAGACTACGCATCTCCAAATAGACGGCTCAGTGTTGGGATGTCTGTTGGGCCTCCGTAAGCGTAAGTCACTGCAGAAGGTCCAGCTCCGTTTCCTGGATCTGGCGCTTATAATCGTCAAGAGATCCATTACCATGAGATGGAAATCAGCCAAACCCCCTGCAATATACACGTGGCACAACGAAATGATACAATGGGGGGGGGGGCTGAAAGTGCTGCCATACGTCGAGATGAGGCCCGCGGACTACGGAAAACTTTGATATCTATGGAATGGGATGTAATGTTGGAAGCCTTTAAAAATGCTAACCCTGACAATATACCTGATACCCCGAACACGCAGTAGATTATGATGCAGTGGTGATGTACACAACCTTAGTACAATGGACAGAGACAGGGAAGATGCCCAAGATTGCTTAAAAAAATATGCTAACAGGAATAGGATGTAACGGAAATTATGTTGGGAACGAGAATGCCAGACTATGGTGGGAGGGGGGTTGGGTGGTGAACAGTTGTTACTCGTTAAAAGTTTACTCATTTTTGATATCTGCATAATTATGTTGAAGCATACAATTATATATGAGACGAATAGCTATGGCAATGACATGCAACAAAACATGACAATATTTGTGACCATATTATATGTAGTGTTAAACAGCTTGATAACAATGTAAAGATATTGAAGCATGTTGAAAACAACCAACAAAAGTGGAAAATCAATAAAGTATGTTTTCAAAAAATTTAAAAATGTTTTTTTTACTGATCTAAGATGACAGATTCCACTTGGTTCAGTGAATTAAAAAATAATTACTTTTTTAACACAAAAGCGCAAATTTAAAAGAACCAACTGCGGGGCGAAAGGGAGGGGCAAAAACAGCACACAAGGGCAAAAACAACACAGGAGCGGAAGCAAAGCACACTATGAAGAGAAGAACACAGAGAGGGTGGGAGGAGAAACAAACAAAAGAGTGAGCAGCACACAAAGATAAGAGCAACACAGGATGGGGGAGAACCAAACAAGGGTAATAACAAAATGAGGTGCACGGAGAGACTCACACGAGGCAGGCAGAAACATTGAAGATGAAAGTGCGGAGAGAAGTACATGAGCGAGAGAGAGAGGGGGCGTGGCCGACTGCATGGTGAGCTAGACTTGCCTGCACTGAGCTCCGGACGAGCCCTCAGACATCCTGCCTGGATTCTGACCCCTGCTCCCCACCCACACCGCAATTCTGTCCATTTTGCTTTCTGGACTTTCTTTAGCCCACGGAGGGACGAACCTGGGGATGTGAGGGGGGCCTGAGGCTGACTGGTGCGGATCGGCGCAATGTGTGGCGGCCTGCATAAGATGGCGCCCATTCAAGCTGGGGCCTGAGGACGGAACCCCCCCAGTCCTGAACGTGCGGATGATCCCCAAAACTTGGGGAGACTGGACACAGTGAGTCAGGGGTCTTCCTGCGACAGCCCCTGTGCCCCACTCTGAAGCAGATACCCGTCTGAGGCTGCGGGGGAGACCAGGACTTGGTGGTGTGGATCGACCCAGTGATGGTTCGTCCCACCCAGAGTGGCGTCTGTTGGGGTCGCTCTTTGGCGGTGACCTTCCCTTGCTTTAGGCGTACCGAGGGTGCCTGCTTGTTTAGTGGAGAACGGCTGAATTGATGGCATCACAGCAGGCCTATGTGAAGTGCTGTGGCGACAGTAGATCCCAGGGCAAAATCTATGACAAAAGAAGTGCTATGGTCAACGAGATTTACTGTGTGGTGCGGTTAGTGACAGACCCCCTGAGATGTTTTCTGCATCTTAGGATGCCCGGTGGCTTGCAATATTTACTGTCCGGCATCAGCTGTTTACCAGGGAACCACGTGGCCTGGCTTACTGAGTACCTGGGGGTGGCCATCCCTTGGTATTTAATCCACCTCCTACCAGTGACTGAAATAATGATAGATGGGGCTAGGGCTATTTGTGTCTCCCTTATTGGAACCCGGAGAGATCCTTGATTCTCAACTCTGTAGATTGGCCCCGGGGGAGTCTGCGGAGACACAGCAGCCTGGGTTACGCTGTGGTTGAGGCACCTAAAGAACTCCGGACTGGCCTGAGTTCTTGGTCCATTCCCCCTCTTCTTTTGCAGTGGGCCCATGATCTGCACGATTTCCTGAGGGACAGGGCCTGAGTGGTGGACTAAACGGACACTGGAATTCGCTGCTGCTGGGGGCTGGCCCATGGGCACAGGGGTCCACTGTGACATGGCTGTTGATCGAGGTGCTCAGTTGTGACCCAGAGAGAGGAGACGCACTTGCCGACAGGGGGAACATCTCCTTCTCTGGTGATACTTGCAGAATAATGCAACCAACATCTGCAGAGGAGCATAGATTTGGCTTTACCTGGGCTGACCTTCTTCCTGCCGGGTGCTGTAACTTGGCCATTGGTTGCGTGCCACGTCCCTCTCCAGTGGTTCCATTGTGTGGCCCCCTGTTCTCACTTGCACCCCCCGGTAAGCTCTGAGCCCCAAACCTTGGGGCCGCATTGGAGTCATAATGGGGTGTACTCAGCATGCCAGGGATAATGTTGCTGCTAGCTCCCCCCTGCAGGAGATCAAGCAGGGTGCTGGTGGAGATGGACTTCCTAAATGGATGACGAGTTTGAAAAACTGCTAGTTGCCATTGATGCATCAGATGAGCCCGTGGAGAGCAAAATCAACTCACTGTCTGTGGCGATGGGCCTGATCCGGGAGGATTCGCGTAGGGTATCGAGACGGTTTCTACTTTGGAGAGCACGATACGCTCACTCTCACTGGCAGTCTAGTCGGCAGATAAAGGTATTACTTTTCTAGAAGCCCAAACAAAACGCTTGGCTGTCCGCTTGGATGACCAGGAGGGTCAGGCCAGACGTAACAACGTTCGCATTGTGGGGTGGCCGGAGCATGCTGAGGGGGACTCTCTCCTGGCCTTCCTTGAGTTCTGGTTGCAGGAAGTTGTGGCACCTGAGGGGCTCTTCAGCTTCTACGCCCTGGAACGAGCACATAGAGTCCCGACACGGAAGCCCTGGCCTGGGGCCTTGCCATGCCCAGTGGTGGCCCGCTTTCCACACTTTTGGGACCGTGATCATCTCCTGCAGGAGGCCCAGGCCCATATCCTGTTTGTAGTGGATCATGTCCAGGTGTTACTGTATCCAGATTTTATGCTCCAGGTCCAAATGCAAAGGGCTTCTTTCTTGGCAGTAAAGAAGAAATTGCGAGATTTGGGGCTCCCATATTCTTTGCTCTTCCCGGCCCGCTTTCGGGTCCAATCACCGGACACTATTTCTTTAGAACTATCGGTGACCTGGGACTAGATTGAATTGCATGACCAGGGCACAAAGCGTCCCAAGACATCTGGGCCCAGCCGTGAATAACGCCCTGGACGTCAGCCGTCCAAGCAGCGTGGAGCAGCCAGTCCCTCCAGCTCCCAAGTGGCGTTGGGACAATCTAGGGTGGTGGAGATGGCTGCTGCTTTGTGGTCAAGTGGGGGACTGGCTCGGTCTGTGTCCCCGGCAAGCTGTTCAACCGCATCTGATTCTACGACTTCTGCTTTCCCTGGCCTTCGAGACGTTGTGCCCGGTGTTACTCTTCGATCTGCTCATGATTTGGTTTGATTAGAGGATACCATGCCTATAATAATTTGTTTATTCTCCTTATTCCTTCTCAGGTTGCATAGCTCGCTGTCTATATATGCTTTAAGGGATCTGGAGGCTTGTTTGCTTTCAGTTGATTGTGGGATGCCTTTAACATTTGCTTAACCTCATTTTTTATGTTGCAGGTTGACCGGATCACTGACTATTGCTAAATGGTTACTGTCTTGGGGTTTCTGGTATGGGGGATTATGGGGGTCCTGGTGTGAAGGGGACTTGAGGGATATTCTCTATTATTGTACTGCATTATTTGTTGTAAGTTTGTACCCGCTGTAGGTGGCTCCCCCCCTTATACTGCATTTTCCGTTATGGATCTGTTTGACCGTTTAGCCCTTTTTTTGTTCTTAGTGGGGGCTTGTATGGGCTATTGTTTGGACAGAATGGTTGCATGGCTCAGTCCTTGGGGGGTGGTGGATAGTACGTTGCCATGGCATTGCATGGTTTGTTCTGTGTGTTTTAGTTTGTCAGCTACTATGTTTTCAGGGCAGTGGTGTTGCGAAATTGGCACAGTGGGTTCGGCTGAGCCCATTGTACTCGTTGTATTGGTTGCCCTTTTGCAGGGGCTGTATCCTCCCCAATTATGTATTTCATGGCTTTGCATATTAAGATATTAACATGGAATGCTCGGGGCCTTTCCTCCCTATCCAAGTGATATAATGTGCTGTCCTATTTGAAACTGCGGAGAGCCCATATTGCTTTTCTTCAGGAGACCCATCTTACAGAGTCAGAGGGTCGGGCCCATCGGGGCCGCTGGCATGGGCATCTATATACTACCTCCTACTCTGCCTTCTCTCGTGGCACTCTCATATGGAATCGGCCAGGAGTTCCCGTCTGCTTGCATAGGGCAGTCATGGACCCGGAAGGTCGTTATGTTCTAGGGTTGGGGAGCCTGGATGGCAGAGATGTTGCTCTTTTGAAGGTGTATGCACCTAATGTGGATCAAGCCACCTTCCTTGTCAGCTTTCCACCCCTGCTGTCACAGATGGTCCCCTACTGGAGGGTGGTGGGGGGTGACTACAATTGCGTGGAAGATTTGGAGTTGGACCGCTCGCACCCGCCATTGAGGGGTGCGCCTGCTGGTAGATTGATGGCAGCCTCATGCTCGTTTTTCGAGTGGGTTGGAATTGGTGGACTGCTGGCGGGTTCGCTACCTTGAGTACCGCGCATATTCCTATCGCTCTGGCCTACATGACCTTGAGGTGCGTCTCGATCAGCTATACATTTGTCAGTCTATGTATGATCGGACGATGGGATTGGAATATCTTGCAAAAACGTATTCCGACCATGCCCCTATATTGAGTACCTTTCGTTGGTCCCTGACTAGGCCCAAGGTTAACACTTGGTGCCTGGACCCAGCATTGTTGGAAGATCAGGCTTTCTGTGGACAGTTGGGGGATCGTGTTAGCCAATATTGGGCGGATAATGCTGGGTCGGCCTCTTCAATTGGGGTGTAATGGGAAGCGATGAAGGTGGTACTCTGGGGGTACTGTATTTCAAGTAAGGTCGGGGTTCGTGCCCAACTCCTTTCTTAGATACGTCAGCAGGAGGGGTGCTGGATGGGCTTCAGGGTGAGTTGGAGGGGACTCAGGAGGGTAGGTGTCGGCTGCTTGAGGAACGGGAGAAACATTTTGTGTTGGTTGAGCACCTTTGTAGCTTTGACTATAAGGTCTATACGACTAGGGTTCATGAGGAACAAGATAAATCTGGCAGAATGTTGGCCTGGCTCACTCGCAAGGGTAGGGAGGGCTGCTCTGCGCTTCAGCTTCAGGATGCTTTGGGGCGTGTTGTGTCCACTCAAGAGGAGATTAATACTGTGTTTCTGCTGCATTATCATGAACTATATACTTCTGGGTCCGTGTGCATGGAGGTCGACATGTTTGATTATATCCTTAATTCCTCTTTACTGGTTCTTGATCCGGCATTGGCGAACCTCCTCGGTGGAGACATCACTGAGCAGGAGGTGCAAGGTGCAATTAGGGAGATGGCTAGCGATAAAGTGCCCGGTTTAGATGGGTTTCCGATTGAATTTTATGCAGCCTTTGCTTCTACTATTGTGCCTCACCTGATGAACCTCTTTAATGATTTTCAGCGATGCAGTTGGCTTCCACCCTCGATGAGGGAGGCTGCGATTGTGTCGCTCCCAAAGAAGGACAAGCTCCTCTCGACTCCTATCGCCCCCTGTCGATGTTAAATGTGGATTAT
The DNA here is from genome assembly GCA_963921515.1 of Calotriton arnoldi. Lineage (NCBI taxonomy): Eukaryota > Metazoa > Chordata > Amphibia > Caudata > Salamandridae > Calotriton > Calotriton arnoldi. Next base: position 96,872 of record CAWUFW010004608.1, on the reverse strand, counting down.
AACATTTTGAGTAGAATCTTAGCAACTGAGTTGTTCCCCCACATGTGTACCATAATACACCCGGATCAGACTGGTTTCATTCTGACATGTAGCACCATGCCCGATATTAGGCAGCTAATCGCGGGATCGTAGAGAGTGCCTCCCGTCTGAGGCCTTAGTTATTTCAGTAGACATTCAGAAAGCATTTGATTCACTCTCTTGGGATTTTCTGTACATTACTATGCTCAATATGGGCCTGGGCTTACCTTTTGTTAAATAAACGCGACTGCTGTACACTGGCCCTCTGGCCAGGATTCGTACTGGCGGGCTGATCTCCGACGTTATTGCAGTTGAGCGTGGGACTCGGCAGGGTTGCCCACTCTCCCTCTTATTATTTGCTCTGGCTATGGAGCCCTTTTCTTGCACGTTTTGTCTGGGTCATCATAATCAAGGTTTGTGCATTGCTGCCGATTGTACATTTTTGTACTTTATGCTGATGATATGTTGCTGTACATACGGGAGCAGAATGCTGACCTTTCGGGTGCTATTGCTGCGCTGTCGGAATTCGGGATTTGCTCTGGTCTTGTGGTTAATTGGAACCAGTTGTGCGTTTACCGCTTACGAGAGGGAGATGCAGAGCACCAATCTGTTTCTTCATTGCCGGCGCTCCGGTGGGAGCGAGATACGATGCGCTGTCTTGGAGTGGCAGTGTACAGTACTGCTGCCTTATTGTACGAGGCAAATTATGGGCGTGTGTTAGGTCGAATTATCGCTTTCTGGGCTACGTTGCCTTTATCGGTTCATGGCTGAGTAGCTCTCTCTAAAATTTTTATTCTCCCACGATTACTTCATTTTTTTGCTGCCCTCCCATTGTGGTGTAGTTTCCACTAATCCGTAGGACCTGTGCCTTTGTTAAACATAAACTTTGGGTGAGATGCCTAGACTTATTACGGACACCCCTGCAGGATATGTTGGCCTAGGGACCAGCTAGCTCAAGTGCCACCATAAGCCCCCCTAACCTTACCAGGGAGTGACTGATTTCTGGCAACCACTGAACATGACAACCCTGACCCCTCAGGGATCGTAGAAACAGATCAGAACCTTTCGCTTAGTACTCATGCTTACTTGTGCTCAGGGAAATATACAGAGAATACACAGTAGGACGTTTTCAATATATTTATTGAACCAACGTTATTTTTGTATAGAATACATGTGCTGCGATAATCAGTATACAGAAGCAGATGAACGTGATTACAAGCACCAAAAGAGCAAATAGTAGATACAGTTCTACCATGGTGCTAAAACAGTGTATATATGCAGGCATATGATACAAGGCAGTAACCAGGAGTACCCCTACTAAGCAAATCCTACTCTGAGTGTACCTACAGTGTGTGTAGGTGTATCCAAGAATCTCTCCAAGGGACGATCCAAACAGATTACCTGGCGGGAGAGAATGTTGGACTCCGTCTTGGTCACAAACTGGAAATCCCCTCCCAGAGATGTCAGACCGCTGCGTGGTGAAGTCCCAGCATGCAGGGACCCTCGGTGTCTGCTGAAGTGCCTCCTCTGCTAATCTATTGGGATGCTCTTTATTTACAATAGAAAGCAGCCTTGCAATGTGCATATAGAATAGTGATGTTATGGATATGCAGATAGACCTGTTGCCCCGTGGGTGAATATAGCACAACATTTGTACATAGTGTGTAGAAGGGCCTTGTACATGATGTTCGAGGCATTGTGAGATGTGTAAACAAAGAAGTTTCAGAGAAACGAATCCAACATTGTCGTGCACGCAAATATATGCAAAAGGTCACGGCAGAAATGTTATTGTGAAAAATGGGACAATGTAAGAAATGAGCCACTTCACTACATGGGCCTGACCCTGGTACATAACTTGCACTCCTCATACTAAGGGTCGATATATAAAAGATATCTAAAAGCCAACTGGCCCTTATTCAAACTAAAAAGTTCTAAACCCACTCTTTAAATCTTCTAAAAGTAAGCTTCTCTTTAAAATATTCATAAAAGCCTTTAAAAGTCATTATACTATTTGAAATCCCAACCACTGAGAAAGCCATGGTCTCTAGAAAATAAGCAAAAATCTGTTTGATTCAGTTTGTTTAAAAACAGGCCAAACGGTTTCCACCACAAGGAAAAGCCAATTGTTTATATGTTTCGAGTGGTAGACGCAACATTGCTGTTGTCCACAACTGCAGACAACATTCCCAGAGGCGCTCCTCGAAGCATGTTTATAGAGCAAAGGTGATTCCATCCAGTTCCCACAGCAGCCACTGAGGGAGGGACCACATCCTGTAAGCGTATCATAGAGCCGGTGTCCATTTCACTAGGAGCCAAAGCATCCCAGGGTGCCTCGAAGAATGCATTCATCAGCAAGGGAATATGCTGGGGACAACAATACCCATGGGCCTTTAAGGGGTCCATTAGTTCTTCAATGTCCAATGGCCCAACCAATTGTGATCCGAGGCATAGATCAAATACGCATTTGTGGCTGCAAAGGAGGCAATGGATTACAGGTTTACGCAGTGAAGCCAGACAGGCCTGAAGGACAAGAACCAATACTCATTCAGTTCTCGAAGCCAAGGTATGCCGAAGCAGTGTACCATGCGCTCACGGCATCGCAGCACAAGCAGTGATCTCTCCATTCCGGGTTGAACTGAGACATCAATTGCCGAGCAGAACATTTTTAATCAGGATTCCTGCCACAAGTAGCAGGACAAGCGGGAGTCCTCCAAAAACGCTTCCCAACACGGAGTGTGTGAAAGATGGTATAACTCTGACAATCGTCTGAAAGGTGCTAACCAGTCCAGAGCCAATACATTTAAAAAAGTGCACTATTCCCTTTGTATCAGACATATTAAAGATACGGTGGACCATCTCCCCAAAATGCAGCTGGAAGTTAGTGTGGAGTAGTGTCTGCATCTCAGATGAGGACCTTGCAACCTGGAGATCAAACGTCTCTCTGGCTGAAGTTAAAGCCACATCTTTTTGAAAAAGCATGGCTTTTCCGTTTGCTCAGAGAATTAAAGCGTATGTTGGAAACATTTATCAAAGGCCATAGCGTTGACGCCTTAACTGTGTGGGCAGGTGGAAACAATACTTGTGTGCAACAAGTGACTATGGAATTAACTGTTACCATATAAGCAATGCCTGGTTCCATTCAAATCATGGCCGCCAGAGAACCCATCTGATAACTGGACAAGTTTGCAACTAAAGCATTGTATGCTCTGTGAAGAGAAATGTTCTTGCAGACTAAGGACCCGCTTAAAGCATCCTCACAGTTGTAACCACTAGGGAAATCTTCTGTGCCCCCATTCCTGGATTTAACCCTGAATGGTAATTCCCAGTACTCATGCACATAACCTTCCCCTAGCGCTACGTATCTGCCTACCTGTTGGTATTGTAGACAATATTGGAATTGGAAAGTTGTGCCCGGTAGGGTGATGTAACCATGGATTATCCAGTCTGTGGACGGTGTCTCAGCCACGGTGAAAGGTAATTGGTCAAACTTTTCAATTTGCAACATGGTATACTTTGCATCACTGTGCTCCATTACTATCTGTCTGTCTTTCTGTTAGATCATATGCAGAAAACAGACTCGTACTATTGATGTAACGCCATGGCGCATGGCCAGACTGTTATGTTTGAAGCGTCCAGCTTAATATATCAATGGACTGGAGTTGTGACTGTCCATGTTATAAAATAGACATGTCTTGATGTATTATGTCAATTGCAGTCGATACTATGTTGCCCGGTGAATAAATTCTGGATGAAAATGTGGTCATACCGTTGTCAACCACAGCCAAAGCCTTTTCTAAGTTAACCCTGTCGATCTTGCACAGTCTCTCTGCAGCTTCCTGCTAAGACACTTTCCATAGCTAGTTGTATATTCCATACAAGAAGCACTTTTGACGTGGGTTCAGGGGACCTAACAAGAAATTCCTGCGATCCATGTCATCAGAAAGAAGGGACAAGGGTTGCTTTACCTGAGAGAGTATTGAGGTTTTTAGCCGATCAAGGCACAACTTCCCAACACTATATGATGTCACCACCCCCTAGTGTTCTGTTTGTACATATCGCTGATCTGGCCTATTAATCCTAAATCCTTTGGTGTTGCCCGGAATCTAGATTGACACCCATCTGTGTCCACAGGCCAAACTAACCATCCCTTCCAATTGGAGTCTGATGAATTAAAAGAACCGTTTCGTATCAGGGTATCTAGAGTATCCTCACTGTAGTGTGTGAAGTGCTGCCAGTTCTCAAAGCGTGAGAATGTGGTAATACGAGGTGTGTTCAAATCCTTCATCTTGGCTATTCTAAGACAGGAAGTTTGCTGTACTGTTTTATTCAGGAAAATTATTTGATGTGGTATGAGGCATGCTCTGAATAAGGCCTCAGTTCCCTGAACCTGCCATTCTTTTGTCCCCAGACTGATTTTGTGTCGATGGCGTCTTTCCAAAAGTCAAAACCTTGTACAGACAGTTGGGAAATAAATGAAGCAGAGTATATCAACTTGGTGTTTGTCAGCATATTTTTCTTTGTAGGTTTTGGCGCAAGCCTATAATAATAAGAGGCTGAGTCTGATGTGTCAAAACCAGAAAAATAATCAAACTTTTGTTTAAATGTTTTTGAACTACCTTTTGACAGGGTTGGATAGTGTTCCCATTGAGTGTATGTGCAAACAGCGCGTGCAATACTAGCTTTATGCAAAAAATGGTGACCATAATGTTGATAGCAGAACAAGTTGCCCAAATTAAATGTACAGTCATACAATTCTCCAAAATGTGAGGGAGGTACCCTGATACTTAGAAAAGGAGCGGGTCTATGAAACATAAAACAAAGAGATCCCTTTCTGTTTTACAGTCATACAATTCGTCATTATGAAACACAGCTGATTGCTCTAGATCTGCAAGCACATTGTGCAGTCTCAATGTCCCAATCATCAGAGAAAGTACTAGAGGTGATGATATCATTTAAAGAAATTTTAAACAAATATGGAACTTGTAAAAGTTCAGATAGGAACATACACATCATACCTTGCCCTGTCCCACACTATTCCTTCTGGAACTGGAACTCATGTACTTTTCACCAGGGACATGTCCCTTGGTTGGCAGTGCGAAGATGCATGTGGTTTCAGAACCAAGTTCACAAGTTGGACTGCAGAGCGTTCTGGGGGATAGTGTCCGTTCAGAAGTGGGAAACAGACAGTCACCAAACCAATCCAGAGGACTAGGAATAGTAATCCGATTGTAATCCAAAGATGTATCTAAGGAGCAACAAAGTATGTCTTTTTCAGCCAAAGGTAGAGAGCATACACTTGTAGCTCGAAAGGGAGAGGCGGTGCTGACAGCTCAGGTTCAATTTGAGGTGAAGTCGTCATAATGCACAAAGTAGCCAGATGCCGTCCAGTCTATTTTTGGCAGCTCAGCAGGTTTTGTAGAACTGGGAGATGACTCAATCAATGGCAGAGTTCTTCAATCTGTGGGGCGTGCCCCCCCTAGGGGGGGCGCGACACCGTCTCGGGGGAAGGGGGGGCGCACTCCACCCTAAAATCTCACCACATCGTTGCAAGTCTGCACCCATTTCAAACGGGGTTTTTTGATTAGAGCACCCAGGAGCAGCAGCCAATCAGCACGTAGGAACGTCACCACTGACGTTCCACCAATGAGGGGGACAGCAGCAGAGATTGCAGGAAGTGCTGCGAAATTTGCGTGCATAAAGCTCCTGCATACTACTGCTTGCTGCCTTTTCTTCCTTGTTTCCTGTCAAGGCTTTCCTGCATTTTACCACCGCTTCGCTGTTTAGGACGTTGCTGAAGATTCTACATCACCAGCAGGTAAGAGGGCTTTCGTAACATTGCTGGGCCATTCGGTGCTGCCCAGTTTTCGAAGCCGGAGGGGGTGGGATTGTTCGGCGGTAACAACAGAGGGTTTTAGGGGGGGAGGGGAAATCGATGGGGCACGGCGTGCCCATGCTGTTGTAATTTCACGAGCTAACCGGGTTAATTCCTACAACTGAAATGCTTTCGCTGCAGTGGGAGGCAAGGAGTCTCCTCTGCTAAAACTGAAAGCGAAAAAACAGACAGTCCACTGTGGACTGTCTGTTCCTTCGCATTCGGTTTCATAGCAGAGGAGACTCCTTGCCTCCCACTGCAGCTGAAATGATTGTCTGTCCTTGCTTTCAGTTTTAGCAGAGGAGTCTCCCTGCCTCCCACTGCAGCTGAAGCATTTCAGCTCTAGGAATTTAACCCCATCCTGGGGGGGTTAGCTCTTCCCAGAACGGAGACAATGCTGCTTTTAAAATTACACAGGCAGGCGTGCAACGCTCACAGGGCTAAAAGGGCTTCAAGTTGCCAAAAGACAAATGCCAGTCAGGTGTTGTTTAAACAGCCTACAAATTGCTTGTCTTGACACTAAATATGGGTTATAAATAAAGAAGTATGTATTCATTTGTAATGTGACTTTTCTGTCTTTGGTCCCTTTTATTATCAGTCATGGATCATTCAGGCAGCCCTAGAACACAATTAAAAGTGCTTTCTATTTATATTTGCTGTTCGAAGTATGCACAGATAAGTGCTGAAAATACAGCTTTAGGTGACTGCTTATTTTTGTACCGCCTGGGACATCAAAATAATGAGCTGGCAACCCTAATCATAAAACTGGAAGTTTGTTGCAAGATCAGCACATTATTTATTTCCTCCACCCTCGATCCCTGGTTAATGCCATAATAGCAATAGTTTAACATATCTGAAACCCTACGCTGCTGTCAATAACATGCTGAGTTACTTCAAGTATCTGGGAATGCACCCTGCATTCAGACAACTCGCTCCTCATTCTTGCCCTTCACTTTCACGCTCACCCTGCATTCACAGCGATCACAATGCCCTCACACTGATCCCCATGCACTCACACCATTCACCCGCTCACCCTGCACTCACAGTGATCACTCTGCATTCACAATGCACTTGCGCTGTTCACCCTGTACTCACCCTGCAGCCACATGAGCACACTACTCAACCTGCACTCATGTGACACTTCACTCACCTGTCCCCCTCACTGCTCAATCTGCAATCTCACTTAAACAAGCCCATCACTAACCATGCATTCATCCGTCCCATTCTGCACTTACAGCAGAACCCAAATTCATATGGTCACCTCACTCACCCTGCAGTCACTCCTCTTACCCTACTCTCACACTGTCGCATAGTTCACTGTGCACTCACATGAGCACTCCTGCCACCCACACAGCACAGAGGGTTAATGTGCCTGCTACAAAGAACGTGTACCATGCAGAACAAAGAACTGAGGGGCATATGTTCAAGGAAGTAGCGGAGAGAGCCGTTAGCCGTCATGGCTTAACGCTTCACTCCGCCACTTCAGAAACACAAGGCTGCACCATATTTACAACGATATGGTGCAGCCTTGCGTTTCCCCTGCGCTGGCGCTACACTTAGTGCATCTGGTGCCATTGCGGCCTGATATACATCGGACAGACCACTCAACCAGTGAAAGCACGCATTGGCCAACAACGTAGTAGAATACGTTGCCAAGTAGAGAATGCCCCACTAGTCGAGCACTATAAGGAGAAGTCACATACTGCTGATGATTTACAATGGCAAGTGAACGAGAAAGCTAAGATACCCCCCAGGGGCGGAGACATTTCATTGATTTTACAGTCCCTAGAATGTAAATGGATCGATAAATGCGAATCGATCAGATATGGGTTGAACAGCCTAGAAGAATGGCGTAGGTTCATTAGCCTACATTAAGGAGTGAAAGCGCATACTAAGAGATGTACTGCGAGCTAGCCAGGGCTCTGACTATCAGTACCTGTCACTTCAACACATAAACTGTGTCCGGTTAATTTTCCATGCTATCAATTGTCTACAAAAATGTTCTTTACCTTGTTTAAAGTACACTATGAAATCGCATTAATATATAAGCCATCCTTTTAAATTGTGTATATTGATTTATCAGAATGTAATTGACATAGGCTTATGGAAATTACTGTACCTAATGTATTGAGCACACTGCCTGTAGTCCCCTGGTGGACATTGCATCTTGACTACCTGATTGAATTTTTATCTATGTTCAGTCAGTGATTATTATTCTACAATGCAACTCTTAATATATTTATCAGACATACCGTCTTATCACTTGTCACTGGAGAGTCACTGCGCACACTATCAACATTAAATAGAATACACTATTACCCTACTGTTGGCTCATCCTTGAGATGGCCACTTAATTCACCTCACATAGTAACCGCACTGCGCCTATGTGTGAGGAATCAGTCCCAGTAGTCCATTAGTTTATAATTGCCATAGGCCTATGGTAATTACTGTACCCTATCTAATGAGCATCTGCCGGCAGGTCCCCGGTAGATATAGCCTATTGACGGCTTGATCGATATGTTATACTCATCAGTCCGTGAATTAATTTCACAATGGTCCTCTTATACAGTAAGGAGGCATCCCGTCATGGCACTGGATAGTCATCATCCCAATAGAAAACTCATACTGGCCTACCCCTCTTTAAGATGGCCGCTGCATCCACCTCCACTTGTAACCTCACTGCGCATGTGCATGAGGAATCAGTCCCGGCACACGCGCTCTTAAGCGTCTCCCAAGCAAGCGCCCCGCACTCCAAACGGACGGACCATCGAGACATACCGCCTCCCTGACGCTTAAGTAAGTTACCCGCACTATTCCTCGGCCATAAGAAGGCCTCCGCCCTAGCCACTGTATCGCTGAGTTCGTTTGTTATTACCTTACAGTTCGTCACGGAACTGTATCCCGGTGATTATCCTTCATCGGTCCGCGATCAGGTATCCTACCCACCAACCTCCTCTCCTGAATTGCGGTATTAAGAACCCGGATCGGAAGTTAATATATTACTTCCCTTATAGGTGAGTTTCCTGCCTACTCAGACTTTTTTCACCACTCACGGCGGGATAAGACCGCTCCTTAAATGCTTATGCTCCCCTCACTGTAGATTCCTGGTTATACTAACCACTACCTGGCAACGGACTAATCCCAGGACTAGACTGCTGCCCTGGATATCGACTTAGAAGTTATCTCCATCAGTCCTCAAGCACCCGGTAAGCACCTTGACTTACCACTTTCAGACATCAATCACCCCTCCGTGGGTTGGTAGGCATCTAATATCCTCATATGTCTCTTAACTAGGTACCACTCTACACTACTAGGATTCCCTAGGAGAATTACTCCTTGTGCTAACCATGGTAAGCCGCGGCGCGCCAATTGGTTTTAGCCCATTACATTCACCCTTGTATTTCCTGCACATCCTTGATAATTTCCCTCCGATAGTCCCCAGAAACGCTGTCCTGAAGAGACCCCGTAACAAGAGAGGGTCGAAACGTCGTCGACACTAACAAAAGAGAGAGCCTGAAAAAATATAAACGCTGTCCATTGTGAAAAGCTCCTCCTTTTTGATTATTACCAATAACCTGTTTTCCCCGTGTTTCTTTTTTCACTTAGTGTTTCACCACGTTAGGTTATGGTCACTTCACTGGGGCTCACAAATCACTATGATGTGTTCAGACTACCTTATTTATTAGGAAATACTTTTGTGGTAAATGTAACTACGAAATAAATCGTACTCACTTCGGCTGAAGTGAGCATTACCTTGATTAATCTTGTGTGGGCTTCTTTAACAAAACCTTTAAGAGATTTTGAAGAGATCTTTGTATAAGATACTACTATCTTATAACCTCTGGTATTATTACCGTGACCTAATTCAGTAAGGTCCCATTTTTGATTGCTAATATGTTTGAATAATTCAAGCAAGTAATATTTTCTTGCAGGTACTGTATTGTTTTTACAAATGAGTTCCTTGTGAACATTGTGTTTTTTTGCTCCAATGCAACACCCAGCTTACAAGGACGTATGGGTCGCTCTTGTTTTTTGTAACTATTGATTGTGCAAGTCCCCTGCAAGAGCTTTGTTTGATATATCGCTCGACACCCAATATTGGGTTGTATGTCTTTTTGTTTGTTTGTTTTAAATATTTATAAATGTGTTTCTGACCACTAAGTTACATATATTCAGTAATCACACTGTTCCTTATATATTGTTAACTCATTCCAACATACTATGTCAGAAAGAGAGGCCCCACTGTATACAGAAGAATATATTGCCAAGGTTATTAGTGGCCCCTCTCTTTTTTTCACGTCCAGCCAAGCAGTCAACACCAACCCCAGACTAGTCCTTCTAGATAAACTAGAGCGTGCCAAAAAGAAACATGTCCGCACAGAGCTACATGCCTGCATGTTGACAGAGTATCTGAAGGCTAACATTATCCCTCAGGGTATAATAGTTAGGAACGTTCCCGGCATTTTCAGAGACGATAAGAGATTCAAAGGTGGGTTTTTCCATATATCCACCACATGCTCCAGACACTGGATGGTGTTAGGCATAGAGACCGCATTGGAACACAGCAAACGAGAGCTTATTGAAATAGAAAATTTGGAAATAGAGCTTTTTGGTTGCGACAACATAGAAGAGTCTAAGGCATCCTTACAAAAACTCAACAAAACCATACTTGAATTCAACTCCTTTGAATTGAAAAAGAAGGCGGACAAAGTACAGAAGGATATCACAGCCTACAGTAGAGAGAAGGCCTTCCCCTACCTGCAGGACGACTTTTACGCTCAACCCCAACAATTCAAGAAAAGTGTAACCTGGGGGAGATGCAAGAACAACAACCTCATTGGGTTCTCAGAATCTTCAGCAGGCTCAGATACCTCAGACGACGGAGGTGAAGGACCGAGTGGAGTACTAAGAAACCAACAACAGCCTTTTTTAGGCCAGGCACCAAGGGGCAGAGGGACCAACCGGAACCAGAAGAGAGTGTGGCACCAGTTTGCAGGAGAAAGACAAACGCGCCGCCAATACTACACCTTGGGACCAGAAGGCCACTGACAGAGATAGGAGAAAGAAACCTCCAAACAAACATTACTCGAAATAACGATATAGACCACTCGAGAACTTCCAACAACTTGAACATGGTGAGCACCATCCCAGTCTTCAACTTACCACACACATAATGAACAGCAATGAACTCTCCCTCCTGAGCAAAGGCTTGTCATACGTTTTGACAGAAACAACGGATTTCTTTAAACTCCAAACGGAACTCCATAAATTTTTCAGAACACTGAGATTAAGGGTATTTTTCAGCAACAGGGAAGAACCACCACCCTCCTCTCAGAAATCCCTCATGCGACCCAAATCGACCTTTATACCAGCCAACAACATGATGCCTCCTGAGATTTTAACATTTGAAAAAGGAGTACTAGAAGACATCCTTAAGCTTAAAAAGAAGAAAGTATTCAACCCGTACAACATCACCAGATCAGAGCGTGAGGCACTAGTCACCCTGAAGAAAGACGATACCATCATCTTGAAGCCAGCAGACAAGGGTGGCGGGATTGTTATCCAAGAAAGAACAAGCTATGAGGCAGAAATAATGAGACAAGTTAACAATGTCCAGCATTACAGAAAACTGCCACATGATCCCCTGACAGACATCCAAAAATAGATACAGGAAGTTACAAAAAACGGATTGGATGAAGGATTTCTTACCAAACAAGAATTTGACTTCCTCAACCAAGAAAGCCAGAGGACTCCTGTTCTATATACCTTGCCCAAGGTACATAAAGATGCAACAAACCCCCCAGGGAGACCCATCCTGTCTGGATGCGGTTCTGTCCTGGAACCCTTGGGATACTATATCAATAGCTTCATTAAAGACTATGTACCTGCCCTACCTACATACGTTAGAGACAGCACATACATGATAAATCTGGTAGAAGGCATGGAATATGACCCCCTGCAAGAGATGTTAGTGACAATGGACATTGAGTCATTATATACTAATATCCCACAGATGGACAGTATAAATGTCATTAAAGCTGTCTTGAACTCTCGCCCAGCACCTTTGTGAGTTCCCACTGAGTTCATCACTGACCTTCTAGAAATCGCATTGACTATGAATTACTTCAGATTCAACACGAGCTACTACCAACAATGCTCAGGGACATCCATGGGAGCTATTTTTGCACCCAACTTGGCTAATCTCTACGTTGGTGATCTTGAAGAAAAATACATTAACACCGTTACTAATCCATTTTACAGTAACATCAAGTGCTGGAAGCGCTACATCGCCGACATTTTTTTCATATGGACAGGTACTGAAGGATGTTTGGAAATGTTCATTGCATACCTACACGAATGTCAGTCAGCACTGACCTTCACCTACAGCAAGGACAGAGAGATGGTTCCATTCCTAGACCTGAATATTAGATGTCGCAACAATCTATTGAATGTGACCCTTTATCGCAAACCCACCGATAGGAACACACTCTTGCAATACAACAGCTTCCACCCCAGGGCTCTGAAGGATGGTCTACCTTATGGGCAGTTTTTAAGACTTAGGCGTAACTGCAGTGAGAAAGAAGACTTCTTCAGAGAAGCAAACATATTGAGCTCCAGACTACGTGAACGAGGATACCCCAAAAGATTGGTGAAAACCTCCATGAAAAGGGCATGGTTCAGCCCACGAGAAGTACTACTCACTAAAACGACCAGGAATCGCGCCAACCAAAGCGTGTGTGTGACGACCTTTTGCCCCTTGAGTATGCAGGTCACAAAAACTATCAAAAGACATTGGCCTACACTCAATACCTTGAGCTCCTGTCAAGAATTACCCATGTTTTCCTTTAAAAAGGGCAAAAATATCAAAGACCATTTGGTACACTCAGACACTAGCATCATTAAAACCAAGAGCACCATTCAAGACCTTTGGTCGCTTCCCCCAGTTACAGGACACTTCAAATGTGGAAGCTGTGTAGCTTGTAAGTACACCTTGAAGAGTAAGCATTTCACACATGGCAACACGAAAATAACACTCCATGATTTGACCAATTGTTTGTCGTCCAATGTCATTTACTGCATCTGGTGCCCTTGAGGCCTGAAATACATCGGACAGACCACTCAACCAGTGAAAGCACGCATTGGCCAACATCGTAGTAGAATACGTTGCCAAGTAGAGAATGCCCCACTAGTCGAGCATTATAAGGAGAAGTCACATACTGCTGATGATTTACAATGGCAAGTGATAGAGAAAGCTAAGATACCCCCCCAGGGGCGGAGACATTTCATTGATTTTACAGTCCCTAGAATGTAAATGGATCGATAAATGCGAATCGATCAGATATGGGTTGAACAGCCTAGAAGAATGGCGTAGGTTCATTAGCCTACATTAAGGAGTGAGATCGCATACTAAGAGATGTACTGCGAGCTAGCCAGGGCTCTGACTAGCAGTACCTGTCACTTCAACACATAAACTGTGTCCGGTTAATTTTCCATGCTATCAATTGTCTACAATAATTTTCTTTACCTTGTTTAAAGTACACTATGAAATCGCATTAATATATAAGCCATCCTTTTAAATTGTGTATATTGATTTATCAGAATGTAATTGACATAGGCTTATGGAAATTACTGTACCTAATGTATTGAGCACACTGCCTGTAGTCCCCTGGTGGACATTACATCTTGACTACCTGATTGAATTTTTGTCTATGTTCAGTCAGTGATTATTATTCTACAATGCAACTCTTAATATATTTATCAGACATACCGTCTTATCACTTGTCACTGGAGAGTCACTGCGCACACTATCAACATTAAATAGAATACACTATTACCCTACTGTTGGCTCATCGTTGAGATGGCCACTTAATTCACCTCACATAGTAACCGCACTGCGCCTATGTGTGAGGAATCAGTCCCAGTAGTCCATTAGTTTATAATTGCCATAGGCTTATGGTAATTACTGTACCCTATCTAATGAGCATCTGCCGGCAGGTCCCCGGTAGATATAGCCCATTGAAGGCTTGATCGATATGTTATACTCATCAGTCCGTGAATTAATTTCACAATGGTCCTCTTATACAGTAAGGAGGCATCCCGTCATGGCACTGGATAGTCCCCATCCCAATAGAAAACTCATACTGGCCTACCCCTCTTTAAGATGGCCGCTGCATCCACCTCCACTTGTAACCTCTCTGCACATGTGCATGAGGAATCAGTCCCGGCACACGCGCTCTTAAGCGTCTCCCAAGCGAGCGCCCCGCACTCCAAACGGACGGACCATCGAGACGTACCGCCTCCCTGACGCTTAAGTAAGTTACCCGCACTATTCCGCGGCCATAAGCAGGCCTCCGCCCTAGCCACTATATCCCTGAGTTCGTTTGTTATTACCTTACAGTTCGTCACGGAACTGTATCCCGGTGATTATCCTTCATCGGTCCGCGATCAGGTATCCTACCCACCAACCTCCTCTCCTGAACTGTGGTATTAAGAACCCGGATCGGAAGTTAATATATTACTTCCCTTATAGGTGAGTTTCCTGCCTACTCAGGCTGTTTTCACCACTCACGGCGGTATAAGACCGCTCCTTAAATGCTTATGCTCCCCTCACTGTAGATTCTTGGTTATACTAACCACTACCTGGCAACGGACTAATCCCAGGACTAGACTGCTGCCCTGGATATCGACTTAGAAGTTATCTCCATCAGTCCTCAAGCACCCGGTAAGCACCTTGACTTACCACTTTCAGACATCAATCACCCCTCCCCGGGTTGGTAGGCATCTAATATCCTCATATGTCTCTTAACTAGGTACCACTCTACACTACTAGGATTACCTAGGAGAATTACGCCTTGTGCTAACAATGGTAAGCCGCGGCGCGCCAATTGGTTTTAGCCCATTACACTCACCCTTGTATTTTCTGCACATCCTTGATAATTTCCCTCCGTTAGTCCCCAGAAACGCTGTCCTGAAGAGACCCCGTAACAAGAGAGGGTCGAAACGTCGTCGACACTAACAAAAGAGAGAGCCTGAAAAATATAAACGCTGTCCATTGTGAAAAGCTCCTCCTTTTTAATTATTACCAATAACCTGTTTTTCCCCGTGTTTCTTTTTTCACTTAGTGTTTCACCACGTTAGGTTATGGTCACTTCACTGGGGCTCACAAATCACTATGATGTGTTCAGACTACCTTATTTATTAGGAAATACTTTTGTGGTAAATGTAACTACGAAATAAATCGTACTCACTTCGGCTGAAGTGAGCATTACCTTGATTAATCTTGTGTGGGCTTCTTTAACAAAACCTTTAAGAGATTTTGAAGAGATCTTTGTATAAGATACTACTATCTTATAACCTCTGGTATTATTACCGTGACCTAATTCAGTAAGGTCCCATTTTTGATTGCTAATATGTTTGATTAATTCAAGCAAGTAATATTTTCTTGCAGATGCTGTATTGTTTTTACAAATGAGTTCCTTGTGAACATTGTGTTTTTTTGCTCCAATGCAACACCCAGCTCACAAGGACGTATGGGTCGCTCTTGTTTTTTGTAACTACACTTAGAAGTGTAGCGCCAACGCAGGCACCCTTGCACCATAGTGCAAGGGTGACTGCGTGCAGGGGAAAGATTGTTTATGTACAGGAAGGTCACCCTTCTATGTGTGCTGCTTAATGCATCACACATGCAAGTCACAAAATGGCATTTTTAAAAAAAATGCATTTCTCCTAGTTTTGTCAACTTAAGACCAGGTTTTCCCTGGTCTTAAGTTTGACGCTGCCTCCTATTTACGTTGCCCTTGTCAATAGGGTGCAGCATCAAAATCAATGGGTGTTGCAGTGGAACGCCCACCTCAACACCCACTGCCCACCCCTTTCACGCTAAGCATAGCATGAAAAGGGACCTTATTTAAATAAATAAAGCAATACCCCTATCGCCACCACAACGTCATAACAATTGATGTTGTGGTGGCGATAGGGGCTTGTACAGATGCCCCTGAGTATGATTAAACAATGAGTAGCGCTATAAAAAAATGAAATGTTTGCCAGAAAGGTGCTATAGAGAGATGAGGTGCATTGCTGGTGAGTGGTAGTGAGGGAATTCATGGAGATGGAGGAAATGGGGGAGGGGCGCCAAAAAAGACTGTTGCACTGTGTGCGACCAGTGCTAGGGCCAGCCCTGGCTGGGAGTGTTAGCCCCCCCCCCCCGAAGTTCGGGTCTAGTTGCGACCCTGTACACAAGTATGGGCATGTCGTGCCCCATCAAGGTTTTCGTCTTAATTACAAAAGTACACATTTACATGCACTGCAATTCAGCCTTTCAGGGGGCCCCTTGATAGATACAGCTCTGTTTTTGCCCTGATGGCCTGGAATAATTCCTAAACAGATTCTTGTAAATACCGTTTTTTTTCATTTCTTTTTACTGTGATTGATGTGAGAGAGTCTACTACTATTTGCAGAGAAATGTTTGTTTCATGCAACAACCATAACCTGTAAAGTTAGTGGGCTGCTGAAGTGTTACAACAGTGAAAACACACATCACTATCTGTGAATATTAGATGTAAACACTTTTAGAATTTCAACTATAGTGCCCGTGCACCGTTAGTAGCATGGCTAAAGAGGGTGTGGCAGAGCTGAAAGTGAATCATAAACTCAAAGCTGTTCTGAACAGGAGCCCCCAAAAATAGATTTGGCCCAGGGCCCCCAAAATCCTTAACATGTCCCTGTCACCACAAAGTCTTTCAGACAACATTGCTCTGAAGTAAAATAGGCAGCATCATTAATTTTTTATTAGTTTTATTTTTTTGTTGAACATAAGCCCGACATGTGTCCCAATTCCCACATCTTCAGGCAAGCAACTTATCGACTGACTAAGGCATTCTCAATGAGGTGTTCGTTCAGCGCCCTCTCTGTGGACTTTCACCTTTGTCTTCTGATCCATAAGTGGTTGGTGGGCAATTATCCCATTATAATGCTGCGTAAAACGTTTGTTAATGATTTCTAGAGAAGAATTGTTCCTCGTGTACCAGCTCTGAGCTAGGGAGTGCTCGAAAAATCTGATAAAACTGTCTCCCTTACAGATACTCAAACATTTACATGGGTACACATTCTGCCACACATAAACACATACTAGTGCGCATGTGCGCACACACACAGCTATCACTAGCAGCCTTGAAAACGCTACAGAAGATACAGAGATTCAAAGCGTTATACACACATTATTGTACTTAGCATGATTCCACTTTGAAGATTGATTTGGGCTGAAAAAGCATACTTTTAAAATTCAAATTTCTGGCATTTTTGGGCTTTGTTTTCATAAGAATGCTAACTCTTCATAGCTACCTGGATGTGTAGGACAATGGATGTCTGTAAAATCGAAGTGGAGAGAATGTGGTTTTATAGTCAGAGCTGCTGACTTTGTAACTGGGGAGTCGGGTTTGAATCCTGGCCTTGGTGCAACATCCTGTGATCTTGGACAAAATAATTTAATTTATCCATGCGTAATGTAATAAATCTGACCCTGTGTAATGTAACTGGTGCTCATTTAAAGTGTTCCAGTGCCCAGGAGCTGAGTTTGCACAATGTAAAACTGTGAAAATATAATATTTTTAAAGTAATTATTGGCACTCATTTTTCCCAATATATCAAGGTGGTGTCTTAACCAATGGAGTCTTAGCATTGGCATAGGAAAGATTTATATTTTGAATAATTTTTTTTTAAAAAGGAACAGTGTGGCAGTACGGAGTGTCCCAGGAGCCCTCCTTGTTCCTTTCCAGATGTCATTCAGCAGCACACGTTGTATGAACCCTTTTTGATGCAGTAGAATACGTTATTTTTCCTAGTGCTTTTTTGCCCTGGCTGTCCGTCTGTAATATCGTAAAGGCCAGGGCTCCATGAAAATTATGCGTTCATACTTAAACAGTCCAAAACCACAATTAAGACCTCTGAAGTTGAGAATCAAAGGCAGTGCAGGTTTCTCACAGTGCCTGTCAGTGGGTTCTAAAGTTGTTCCAAATGCATGCTCATCCAATCCTGCGCTTCTCTGGAGAGTACACATTACATTAGTCACATGTGCCAGTTGTGTATCTGGGCAAAAGTGCAAGAAGGAACTGCACAGGTGTTGAAATATTAACATGGCACAAGTAAAAGAAACTCTGTGCTTACAGGAGAGTGGGTGTTTTATGTCTGGGGGGATATTGAAGTGAAGGAGCTGCAAGGAAGTACATGCAAGATCAATTTAACAAACTTAAAAGAATGGAAAGCTAATGTGGCCCTGCCAGAGATCAAATTTTCAACTTGGAGATTATGGCTATCTTACCAGCCATCAGGACTTCAAACTAATAACTTGCAGATCATGGCGTATTTTATTTGCCCTTGAGATAAGGCAGCAGGTAACTTCTAGGCATGTCATTCACTCCCTTGCCCATCACTATGATTCTGATCTCGGGGAGCTTTCACGGTGTCTCATGCAAAACATACTGAGAACATGCAAGTAATATTTCTTAAACATTTTCTCTTCATTGCAAGGGAAAAAGCGACTTGATTGCTAGGCCGAGGACTCCTATTCAAGCAGCAGGAACATCTGAGGAAGTGAATAAGAAGGTACGCATTTGTTTTTGAGTGATGGGTGAAGGGGCAGTGTTGAAGTTTGCCCTCACTAACCTTTGAACAAGTAACTTGCAGAGCCTCATCAGTGGTATACAGCATATACATACTGCAGCAATTTTGGGAGCACCTACTTAAAGCCTGGATGAGCTGGAATTCCTTTTTATCCACTTACCACAGAATTATTCTTTTATCCAAATTTATTTTATTTAAAACATAAGATGATTTTTTAAAAGATTTTTTTGAAACTACAAAGTTAAAAACCTGCTGTACCTCATGCAGCTGTAAAATTGCAGCCATGTACTATTCATTAACATGCAGCTTCAAATTTTGTATCTCAGGTTAAGCAAACATTTGACATGAATCATTTTCTGCTCCCAAAAGATGGTAGAGCGCTCAAGTGAAAGGCTGAAACAGAAACAGATGGAGAGAGAAAAGCTGCAAAAACAAGGAAATATGATTCCTCCTATTTGGACATCGGTTTCACCTGCATTGTTGTTAGTGGAGAAAGTAGACCACAGTGTGTGGTTTGTGGCGTGATCTTAGCTAACGACAGCTTGAAGCCAACCAAACTAAGGCGACACTTTGAAACAAAACATGGGTCTCTAGCAGGAAAAAGCAGAGATTTTTTGCCAGGAAGTTGCAAGAGATAACTCAGCAGAAAGAAGCGGTGAAACATGTGTCAAATACTCCTGCAAATGCATTAAAAGCATCATACCAAGTAGCATACCACATTGCCAAAAACAAAAGGCCCTTTGTAGTTGGAGAAAAAGTGATTCTCCCAGCATTGCTCGACGTAGCTCGGACAATGCTTGGTGAAAAAGCAGCAGAGAAGTTCAAAAGTATACCCATCTCAGACACAACAGTTTGCCGCCGCATCTCTGACATGTCAGAAGATATCCAGGGACAGCTCATAGCCCGGTTGAAATCAAGTTTGTTTGCTTTGCAGTTGGATGAAGCAACTGATGTGTTAAAGGATGCCCATTTAATTGCTTATGTTCGCTACTGCTATGAAACGCTAATATTAGAAGATTTTTTATTTTGCAAGCCAATCAAGGGACGAGCAACAGGATCCGATTTGTTTGCCATTATCAATGACTTCCTGAATATCCATGGCTTAAAATGGGAAAACTGTGTTGGAATCTGTACAGATGGTGCTCCTTCAATGTGTGGTGCTAAGGCTGGCCTAACAGCTAACGTATTGAAAGTGGCTCCACATATTCTGTGGACCCATTGTATGATACACCGGGAAACCCTTGCTGTTCGAAACATGGACAGCGAACTTGAGGATGTGCTGAATTCTGCTATAAATATAGTACATTTTATAAAGACCCATCCCACAAGCGCTCGTCTATTTGCAATTTTATGTGCAGAAATGGGAGCTGAGCATGATGGCTTGCTGTTTCATACAGAAGTGCGGTGGTTATCCCGGGGGAAAGTGCTGTCTCGCATCTTTGAATTAAGGAATGAAGTACGGCAGTTTCTTCTGTGTTTGTACCCCTGCAAAGCAGAACAACTATGCAATCCCCGCTGGCTTGTGCTTCTAGCATACCTTGCTGACATTTTTGAGAAATTAAATTCCCTGAATCTGTCTCTGCAAGGAGCTGACATTACTTCTTTTACCATGAATAAAAGAATAACTGCATTCAAGAAGAAGCTTGAATTATGGAGCAGACTAGTTGAAGATGGCATGTTTGAGCGGTTTCCATGTTTAGTAGCTGCTCTTGAGGAGACTGAATATGAACTTCCAAGTGTTGCTGAGATAATAAAAAATCACCTGAAGTCTCTCAGGGACAGTTTGCCAAAGTATTGTCCTGAGGACAACGATCACTTCAATGACTGGGTCTTTCAACCATTTCTGGCAGAGGTGGCAAGCCATCTCCCGATTCGTATGCAGGAAGAACTGATTGATCTCCAAAGTGACCGCATTCTGCAGATGCATTTCAGCAAAGTCTCACTGGGAGAGTTTTGGCTGAAAATGTCTGCAGAATATTCAGCTTTGAGAGAAACTGCTATCAAAACTCTTTTGCCTTTCAGCTCGTCCTATTTATGTGAGATTGGGTTCTCAGCACTTGCGGTATTAAAGACTAAGTACCGTTCAAGACTGGATGTGGAGCACAACCTGAGGATGGCAGTAGCAAAAATCCATCCATAGATTGACCGTCTCTGTGGCGAAAAACAGGCACACCCGTCACATTAATGTTGGTGGTGTTATTATCAATCTATGTCATGTGTAAAACAAAGCATCCTAGTAAAAACAATTTGCGCACATTTTAGCTTGGAAAATTGTGTTTTGAGCTGTATAATAAGCCTCTGTCATTTAACCACACCCACTCACAAACCTGCAGTTAACTCAACACTCTTATTGTGTTGAACATTATTTGCCGGATATGGCCCGGGATATGTGGGTGGCGGTCGATTATGTAGTGTACCAGATTCCAGAAATTTCTGTCAGGTGGTGGGGGGAGCCCGACATTAAAAAAAATTCAGCTGGGGGGGCTCAATCTACAAAAGTTTGAAGTCCTCTGATCTATGGCATATTCACATAGACGTCGTCAATTTTTCAAATCGAGATTTGCGTGTCTGTATTTGTTGAATGTACATGGTTGTTGTTTCAACAGGAAGGAGTAATACTTCATTGTTGTTTATAGCTTCTCTTTGGAAAGTGGAATCTTCTGTAGCTATTAAGGCTTCCAACGGAACTTCCTGACCGGTAGCGAGAGGAGAGCGGAGGCTACCCAGGAGCCCACATGGCCTACTGTTGAGTATCGGCCACATAACGTGGTTTGATCAGATCAATGGAGACAAGCCTTTTGTCTCTGCGACCGGCAAGGGACGGAAGAAGTTACTTTCGACAGCCAGGACAGGTACAGATGCTCTGTAAGATGGCCCAAATTATTTCTAGTCCACAATTTTTTCTCTGACCAGGTCCCCAATCTTCGGGACCCAGGCAGTTCCTGCCAATACGACCTTCACTTCTCCAGTGGTGGTGCGTTTTACTTGGACGTTGCTTTGTGCGCCCCTGAATTCATTGAGTTCATGTAAAACAGCCAAACGTTCATTAATGTCAAATGGTGTTTCCGCCGCCACTGTGCTGACTTGATCGAGGTCTGGTACCCGCATTCTCACACCAAACAGGACTTTGTATGGGGTACGACTCCCTAGGGATTTTCTTGTCATGTCATTGAGTGCCCTCTGGACCCCATATAGGTGGTTGACCCAACTGCCACCCAAGCCTAATACTCTTGCTGTTAAGGACTGCTTTAAGTCACAGTGTTTCCTCTCAACTACCAAATTCCCCTCAGGATGGTTGGGGGAGGAGTACCCCAAGGCCACACCTAAACTTCCCATGGCTTCTTTGTAAGCCCAAGAGCTAAACCCAGACCCAGACTGTCATGTGCGACTAGTATTAAACCCAATCTGTGATCAGTGTTTGGTATAACTCTATCCCCCACTCCTGGAATCTGAGCATGCGGAATGGTTTGTGCATCTAATTCGTAGGAGTACTTGAGTGGAAAGCCCTTCGGCAGGTGGATGTTGTTGCGACTAGCATTGACAGCCACCACGATGTCTCTGTCTATTCTCGTACTTAAACGAGTGATTGCCGCAATGGCAGCAGTGCAGACTATTGCCTTGGCGGCTTCATCAGCCATGGAATTCCCTTCAACGTGAACGCCAAGATGTTGATGACTCAATGTGTGGATAACATGAGCTTGTGTCAAGCATTCTTTCAGCTTCGTCACTTGTTCCCAAAGCAGATTGTGCTTAATTGTGCAACCCTTAGAATCTCAAAATCCATTTTGGCCCCCAATAGTGAAGATATTCATTATAGGACTGGACATAGTATGAATCATATCGTATAAATGTGGGGAATTCGTGCTCTGTACTTTGTAGTGCCAGTATCAGGGCTTTGAGTTCTGCCAGCTGCGCTGTACTGTCCCTTAGGGACTGTGTGTGTATTTTTTCAGCCTGAAATTTTCCGTCATGCATGCACCCCTTTATGATTGAGCATGCCGCAGAATATTGGTGTTGTGTCCCTACGGCAGGTTGAGCAGATCCATCGGTATAAATGATGTATTCATATCGATCTAGAGGCATTATTTTATTCGGCAGTAGATATTCTTGTTCGTACTGCAGGAATGCTTGTGTTTGTAATGTAGAATCGAATCTGTAATCTGCATCTGTTGCAGTGAGAGAGTTAGCCCATTGAATCCATCGAGGATGCAATGCTGTGCCATTTGGAATGCTGGGTTTGTAACGGCCTCTAAGGTCGGTACAAGGCTAACAACAATTATTTGCTTACCCCGAGCTAGTGATCTCTCTCTCTCTCTCTCTCTCTCTCTCTCTCTCTCTCTCTCTCTCTCTCTCTCTCTCTCTCTCTCTCTCTCTCACTACAGCAGTCTGTACTTCTGTGAGAATTTTCTTCAGTGGGAGCAGAAAGCATTTCAGTGTTTGTGTACAAGTGTGATTTGTATGCTATGGGTACTGAATAACCCTCATTGAAAGTGATATAGGTGTACCCGGTGGGTCTAGCGACTACGCAGATCACCAAGTTAGTTGTATTTACACATGTGTGTAAATGTTTGGAAGCTGTCATATCGGCTTGTACAGAACGTAAAATATTTGTATGTTCCTGTGTGCAATGGTTGATTGAAAAATAAGGTCTAATTAAATCATAGAACAGTTTTACTCGTTCTGCGTAATCCAAAATGTATGTTCTGACAAAATCTAGAAATCCTAAAATGGATTGTATTCTCTTCAGAGTCATTAGAGGTTGGAGCAGCGCGCATTTTTCTAAAAAATGTGCTGCCAGGCTTTTGCCTTTGCTTGACAACTCATATCCTAGAAACAGGTCCTGCCCCATACTCATTTTGTACTTGTTTCAGTACATCGGGTAAAACTGCTATTGAAGGGGTACCATGAGTTCTGATGTAGACTGCAGTGAAGTCTGTACCCCAAGTGGCACAATCTCCCACCAGGGGAGCCATCCCCATTAGCAAGCAAATTGATAATAGTCTGTGTTTGTCCTGCGGGCCCGCATGGGGACAAACCACTTCAAGCTGGCTTGTTTTCTGTGCTATCCAGAATGGAATTTGCTCCCGACTGGTGGGTACCTTTTCCATAACGGCGTTTAGCGTCTGAGGGCTGATACCCATAGCAGCCAGTTGTGGTTGTGCAGCCTGAGCCATCTGTGCAGGATTAACTGTCAGTGTTCGTATGATGTATTGCTGTGAGGTTTCTGTAAAGTTTTACTAGATCTTTATATAGGGTTTTTATTTCTGCTGCATTTAAATCATCAAGATTAGGGTGTAGTGTATAAGCAGCTAGGACTGGCCAAGTCACTCCTTCTTTACTGAGAGGACGAGTCTCACATTTTCTACTCTATGGGGAGGGTGCCTTTCAAACCAATTTATGTGTTCATGGTAAGTTAACAGAATTTCTATATCCACTTATGGAAAGTATTCCTCTGGTGTCTCATCTTCAATGTAAGTGTGAAACAATTTTGTGTGAGCATCCGCAGCTGGGAATGTAACCCATGAGTAGAATACCTCTGTTCTGAATGCTTTGTGTGCCTTAACCACAAAGGTAACATCACAACCCGTTGCCGGGAGGCCTTATTGTAGTAATTTCATAGTAACTGCAATTTCTGTAATATTTAAAGCAACTGATTGTTCTCCATTGTCTTCTCCATTTACGGATATTGTGTGAAGATATTAGGAGTTTAGTAGATAAATTTATGGAGATAGGGTTAGCGCATTGTGTGGAAAAAAAGTGTATTCTACAAACTTGAATAACCTACAGTCAATACATAGGATATACCTAGTCATCTGAGGCAGATTTTTCTTTCCCACCACGGACGTCTCAGGTTTGGAGGTGAGTAGGTGTCTCTGAGAAAAGCATGACTGAACTACTCAGATAGACCGTTAAATAGGAACCCAACCAACGTTGGCTGCGCCATGTTGTGTAGTTCCCACTAATCTGTGAGACCTGCGCGTTTGTTGGACAAAATAAACTTTGGGTGAGGTGCCTAGACTGATTTCGGACACCCCTGCAGGATATGTTGGCCTAGAGACCAGCTAGCTCACAGTGCCACCGTAACCCCCCCTAACCTTACCACGGAGCGAATGGTTTCTGGCAACCACTGAACATGACAACCCTGACCCCTCAAGGATTGTGAAAACAGATCAGCTTTTGCTCAGTCATACGTGTTTACTTGTGCTCAGAGAAATAATATACAGAGAATACACAGTGGAACATTTTCAATATATTTACTGAACCAACGTTATTCTTCTATAGAATACATGTGCTGCGATAATCAGTAGACAAAAGCAGATGAAAGTAATTACAAGCACCAAAAGAGCAAATAGTAGATACAGTTCTGCCATGGTGCTAAAACAGTGTATATATGCAGGCATATGATACAAGGCAGTAATCAGGCATACTCCTACTATGCAAACCCTACTCTGAGTGTACCTAGTGTGTGTGTGTAGGTGTGTAGCCAAGAATCCCCCAAAGGGACGATCCAACCCCATTACCTGGCGGGACAGAATGTAGGAGCCCGTTTGGTCAGGAACAGGACACCCCCTCATGGAGATGTCAGACCACTGTGTGGTGCAGTCTTAGCATGCAGGGCCCCTCTGTGTCAGCTAAGTGCCTCCTCTGCTAATCTATTGGGATGCTCTTTATTTATAATAGAAAGCAGTCTTGCGATGTGCGTATAGATTAGTGATGTTATGGGTATGTAGATAGCCCTGTCGTCCCGTGGATGAAGATAGATTGACATTTGTACATAGTGCATAGAAGGGCCTTGTACATGACGTTCGAGGCATCGTGATAATGTTGTGCGAAGCCAGATGTGTAAACAAAGAAGTTTCAGAAAAACGAATCCAACATTGTAGTGCACGCAAATATGTGCAAAAGGTCACGGCAGAAATGTTATTGGGAAAAATGGGACAATGTAAGAAATGAGCCTCTTCGCTACAAGGGGCCTAACCCGGGCACATTACACCATTGGAGCTCCCGCAGAGATTTTTCCAAGAGCTGGATACTTTGTTGATTTTGCTGTACTGGGGTGCATCCCATCATCAAGTTGCTCTCTAGAAGATGCGGTTGCCTGCGACTGAGGGAGGTTTAGCATTGCTTGATTTAGAACTCTATTATTTAGTGTCTCAGCTGCAATGGGTGGCACGTTGGTGTGCCTTCCTTTGGGAGGGCATGGAAGCCATGGAGTGTGGCTCTCTCTCCAAACATTGTCTGCTGGGCTTGCTATTGTGCAGGAGGCCCACTTCTAGGATGCGGTCCTTGAATGTCTTAACTTGGACTGCGTGATATGTGTGGGACCGATCACTGAAGCGGACTCGTGTTCCAACCCCTTACACTCGTGAGTTGCCCCTTGCGTTGGTTGGACGATGGAGTCGCTAGGGTGGCTGTCCGGGTTTGTGGGATTGGTTGGATATGGGGCTTGCGAGATTTGTAT
The DNA here is from genome assembly GCA_963921515.1 of Calotriton arnoldi. Taxonomy (NCBI): domain Eukaryota; kingdom Metazoa; phylum Chordata; class Amphibia; order Caudata; family Salamandridae; genus Calotriton; species Calotriton arnoldi. The sequence continues at coordinate 70,902 of CAWUFW010004608.1, read as the reverse complement.
GTGGGGGGGAGCTGTGCCCTTTTTCTATGTTTCTCAAAGACGCTTATGGCATTCCGGTGGGTCTCTTTTTGCTCCGTAGCGCTATTGTTTGTGAGATTCAGGAGTGGTGGGGTGCTGGCAGTGTGGAACCTCTGGAGCATGATTCTATGTGCCTTCTCTTTCTTATTACAGGTCACACTAAAGCAGTTACACTGCTTTATAGAACATTGTTGGGTGGGGCGCAGCAGCCGCTGATGTTTCTCCGGGCCTGTTGGAAGGCTGACTTCGGGTCGCCTCTCTCTGATTCCTCCTGGAGGAGGGTTTTAGAGTCTAGTTTCCGAGTGTCCACGAACGCTCGTTTTAAAGGTATCCAATTTTTTTTATCTTTTCTGGGCCTAATTGACCCCCCCATCATCTTCATGCTAAGTTCCCATCAGCTCCTTCAGAGTGTCCCCACTGCTCGACCACAGATACTGACTTTTATCATATGGTTTGGTTGTGCTCATTGTTACCCCCTTATTGGTCAACGATCTTACAGGTAGTGCAAGAAGCCACAGAGAGGGAGTTCCTGGTTAGCCCTGAGTTGTGTTTGTTGGGTCTTCATGATCATTCGGCAGCTAGAAAGGTAACTGATAGATTTCTGGACCTGGCTTTAATCCTTGCTCGTCTGCAGTTGACTATGTGCTGGAAATCCCCCGTGCTTCCGATATATATCGCTGGAGGTTGGAACTGCTGCACAGCATTAGGCAGATTGTGAACGGGAGGCGATCCGTCGGGAGGAGGCTAGGGAACTACGGAAGGTACCAATACTGCCTGACTGGGATGCCATATTTCTGGCATGTCCGAGGGTGGGCCGAGATGGCCGAGTGCTCTTACCGGGGTGTGTTTCGGACATTACCTCTTCGGACTCGGATGTTGAGGCTGCTGCCTTGGCGGCGGGTGGCCCGGGGTGCGGCCTACTCCTCTCTTTGACCCCTCACGATTGACCCCCACTTCAGTGATGGATGTTGGATGCTGGGCGTTGTCATAGATATGTGCTTGATGGGTGTGACGGATTCACCACTTAACTGCGGACACGCTTTCTACATATGTTTTTTTATGTCTCACGCTGGGGATGGGTCTCTCTGCAACTGGAACTGTTAGTTTATATCTGTTTTCTCACTGTGCCTGTTCCGTCTTTTACTGTGGATTTTGTTACTGATGATTTCACCCCCCTGCTTAGTCTGCTGACTGTTTTTTGTGTGAAAATTAATAAAAAATAATTATCAAAAAAAAATGAGAGAGAGCAAGCAGCAAATGTGTGAGAGCAGCACAGAGCAAGTTCCAGATGCAGGCATTTGGGAGGGAGCACAAAAAGAACACAGAAAAGAGATGGAAACACACATGCACTTTCAGGGAGTGCTTAACCAAAAAGAAAAAAACAAGTTTCCTAAAAGTGAGCAGTTGAAGGATTCAAGTCAGCCAATCAAAGTGATGGTAAAGTGAATATACTCCAGGGAAGGGACAAACACAAGATGGATAAGATGGTACAAGGAAATCCATTGAATAGGAAGCAAACAAATGATGGACAATAAAACCAACCAATGGTAAGCAATGGATACAAGTAATACTCTGTAAGTTCTTAGTATGCCCTCAAATATAACTTTTGTAAACCCACAGATTGTGCTGTCTAGTAGACGAGACTTAAAAAGGACTAAAGGAGCAAGAGTAACTGCATCCCTACCATGGGCCAAAGGATCAAATGCCATTCCAAAACAGTGAATCAACTATTTCCATATGGGATCAATATGAACCGAACTGATGCTTCAGTGTCCATGCAGAATGACATAAGCACTCCCTTGGCAAAGGAATGCTATTTAAATAAATTAAACCACTATGGCTATGGCATGCTATCTTGAAATATATATTTATTTGCAGAGTTTTATATAGCATGAACATGAACCTTCAGGGTGTCAGAGCGCTGTACAAGTAGCAATCAGGTCATACTTATAAGAGAAAATGCAAGAGGGACAAAGCAGGGAACAAAACCTCATACAAATACAGATGCAGTATATCAAAAAAGAAAAACACAACTTGGAAGATCATGAAAAAGAAAACTAGTGAAGGAATCTATTCATCAGAATAATGTTTACTTCCTTTTTGAAGAAGATAGAGGAGGTGTTTGTCCTGGTTTCAGGTAGTAGGGAGTTCCATATTCTGGGAGTTAGACCAGAGAAGGAACGGTTGTACATCTTTTTCTTTTTGAACTTCTGTGGTGTCAGCAGTAGGGAGTTAGAACTTCTTGAGGAGCGACTAATTCCAGATAGTTCAAGTTGTTTGGCCAGGTAGACAAGTATGTTGTGGGGAAGGGCCTTGTGTGTCATGCATGCTATCTTCAACTGGATTCTGGCTTCAAGCGGGTGCCATTTTAGATGATTCAGGTCAGGAGTAATGTGGTTGAATCTTCTGGATCCAGTGATGAGCCTGACTGCGGAGTTCAATGTGGCTCTTAGTGTACTTTGGGTGAACCAGCAAAGAGTAGCGCTCCCATAATCAAAATTTGAGATAACCAGGGATTGGACTGCTAATTGAAAATCAGCCATGGGCAAGAAAGGTTAGATTTTCCTTAGTATGTTTAGATGGCAGTTGGCTCACCTAATAGTGGCACTGATATGATCTTGCATTTTCAGCTGTTTGTCCAATGTTATACCTAGTGATTTAGTGGAATTTATCAAGTGTGGGACACAGTTAAGAGCAGGGAGTTGCTTGAGCCATTCTTCTACAGGGGCAGAGTGATTGATGTGATCAAGAGGGATTCAGTTTTGAGTGTGTTAAGCATGAGGTGATTGCAGGTCAACCATTGTTGTGTTTTCTGTACGGTGCAACTAAGCAGTTTGATGTCCTCGCGGGAGGACATTTTTAAATATAGTTGTGTGTCATCAGCGTACATGTGATAGTTAATGTTAGAGAGATTCAAAAGATTGGTAAGAGGTTCCATGAGCAAACTGAATAGGGTTGGTGAGAGTGTGGAACTTTGGGGAACTCCAATCGTGACTGGAGTTGTGTCAGATAGGGTTTGATTGACCTTGATCCTTTGTGCTCTATTATGAAGGTAAGAGGCAAACCATTGTAAGACGGAACCAGATAGCCACATCCTCTTCTCAACAAGGTCAATCATACTATCATGCTTGACAGTATCTATAGCCGAGGAGAGATCAAGTAGAATAAGCAGACAGGATTCATTCTGGTCTAACATTTTCAGAGCGTCATCAACAATGTGTGTTAGAGCCGTTTCAGTGCTATGACCCGTTCTGAAACTAGATTGATGATGATCAAGGAGTTGAAATTGCTCAATGTGGTTGATAAGTTGCGTGTGTACGTATTTTTCTAAAAGCTTTGCTAGAGTCAGGATGTTGGTGGTAGGGCAAAAGTTGTTGAGGTCAGACAAGTCCGCATTTGTTTTTTTTGGGATAGGGGTCACTTGACCTATCTTCAAGTAGTCTGGAAACGTGCCATGAGAGAGAGCTGTATTGACAATCTCGGTCCAGAGAGGAAGTATGGAAGGACTAATCTGTTTGATAAACTTGGCAGGCAGGGGGTCATTGAAGTGGGTGGATGATTTTATTGTTGTTAATAAAGTGAGTAAAGCGGCTTCATCTGGGATTTTAAAGGCACTCTAAGTAGCATTGTTTTTAGTAGTTTAGCCAGGAGAAGGGGAGATCACCTGGTGTTGTACAGGTAAGAGATTGGGCTGGACCTGGGTTAGCAGAAGCTGTGAGGTGCAAAGCAGATTTGATTTAACAATCTTACAAGGGCTTTATCGCCGCTTTAGCGGCACTTTTTGCCGCTAAAGCGGCGATATTTTTAACGCCCTATTAGCAAGCTGTTGCTAACAGGCGTTAGCGACAGCTTTCAGGCGTTAGCGGCCGGGTTCTACATCGCCTTGCATGTCAGCGATAATTATCGCTAATGACATGCAAGGTAGGCGTTCCCCACTAAAAGCGACTGAAACAGTCACTAACACAACTAACCCCTATTAACAAGGCAGGCGAACCGATAAAATAAATCGCGCTAAGCGCATTTGTCGCTAGATTTTAACACCTGCTACTGAGGATGACTTACCTGTTTAAAGTATAGGAGGTGGATTGTCAGGCTGAATCCATCCTTGCGTTAATGCGAGAATATCTCTGCTTTTCCAGCGATATTCTCACATTTTGCCGCTATCGCTGGAAATTTTATCGCTATGGAGATAAACCTTGTTAATAGGGTGTTATCTCAGCGATATTTTCCAGCGATAGGCGGCGTTAAAATAATTCGCGCTAAGCGCGGTTAGCGATAAATATCGCTATTCCTTGATAATATGCCCCTTAGTCTTTTCAATATATACCTATTCAAAAGCTTTACTCTAGTGTCAGTAATGCACAACCATGTTAAAACTCTAAGGGGCAGATTACGAGTTTAGGCGCTACTCATCCCAGCTGATAAATAACAATACCACGGGGTACGTTATTTATCGGGTGCGATAAATAACACCCGTTATGAATTACTGGGGAATAACATGCAGATTTCGGTGTTTAACGCACCAAAATCTGCATGATTTAGTAAATACCATATGCTTTTCTCACGTTAAATTTCGGCAGGTGTGACCTGCCGATATTTAATGAAGGTTGAGTTATTTAACGCATCCAATAATTATTGGATGCGTTAAACACCTTTCAACTTGTAATTTAAACCCAGGCGTAAACAGTGGTTTACGCAAAGGATGGAATTGACCGACCCACTCGTAATCAGGCTTAAATAATTCAAGAGCGCAGATTGAAATATTTTGTACCGTATATTGAGATTTGCCCTGATCCACTAGTAAACATATTACATCTGGCCCTGCAGAAAACATTTTCATCAACTCATTTGCGCAAACTGGATTACTACACAAAAGTGTATTTTTGTGTTTGGTAGTGCAAAAGTAATTATTGCACCACTCAATCAGTGAAAAATTTTGTGTGAACTTGCTAACGTCATTGCAAATTTATGTAAACTAGCCCAGAATTGTTGATTAGCCAAAGTACTTGTGAACATAGTCCTTCCTCCACGTAGTTCCACTACCGTAATCTCACGTTACCCCCCAAAAAGTGCCCCTCAGGCAGAAAGAGGTCTCATGGACCTGAGAGCGTAATTCGGAGAGCTTTGAGCGGGTCACGGGCAGCCAAAACAACACAATATAAACAACGAGGAAGCCCTGACGTCAGGTTTCATTTCTGCTAACTAAACTTCCCCTCAAAATGTGTAATTCCGGCAGGGCACCTAACAACATCTGTTATCATGTATCAACACACATAACCCTTTCAGAGTGCTGCATACACTATGAAAATGGTTGTTATTTGTGCAATTAAATATTAGTTATATTATTGATAATATTTATTTGTATGTCTATTAATGTTCTTATTGTAATATTTTATTGCGTCGTTGTTGTCGTCGTCAATATAATTATACTATCAGTATTGGGATTCTCATTACTATACTGGTTGCCGATGTTGGTATTATTCTAACTGCTACCTTCATTGGTATTATTGTTAATATTAGTGTTATTATATTGTGTGTATGCCAATATGTCACAGAAGCAGCTGGATCTAATGAAAAAGGCAAGGGAAATGTTTTTGTCAGTGACGGTTGCAAAGTGACTACAATCCGTTGGTGGACTGTTCCTGCACGTGGCATGTTCCTTTCGCTCGGACAGCCCCCAAGGGCGCGATTGATTATTTCTTTATAAACATGGAGATGTTGAGGCAGGTACCAGCTATAAGGGTATTCCAAGGTTACAGAGTGATTATAATGCATGTATTCTGAGATGGAATAGGCAGGTAATTCAGATGGAGAGAAGGGCCCGTAGGACACAAGCCCAGACTGTGACGTCTAATACCTGCGAAGAATGCCTTTACATTCCAACAAATGCAATATTCAAGCCTCTGTAATCCACGTGACCTACAGGAAGCCCACCACGCACCACCGCACCGAACAAATGCCTCGCCGCTGCTGGAGCAGAGTCACGGAAGACCAGCTAACCACAACCCTCGCCCTGAGCCCACCCACCGAACCCTCCGACCCCGACACCGCCGCCCGCAACCTCAGACAGTGGATCGACGACTGCGCCAACACCCTCGCCCCGCTCAAGAATCCGCCCAACAGCCACACCAGCAAGAAAGCCACCTGGTTCACCGAAGACCTCCAGGCCTCCAAACGAACATGCCGAAAACTGGAGAAGATCTGGCTCCACGAACGGACAGCGGACAGCTACGCCGCCCACAAGAGCGCCACCCGCAGTCACCATCACCTCATCAGATCTGCCAAAAGGGCCTCACTCAAAGACCGCCTAGACAACAATGCACACAACAGCAAAGAGCTCTTCAACATCGTGAAGGAACTCTCCAACCCCAGCTCCAACACCAACGACATCCAGCCGTCGCGAGACCTGTGCGACTCAGTGGCCACCTTCTTCCACCGCAAAATCGCCGACATCCACGACAGCTTCAACACCACGACCGCCCCGGCAACCACCGAGACCACTGCCCCCACAACCACCAACCGCCTGCTCTCCTGGACCAACATCAACGACGAGGACACCAGCGAGATCATGAACACCATCCACTCCGGTTCACCGCTAGACCCGTGCCCTCACCACATCTTCAACAAAGCCAGTACAGCCATCGCGCCCCATCTCCGGAAAATAATCAACATCTCCTTCGAGACAGCAACCTTCCCGGAAAGCTGGAAGCACGCCGAGATCACCGCCTTACTCAAGAAACCCAAGGCAGACCCCAAGGACCTCAAGAACTTCCGACCCATCTCTCTGCTCCCGTTCCCCGCGAAGGTCACCGAGAAAATCGTCAACAAACAACTGACCCGCTACCTCGAGGAGAACAACATCCTGGACCCTTCCCAGTCCGGCTTCCGCAGCAACCACAGCACCGAAACCGCCCTCATCGCCGCCACCGATGACATCAGGACCCTGCTAGACAACGGAGAAACAGCAGCCCTCATCCTCCTGGACCTATCAGCCGCCTTCGACACGGTCTGCCACCACACACTACGAACACGCCTTCACGACGCCGGGATCCAAGAGAAGGCCCTGGACTGGACCACATCCTTCCTTTCCGGCAGAACACAAAGCGTCCGCCTCGCCCCCTTCCGATCCAAGGCCACCAAGATCATCTGCGGCGTACCCCAAGGCTCCTCCCTCAGCCCAACGCTGTTCAACATCTACATGGCACCCCTCGCCCACGTCGCCCGACAGCACAACCTCAACATCATCTCCTACGCCGACGACACCCAGCTGATCCTCTCCCTCACCAAAGACCCTCACACCGCCAAAGCCCACCTCCACGAAGGAATGAAGGCCGTCGCCGAATGGATGAGGACCAGCCGCCTGAAGCTGAACTCGGACAAGACGGAGGTCCTCATCCTTGGTTCCAACCTTTCAGCCTGGGACGACTCCTGGTGGCCAACATCATTGGGAACAGCCCCGCCACCCACCGACCACGTACGCAACCTAGGGGTCATCCTCGACCCCACCCTCTCCATGACTAAGCAGGTCAACGCCGTATCCTCATCCTGCTTCAACATCCTCCGAATGCTCCACAGGATCTTCAAGTGGATCCCCACCGAAACAAGAAAAACAGTCACCCAGGCCCTCGTCACCAGCAGGCTGGACTACGGAAACGCCCTCTACGCAGGAACGACGGCTAAGCTCCTGAGACGGCTGCAACGCATCCAGAACGCCTCTGCACGTCTTATCCTCGACATCCCCCGACGCAGCCACATCACACCCCACCTGAGAGACCTGCACTGGCTCCCTGTCAACAAGAGGATAACCTTCAAGCTCCTCACCCACGCACACAAAGCACTCCACAACTCCGGACCAGCCTACCTCAACAGACGACTCAGCTTCTACACCCCCACCCGCCAGCTCCGCTCGACCAGCCTCGCCCTCGCCACAGTCCCCCGCATCCGGAAAACGACCGCGGGCAGCAGATCTTTCTCCCACCTCGCCGCCAAGACCTGGAACACCCTCCCCACCAACCTCCGACAGACCCAAGACCTACTGGCCTTCAGAAGACTCCTCAAGACCTGGCTCTTCGATCAGTAGCAGCACCACCCCCTCTTCCCCCAGCACCTTGAGACCCTCACGGGTATGTAGTGCGCTTTATAAGTGACATGATTGATTGATTGATTGATTGAGTTTGGTGGGTACCAGCCCCGCCTGTGTTACTGGTTTTTCGCTTAGACGTGGTACAGGATGCAAGAGCTGCCAGGCAGCCAGAATCAGGGCATTGCACTCAAACCGACAGACTGAGACCCCCTTGTTGAATGTCATCAAGACAGCCATGTTGGGCATCTACAAAACTGGGCATTCAAAAGAGTCAGGGGGCTTCAGGTACCATAGAGAATATAATGGCTTCCACCTGGGAAGAGGTTGAGTGGAAAAGATTTGTTACTCTCTTCTGGGTGGAGGCAAAGCAGCATAATGTTACCTCTTCTCTCCTGGTCTGGGTGGCGATGCAAAGGACTGAGTCGAATATGTGTTTCTGGGTGGGGAGAGGATTAGCAATGCTAAAACAATGCAAGCCATGGAAGTAATGTTGTGGGAAGCTAGGGAGGGTCTGAGCAGAGAAAAACGACTGAGCTGGAGACAGCCTCCGGCAACGGTGCTTTAATCCCCAAAGAAACGGTGAGCACACAGCACCCAAGAGGATTAGATGAACACCACTTTTTGGTGATTTTATGATATTAATAAGGTGCTTGCGCTTAGGCTTTATGCCACTTGTGCCCTTGTAGGAGCAGTAAATACTAGATGACATTTGTACTGCTGCAATGGTGTGCGATTCACTAACATGGAAGGATGAAAGGCTGACTCCCTTGCCAGGATTCAAACATGTGATCTTAACATCACTGCAGATGTCCGTCATTTAGATTGGGAAAAGCAAAAGGATCTTAAAACACAAAGAAATAACAAAGTGGGACTAGGTGAGTTACTTTCACCTGGGGGTCCAGGGACAGCCCTGTCCTGGTTCTGTTCCTTTCTAATGGATTGAACTTTCCAAGTTTTTTCTGCTTGTTCCACATCAAAATCATATGCTCTCGGGGGGGCGTGGCTTAGCAGCCGAACATGGCGGACGTGTGCTAAGCGAGCTCCGTCCAGCCCGCCATAAATTTGCAAATTATCCTGGCTCCTAGTGTCTGCTACCTACTCAGCGGAGTGTCGGTGACCCCGGGCCCTGGTGGTGGAGGCTCGGCAGCGATCGTGGCGGCCGGCATCCCCTGGGCAGAGGCGCAGAGACCACACGAGTCTGCGGCCCAGAGAGAGAAGGGAAACCGGGAGGTCGAGTGCCGGCGGCCGCTGGGGACATCTGCGCCGGGGCCCAGCCCGGGAACCGGAGGACAAGCGGAACGGCAGTGCTCCCACGCCGGGTGAGCGCAGTGATCCTGGTGGTGCCTGTGTCTGGGGCGCTGTGTCTGCGGCGCTGGTGGTGCGGCTCGGCGACCATTACGGGCCGCGGTGGTGGAGTGGGCCTCGCGCGGGCCGGACTGGATGAGTTTTCCCCTCCTGCCCCCATTCGCAGCGGGTAACACATCGGCCCTTCCGGGGGGGGCTCTTGCGGCTGCGTGCCCCCTCGCGGTGCCCATTGCCTCTTTCCCCTCCTCCCCTCGGCGGTGCGGTCGGCCCGCGTGGGAGGGCCGGACGGGCGGAAGGAGGCGGCGTGGGCCGCAGACCAGTAGTGTGGGCAGCTGAGTAGACGGGGGAGCCACCCCTGGGGCCCAGTCATCTGGATTAGTAGGCTGCCCGTGTCGGGGGTCGGTCGGGCCCTGAGGGCACAACGAGGGTTGGAGGTGTCTCGGGCCCGCAGAGGAGTGTGACGGCCGGCTTGTCCGGACGGCCCATGGCAGCGCCCTTCGCTGGGCGGTGCGCAGGCCCTGGTGGACCGCTGCAACCAGGGGGGACTTCACCTCCCTGCCCGAGAGCCTTCGTTCGGCGGCTGGGTCGGACCGCGGGGCATCCACAGGAGCACAGTGTCCATCACGGAGGAGGGGCCCATCTTGAGCACTTGGCAGACCGGGGCGGGGATCTGCAGGCGATCATGACCCGCGACAAAGGTGGCAGCGGACCGGCGAAGCAGGGCCCAATCAACAAATTCACGGGCCCAAGTGGGTCCGGGAGCCAACAGGGGGCCGTGCCGGACAATGCGGCGCTCATGGAAGCGATCACCCAGTCCCGAGATATGCTGGACGCGAAGATAGGAGCGGTGGGATCGGATGTCACGCTCCTGCGCCAAGACCTGCGCAACGCGGTCTCCCGCATCACGGAGGCCGAGACCCGCATCTCGGGGGTGGAAGACGATGTCACTATCGTTAAGAAGAAAGTGGCCGCGATGGAGACGACCCAACGGGGGCTGGCCCTGCGGGCGGAAGATGCGGAGGGCCGGGCCCGCCGCAACAACCTCCGCTTCGTTGGTTTTCCAGAGGGCAGTGAAGGGGGTAGTGTGGAGCGCTTCCTCACACAGTGGTTGGAGAGCTGGATCCCCCTGAGGCATTGTCGCGGTGTTTTGTGGTGGAGAGGGCCCACCGCGCACTTATGCAGAAGCCGCCAGTGGGGGCTCGCCCACGTCCCATAATTGCGAAAATATTGAACTACTTGGACAGGGACACGATCTTGAAACAGGCCCGGCTTAAGGAACCCCTGCTGCACGAAAATGTGAAGATCCTCATTTTCCCGGACTACACACGCCTAGTGCAGCAGCAACGGCAATCCTTCCAGGCTGCGAAAGCCCGCCTGCGAGAACTTAATCTGCAATACTCGCTTCTCTACCCTGCTCGACTGCGGGTGGTCTTCCAGTCACACACCCATTTCTTTGACACTCCGGAGGAGGTGTTTAAATGGACGGACGAAACAGTGAGGGTCAGGGCACACACCCCGCCCCGGATGGGGTCCGGGAGGGAGTCCGACTCTTCCGTGAGTGAGACGAACCGGAGGAGGCAGCGATCCGGCCGTAGGGGTGCCAGGCGGTCTCGGTCAAAGCGGCGCTCGCTCTCCTGTGGGGCCACATTACGGCCGGGTGGCACGGTAGTGCGGCCGCCGGGGAAGGACTGAGTGAGGGGCCGGTGGGGTCCATGTGGGTCTTCCTTTCTTGAGGTCACTAGGAGCACAGTTGTTGTGGGCCAGGACTCCCGCCACACCTTCCTGGGTGGGATACGGGCCCAATTGCTATGGGGCTGGGGTTGGGGATCCATTGGATGAGGTGGCCGGTCTCCTCCCTTTGGGGGAGGCGGGTCAACCATGCCGCGACAGATGCTTCAGTGTTCTTGAGGTATGGGGTGGGGGGTTTGTTGGATGGGGGTTCGGTTTGGGGATTTGGGTCTGCTCTGCAGCGACAGATGTAACAATATCCCCGAGGGATGGAGTTGGGGGTTTGTTGGGGGGGCATGTTTCTTCGACGGGATCACACAGATTTGCACACAGGATGACCTTCGGCGCGGGTTCCAGCTCATCACCTATATAGACACACGCTTGGATGGCTGCTCCCCAGGGTGATGGCCAGGTGCCCATGGGCACTCTCCGGGTTGTTAGCTGGAATGTGCGGGGCGCCCTTGACAAAATTAAGCGTGGGGCCATACTCCATTGGGCCAAGCGGGCAGGGGCGGATGTCCTCATGTTACAGGAGACACACCTCTTGGGCACGAAGGCCCCTTGCCTTCAGCGATACGGTTACCGACAGGTCTTTCATTCGGGCTTTACGAGGGGTTCACGGGGGGTAGCCATCCTGATACATCGCAGGGTCCCCTACACACATGTCAAACACTGGCTCGACCCGCAGGGGCGCTATATATTCCTTCAGGGCCGGATTGGGAACGACCCCCTGGTATTAGGTTGTGTTTATGCTCCCCCTCCACTGTAATGGTCGCTTACGGAGAAGCTCTTGGCCCTCTGGGCCGATGTGCCGAGTGCCCTCACGATCGTAGGAGGGGACTGGAATGATGTAATGGACCCGTCCAGGGATCGCTGGAGGGGCGGGGTGGTCCAGAGGGGAGTCGTCCTACGCGGCTCACCTCTTTGGTGGAGGGCATGGGCTGGGTGGACACTTGGCGGTACTTCCATGGCATGGAACGGGGCTACACCTACGTCTCGGCGGTTCATGGCTCCTACTCCAGGCTCGACTATGTTTTTGTCCCTCGGGAAATGGTTAACAGGGTGGTGTTGGCTGAGATCCTCCCACGGGGCCTGTCAGATCACTCTCCGGTGGCACTGACGATTCGGGTGGGGCAGGTGCAACAGCCCTTCCGATGGCGCCTCTCGGTCTGGCATCTACAGAACGACGAGTATAGGACACATATGCGCGAAGCCTTGTCACATTATTTGGCGGATAATGTAGGGTCGGTCACCAGTGCGGGGGTCTTATGGGAAGCCCTTAAACCCACCCTGAGGGGGGTGGATATATCCTGGTGCGCGGCTGCGCGTAGGGCGCGTAGGGCAGATCTCCTGCAGTTGGAAGCGGACATTGAGGCCCTGGATCGGCAGGGGCGGGAGGGGGGCGGCAGCCAGGCCTTACGACAACTGTTATTGACACAACAGAATTACGCGGCCCGGCTGATGGATGAGGCCCGCCAGGTCTGGTTAGCGACACGCAGCCGGATCTACCAATGGGGGGACAAATCGAGTAAAATGTTGCATCGGCTGTGCCAGGGAATGCTTCAGCCTCCGACCCTACCGGGCGTGGTGGGGTCAGCGGGGGAGCCGCTTACCGATCCCCAAGCTCTCGCAGACAGCTTCGCCCGATATTACGCCGAGCTCTATGCCCCCAAAGAATGTGTCTCGGCCGACGTTATTGAAAAATTCATTGCTGATCTTCCGCCCAAGGCCCTTACTGACGAGGTACGCGACCAATTGGAGTTGCCCCTTTCGGAGGAGGAACTGGGTTTGGCCCTGGGGGAACTCAACTCCGGTAAGGCGCCGGGTCCCAACGGGTTCCCTTGCGAGTTTTTTAAACATTACTTCCTACAACTAGGTCCTCACTACCAGAGGGCGGTGGAGGAGGCGCGCGAGCGGGGATCCCTCCCCTCAGATTGGCGACACGCGGAGGTAGTGGTATTTCACAAACCGGGCAGGCCCCCGGAACATCATGCGTCGTATCGCCCCATATCCCTCCTCAACGTGGAAGCTAAGATACTAGCCAAAGCACTAGCCAATCGCCTCCTACCCCATATGACGGCCCTGGACAATATGGACCAGGCCGGCTTTATGCCCCAGAGGGCCACCAGGCACAACATACGTCGTGCCCATGTGGCAGTGGCGGATGCTCAGCGACTTGGGGCTCCGGCAGCTCTCCTACTTGCGGATATGGACCGGGCATTCTACTCCCTCAGCTGGGTCTATCTCTTTGCCCTGCTACGACGCCTCAACCTAGGCCAGAGATTCGTATCTTATTTGGCCCTACTATACACGGACCTGACGGCGACGGTAAGGGTGGCGGGCGCATCTTCCCGCGTCTTTCAGGTGCGGAGAGGCACGCAACAGGTCTGCACCCTGTCCCCATATTTATTTGCTCTGGCAATGGAGCCACTGGCCACCTGGGTGCGGTTGGATGCGCAGGTGCAGGGGTTCGAGTGGGCCGCGGGGTTGTCTGACAGGATTTCGCTCTATGCGGACGATGTCCTTTTCTTTTTCACGGCTGTTGATAGAACGGGCCCAAGGCTGCTGCGTATCATGCAGATCTTCGGGGAAACCACGGGACTATATATGAACCCGCGCAAGTCTACACTGTGGCCGCTCGTCTCCGCTACGAAGGTAGGGTCATGGGCATCCTCGCTTCAGCAGGCGGTTGGGGGACTGAAATACTTTGGGGTCTTCATAACGGACGTGCCAGCTATATCATGGGAGCGTAACCTAGTTCCGGTCTGGGAACGGGTACGGGCAGATATTAAGTCCTGGTCCCGCATGCCTATTTCCCTTTACGGCAGGTTGGCCATCTTTAAGATGGTGGCTTTGCCCAAGCTTCTCTACCAATTACAGAATCATCCCTACCGGATCGCCCCTCGATGGTTTCGGCAGGTCCATGCAGTGCTGGGACAGTTTCTGTGGGAGGGGGGTAAAGTTCGCGTCGCGATTCGGACATGCTTCAGGTCCACATATTGCGGGGGGCTTGCGACCTCAGACATACTTTCCTACTACCAGGCCTCTCATCTACTGGTCCTTAATGAGTGGTGGTATGGGGATAGGGCGGACCCCGCATATGCACTGGAGCGGTACCTCATGGGGCACTCCTCGGCTCACACGCTCCTATACTCGGCGCGGCGGCGGCGTTCCCTGCCGCCGGCCACTGAGGTAGTCTTTCACGTCTGGCGCCAGGCCCTCCGGCGCATGGGGTGGTGGGGTACACTAACCAGAGAGACTCCCCTCTGGGACAATGGGTGTCTGCCGCAGATGGCGGCCCTGCAGGGCTTCAAGGGCTGGGACAACATCGGCATTTCGGTCCTGGGGGATGTGACTCGGGGCCGAACACTCAAATCCTTCCAGGACTTGCAGAGGGAGTTCTCTATGCCAAAGACCCAATTCTACCGATACCTTCAGCTTCGGCATGCCTTGGCGCCGAGTCTGGAGGGCCTGGAGTCCCTGCCCGAATTTAGTCCGATAGAGGCTAAAGTCTTTATGGGCGACCTTGGGCAACGCAAGATCTCTCAGATCTATCAGACCTTGATCACCCACTGCTCTTCCACGCTTCAGAAGCTCCGGGGGGACTGGGAGCTAGAGGTCGGCCCAATGGACGAAGAAGATTGGAATGAAGCCCTGGCGGCCCCTAGGGGGGCAGCTATAACCATGCGCTTGCGGCTGGTCCAGTTTAAGTACCTCCATTGCGTATACCACACGCACGCGCGTCTGTGGAGGGTAGGACTGATAGCGTCTCCCACCTGCTTGAGGTGTGGCCGAGAAGAGGGTTCATTCATACACACGGTATGGCACTGCCTGTCCCTTGATCGCTTCTGGGGAGGGGTATTTAGGTGTCTGACAGAGGTACTGGGCTGGGAACTGTTGTGGTCACCGCGCTTAGCCCTGCTACACATCATGGATGGGATTGGGGGTAACACTTACAAGAGGCATTTGCTGCTGCTAGGCCTTACCGCAGCTAAACGAGATATAGCCCGGGCATGGAAGGACTCGAGGCCCCCATCAGTTGCTGCCTGGAAGAATGGCCTAGATTTTTGCATGGGGCTGGAGCGACCGATCTTTGTCGCCAGAGGCTGCCCACGCAAGCATTACAAAATCTGGAAGAGGTGGGCGGATTATCGGGGGATATGGTTAGAACCTGTGATGGAGCCAGAGGCCCCCCTATTGGAATAAAGGGTGTTTTCCCCCTCATACCAATGTTTCCTAGTTGTCTGAGGTGGGGGGCATCTCGCCCTGGGGACTCTATACATTGTGGCAGTCATCGTTGCTTGCTGGACTATGCCGGAGAAAGTGGACTTCTGTGTGAACCAGGGGGGGGGGGATGGGGGAGGCGGGGTGTTGGGGTGTTACATTTTGTGTTCTTGTATGCATTTTACATATGCGTGTTAAATGTCAACATTCAGGGGGTCTGTCCCCGTAAGGTTTATTGATGGTGCGGACAACTCTGGGGTACAGGGTGCCGCTATATATGTGTACGTTGACGAATAAAAATTTGTTTTTAAAAAAAAAATCATATGCTCTCCTTTTGGGTGTCCTGCAGGGTTCAGCCTTGAGCCCGAAGCTTTTTAATATCTATTTCTGCCCTCTTGTGGACTTGGTAGAGAGCTGTGGTCTCACCCTTTCTCCTACGTTGATGACACACAAATTATTTTTCTCTGTCTTCTGCTCACGGACACAATTTGGAAGCCTTGAACCGCTGCTTGACTCGGGTCTCCGCCTGGATGAACCTGAACTCGCTAAAACTTAATGGCAAGAAAACTGAGGTTATGGTGCTAAGTAAGAACCCCTAACTTTGGGGCCTACAGCATTGACCGCAAGCCCTGTGCGCCCTTCCCAAACTGGCCCCCAAAGTTAATAACCTAGGGGGTCATTACGATGATGGCGAGACCGCCACCGACAGCCTGTTGGTGGCGGTCTCACCGCCATCGGAAGGCCGTCCCCCTCCCGCCACTTTACGGAGGCTGGCGGTGGTCTCACCGCCATCGGAAGGCAGTCCCCCTCCTGCCACTTTACGGAGGCTGGCGGTTCCATGGCAGTCGGAAACTCAGACCGCCACGCATCCGATGGGCTCTTTGAGCCCGCCGGTGCGGCGGAGGGCCTCCCACTCCCTGCATTGGTGGCGGTGCCTCTCAGGCACCGCCGTAGGGATTAGGATGTCCCTCCCCGACAGCCTTTCCATGGCGGTTCACCCGCCATGAAAAGGCTGGCGGGGATGGTCATTGGGGGCCCGTAGCAGGCTCCCTTCACCCCTGGCACATTTCTTTGGGTGTTGGGGGGCACCATGTGACAGGCACCATAAGGTGCCTGCCACATAGTGCAGGGATATGTAAAATGTCCCGTTTTACATTGCCACAGCCAGCATCACCCACCGCAGTGTAAAATATGGGAATTGCGACCGCCGTGGTGGTGGTCGCATTGTAATTGGCCGGTAGGGCCGCCGCCTTGTAGGCGGGCGGTCCCAGTCCCCGAGACGATGGCCGACGGACTGAAGTCCGTCCGCCATCGTAATGACCCCCCTAGTCTTTTGGCTGGACAGGAAGTTGTCAATTAAACCTCAGGTCTCCAAGCTAGCTGCCACCTATGTTGCAGTCCTTAAATGGCTGAGAAAGAGTATTTGGATGCTCCCTTTCTCAGCCCAAAGGACAGTCATCCAGTCACTGATCCTCTCCAGATTTGACTACAGGACATTCTCTACCTGGGGGTAGAAAAGGCTTCCATCAGACGTCTGCAATGAACACAGAACTCCGCGGCTATGCTATTATACCAACTCTGGAGACGAACCTGTGTGACATGCCTCCTCCATGAACTGCATTGGCTCATGGTGGAAAAGAGGATACAGTTCAAGGCACTATGTTACATCCACAAGGCTAGGTCTGGCACTGGGCTGAGACATCTTCAAGAATTAGTTATCACTTACAGGCCTATCCCCTCTCTGCTTTCGAGCAAACAGTCACTGTGCATTGTTCCCAGAGTCAGACTAGCCCGTATCAGAGGTCACTCCTTTGCATATCTGGGCCCAAAGCACTGGAACACCCTGCCCGAGCACCTGAGAAACTGCTCTTTTTTTGGGTTACTAACCAAGTTTAAGGTTTAGAGAACTGATAAAAATGCCTGAATGGGCTAAAGCAATATAAAAAAGCTAAAACACTACAGAGGTTAAACCTAGCGTGTATGAAAACAGCTGATTGTCGGAGACACCGCAACTGTCAGGAATCACGTTGCAGTGTCACGAGAGATCAGCTGCTTAATTAGCAAATAGCCATCTAAGATGATGGCACGTAGCATGTTATGACATGAATGGCCGTCACCCAATGCTTTCCTCTAAAACGTAGTCCTGATGTGTCGTGCCCTAAAGACACGTCGGGAGAAATGCGGCCTGAGAAAGGGCAGACCGCAATGCCTGCAACAGCCGTAGAATATTTCCTTGACGCGCCCTATAACGTCAAGACACTTCGGGGAAATGGAAAGGCTGAGAGGGCGGGGAGCGCCACGGAAAGCCCACGGAAACACCTCACAGGCCAGACAGAAGCTACACATAACAAACAAAGCCACCGAAAGGCAAACGGAGGTAGAAGCAGATCGGGGTAAGCGGTTTTAGACATTACAAATATGTGCAAAGTATAAAGATACATTTTTTAAAAGGAAAAGCCAATAAGATACACAGAAAGGCAATTAATAGAGAAGGTTTCCGTAAATTGGAAACAATATAAACTACTTAAATATTTAAAACATAAAGGATACATGTTAAGAAACAAGGAAACAGATAATGGAGATACTTATTTGCATGGAGCCGCATTTAAAAGAGGCAGACTGTTCTGTACGCATACTTATTATATGCCAGGAAGGTTCTGTTCTGGAATAGTTTTTCTTTGTGATGTATAACTTCTAAGTGCTGCGTAGAATGGCAATAAAGGAGTAATGCATAATGGTAGAATCGGGTCTTGTAATGAAATCAAAGCCAACACTTACAACATTGTCCCAGATGCATCTTCTGTGTTCAGGGATCCCCATTTTTCTCAGGTTGGATTATCTGGAATGATTTTCAAGCTTATCTTGGTGATTCCGAAGTGACATAATTTCTTTTGCATGGTGATCCACAAGTCTAGAAGTTTTGGGCAAGTTTGTCTTTGCTGTCTGAAACAATCTCAATTTCTTCTACTCTGTTCACGATCAATCATATCTTATCGCCGATCCCCTCCAATCGCTTAGAGAGTTGCTTACTGGTTTCTGTCTGGCATTGCTTAATTTGCTTGATTTCCATCAATATTTCCTTTAGTATTGTAGCCACTTCTCTATCTTTTATCGTATTTTCCTGCATTACAGTAAAGGCATCATACTTTCTAAATTGCATACCTCAGCTGAGATATCTGTCGCTGAGGTTTCCAGCTGAGTTTTTAAAAACATTTTGAAAATCTTAAACCAGCATATTCTAGAATTAACAAATCCTATATTGCAGGGAGGGAGAATTCCACCCCCTTTTGATACCGCTGTAGAGGCAAGCTTCCAGCAAAATAGATAAAGACCCTCAAATTGTAAACTCCTGTAGGCCAATTAGTCTCTTGAATGCTGATTACAAAATAATCACAAAACTACTGGCCAACAGAATGAATCATTTGCGGGTCAGTTAATAAATAAAGATCAAAATGGTTTTGTAGCTCATACGAATTACCTAATTAAAGCATACATTGTTTAAGTAGTAAAAAAATCTCAATTTAGATTTTTTTTATATGATTCTAAAAAGAATTTTGATGTAGTAAATTGGGGAAGCTTTTTCTTCATTTTAAAAGCATTTTGATTTCCTCCCCAGCTTATTAGGGCATTATCCAACCTCTGTGACACAGCGAGGGCAAGACTAATTGTGAACTCTACTGATATCGGTCCTTGCAAAGTTCAGTGAGAAACTAGTCAAGGATGTCAATTATCCTCCATTTTATTTGACTCCTTTATTGAGCATCTTGCCATCGCCATAAAAAATAACATGTCAATTAAAGCCCCCATTGACAAACTGTCCAAAACTTAGGGGCCGATTCCGATCTCGGCCGGTAGGGCACCTAACACTATTCGTCCGGAAAAAAACCCAGCCGAATGCGTGTTTCCCGACCGATTCGAACAGTCGTCCCAACGAGCAAGTACGATGCGCATAACAGCCCAGATTCCGAGCGAGCCGTACTTACCCATTTCAGCTCCTGTTCCCCGCCCGAGCCAGATCCGTAAACGCCGAATCGAGTCGCACGGAACCAAATACACAGCACCTTGCGGCCGGACCAGTACGATGCGCACTCCGTACGCGCCGAACCCGTTGCTACGTCCGGCACGTCAGAGCATCCGGGAGAGCTGCACATAAGCTCCGATTCGCGCCACATGACGATCCACGGCGACGAGACGAACAAGCCAGCGACGAGTACGAGTCGAAGCCACGAGAAACCCGAACGAGACGAACAAACCATGAATCCCATCGCGCAGGTCCTACCAATACTCTACATCTATTACCAGAACAGGTACGGACGCGTACGGCGCAGACAGTAAGTCAAACACCCACTACACAAACAAACGACACGTACCAAACATATGTCACACACACATAGGGATGCAGAAATAACGTACACTAGCAACAGCAGAACCATAGGGGCGGGATGGCTACCACCAATGCCATACACACCCATAGGGTGCTGGATGCCTACCACCACCACCACCCCTACTCAGGGGGGCCTGGATGCCTGTCACTACTACCACCCCCACTCATAGGGGGATGGATGCCTACCACTACCACCATCCCCACTCATAGGGGGCTGGATGCCTACCACTACCACCATCCCTACTCAGGGGGGCCTGGATGCCTACCACTACCACCACCCCTACTCAGGGGGCCTGGATGCCTGTCACTACTACCATCCCCACTCATAGGGGGATGGATGCCTACCACTACCACCACCCCTACTCAGGGGGGCTGGATGCCTACCACTACCACCACCCCTACTCAGGGGGCCTGGATGCCTGTCACTACTACCATCCCCACTCATAGGGGGCTGGATGCCTACCACTACCACCACCCCTACTCAGGGGGCCTGGATGCCTACCACTACCACCACCCCTACTCAGGGCGGCCTGGATGCCTGTCACTACTACCATCCCCACTCATAGGGGGATGGATGCCTACCACTACCACCACCCCTACTCAGGGGGGCCTGGATGCCTACCACTACCCCTACTCAGGGGGCCTGGATGCCTACCACTACCACCACCCCTACTCAGGGGGCCTGGATGCCTGTCACTACTACCATCCCCACTCATAGGGGGATGGATGCCTACCACTACCACCACCCCTACTCAGGGGGCTGGATGCCTACCACTACCACCACCCCTACTCAGGGGGCCTGGATGCCTGTCACTACTACCATCCCCACTCATAGGGGGATGGATGCCTACCACTACCACCACCCCTACTCAGGGGGTGCTGGATGCCTGTCACTACTACATCCCCACACATAGGGGAATTGATGCCTACCACTACCGCCACCCCTACTCAGGGGGGCCTGGATGCCTGTCACTACTACCATCCCCACTCATAGGGGGATGGATGCCTACCACCAACACCACCCCTACTCAGGGGGGGCTGGATGCCTACCACTACCACCACCCCTACTCAGGGGGGGCTGGATGCCTACCACTACCACCACCCCTACTCATGGGTGCTGGATGCCTACCACTACCACCACCCCTACTCATGGGGGGCTGGATGCCTACCACTACCACCACCCCTACTCGGGGGGGCTGGATGTCTACCACTACCACCACCCCTACTAAGGGGGGCCTGGATGCCTGTCACTACTACCATCCCCACTCATAGGGGGCTGGATGCCTACCACTACCACCACCCCTACTCAGGGGGGGCTGGATGCCTACCACTACCACCACCCCTACTCAGGGGGGCCTGGATGCCTGTCACTACTACCATCCCCACTCATAGGGGGATGGTTGCCTACCACCCACACCACCCCTACACATAGGACAGGTAATGCATGACACAACCAGCATACTCCAACATAAGGAATGTCTGAAAAATACATCCCCCCAACACCATGACAAGCGTGTGTAGTCTGTGTCAAATGCCTACAACACTGAACATGACATTGAGCATACAATGTGACCCCCTATCACATGTGTCACACATAAATATGTGTGGCCTCCACAATGCAAGCAGACCATGACCACTGTGGGAATGGGGTATAACACCCCATCATCACAGTGACCAAAAGGTAAGTGTGGGGTCCATAGCTGAAGCCCAATTGAACATTGTGGCAATGGGGTCTAAACCCCCATCACCACAGTGACCAAAAGGGAAGTGTGGGGTCCATAGCTGAAGCACATTTTGAACATTGTGGCAATGGGGTCTAAACCCCCATCATCACAGTGACCAAAATGTAAGTGTGGGGTCCATACCTGAGGCACATTTTGAACATTGTGGCAATGGGGTCTAAACCCCCAACACCACAGTGACCAAAAGGTAAGTGTGGGGTCCATAGCTGAAGCACATTTTGAACATTGTGGCAATGGGGTCTAAAACCCCATCATCACAGTGACCAAAAGGTAAGTGTGGGGTCCATAGCTGAAGCACATTTTGAACATTGTGGCAATGGGGTCTAAAACCCCATCATCACAGTGACCAAAGGTAAGTGTGGGGTCCATAGCTGAAGCACATTTTGAACATTGTGGCAATGGGGTCTAAAACCCCATCATCACAGTGACCAAAATGTAAGTGTTGTCATGGGAAAAGCTGCAAATGCCAAACAGCATGGATGATTCCTGGTCACAGAACAACAAACACATCTGTGGCATAGTAGTGCTTGTGTCCCATAGCAACATAGATTGGGTGAGGCAAACAGTGCAGTGCAAATAAGATATACCTTTGGCCATGTGCAGACAAACATCACCCATGGGGGCTGACATTGTCAACATTCGTCAATAACACAATGACAGAAGTGACCATCATAATGCAGCCCCACATATCTGCACCAATGGACACACAAATGTAGATATCCTGTGGAGACTGTAGATGTCAGGTGAACAAATACCATACCATGGCAGCAATGGGACATACAAACCATGATCATTGTGCTGACTGATGACCTAGGATTCCCAGGGACAGCAGGGGAAAGCCACCAAACAACATACAGCCAATGGCACACTAAAGATATGCCAATGCAGTGGTGCAGATGCACAAACACAAACAGGCAGCCTCACACTGCATATCAAACACAACAGGTGATGGGGGTGTGCCAGTGTCCCCAGGCAACCACACAACACATGAGGAGGCCTGAATCACAATTACACAGATGTGTATACAGTGCCACACAAAAGTAACTCATGGATCGGATTCCCCTATGTGGGCAATCAGGCATTGTTAGATGAGAGGGAGCCCAAATTACACATGTCACACAAGCTTGTAGGAACAGCAAATAACACAGCAAGAGACAGACCCACCACAGCACTACCCCCAGGGACCCCACATTGTGGTGACCCTGGCCTGCATGATAATCCCACTGTGATGACAAAGCTAGATGTCGTTCACACTGTGAACCACAGTCATGTGTCCTGAGCAACAAACTACCATCATACCTACACAAGCACAAATCAATCAGCACGGCCTGTCAGCCAAGGCCAACATGGAGGTAGGGGTCTAGCCGTGCAACAACTCTCATTTGCACACACTCAACACCACACACCTTGATCTCCACCAATGTGCAGCAGTGAAGCTCACATGGACTGGTGACATTGCACATGCACCCATGACAATCCCAGGGGTGGTGGTGGGAACTAAGGTGCAGAAACCCATCACACATGGCCAGTAAACAAGACTCGTGAATGTCTGACACACTGCACAGTACGCCGTACATGGGCATGACGTGAAATCCACCACAATCAATGGGATCCCGGCCACAGTCACACACCAATGAAGAAGTCAAGGTCACCCACAAAGAACACACATAGACAACTTCCAACATTGCAGCTCTGACCCTGAGGAGTGGCAGCACTCACACACACAACGTGTCACAATCACTGAAAGCTAACCCAAACTGTAAATTACATGACTTGTGTAACCAACAAGTGCCAAGGGGAATCCTGACTGTGTCTCATCTGCGTTTGCCCACAAACTCAGCCCTGACAGCAAACACACCTATGGATGACACCCTGATGACCAGTAATGTGCCATGCACCCACATCCCAGAGAACCCAGTGCGAAGATTTGGGGGGAACATAGGTCAACTCAGCAAGCATCACAAACAGGAACATCATTAGGGATCCCAGCCTGCGTAGCAAAATGGAAGTGAACACACACAGACATGCTCACACAACACACACCTTGGGCTCAGGCAATGTCACGGAATTACACACTGCCATGAGGGGACTCCACTCCTGTGTAAGGAAAGCTGTGCCATACGTTGTCTCTGCAGGGCTCTTTCATGTCAGCAGACCACTTGGTCACTCAGTCAACGATTAGCACAAAATGAAGGCTCTCGTCACATCAGCCTGGTCATGGGAGTGTCACCGAAATCATCTGCACAGATCCAACACACATGTATAGCAAGTTGCACTGATAACACAGATGAGTCCTTCCCCATTGATGCCCAAACTTGCATGTCCAGTGGAGATGGTCACACGGTCAGGGAAATAGACAAATTGAACAATGGCAAGCACAACTGATGTGCAGGGGTGTAAGCCACAGATGTGATATTGCAAATAAATGTAGGAAATCCCATTGGCAAATATTGAAAACATGACACCCTCATATTGCTGCAAAGGATGACATGGCTACACACCAGGATAGGACCCATTCCCCCTGGACCACATGGGGTCCTGCACAGTAACACTTCATTTTCATGATATCAAAAATCACCATCACTGCAGCAAGGGCATGGTTAGCATCATCAACATCATGTACATCTGAAGCAAAACCACCAGAGAACAGAAAGGAGCTTTATTCAGCATATGTGTGTGAAATAGAAAGTCCAGAAAAAAGACAAAGGCCAATGGCCAGTCCAACAGTAAAGTCCGAACAGGGTGACAGTGGCAGATGTCACCCTTTGCTTGCCTGCACTGCTACGGACCAGGGACATTCCCCTCGGAGGGGAATACGGGGGGGCAGGCCAGGCACCGCAGGGACAGGATCAGGGCTCACCAGAAGGAGGCAGGGAAGGGGTGGCTGGTGCTGGAGAGTCACTGACAACTGCAGTGGAGGTGTCTGACATGGTGTGTGTTGGCACAACTGGGGTGCATGAGTCAGATGGTGTGGGTGCCGGCACGACTGCAGTGGGCTGGCCAGATGGAGTGGACAGGTTCCCCACTGCAGTGCCCAAGTCAGACGGGGTGGTAGTGGACTCCACTGCAGTGCCTATCTCCAGGGGAGTAGAATGGGGTTCAGGTAAGGTGGGCAGGACAGAGGGGGAGGACACGGTCTCCCCACCAGTGGCACAAACATGTGCAGTGGGGGGTGTGAGGCTGGAAGAGCAAGTGGTAGGGGGAGAAGGCCGGATCATTTTGGGGATGGTGTATCTGTGGGTGGGGGAACCTGGGGCAGGGTGTGGTGGGGGAACCTGTGTTGTGGGGGCCTGAGGGATGGAGGAAGGAGACTGTGTGGTTGAGCTGCAGGGCGGTGGCGGGGTCTTGCTCTTCCGGGACCGGGGGGACTTGCGTGTGGGGGCCTCAGTTTGTCTGTGCCTGGGGGAGGGTGTCCGGGGGTGAGGGGCACTCCCCTCTGTGTGGGTGGACTTCCTCTTCCCCCTGTATGCTGGATCAGCTGGATCTGAGGGGAAGAGGCCGAGGTCACAGAGGAAGAGCTGCTTTTTAGGTGGGGTTACAGGTGTGGCAAGGGAAGGGGTCTTGAAGGGAGAGGATTTGGAGGACTGCGGAGTGACTGTGGATGCCTGTGTGTGTGTCTGTTCCCCATCCCCTGTGGGTGTGGTATCAGTCCCCTGAGGATGCTTGCGTGCATGTTTTGCCTTTGTTTTGGGTGTTTCTGTGCTGCTCGTGTCTGTGTGTTTGGGTGATTGTGCAGGTGTGCATGTGCTTGGGACAGGTAGGGTGCCAGGAAGTGTGGATGGGGCAGAGGTAGGAGGGGTGAGGGACTGTTGGAGGAGGGACACTGCTGCCCTCAGGGAGGAGTCCATGGACTTATTGCTCCTCTGTAGGGCAGACATGCCCGATGAGATGCCCTCCATGAACGACACCAGCTGTGTCAACAGAGTGGTGTGTGCATGGAGGACACTCAGCATTGCTGTCTGCCCTACATGGAGCTGGCGAAGTAAGTACACAGACTCCTCACTCAGGGCAGCAGGGGACACAGGGGCAGGGGTGCGGTGCCTGGCACGAAGGAGACACGCTCCCGAACACGGGAGCCTCCACGGACCTCTGGAATGGGAGCCGATGGGAGGGCGGTGGTGGTGGTGGTGGCGGGGACAGCAATACTAGCTGGGGTGTGGTGGCTGCTGACACCCGCCTCCACAAGGGAGTCATCCTCCGAGCTGCTGTGGTCCTCAGCTGAGGTGGATGGTGCTGAGGACTCCTCGGTGTGGCTCCCCTCGCCCTCCGTGCCACTGGGTCCCTCCGACCACTCATCGGCTGCTGACCCAGTCTGGCTCTGCAGCTCCTCCTGGTCCATGGAGCTGTCCCCTCCTGTGGCCGTGGATGTATCTGCAAACAACTAGGGAAACAGACAAACATCAGTCACCTGCACTGACCGCACACACCACAGTAAGTACAGCACATCACAGAGCAAGCCCTGGCATCCTTAGTTGAACATTGCCAAAAGTGCTCACACAGATTAGGAGAAGCCAATTGTCAGTCTGATGGTCAACCATGGCACTCACACCCCTCCTGGCCTTTGAAGTAGGGTTCTGTTCTACCATATAACACAGACCTATGTACTTTTCTGCTCTGCCCATGAAACATGGCACTCCCATATAGGCCCCACCAGTCAGGCCCTGATAGATGACCTAAGTTGTCCATTTTTCTTTTAGCCTTTTAGTACCTGTCACAGTGGTCCACACCCCCTTAGATACATACACTTAGGCCCAAGCCCTCACAGTGGTCCACACCCCCTTAGATACATACACTTAGGCCCAAACCCACCTCCTTAGATGCACACACACATGTAGGCCCAAGAGGCCACTGCCTCTTGCTATCATTTTTAATACAACAAATCTTGTAGGCCTTTCTGACCTGACAGCAGGGACCTGTGCCATCCACCGCGGCACCAGCCCCCCCCTTGTAAATTTCCACAGTCATAAGAATAAGGTTAGCCCACACGTACGTGACACTCTGCTGGTACATCTTGCTCTTTCACAAGCAATGTTTGCAATATTTTAACTTATGAAACTTTCCACGCTTGCTCAACTGAAACTGAAAAGGCGACGACGTGACAGAGAAATAACATATACAATCTTAATTTCTGAGCATCTTACGGTAAAAGTTATCTTTTTCTTATGTTTGCGGTCAAGAGCACCGACCACCTGCTAAAAGCCCCTGTTTTCACCATGATACCACTTCTCTGTTCTTCAAAAAACTTTCCACAGTTACTGTAAGCGTGCGGTCAAGGACCCACGTCAGGGCCCACGTCAACTGTGGGTAGGAGTTCTGCATTAAGCCATATAAAAGGTTTGCACCCATGTCCACGCCCTGAACTCTTCATACCAGTGCATTGCATGGTGAGGGTTCCCGGTCGGCCGTTCTCCTGATCTTGGGCCTAGAACTTCTACTCTCAAGGTGGTAATGCTCTTTTCTGATTGCTAGCCTTTTGGCTTTGTCAGCCTCTCTAATTTAGCTCATCCACACCCAATTCATTGCATTTATCCTAGCTTAAACTGTGTAGCCTTGGATGGTTCTTGCTCTCTTATTTAAGATTTACCTTCTAGGCGCTTGCCTATTCATGATCCCTCTTTTAAGACTTGCCCCATAGGCTGTAGCTCACTGATAGATAGTTACATAGATCTTTGTGCTTCACTTAAAATATGATTTGTAATATTGTTGATGCTTTCATTTTCATCCTGCTCATGTGTTGACGAGCAGCATTAAATGAACAGTTCTCGGTGTTACTGAATTGCTTAACAAAGTGCCACTGTATTTCATACCGTTGTTCCTTCTTTTCAAGTGAACGAGCAGAGTGCGGGTCGTGCTCTCATGAGCCGGTAAGCAGAAGGGTGTGACCACCCATTTACCCTCAAACAGCTTGCACCCATCTGTCTGGTGCCTGTCGGATGGTAATACCCCAGTGTGGACACATGCACCACCTACCCAGTTGTTGGACATTGCAGAGAACACGGTGAAGTATGTTAACATGCACACATCACATCTCTTGCCACTGAGTCAGTACAGGTGTCCGGATAAAGGGATGGCCAGAGTCTAATTTGAAATGCATGTGATGCATACCAGCACCAGACACCATGATGCACCCATGTCCTCATAGTCAATGCCACAATGGGGTGCATGTTGCACATGTCACTCCCCTGCAGGATCACTCTTAGGAAGTTTAAAGCCATGGCACAGGCATGCCTGCAAAGTCATACATCACTGTCTCCAGTCACATGGGCAGGGCAGCCAGCCAACAACAGTCTGCACTGTGTCACAATCCTAGGTCATGGGGAATGCAAGTTCTGTAGCTGACAAGTGCACATGTCCATCCCCCACACACCACATCATCTGAACTCTTATTTGTCCACGTCATACCAATTGGACATATGGGAGACATGAAACACAACTCTCTGAACCTGAGCACCTCACAGTCTGCTGTGAATGAAAAACAGCTGCCTGAACTTCTCAGTCGCATGCACCAGTCTGCACAGTCAAGTGATCAAACACCTATATGTCACACAAGTATCGTCTCTCATGGTCACATCTCAGATGGCATGCTGAACCCTAACCGATGAACACCCCAGTAGTCCTGACAACGAAGCCACAGCACAATGACACAGAGGCAGACACCTGAGGGAACATTTCACTGAGCACAACGTGTCAGCTGATACACGGGAGTGGGAGTACAGAGTGTGTTGTATGCCCTGGAGTAGGCATGACTGTCCTGCTCCACGTGAAAGAGGGATGAGCCCTGGACAGTAGGCATGTGTCTAAGCATGTGTGACACACTTGATATACATACTCCTGAGGCCCAAACATTGTTCCCACCCGCAGCATGGGGGTGTGCCAAATACCCCAGGCACATGTGGTGAGTCAGATCAGCAATTGGAACACATATCAAAGTTACACGCAGATTACATGTCAGAACTCAGGCATTGTGTAAGCAATTGACCCACCCATGAAGCCCACCACAAAGGTACGGTAACAAATGCTGTCCCCCACCCTGAGCTAAGCAAAATGCAAGGACACAGTACCCAAGTGACACAATTTCCAGACTGTAAGGGCCACACCTGGGTATCAGATGAGGAGTGAGCATGTCACAATTGAGGGACATGGGTCTTGGACCACAAGACTGATGTACTGTGGAGGTTTAACCAGGCCAGAGGAGGGCACATAGCATGTCAGACAAAGTTCACAGTGCAGTCATGGACTCACCCCCTCCTTGCTGCTGTCTGGCCTTCAGCTGCCCATCCAGGTCAGGGAAGACCACCGCCAGGATCCGGAGCATGTGGGGGGTCAGGATCCGGTGTCCACCCCTCCTGCGAGGAGGCGACAGCTTCAGCTGGACCCTTGCGATCCTCCGGGTCCAGCCCCGAAGGTCCTGCCACCTCTTCTGGCAGTTGCGGATCCGGCGCTTGTAGTCCCCCACGGATCGTACTGCCCGGACGATGGTCAGCCAGATCTCCTGCTTCTGGTGGGCATCAACCTGTGAGGATGACAAAGTGAAAAAGGCCATTACTACACATGCAACATATCCGTGCATCACACAGTTGGATATACATGTCTCAATCACAGGGGCATATGATGTACGCAGGCAGTGCAACTATGGCTATGAACAGTTTACCAGCAGTTACTAAATGGTATAATTGCCTGGGAAGTAAAACCTTGTTGGAATGCACTGTTACTGCACTATACCTGTTCAGTGCATGTAACTACACACTTTGGGGGGTGAGAACTACTCAGTGAGCATGCTAGCCAGTGGTGTGCACACTGGAAGTCTTGCTAGTCAGACAACATGCACATTTAGTAAGGCAGTGGACAGCACACTCACCTGCTCCCCTGGTTTCCCATACAACTTGCTGTACTGTGGAAGAAGGCTGTCCAGCAGGGCCTGGTTCTCCTCAGTGCTGAAGGCTGGGGCTCTCTCCACAGTACGTGCCATTGCAGTAGCCAGAGGATGCAGAGACAGCATCAGTGTTGGTGGCAGATGTCGTCCTGGAGCATGTAGTGCAGGCAAGTGAGCTCTCAGGGGAACAGCCAGCATTATATGTGTGCTGCAGAGGCAGATACTGTCCCATGTGTCCAAAGTGATAGGTCCAAGTCACTTGCATCTTCTGAATCTGGCCAATCCATGGAATTGCACCACTTATACACGCCCACAGCATCCTTCAAAAGTTCAACTTCATGACACCCATGAATTTGCAACATTGTTGTGGCTGGCCAACTGAATTCACTGCATCAGACTCGTTAAAGCTTCGAAAACGCGTCCGTTGCCATGCCAGGCCCTAGCCAATGCGTGCGCACCGATCGGACCATTGTTGTACAACGCGTCCCCGCTCACATCATATGCAATGGCCAATGCGTGCGCACCGATCGGACCATTGCTGTACAACGCGTACCCGCTCACATCATATGCAATGGCCAATGCGTGTGCACCGATCGGTCCATTGCTGTACAACGCGTACCCGCTCACATCATATGCAATGGCCAATGCGTGCGCACCGATCGGTCCATTGCTGTACAACGCGTATTTCTGTCCACATCATATGTAATGGCCAATGCGTGCGCACCGATCGGACCATTGCTGTACAACGCGTCCCCGCTCACATCATATGCAATGGCCAATGCGTGCGCACCGATCGGACCATTGCTGTACAACGCGTACCCGCTCACATCATATGCAATGGCCAATGCGTGCGCACCGATCGGACCATTGCTGTACAACGCGTCCCCGCTCACATCATATGCGATGGCCAATGCGTGCGCACCGATCGGTCCATTGCTGTACAATGCGTACCCGCTCACATCATATGCAATGGCCAATGCGTGCGCACCGATCGGTCCATTGCTGTACAACGCGTATTTCTGTCCACATCATATGCAATGGCCAATGCGTGCGCACCGATTGGACCATTGCTGTGCAACGCGTACCCGCTCACATCATATGCAATGGCCAATGCGTGCGCACCGATCGGACCATTGCTGTACAACGCGTCCCCGCTCACATCATATGCAATGGCCAATGCGTGCGCACCGATCGGACCATTGCTGTACAACGCGTCCCCGCTCACATCATATGCAATGGCCAATGCGTGCGCACCGATCGGTCCATTGCTGTACAACGCGTATTTCTGTCCACATCATATGCAATGGCCAATGCGTGCACACCGATTGGACCATTGCTGTGCAACGCGTACCCGCTCACATCATATGCAATGGCCAATGCGTGCGCACCGATCGGACCATTGCTGTACAACGCGTACCCGCTCACATCATATGCAACGGCCAATGCGTGCGCACCGATCGGACCATTGCTGTACAACGCGTCCCCGCTCACATCATATGCAATGGCCAATGCGTGCGCACCGATCGGACCATTGCTGTACAACGCGTACCCGCTCACATCATATGCAATGGCCAATGCGTGCGCACCGATCGGTCCATTGCTGTACAACGCGTACCCGCTCACATCATATGCAATGGCCAATGCGTGCGCACCGATCGGTCCATTGCTGTACAACGCGTATTTCTGTCCACATCATATGCAATGGCCAATGCGTGCGCACCGATTGGACCATTGCTGTGCAACGCGTACCCGCTCACATCATATGCAATGGCCAATGCGTGCGCACCGATCGGACCATTGCTGTACAACGCGTCCCGCTCACATCATATGCAATGGCCAATGCGTGCGCACCGATCGGGCCATTGCTGTACAACGCGTACCCGCTCACATCATATGCAATGGCCAATGCGTGCGCACCGATCGGTCCATTGCTGTACAACGCGTATTTCTGTCCACATCATATGCAATGGCCAATGCGTGCGCACCAATCGGACCATTGCTGTACAATGCGTACCCGCTCACATCATATGCAATGGCCAATGCGTGCGCACCGATCGGACCATTGCTGTACAACGCGTACCCGCTCACATCATATGCAATGGCCAATGCGTGCGCACCGATCGGTCCATTGCTGTACAATGCGTCCCCGCTCACATCATATGCAATGGCCAATGCGTGCGCACCGATCGGTCCATTGCTGTACAACGCGTATTTCTGTCCACATCATATGCAATGGCCAATGCGTGCGCACCGATCGGACCATTGCTGTACAACGCGTACCCGCTCACATCATATGCAATGGCCAATGCGTGCGCACCGATCGGACCATTGCTGTACAACGCGTCCCTGTACAAGTCACTCGCATATGTCACCATGCCTGTCACAGGTGAACGTATGCCAGCCACATTTACTTTCCAGGGACTCAGGGGCACACCTACAACACCACAGCCTGTCCACACTGTATCCTAAGGCATGTAAGGCTGCATTACCTTTTCTGTGTATGGGGGTCAACATGTGGTTTTTGGGTGGCACTTGGGGGCAGCCACTCCCAGGCTGTGCACGTGTTCATGGGGACAGAATCCTTTGTGTGTTGTGCACATGACCACTGTGATGTGCAACTGTTCATTTCAGAGCATGTGGCATGGTCACATTTCCAGGTGGTGTATGTGTATGTCATGTCACATACCCCCTGAGTCCCATGTGGGACGGTATGTACGTCACAGGGTGACCCATTGCCACAATAGTGATGGCCCTCCACAGTCTGTGTGCATTTTGTGTTTACAATGTCTCTGATTCCATGTGCACAATGGGAGACAGTCTCCACATCCACGTTGTTTGTGCATGGACTTTGATGTTGTGCGTGTGTGTGTGTCACAGACGTCCATGTCTGTCCTGCAGAGGCAACAGGGACCACTACTTGTGGGGGTCATGGTTGTTTTTCTGTGGTGTATTCATGATACGCCATGTCATGCCAGTGTCCATGTGGCAATACAGGGTACCTGGGAATCTACCTGTCAATGAGCTGTGATGCCTGGGGCACATCTGTCCTCACATGTCACTGTGGTGTGGGTTTGGAACGTGACAGCAGTACATGGGTACTGTGACACAGCCTAATGATATCCCATAGCACAACCTGGAACTTGTTGTCAACACATGTTGAACTGTGATGTTAGATGTTGGCCATGTAGGTGCCATACATGTCCTTACAGAACGGCACACACATCAGGTACTTGTGTCTTGTAATGATGTATCATGTGATATTGAGTATGGTCTATGCCACATATGTGGGGTGACTGACAATCTTTCTTTCTTCACTTATGCACTGCAGGGCACCAGCTGTCCATAGACCATTCCCTGACCTTGCAACCATGGTTGAACGGGACTGCATCCGACGGTACCGCTTCAACAGGCCGCTGATTGAGGAATTGGCGGTGCGGTTGGCCCCACATTTGGAACCTGGCCGGCCATACCCTACAGCGCTGACCCCCAAGGTGAAGGTGATGGCAGCCCTACACTTCTTTGCCACCGGTACCTTTCAACACACTGTGGCGTCTGCTGGTGGGATGTCACAGACCATGTTCAGCTGTGTGCTACGCAATGTTTTGGAGGCAATGTTGAGATACCTGAACCAGTACATCTATTTCCCTAAACGTCAACAACTCACTGACATCAAGAGTGACTTCTATGCCCTGGGGAGGATGCCGCATGTCATTGGCTCCATTGATGGGACACATGTGGCTTTGGTACCACCACAGGCACATGAGCAGGCATACAGGAACAGGAAACATTACCATTCAGTCAATGCTCTGGTGGTATGTCTTGCATATATGAGCATCTCACACGTGTGTGCCCGTTTCCCCGGTTCTGCACACGATGGCTACGTGATGAGGAGTAGTCGCATCCCGAGGATGATGTCACAGATGCAGAACCAGCGTGCCTGGCTTGTTGGTGTATACTGACTTTGTACCATTGTGTGTGTTCTGCAATGTAGTATTCCACCCTCTTTTCCAACTCAGCTAATGTCCAATTGTCTGTATGTAGGTGACTCGGGATACCCCAACATGCCGTGGTTGCTGACACCCCTCAGGAACCCTGTGACACCAGCCCAGATGCGCTACAATGAGGCACATGGTCGGACCAGGAGAGTGATCGAGCGGACATTTGGTCTCCTGAAGAGCCGCTTTCGCTGCCTGGACAAGACAGGAGGGGCCCTCCCATATGCCCCAGCAAAGGTGTGCAAGATTGTCATCGTCTGCTGCATGCTACACAACCTGGCAGTGCGGAAGGAGTTGCCTCTCATCATGGATGACGATGACCAACATCCGCCACCTGTGGAGGATCCTGGCCTGGGCCACGATGCCAGTGATGATGATGATGATGAGGGTGATGTCCGCACACAGCTCATCACCAACTTCTTCAGCTGAATGTGAGTATCCAGAGATGTCATGTCAATGATGTGAGTTTGCGTGATATGTGTTGGTGGTGCTCTGGTGCTGTTTGAGTGTGGCCATGTGCTACTTGACTGGAAGCGTGCAGCGATGTGTCCTTACAGGTAGTCTGTACTCCCCAACAGTGTTGACATGCTAACTTGGTTTTGTGTAGGTATCTTGTGACATGTATTGGGCATGAGTATTGCAGTTCTGTCCTGTTCTTCAGTGCTTTTGACTGTGTGTCATGTCTGTCCTTCACAGGGTACTTTCAGAGTTGTTTGGTCAACTGTGATCCCCCGACACCATGATTCAACTTCCAGGGTGGAAGCAGTCGTTTCCCTACAGGTGATGTGCCACACACCCCTGGACTTTCTTTCTTCTACACTTGTTGACTGTGTGGCCACTGCCACGTGGGATTACCTTGCATCTGTAGTGCAAACAACATGTTGCAAATGTGTAATAAAGCTGTGCTTCACTTTGGGATGTGCGTTGTCTGTGGTCACACATCTGACTGACATTTGCTTACTGCACCTGTGGGCTAGTTAACACAGACTCTGAATAGGTGTGGTGTCTGTGCATTCCACTGTATTTCCTGGCAACATCAGTGTAGGCGATGAGTCAGATGGCCCTGGTGTGTATGTGTTGTGTAGCCCTAGTGGTGTGTCTCCCTCATATGTGTCACGTCGCCATGACTCACATGACGGTGTTGAACTTGATGTAGCAGTTAGCATGCACAGTGTCATTTAGCAGATCATCATCTCCATGACAGAAACCACGTTGGAATCACAACAGAGGCATGTATGGTGTATTAGTGACTTTATTTACATACATGTGTGAGTATAGTGCACAGGATGGTGGGTGCTGTACATTGGGATTGTAATCCAAAGTTCCCAGATGAGTTGGAAGTCTTGGTAGCAGAAATGTCCTGAGTAAAGTCAACAGTCATCTGATACATTGGGCCAACTTAAACTCCCCATGTCATGTGGGAGAGTTGGGTTGCATTCGACAGGGTGAACAGTTTGCACACAAAGGAGAATTTCCAGAACAGGTGTTGGGTTCCTGGGGGATGTACATGGCCATCGGCCTCTCAGTTTTCCTTCCTCGGACGACCCCTCTTCTTTGGGGGGGACCCTCACGTGCAGGCTGCTGCGGTGCAGGGGACTCTCCGCCAGAGTCCTCCTCCCTCCCTGTGGCAGTTGCAGTTGTTGCAGCACCAGATGTTGTGGGCACACAGGGAGGTGTGGCCATGTTGGTGCTAATCTGGCGGAGGCATGTCAATATGTGCCTATGCACCGCTGTCAGTTCTTGCAATGTGTCCCACTTGGACTCCATGCGAGACATGTGTGTCTCCACATGTGGGAGTCCAAGCGGGCATGATGAGCAGCCTGCTGCTGTTGAATGTCCTTGTGGATCCCCACTACCTGGCTGACCTCTCCGGTGCTATTCTGGTACGCATCAGCAATGCGTACCAGTTGTGGGTCATCATGCAGTCCAGACCCCTCTGCAAACAGCGAACTATGTCTACCACCCCTCCCACCACCCCTGGCGACACGTGCGGGACCTGCGGTGGCACGCACAGGTGACCCTAGGCCCCCTTGGGGGTTGTTACTGGGGTTGTTGTCCGTTGCTCCACGTTGGGCCGGGGTCCCTGTGCTGTTGTCATCGGTGGTCCTTGGTCTGTCCGTGTCGGCAGGGGTGGTCTGTGTGTTGGCAGTTGTTGGAGGGGGGGTGCAGATGTTGGTCCTGCTGGTGCTGCATGATGACTCACACCGGAGGGGCCAGGTAGGTCTTCGCCATCCGAGGAGGGCAGAGGCTGTTCCACACCAGTGAGCTCAGTGTCCCCCGGAGCCTGGGACAGGGACTCCTCATCGTCTGCTGCTGTGTCCCCATCATCACCTGTTTTTGGAAGAGACACACAATGTATGTTATGTTTCTACAGGCATCAATGGTTCACACACCTGACAGTTGTGACTGTACCTCTGGATGAGGGCCTGTACATTGCATTGTCCTAAGTTGTCACTGTCAGAGGTTGATATTGGTGTAGCACATTCTCCTGCAAACCTGAAGCATTTCAATGTGAATGTTGAGGTGTGTGCATGGACAGCATTGGTTGTATTTGGTGGACATCCGGCCCTCCTTCTCCCCCCAGCCCAGTTATCCCACCATGAAGCATGCCACCCTTGCACTGGGTTCAGGTTGACTCTCAGGATGTCAGTCAGTGGTGTCCTGCTGTTGGTTGGTGCCCAGTTCCCAGCAGGGCCTGGTACTCCCCATGACAGAGGACCATTGTCAGACATCTTAGAAGTGGCTTTTCACTCCCTGTGAGGTGTGCATGCTTCAGTGTGAGCTTGCTGGGCCATGTGGGTGGGGGATGTTGAGCTGTGACTACCACTCCCATCATGCTATTGCCTCCACCCCACTTCCCAGCATGCCCATACTTACTTGCTTTTGGGTGGACTTCACTGTGTGTGAGTGTGAGAGCAATGGCAAGATGGCTGACAGTGGTGTCCTGTTGTTGGTTGGTGCACAGTTCCCAGCAGGGCCTTGTGCTCCCCACAGCAGTACCCAGTGTCAGCCATCTTGTCAGTTGTTTTCCACTCCCTGTGATGGCATGGTTCAGAGTGGTGTTGATGGGCCAATTGTGAGGGTGACCAATATCTGTGACTACCACTCCCATCATGCTATTGCCTACACCCCCCTTCCCAGCATGCCCATACTTCCTTCCTTTTGAGTGGACTTCACTGTGTGTGAGTGTGACAGCAATGGCAAGATGGCTGTCAGTGGTGTCCTGCTGTTGGTTGGTGCACAGTTCCCAGCAGGGCCTTGTGCTCGACACAGCAGTACCCAGTTTCAGCCATCTTGTCAGTTCTTTTCCACTCCCTGTGAGGTGTGCATGCTTCAGTGTGAGCTTGCTGGGCCATGTGGGTGGGGGATGTTGAGCTGTGACTACCACTCCCATCATGCTATTGCCTACACCCCCCTTCCCCAGCATGCCCATACTTCCTTCCTTTTGAGTGGACTTCACTGTGTGTGAGTGTGACAGCAATGGCAAGATGGCTGACAGTGTGGTCCTTTTGTTGGTTGGTGCACAGTTCCCAGCAGGGCCTTGTGCTCCCCACAGCAGTACCCAGTGTCAGCCATCTTGTCAGTTGTTTTCCACTCCCTGTGATGTGAGCATGGTTCAGAGTGGTGTTGATGGGCCAATTGTGAGGGTGACCAATATCTGTGACTACCACTCCCATCATGCTATTGCCTACACCCCCTTCCCAGCATGCCCATACTTCCTTCCTTTTGAGTGGACTTCACTGTGTGTGAGTGTGACAGCAATGGCAAGATGGCTGACAGTGGTGTCCTGCTGTTGGTTGGTGCACAGTTCCCAGCAGGGCCTTGTGCTCCACACAGCAGTACCCAGTTTCAGCCATCTTGTCAGTTCTTTTCCACTCCCTGTGAGGTGTGCATGCTTCAGTGTGAGCTTGCTGGGCCATGTGGGTGGGGGATGTTGAGCTGTGACTACCACTCCCATCATGCTATTGCCTACACCCCCCTTCCCAGCATGCCCATACTGCCTTCCTTTGGACTCTGCTTCCCTGTGGGGTAGTGTGCCTGTGCTGAAAGGATGGCTGACAGTGTTGTTCTGGCGTTTGTTTGGCTACAAGTCTCAAGAGTGTCCCTGTGCTTCACACACCATAACCAAGGGTGGTGGTTCTTTGTGGGATATTTAATTAGAGTGTGAGGCATTGCATTCTCCCAGGTGAGTTGTGTGGAGTTTGTGTTAAGGGTGTGTGTGAGAAAAGCTGCTTGTAAATATGGTCAGAGCTGTCAGTCCTCCTTCCCACCCAGCCAGATATCCCACCATGGAACGTGCTTCCATTGCAGGGAGTGCAAGTTGGCTTTCAGGATGTCAGTCAGTGGTGTCCTGCTGTTGGTTGTTGCACAGTTCCCAGCAGGGCCTTGTGCTCCCCACAGCAGTACCCAGTGTCAGCCATCTTGTCAGTTGTTTTCCACTCCCTGTGATGTGAGCATGGTTCAGAGTGGTGTTGATGGGCCAATTGTGAGGGTGACCAATATCTGTGACTGCCACTCCCATCATGCTATTGCCTACACCCCCCTTACCAGCATGCCCATACTTCCTTCCTTTTGAGTGGACTTCACTGTGTGTGAGATTGACAGCAATGGCAAGATGGCTGACAGTGTGGTCCTGTTGTT
This sequence comes from Calotriton arnoldi, assembly GCA_963921515.1. Taxonomy (NCBI): domain Eukaryota; kingdom Metazoa; phylum Chordata; class Amphibia; order Caudata; family Salamandridae; genus Calotriton; species Calotriton arnoldi. The sequence goes on along the minus strand of CAWUFW010004608.1, from coordinate 32,909 downwards.
TGTTGGTGCACAGTTCCCAGCAGGGCCTTGTGCTCCCCACAGCAGTACCCAGTGTCAGCCATCTTGTCATTTCTTTTCCACTCCCTGTGATGTGAGCATGGTTCAGGGTGGTGTTGATGGGCCAATTGTGAGGGTGACCAATATCTGTGACTACAACTCCCATCATGCTATTGGCTACACTGACTTCACCAGCATACACAGAATTCCTTCCTTTCAGTGAGCTTCCCTGTGAGGTGGTGTTCTAGTGGTGGCTAAATATCTGACTGTGTTTGTTGATTAGATTTGTGCCACTGCCTAGCTCTATTTGTTGTTGGGTTTGTACATGTCATGACACAGTTACATATCACTATGAAATGGCATGTATTGTGTTTATCTGACTAACATACACATCTTGGGATGATTATCTTTTGGTTGCTGTGGATTTGCTAAGGGTGCATGGTTTGACTGTCCCCTTGACAGTGATGTGTGTGTATTGTCACACAATATTGTGTATATTTGTTGTGTACTCACCAGGTTCTGGGATGTTTGATAGTCCATATACGCTCACTGGTGGTAGGATGGCCCGCACCTTCTCCTCCCAGGGCCTGAGGTATAGTGGTTTGGCAGGAGGGCCACTGCCGGTGTGCTGACTCAAGACGTAATCCTTCTTTAGTAGGTCCTTGACGCTCCTGCGCACATCATACCACCTGTTCTGGATGTCTTCCTTTGTGCGCAAACATGGTGATTGTGCGTTCACCCTGTCGACGATCCTCTCCCACATCTTGGTTTTCTGCGACATGGGGGTCTGTTGGACCAATGTACCAAACAACTGGGGCTCTACCCTGAGGATCTCATCTACCAGGACTTCCAATTCACTGTCTAGGAACTTTGGATTCTTCTTTGGGGGCATGGTGATGGGTGGTGGTGGTGATTGATGTGTGTGTGGGTGTGCAAGTAAGGGTGTGTGAGTGTAGGTTTTGCTGGGTGTATGTGAGGGTGCTATTTGTTGAGGTGCTAATGGTGTGTGGCTTGTGTGATGGATGAGCTGTGAGTGTGTCTGTGGTTGCTGTCTGATGGTGTTCTGTGCTGGCAGGTCAGTGAATTTGCAAAGGATCATGGTAGGGATTTGTGGCCTTTATATGGGTGGAGTTGTGGGTGTGTCTTTGTTCCATGTTTCCCCCCCCCAGTATTTATTGGCTTTGTAATTGCTTGTTTGGCCCTTTTTTTTGTATTTTTTCCTTTGTACTTTTTGTGCATGTAGGAGACGTTCTTCTGACCGAGTAGGATGCTGCAGTTGTCTCGTGCGAGCTTCACCGAGTCGTTCACGCTGTGTTTCTGCTAGGTTTCATGTGCGGCGTACGCGTCGGTCGCGGAGTATTGGGTTGCTTCGGCTGGGTTTTGTATGCGTGTCGGTCGTACGGCTTGGGCTCCGTGCGACTCGGTCTGGTTTTCCACGCATTGCATCGTACTGCGCGGGTCGGAGTTCGCGGGTACGTTTCGGTCGAGTTCATTCCTGGTGTGTGTTGGTCGGTTCGATTCGCGTGGTTTCCCGGCCGGATAGCTGGTTTCCGTGTGGTTTGGTCGTTCGGCTTGTGTTCCGTACGAGTCGGTCGTGATTCACATGCATTTCATCATACTACGCAGGTCGGGCAGCGCCGGTACGTGTCGGTCGGACTAAATTCCCGTACTGAGTCGGTCGGTATGTTTTCCGGCCCGAATCGGAATCGACCCCTAAGTTGTATGCTGATGATATCATGCTCTTTTAAGACCAGAGTTGGATATTCAGAAAATAGTTTTTAATATATTTTCATAATTTCAGGAGATGGGAGGATATAGGATAACTTAACTGAAAACTGTGATTTTGATGTGTAACTGCACTACAGACACTTTGCCTTCAGAGCTACGGCCACTGGTTAACTCGAGGCCAAAGAGGTAGTGAGGTACATACAACCACAAATGTGGATTATTTATTTGGGTTAAACTATACACCATTATTTATGTAAAATTAAATCTCTAGTCACAAAATGGAATCCCTTTCTCTCTTAATTATTGGTAGAATAGCACTGATTAGAACGTTGGTTTACCTCTATTTAATTTTTTATATGCTACACTTCCATGTTTTTGCACACTAAGGGGCATATTAGCAAGAACCTCGTTAAAATTATCGCCGTTTTAGCGGCAGGAAACTGCTGCTAAAACGGCGATAATGGGCTTGCTAATATGCGTTATGGAATTCAATAGAAGCCCAGGTTAGATGTGCAGGACATCTAACCTGGGCTTCTATTGGAATTCTATAACGCATATTAGCAAGCCCATTATCGCCGTTTTAGCGGCAGTTTCCTGCCGCTAAAACGGCGATAATTTAACGAGGTTCTTGCTAATATGCCCCTAAATTTTTTAGAAAAATTGAGGGACTGTTTTCTACATTTATTTGGGCCAATAAACACCTAGACTGGCACTGAATATACTGTATAAATCAAGAAACAGAGAGAGCCTGGCCCTGCTAGATGTAAATCATTATTATGTGAATTTTGCACATTTTTGCTACCACTTTTATAACGTACATTCAGTACACAATGAATTAGATAATGATCTTATTAGCCAGGTGGTCATGGAATAAAAAATTATGGACTTTTTTGCGTTAGACTAAAACACAAAAAAAGTTTGGTATAAAACACTACTATGGGCATTTAAAAAGAAAAGACAATGTTCAGGTATTACTCTATTCCATGCCTCAATGTGTTCACTAGGCTAGAGGATATTACACAAGAGCAACAGTCACTCTTAGAAAGTAATATATTGCAACGATGGAGATTGAATGGATACTCTAACTTGATGGCCTTTGTAAATCAGGACACATGGAAATCATGGGCTAACATTGGACCACATAATGGATTTTTTAAAGTCTCTGTGTTATGGTCGTCTAATCAAATTTTGTATTTCATAAAGAAGATGGATCCAAAATTAGTAAAAATGAGGTTGGACCTTTTAGAGACAATCACAAATAGATTAGTAAGATTTTGGAAAATTAGGCTCGAAGATATAAAGGAGACTGACGCATTTCCAAGAATCGCTCATAAATGACAAGCAGCCGAGAACATGACTATCTCAGTTGAGACAAAAAATACAATAACCGCCTTAACTTTTCTGTTCTCCAAGGAACACATTTTCGCAGAATGCAATTTTTTCTAAGTGGTTATTGTATAGAACATTAGCATTTTAAAATAAAATTAAGTCGCAAATCCCATTCGATTGTTATAAATGCACATCACTGGTAGAGGGTAACTGGAGGCATATTATATGGTTATGCTTGAAATTGGAGAATTACTGGGAATAAATATTGCTAGGTTTGACCTTATTAGATGATACTCAAATAATTCTGCTAGGCTACCCTTCACAATGGAGTTCGAAACATTGTAAAAAGTTATCTATAGCAATGCTTGTAGCACGGTCTTTAATATTGCAGAATTGGAGAACAATATCAGTACTCGTGTTTGAACAGTGGAAAGCTAAAATGGTGAAGTGAAAGAATGCTAAAAGGTTTATGCATTAAGAACTGAATCACTGATTACATTTTTGGCTTTATTGGAAAAGTTTGCCTAAGAGAGTAGAAGTTATTGAATTCCAAAAGGAGGCTTTGGAGTATCTGGGGTCCCCCCTCCTTTGGTTTTATGATGCATTGATGTGTTAAAGTATTATGGGTTTGTATAAAAAATATGAAAATGTATAGATATAAAAGTTTATGAATGTGAAGTATTTGATTGTTGCTATATGGAGAGAGGTTTTCAGTATTTTTTTGCTTACATTTATAATTAATGTAATATTGTAATGAATGTAATGGCTGTGATTTCTCCCCAAAAATATTTTTAAAACCACAGCTGAGGATAAAGTCTCATACTGACTTTGAAAAGAGTTTCACCTGTAGTATCATATACGTTAGTGATGGCACACCTGCAGATCATCACAAACTAGAGATCTTGGTGTCCAATGTCTCAGCCGTGTTTCAGGCAGATGTTTAGACTTGACATTTTTGGAAGAGCAAGTTGCTTTCTCTCTCCAAAGTGAAAATTCATGGCCTGTATGATCCCAAAATGACCTAAATGAAGAGTTAAAGATGAACACAATGTATAACAGAGAACAGTGAACGGACCTCTGGAAGCCAGGTGAAAACCATACCTGCCTTTTTGCCAATGACCCATGATAGCCCTCTGTTACATCCACAAACGCATGCAAGGACATCCAAGGAAAAGCACCCAAATTACATCCAATAACAAATTAAAAATACAAAGTATTTGGATGCTGTCTGCACTCAACCATTCAAAAACTACTCCAGGTCTTACTACCATGCCGCAGCCCCAAAGGAGGCAACAGATGTGCAATCCAAAGGATGAATTACACAAAATATCCTATCAAAACTGTTGTTTTACCTTAATAATGTGTCAAAAATATTGTCACTACAAAGATATAGAGGAACAGAATATACATGATAAACATATTTTTTTTGTATATAATATCAGTTCAAAAAATATCATTGTAAACGGTATCTTCTACTTCAATCATAGTTGTATTATATATTGATTTAATTAATCTAATATCTATTAGTTATTGCATTAATTTTAGGTGTCAATATTATTAATGTAATTGTTTAACAATTTCAAGTATACTTTGTAATTGTTAATGTGTAATTAACATTTGTTTATATTTAATTAGAAATTGGGTACTTGTGTTTGCAGGGGACTAGGGTGGGAACTTATGTAAATTAAAAATTATTGTTTTTATATTTTCAAATGATTTTTTATGTAAAATAAATATTTGGTTGTGATTAATTATGTAAATTGATTAATAGTTATTTTAAGTAGTTCAATGTGTTTTTATATAGCTTAGTTATTCATTTATAATGTAGTATGGGTTATAGGTTCTGTAGGGGGATAGGGTGGGAAGCTATTTAAATTACAATAAATATTTTTAGTGATTTGTTTATGTTAATTAAATATTTAGTTATGAATTAATTATGTAAATGTTTAGTTGATTATTTGTTATGTAAATTATTTGTTGTGTTTTAATTAATTGTTCATTTATTGATGCATGTGTTTCATGATAACTTGTAAAATTTACTATATATTTATTATTGGTTTTAATTGCGTTTGTTTAATTTAATTAGCATTTTAATGTTATCATTGTTTTATTAAAAAATTATCATAAGTTTTGTGGGAGTTGTGGACTTTTTGAGTAGTAGTGAAGAAAGTGTATTTATTTTAAATTTAATCGCATTGATTTATATTCGTAAAATGTTTCACTTTTTATATCTCATTGTATTTAATTATATAGTATATTTTATTATCTTTAATATTTTCCAATAGTTTTATGTTGTTAGGTCTCTAAATGTTTAAATGATTAGGAGTTGGTATAGTGTAGATAACCATTTCGATGTCCAATACTTTCCATGTTTTTGCTTGTGTTGGAGTGCGAATAGTAAATCAAACCTTCCAAAGTTTGACACATAGGGCCTTATTACGAGTTTGGTGGTCCATGGACTGACGTACTTGCAGTTGAGGTCTGAACACCATGAGCTCAGCGGTCTGAACACCGCGGACTCGTATTACGAGTTGTGCGGATTGCATTTGGAAAGACCGCGCCTGAACCGCCAACACCGCCAGCACACCGCAGACAGCTAGGGTCACGGTCAGGGAAAAACAGATGCCATGGGTGGTACTGGGGAGTTTCATCGCTGTCCGTATTTCAAGTTGGCTTTTCCCCGAGCTGACGATGGCGGTAAGACCACCAACTTCAAGTCGTTGGAAACTAAGGATTTGGGGTGCGTACTCACCCTTTTCTTGTTCTTTCGATCAGAGTTTGACGTGGATCCCTTTCTTCAGGTTCCCCCTTCACAGTAGCATCTTCACCCCAAGGATTGCGATCCTGTTTGTGGCGATGTACCGGTGAGTCCTTTTTGTACCATATACCCATTGCCTGGACTGCCCACATATGGACCCGACCCCGGCAATAGGTAGGTGGTATTCTTCTACATGTATCATGTATATGTATGCATCTGACACATATGCAATCGAAATGCTCACAAAGACATCGATACATATGGAAAAATAATCACCACTGCTGCAAAATCTCCACAGCCACACTGTGGGCACCGCGGTGAACTCGTAATACGGCGGTCTATAGACCACTGGCGCTGCGGTCTCCTGTCGGCTGCGGTGTTCGGGCGGTCAGAACGCCACATTCGTAATAAGGCTGTTACCCTACTGTTGATTATATTAGAGTCAAAATAGTAAATCTTTTTTTTTTTTAATTATTTTTATTTGCATTTCAGATACATAACAAAATTAAACAAAAAAAAATATATATATATACCCAGAGACCGTGACATATTTTTCACCCAGTGAAAGCTGCAGTCACATAAGCACCCAGCAGGCAGACATCTTCGTATATTCATATTATAGACATGGTACATATCGCGATAGCCAAAGACCGAGAGGCCACACACTTATCAAAGACAATGTTCTCAAAGGACTAATCTTGACAATGCATCAAAGCTGGAAACATTCAGATCCCACATCCCGCAGCAAAGCAGAGAGCACTAGTTCTTTATGACACAGTACATTCAGGTTGCTACTTCAGAAACATGTACATCATCATCTGATCCATATATGTTTAATTATCCGTATCAGTAATTAGAGAGACCTCGTTACCCACGGGATTGCTTTTAGTTGTAAGAAACAGAGTATAACTCCCAGAAAGTTTTCGGGTGATTGCGTGGGGGAAATAGTTCACTATAAGTCTCAGATTGAGTACAACAGTAAAGCATGTCGTTGGACCAGCGATCAGGGGTAGGCAGGGGACCTCGAGACCAGCATGTGGAAACACATCGCTTAGCCATCAACAATCCCATATCAATTAGGCGCCTGCAGGATTTAGGGAGCGGCTTTGAGAACCCTAGTAATGCCAATGCAGGATCAGGGGATAACTCCATGCCTGTGATCTCTGCAAGTGTCTGAAAAATCTGTTGCCAGAAATGAAAGACCCTCGGACATAGCCAGGCTAAATGGAAGAAATCAGCTATGTCCGCACCACAGCGCTCACAAGCCGCCGAGTCACGCAATCCATATCTGTGCAGCCTCCCAGGAGTGTAGTATACCCTATTTAAAAATGTAAAATGGATTAACCGGTGTCTACCGTTCAAAGAGACACGCTTGGTGCTGTCGCAGCAATACCTCCACATGTCATCCCCTATTTCCATGTCCAGATCCGCCTGCCAGGCCAATCTAGCCTTAGTGTAATGGTTCAACCTGTAACTCTGTAAGAATTTGTATAATCTAGAGATAATTCTGGTAGGTACGTATGTTTGGAGCAGGAATGTAAAGGCAGCCATCTCAGGCGGCTCAGCTAGATCTTCCCCCAAAAGTGCTAATAATGACCGCCTCAGCCTATAAAATTGGAACTGAACTAGTGTCGTGGAGTGAGACTCCGGATTCACCACATCTTCCCAGGTTTTAACTTGGCCATCAGAAAAAATGTCCCCTATCTTCTCAATCTGGAGGGTTGACATAGCACGGGTCACTGCTCTATCCGAGCACGCAGGGAGCCAGTGGCACCATTCTAACGGGGTCTGAGGGGAGTACAAGATCACACCCGCCTGTAGTTTCAGTAGCTGCTGCCAGGCATGTACCGTCGAGTTTACAGAATCCAAGATGCCAGTGCGGCGATCTGGCGGCTGAAAAAGAAGCACCGGCAAGGGAAGTGGCCGAGCAACGACTTTCTCTATCTGTACATGCGGAGCATCAGCAGGGCCATGCACCCAATAATGCGGAATAGTAAATCTGACCCCTCCAAAATGCAACCCTTATTGTGCTTATGTTGAAGTAGGAAAAGTAAATGTAACCCCTTCATAGGCCAACACTTTCCCTACTGTTGCTTAGATTGGAGTGGGAATAGTAAATCTAACCCCTCCAAAATCCAACACTTTCCTGCTTCTGGTTACGCTAGAGTGGGGATAGTACATCTAACCCCTCCAAAGTCAAACTCTTTCCCTGCTTTTGCTTACATTAAAGTGAGAATAGTAAATCTGACCCCTACAAAGTCCAACACTTTTTCTACTTTTGCATAAATTGGAGTTAGATTAGTTAATCTGACTCCTTTTATAGTATTGTTTAATTTTAATTATTTTTATTATTTTAATATATTTTGTAATGTTTATTATTTTTGACAGAATATATACTTTTTAATTTTATTTTTTTAATTTTTATTTTTGATTTATTGTGATATATGTTATTGTTAATATATTTTTGTTTCTTTTAGTTTATAAGTTATTATTTAATATTAATATTATTTTATGTATGTATTGTTTTTGATTTTTACCTGCCTCCCAAAGGGTCCCCATGGGTCCTGGAGGGGCACCAGCTATTATTTAATGCTTTATTTATTCAATCAATCAGTTTCACTTTATTCGGTTTTTGCATAAAACCATAAAAGTAATCTAAAACCATACATTATACTGAAGAATGACCTAAAACTGTACATTATACAGAAAAGTGACATGATTAACCGATCTTACTTAAGAGTCTCATATACAATACATAAAAAACTGTGTATTATAGAGTGAGTATATAATAAATCTTTAAAAAAGGAGGGGAATAAGCACGGGATCCCTGACTGGACTGAATGTGTCCCAACCATACATACTGGGACACAGTGCAATCACTTGTGAGCCACTATCAATTAATCGCAGCAGGCTCTAAGCCTCACCGCTGCTTTAAAAAAATTAAGGACATAAAAAACAGTGTTACCAGATAGCATTTGTAAAAAAGTAAAAGCTGGTCGCACCTGCCTAAACTCCAATTTTTTAAAAATGGGAATGATAAAAAATTTCCGGGGAATCTCGTAGTACTTACAAAACATAAAAAAATGGAGCATGCCCTGTGAAGACTTAACGTCGCAGCCACAGGACTCTAGGTTCTGACCTCTACTACACCCATGTGGCTGTGCCAACAAGAGGTGGAAGAGATCAAAATGAAACATGGTCAATAAAAAGAGATCGCAAATACTGAGAGGACCTAGGAGATATGGCTCAGTCGATTGCACAGTTTTCAAAATGACAAATCTACGGACACTAGGTTTCCTCAGCTCGCACTCTTCCCTATCTATTATCCTCTAACTATAAAAGGTCTCCCTTACCCAGCCCAGGTCTTTCCTATTCACTGAATCTGGGTTGGAGAATAGGTCAGCTCTTCCCAGGATCAGTTTACTTAAGATTGCTCCTTGAATCAGCCACAGCTTCAACTACAGTGTTAGGGGGCGAAGGGCCAACAGATCGGAAAGATAGGACACCCCCAGCTCTTTATGAGCCACCAAGTTTGATGTTCCCGGGGGCACACATAAAAGACGTTTCAAAAAGTTGTTCTCAGCCACTTGTAGTTCATCCATGGCAACATAGCCCCATATTTCACTGCCATAGGAGACTTTAGTAATACATTTTGCCTGGTATATCTGCAGGAGTGCAGCAATCGGTTTTCTGCCTAATCGTGAGGCGAAGTTAAAAATGGCCATGTTAGCACGCACTAGATCTTCTCTCTTTCTCTGTTTTAGTGGCCCCCATTTCATGTTGTCGTCTATCAGGACCCCGAGATAAGAAAAGACATCTGTGCGGGGAACCAGGGCAGATCCAACCATAAACTGATAATGCTTTCTTGAGCGAGGTCCCACCTGCATCACGTAGGATTTGAAATCATTTATTGACAAGTCCAAATCCTCCATGAATGAGGAAAAAGAGTTAAGCAGTGACTGCAACCCTCTTGCGGTCCGGGCCATGAGGACTGCATCATCTGTGCACAGTAAAACCAACAGACCACGCCAACCCACCTGAGGATAATCTACAATAGTCTCAAATAAAACCTTCTCCAGTTTGTTGATGTATACATTAAACAGAAAAGGGGCTAAGATACACACTTGACATACTCCTCTTTTTATAGAGAACTGGCGGGAGACCTTTAGGTCTTGTGAATATCGAACCTCAGCCTTGGTGTCGCTATGGAGGTCCTCCAGAAAATGGACGATATTACCATCCACCCCAATGGACAGCATGGTCTGCCAAAGCTTAGCTCTGTTCACGCGATCGAACGCGGATGACAAATCCATGAAGGCCAGATAAAAGGTACAGGGGCGGGCAACCGTGTATCTGTTAAGGATCAAAAATAAGTGAAGGCACTCGATTTTATTCGATTTTTGCTTGCCTCCCTCTGCCTCCTATAGAGTCCCCATGGGCACTGGATGGGCACCAGCAATTATTTCATGTCTTATTTATTCGATTTTTTGCCTGTCTCCCATCGGGGCCCCATCTCATGGCCCTGGATAGAAACCAGCAATTAATTAATTAATTATTACATTTTTTTCCCTGCAACTTCTCCCTCCCATAATGGCCCATGGCTCTGGAGGGACACAAACTAACATTTTCTGTGTATTGTTTTCATGTGAAATATAGTTTATGCATTTTTAGGATACACTATTGTTAAGCATTTGAGATGCTGCTGCTGGTGATAATGACTTCACTTGTGTTACATTGGCTAGATTCTGATTGCCTACGTTTCACTGACTTTCTTTGTTGTTTGCAGGTGCACGAGACATCACACAGGGTACTGATACAGAGAGCAGTCTGGAAGTTAGCTGACAGTGACATCTGAGTCCTCCTCTCCTAAGTGTTTCTGCTTCTAGTACTAAGTGCCAACTGCTAGTGCTAAGAAGATGGCTCCAAAAAAGGAGGTTCCTGCTAAGAAAGTAGCCAGTGGAGAGGAGAAGGAAAAGCCTGTTGCCTCCACTGGTATCAATCCATCATCCTTTTTCAGGAAACATGACATACCTACTGCACCGTCCTCTGGGCAGAAAGAGGGTGAGAGAATCACTCCTATGTCAATGGCACTGCCACCAAAACCTAAGGCTATGTCTCTCGTGCTGCAGCAACTGCAGTCATGGAGAACAGTGAATTTGAAACAAAATTGTCTCAGCCGCAATCTGAATCATTACAGAAAAGTCGATAACAGGCGCCGCAGTCAACAACAGATCTTACGGAATTCGGGGCAGAACAGGAGGTTGAGGTTGCTTGTGAGCAACAAGTTGTTAAGAAGACTGCCCTTCTCCCATCAAGATCTCCAGCTGGGAAAAGAAAGACTACCACCCCATCTCCTCCAAGTCCCCTTTGTGATGATCTCGACATTAATTGGACCCAACTGAGAGACTAGGCAAAAGGAAGGTTCCTGAAAGCCTTGCAAGTGAGAAAGGTGGTGATGGTGATGATGACAAGCCAGTGATCATCAATGTGGTGAACGACACAGAGGAAGAGCAGCTCACCTCAATTCAACCTGCTCAGATGCATGTGTTTCCACCAACAAATCTGCCTCTTATATCTGCAAGTCTCCAGAAACCTACAGCAGCCACCACCCCTACCACAATCACAGCATGCCCCACAAAAAGGCAAACGATACAACCGTCTAACTTTACTACCAGTTTGTATTGCTTTGGCATGATAAAAAAGCTCTCCCACCCAGTATGAGACTTCTTTACGCTTAGCCAGAATGAGGTTAAAATTGCAATATGTTTAGTTTGCCACAAGAAAGTTCATTGTGGTAAGCCAGGTGGGCACTATGTTACCAGAGGCCAACTGTCCCATTTGAAAAAACAACACACAATCATGTGGGAAGACCACCATAAAAAAATAACTGCTGGTGGTCAGAGAGAACCAACAGCTAATGTGATAGTAGAGGCGTTGAGGAGGAAGAGGAAGAAGAACAGGGTGCCAGCAGTAGCATTATGTAAAGTAGTCCTGTAAGTCTCCCCTATAGTGTACAACCTCACCTGCAGCAACCTTTGCTTGGTCCTCCATATAGTATTGGACAATCTTTTACATTGACATTGGTGTTGCCACTTGCTGTGCCTGTTTTGCCTGTACCTCTGCACTTGACTTATGTCTTGCTGAAGGAAACAAACCTATTGCAGAGGTTGGCAGTGAACTTGAAGCGGTTGTTACTGTGGGTTTTGAGTGCTGCTGCAGAGGCTGCGAACTTACAGCACCACCCTCTGTGGAGGTTGAAGGATGAACTTCAGAATTTCTGCCCTTGCCTCAAATTTGCAGTTGTTCCTCTTCTTGATCACTCACTTTACTGACGATCAAAGTCTTGCAAACTAAGACATCCATTTCAGTAAATTGGCTAGCGCCTTTTTGTACCATGGATCCAGTATCGTGGCACAGATATAGTTGGAGATGCACAAGCCACAGCGGGATACAATGGCATCCAACACAACATAAATAGCCTACGATTAAAGCTATGTTTACCAGAACACCCGAACCACGAAAAAGCCAATTTCTACAATGGGAAACTGGCTAAAATGTTAGGGTTTTCTCCTTATTTTTCTTATGTGGAAGGAGTGGGCAATCTGAAATTTGTGGAGGCCCTATGCACAAAATGGTATGTTCCCAGCAAGACCTATTTTTCCACAGTTGCTGTGCCAGCGTTGCATCATGAAGTGCTGCAATTGGTTGGCAGCACTATGAGGTAAAGCACTCTTCAGTCCATCCACCTCACAACACGCATGTGTACTAGTTGTACAGCAACACATTAGCTTCTGATTTCACATCTGATTATGCTTTTTGTGGTATTTGGAGGCATTCAACATTTGTGATGTTCACTAGGGTGAAATCCAAAACACCTGCCAACATCTTGTATGAGTTTAATACCAAGGTCTATGAATGGCTTAAACCCAGAGGTCTTACAATTGGATTAGTTGCCACTGACAATGGCAGTGATATAGTCAAAGTTCATGGCTGATGGTGGATATTTCAAAATCCTGTTTTTAGCACATTGCATTAACCTAAATGTGCAAGACTTTCTAAAAACAAAAGAGGTAGTCAGCAACATACTGTTCATCTGCTGAAGAATATGCACTCATTTCAATCATTCATTCAATGCCTGTAAGCATCTGATGATCATTCAGCATGCTAATAAACTACCAGAAATAGCCCTCGTACAGGAGGTGCATTCACGTTGGAACTCAACTAAGCTGTCCTGTTTTCAGTGTTTATTTTTTTGCAGATTTTCAATGGTGTTTTCTCAATGCTTTCCACATTTTGAAAACAGTGCTTATCAGTGTTTATTCAGCTGTCTAACCACCAAATAGACAAAAACTGTGTTTTTGAGTGTTTACAAAACATGTTGTTTATTGCAGTGAATGTTATAAAGCATATATTTAATTTAAAGGAGAAAACAATGCAGGGTATATGGTGTCTTACCATTGGCAGTTTGTCCAATGGATTTATGTTACACTGTTTTAAGTATAGACAGTCTAAATATGACACTCTCACCCAATTTCACATCTCATTACCCTCTCTCCTATCTCATTACCTCTCCCCAGTGGCGGCTGGTGATCTTTAAAGTAAGTGGGGCGTAAACACCTATCTCAGATAGGATGGAGCCTGTGAGCAAAGAGAACAAGCCCAGCTTCCTCTAGTGAATTGGGGAGTTCTCCTTCTAAGCAAATAAAACAAAAATAAAAAGGGCTAAAATAGAGCATTTTACAGTACAAATTTCATTTAAACTGGCTAAATAATTTAGAGACCATGAATGAAATATTCCATTACTGTTGTGAGTAAGGCAAGGGTAGTGGGACAAATTCTTCCAGAGAGAGTGCTTAAACAAATAGTGGCAAATGATAGATGTTTCAGCAAAATTACCCTAAAATTTCCTGAAGAGCTATATGTACTAGAAGTAGTCTAAAGCAATCTAGGATTGCAATTTCAGGTGTCTTATAGTGCTGCATTTTGCTTTAGTTATTCTTCCCACTCTGCCTCTTCTGTATAGATGTTCAATCTTAAGTTATGACTGAGTTTCTACTTAGAAGGGGCACAATGGAAAAATCAAGTCATACCAATTTCACAACCGCAGGTCAAAAGACACATGCTCAACAAGTTTTAATGGCTTAAAATACAATGCTACTGTTCAAATCTATCAATAAATCTTACTGCATCAGACAAGTTAGACCAATTGCACATGGTCCAGCCTTTGACAGCATTAGTTAAAAAGGTTTATCCATATACATATAAAATACCTCCACACAACACATGTCATAAAATAGCCACAACATTTAGTTTACTTTGGTACCAAGCAACACAAATCAGCTGTATGCCTCCAGATTTCAGCAGAAATGATCCCTCAATAACAACGTAAGGTATTTTTCATAAATGCAATAATTTTGTGTGAAACATCTTATTGTCAGTTTCCAAAAATACAGACATTTTACCATGACATAACCAATTTCCTTTTTGCACAAATAAGTTCAATTTCCCCATACAGAAGCATATTCTTTTAACAAAAACAACAGCTTTTACTTGTTTTTGGAAATTCAGATTTTGTTCTTTGAGAACATCTTGTCACTTTCTCAAGCACTTGTATGTACTACTGTCATACATGGTCGGTTTTTTTCATGTTCTTTTAGTATCATCATCAATACCAGGGATCCCCATTATATTGCAGGGATTTTCATTAGCATTATGCATCAGTGTCCCAAGAACACCTTTATGCAAAATATAGCCAGAAATACGTCAAGCACACAGACAGAATGTCAAGGACGGGCATCAGTATACCATCTAAAAGACACAATATATCAAACATGGCACCATAACTCCCCTGACACCCACACCAAAGATACATCCACTCTACTCTGACAATATTACGGAAATATCACACTCACTCAAACTCACATTAGTCACTGAGACAGTTACATGCATACTCAGTTTTCCTATTTTTAGATTTCCATGTTTCTTTCTGTCCTTTATGTTTTCTGCCATTTTTTTTATTCTTACTTTTTCCATATATACTTTTCCATGATTTTTATTTTATTTTTTGCCTTCATTTTCTTTATTAAACCCTTTCCTTTTTACCTTTTAGCCTTACACCTCCCTTTTTTGCAACACCCCATTTAAGTTTTCCTTTCTTATTGACCTTCCTCCGTCTCTCAATCATTCCTCCTGTTTCAGTCTGTTCCCGATCACCTCCAACCTCACCTTAAAGCCCACCCACAACCTGAAGATGACAGCTGCCCAGTTCATTTCACAGTTCACACCACAGCTCACACTGGTACTCGCCCCACTGACAACCCACTCTATCTCACAGATAGTGGCTCAGTAGCTGTGCACCAGGGATTCCGTACCACTAGAAGCCCTGCCCCTTGAAGGTTGTAGCACCACTAGCAGTGAGGTGTCAGTGACTGCTGGGCTGTGGCAGGTCACATGTCCATTCATCTTCCTGAGTCATAGCAATAACAATTTCCTATACTCTGCATGTTGACTGAAAGTGCATTCATTTGTATCCCTGTTTCATTTAAAATAATGAAAGCTTCACACTTTTTACTGTCTTTTCAACTTTTTTTTTTTTTTTTGTTCAATAATTTTTATTAAGTTTTCAGAAAAAGAGAACATATAATAATCCAATAAACACATTATAAATAAATTACAATGAAAAATTGTAAGAGAAAGGTATGAGTGATAGAGGAAACAAGAAAGAAGAAGAGTGAAGAAAGAAAGATAAAGACGAGAAGAGACAAAAGAAAAGAAAAGAAAGAGAAGGGGAATAAAGAATTTTAGAGATTAGAAAAGAATTAGAGATTAAGGTGTAGGTGCATGTGCAGAGAGATAAGAAGTAAAGGGTAGCCAAAGTAGATCAGATTTAATTTTCTGAGACAAGGTAAGAGAGGAAACAGTAGTAATTCTATGTTCATCGCAAACAAAGTTCCACCAAGTTAATAAAGATATTTTAGAATTGTCTTTCCAACAGGACAAAATCACTTTAAATGCTAAAGCGATAAATAAATCAAACAACAAAGTAATATTATTATATACATCAAAAGCAGGTGAGGAGGAACCTAGGAAAACATTTTGCATTGTTAACGGAATATTACATTGGAATATTCTCATACATTTAGACCAAATAGATTGCCAAAATCTAAAAACATTTGAACATTCATAGAGTTGGTGAAGTAAAGTCCCGTATTTACAGAACAAGACCAACACATTGAAGAGGAAGTAGGGGAAAACTTAGCTATGTGAACAGGGGTAATAACAACTCTACTATAAATGAAGTACAGGGATTGGGTTATACGAGCTGCAACAGAGGTTTTAAAGAGCTTTAGCCATAATTTGTCCCAGAAGGGAATAGGTAATGATAAAGATAAGTCTGATTCCCAAAGTAATTCAACCGGGGATTTAGGTCTCTCAGAAATATGAGATAACAACAGCTTATAAATAAAAGCAGCCTTAGGCGTATGGTCATGAGGGATGTTATGTAAAGGCGAGGGGGATGTAGGCAATGTAGGAGCTAAAGGGTAATTGTTGGAGGATAAAAAAGACTGCAGGGCAGTTGCTATTAAATGATAATTATCAAGAAAAGAGTCAGGTAAGTTATATTGGGATTGTAGTTCCTGGAAGGGGAGAATAGAATCATGTTGAATAAATTGATGGATAAAGATAATTCCCTTCTCCTTCCAATGTTTGTAGTAAAATGATTTACATTTATATTTAATAAATTTGTTATACCAAATGGTGGAGGACAGAAAACACCGATATGGGTCTAAACCATCAGAGAGGGTATTATATAAAAATTGTCGGGAATATTTTAAAATAGGGTTGTCTGTTATGAAGGAGCAATTAGACATATAAATTATATCCCAAAGAAAACTCTTTTAGAAGGGAACGTTCGAAAATAATCCAACGAGGGATAGGGATATCAACAAAATCATAACTTAAAGCAAAACTTTGACGAATTAAAAATGCAGAATGATATGATTTAAAGTCTGGGAAACGAACACCCTCCTCCATCTTAGGACGCTTAAGTTTCCGAAGAGCAATGCGGGGATGTTTATTGTTCCACAAAAATTTTGTACAAATAGAGTCAATCTGTGAAAAATATGAAGCAGGAATTCGAAAAGGTAACATGGACAATGTAAATAGGATATGAGGTACAATCATCATTTTGATAGTGTCCAATCTACCCCACCAGGACAAAAAGGGGGGACCAGGAAAGAAGAAGCAATTGTATTTTGGTAATCAAGGCATTAAACGTATAATTAATTGTTTTAGATAGTGTAGATGAAAACCATATACCTAGATACTTAGGGGTCGATTCCGATTCGGGCCGGAAAAAGCACCGACCGACTCGGATCCGGAAAAAATACCGACCGACACGTACCAGTGGCGCCCGACACGCCAAGTACGATGCAAGCCGCGATAAATCCGACCGACACGTCAGGAAACCAAGCCGACCGACCGAGCCGCTCGGAAAATTGCAATCCGGCCGGAAAAACACGCGAATCCAACCGACCGACACGCACCCGGAACAAATCCGACCGAATCGTACCCGCCAACTCCAACCCGCAAAGTACGATGCAAGGCGCGAAAAACACGACCGAGTCGGACGGAGGACAAGCCGTACGACCGACACGCATACAAAACCGAGCCGAAGCAACACAATACACCGCGACCGACGCGTACGCAGCATACAAAACTGCACAAACACAGCGTGAACGAAGCGGAAAACACCGTACGAGACCAATGCAGGGTCCGACTCGGTCACAAGAACGTTTCCAACATACACAAACAGCACAAAGGAAAAATCAACCAAAAAAAGGCCAAACAAGCAATTACCAAGCCAATAAATACTGGGGGGGTGGGGACAGAGAACAAAGACACACCCACAACTCCACCTATATAAAGGACACAAATCACTACCATGAGCCTTTGCAAATGCCATTTCACTGCCAGCACCCAAGAGAAAGCAACCACACACCCACAGCTCACCCCTCACACAAGCCACACACCATCAGCACACCAACAAATACCTACCTCACATACACCCAGCAAAACACACACTCACACACCCTCACCTGCACACCAACACACACATCACTCACCATCACCACCCATCACCATGCCCCCAAGAAGAATCCCAAGTTCCTAGATTGTGAATTGGAAGTCCTGGTAGACGAGATCCTCAGGGTGGAGCCACAGCTGTTTGGCACTCTGGTCCAACAGACCCCCATGTCGCAGAAAACCAAGATGTGGGAGAGGATCATCAACAGGGTGAACGCCCAATCATCATGTCGGCGCACAAAGACGGACATCCAGAACAGGTGGTATGACGTGCGCAGGAGGGTACGGGACCTGCTGAAGATAGACTACATCAACAGCCAACATACCGGCAGTGGCCCTCCTGCCAAGCCAATATACCTCAGGCCCTGGGAGGAGAAGGTGCGGGCCATCCTTCCGCCAGTGAGCGTATATGGACTAGAGAACATCCCAGAGCCTGGTGAGTACACAACAAATGTACACAATAAACTGCCACAAAACACACACATCACTGTCAAGGGGAGAGTCAAACCATGCACACATAGCAATTACACAGCAACTAGAACAGAATCATCCCAAAATGTGTATGTCAGTCAGATAAACACAACACATGCCATCAAAAAAGTCACATCCAACTGTGCCAACACATGTACAAACACAACCACAACTACAGCTAGGCAGTGGCACAAATAGAACTAACACACACATCCACACATGTAGCCACCACAACAACACCAACACACAGTGAAGACCACTCAAAGGAAGGAATTCTGTGTATGCTGGCCAAGTCAGTGTAGCCAATAGCATCATGGGAGTCGCAGTCACACATATTGCCCCCCCACAACTGTCCCATCAACACCACCCTGAACCATGCTCACATCACAGGGAGTGGAGAAGGACTCACAAGATGGCTGACACTGGCTACTGCTGTGGGGAGCACAAGGCCCTGCTGGCAACTGTGCACCAACAAACAGCAGGACACCACTGACTGACATCCTGAGAGACAACTTCCACTCCCTGCAATGCAAGCACGTTCCATGGTGGGATATCTGGCTGGCTGGGTGGGAAGGGGGACTTGCAGCACTGACTATAGTCACCAGCACCTCCCCTCACCCCCCCAACACAAACTCCACAGTACCCACCTGGTAGAATGCAATGCCCTCCATCCTAACACAAGATCCCACAAAGCACCACCACCCTGGGTTATGTTGTGTGAAGCACAGGGACACTCTTGGGACTCTTAGCCAAACAACTGCCAGGACAACACTCCCAGCCATCCTGTCAGCACAGCCAGCCCACCCCACAGGGAAGCAGAGTCAAAGGAAGGAAGCATGGGCATGCTGGGAAGGGGGTGGAGGCAATAGCATGATGGGAGTCGTAGTCACAGACATAGCTCACCCCCACAACTGTCCCATCAACACCACCCTGAACCATGCTCACATCACAGGGAGTGGAGAAGGACTCACAAGATGGCTGACACTGGCTACTGCTGTGGGGAGCACAAGGCCCTGCTGGCAACTGTGCACCAACAAACAGCAGGACACCACTGACTGACATCCTGAGAGACAACTTCCACTCCCTGCAATGCAAGCACGTTCCATGGTGGGATATCTGGCTGGCTGGGTGGGAAGGGGGACTTGCAGCACTGACTATAGTCACCAGCACCTCCCCTCACCCCCCCCAACACAAACTCCACAGTACCCACCTGGTAGAATGCAATGCCCTCCATCCTAACACAAGATCCCACAAAGCACCACCACCCTGGGTTATGTTGTGTGAAGCACAGGGACACTCTTGGGACTCTTAGCCAAACAACTGCCAGGACAACACTCCCAGCCATCCTGTCAGCACAGCCAGCCCACCCCACAGGGAAGCAGAGTCAAAAGGAAGGAAGCATGGGCATGCTGGGAAGGGGGTGGAGGCAATAGCATGATGGGAGTCGTAGTCACAGACATAGCTCACCCCCACAACTGTCCCATCAACACCACCCTGAACCATGCTCACATCACAGGGAGTGGAGAAGGACTCACAAGATGGCTGACACTGGCTACTGCTGTGGGGAGCACAAGGCCCTGCTGGCAACTGTGCACCAACAAACAGCAGGACACCACTGACTGACATCCTGAGAGACAACTTCCACTCCCTGCAATGCAAGCACGTTCCATGGTGGGATATCTGGCTGGCTGGGTGGGAAGGGGGACTTGCAGCACTGACTATAGTCACCAGCACCTCCCCTCACCCCCCCCAACACAAACTCCACAGTACCCACCTGGTAGAATGCAATGCCCTCCATCCTAACACAAGATCCCACAAAGCACCACCACCCTGGGTTATGTTGTGTGAAGCACAGGGACACTCTTGGGACTCTTAGCCAAACAACTGCCAGGACAACACTCCCAGCCATCCTGTCAGCACAGCCAGCCCACCCCACAGGGAAGCAGAGTCAAAAGGAAGGAAGCATGGGCATGCTGGGAAGGGGGGTGGAGGCAATAGCATGATGGGAGTCGTAGTCACAGACATAGCTCACCCCCACAACTGTCCCATCAACACCACCCTGAACCATGCTCACATCACAGGGAGTGGAGAAGGACTCACAAGATGGCTGACACTGGCTACTGCTGTGGGGAGCACAAGGCCCTGCTGCCAACTGTGCACCAACAAACAGCAGGACACCACTGACTGACATCCTGAGAGACAACTTCCACTCCCTGCAATGCAAGCACGTTCCATGGTGGGATATCTGGCTGGCTGGGTGGGAAGGGGGACTTGCAGCACTGACTATAGTCACCAGCACCTCCCCTCACCCCCCCCAACACAAACTCCACAGTACCCACCTGGTAGAATGCAATGCCCTCCATCCTAACACAAGATCCCACAAAGCACCACCACCCTGGGTTATGTTGTGTGAAGCACAGGGACACTCTTGGGACTCTTAGCCAAACAACTGCCAGGACAACACTCCCAGCCATCCTGTCAGCACAGCCAGCCCACCCCACAGGGAAGCAGAGTCAAAAGGAAGGAAGCATGGGCATGCTGGGAAGGGGGTGGAGGCAATAGCATGATGGGAGTCGTAGTCACAGACATAGCTCACCCCCACAACTGTCCCATCAACACCACCCTGAACCATGCTCACATCACAGGGAGTGGAGAAGGACTCACAAGATGGCTGACACTGGCTACTGCTGTGGGGAGCACAAGGCCCTGCTGCCAACTGTGCACCAACAAACAGCAGGACACCACTGACTGACATCCTGAGAGACAACTTACACTCCCTGCAATGCAAGCACGTTCCATGGTGGGATAACTGACTGGGTGGGTGGGTGGGTGGGAAGGAGGTCTGGCTGACAACCAAACACAATCAATGCAGACCATGTTCACACCCCAGAGAATACATAGAAATGCCCAAATAATGCAGGACAATGTGCCACACCAATATCAACCCCTGACTGTGACGACTTAGGACAATACAATGTACAGGCCCGCACCCCGAGGCACAGTCACAACTGTCAGGTGTGTCAACCACTGATGCCTGCAGAAACATGACATACATTGTTTGTGTCTCCCAAAAACAGGTGATGATAGGGACACAGCAGCAGACGCTGAGGAGTCCCAGTCCCAGGCTCAAGAGGATGCCGAGCTCACTGGCGTCGTACAGCCTCTGTCCTCCTCGGACGATGAAGAACAACCTGGCACATCCGGTGCAAGTCAACATGCTGCACCAGCAGGACCACCAGCTGCAGCACCAGCAGGTCCACCAGCTGCACCCCCTGCACCCACCCCTCCAACGACTGTCACCACGAATACCATCCCTGCCGACATGGACAGAATAAGGAACAACACCAGCGCAGTGACCCTGGACCAACCTGGGGCCATGGACACCACCACCACCACCAACCCCCAAGGTGGACCAGGGTTATCTGTGCGTGCAACTGCACACACTGCACATGTCAGCAGGGGTGGTGGGAGGGGTGGGAGACAGAGGTCGCTGCTTGCAGACGTTGCTGGTGTGCATGAAGACCCACAACTGGTACGCATAGCTGATGCGTACCAGTCCAGCACCGGAGAGCTCAGCCAGGTAGTGGGGCTCCTCAGAGACATCAAACAGCAGCAGGCTGCCCATCATGCCCGCTTGGACTCCCACATGTCCCAAGTGGAGTCACACATGTCACGTGTGGACTCCCACATGTCACGTGTGGACTCCCACATGACCCGCGTGGAGTCCAAGTGGGATGTACTACATGAGATGACGGCGGTGCACAGGGACATTTTACAATGCCTCCGCCAGATGAACAGCAACCAGTCCACACCTCCCTGTGTGCCAACAACATCTGGTACCGAACAAACAGCAACTGCCACAGGGAGGGAGGAGGACTCTGGCGGAGAGTCCCCTGCACCGCAGCAGCCTGCACTTGAGGGCCCCCCAAGAAGAGGGGTCGTCCGAGGAGGGGAAAGTGAGAGGCTGATGGCCAAGCGCAACTCCCAGGAAGCCTGAACCTGTTCTGGATTTTCGCCTTTGTGCACAGACTGTTCACCCTGTTGATGGCAACACTACTCCCACACATAGCATGGGGAGTACAAGTTGGAACAATGTGTCAGACAACTGTGGCCCCGATACTGGGGATCCTGTCTACCTGGACTTTCTATTCATCTAGGAACTTGGGATTGCAAGATTCATGTACAGCACAATCCATCCTATGCACTATTATCACAATAAACACACTAATACACCATACTTGCCTCTGTCGTGATTCCAACGTGGGTGCTGTTATGGGGATGATGAACTGCAAAATTACACAGTGTATGCGAACTGCAACAGCAAGGACAACACAGGCATGTGAGTACAGGCAACGTGACACATATGAGGGAGACACACCACCAGGGCTACACAACACATACACACCTAGGCCATCTGACTCATTGCCTACACTGATGTTGCCAGGGAAGACGGTGCAATGCACAGACACCACACCCATTCCCAGTTGTAGTCAAGTAGCCCACAGGTGCAGTAAGCAAATGGCAGTCAAATGTGTGACCACAGACAACGCACATCACTAAGTGAAGCACAGGTTTATTACACAGTAGCAACATGCCGTAACCACTACAGATGCAAGGTAACCCCACCTGGTAGCGGGCACACAGTCAACAACTGTAGACAGAAGGAAGTCCATGGGTGTGGCGCACATCACCTGTAGGGACACAACAGCTACCAGCCTGGATGTGCAATCACGTCGTCGGTGGACACAGTTGACCAAACGAATCTGAAAGTACCCTGTGAAGGACAGAAATGACACACAGTCAAAAGCAATGCAGTACAGGACAGAACAGCAAAACTCATGCACAATACATGTTACAAGATACCCACCCAGAACCAAGTTAGCATGTCAACACTGTTGGGGAGTACAGCCCACCTGTCACCACACATCGCAACACACATCCTGTCAAGTAGCCCATGGACACACTCCAACAGCACCAGAGCACCACCCACACATCATGCCAACTCACATCATTCACATGACACCTCAGGATACTCACATTCAGCTAAAGAAGTTGGTGATGAGCTGTGTGCGGACATCACCATCACCATCATCATCATCATCGTCACTGGCATCGTGGTCCAGGCCAGGATCCTCCACAGGTGGCGGATGTTGGTCATCGTCATCCTGGATGAGAGGCAACTCCTTCCGCACTGCCAGGTTGTGGAGCATGCAGCAGACGATGATAATCTTGCACACTTTCGCAGGGGCATATGGGAGGGACCCTCCGGTCTTGTCCAGGCAGCGGAAGCGGCTCTTCAGGAGACC
Source organism: Calotriton arnoldi (assembly GCA_963921515.1). NCBI lineage: Eukaryota > Metazoa > Chordata > Amphibia > Caudata > Salamandridae > Calotriton > Calotriton arnoldi. Next base: position 9,236 of record CAWUFW010004608.1, on the reverse strand, counting down.
AAAGGTCCGCTCAATCACTCTCCTGGTCCGACCATGTGCCTCATTGTAGCGCATCTGGGCAGGTGTCACAGGGTTCCTGAGGGGTGTCAGCAACCACGGCATGTTGGGGTATCCCGAGTCACCTACGGACAGACAAGTGCACATCAGCTGACTTGGAAAAGTGGGCGGAATACTACAGATCAGATCACACACAATGGCACAAAGTCAGTACACACCGACAAGCCAGGCACGCTGGTTCTGCATCTGTGCCATCAACCTGGGGATGCGACTACTCCTCATCACAAAGGCATCGTGTGCTGAACCAGGGAAACGGGCACACACGTGTGTGATGGTCATGTCTGCAAGACACACCACCAGTGCATTGACCGAGTGGTAGTGCTTGCGGTTCCTGTAGGCCTGCTCCTGGGCCTGTGGTGGTACCAAAGCCACATGTGTCCCATCAATGGAGCCAATGACATGCGGCATCCTCCCCAGGGCATAAAAGTCACTCTTCACGTCAGTGAGTCGTCGCAGTCTAGGGAAATAGATGTACCGGTTCAGGAAGAGCAACATTGCCGCCAAAACATCGCGGAGCACACGGCTGAACATGGTCTGTGACATCCCACCAGCAGACGCCACAGTATGTTGGAAGGTACCGGTGGCAAAGAAGTGTAGGGCTGCCATCACCTTCACCTTGGGGGTCAGCGCTGTAGGATACGGCCGGCCAGGCTGCAAATGTGGGGACAACTGCACTGCAAAATCCTCAATCAGCTGCCTGGTGAAGCGGTACCGTCGGATGCTGTCCCGTTCCACCATCGTTGCCAGGTCTGGGAATGGCCGATGGACAGCAGGAGCCCTGCAGTGCAGAGGAGAAGTAAGCAAGATCGTCAGTCACCCCACATATGCGGCATTGAACACACTCAAGATCCCAACATACATCATCATGAGGCACAACTACATGAAGTGTGCAGTACCGGAACGACATTTATGGTACATACATGGCCAACATCTGTCAACACGGTCCTACAGGTGGCATCAATTTGTCCCAGGTTGGCCCATTGGATATCATGATGCTGTGTCACAGTCACCCCCCAGTGACATGTGAGGACAGATGTGCCCCAGGCACCACAGCTCAACGACAGGCACATTCCCAGGGACCCTGTAATGCCACATGGACACTGGCATCACCTGGAGTATCATGTGTACACCACAACAAAACAAACATGACCCCCACAGGTAGTGGCCACACTTGCCATGGCAGGAGAGCCATGGACGTCTGTGACACACACGCACAACATCAGAGTCCATGCACACACAACGTGGATGTGGAGACTGTCTCCCATTGTGCACATGAAATCAGAGACATTGTAAACACTACATGCACAAAGACTGTGGAGGGCCATCACTATTGTGCCACTGGGACACCCTGGCTCAAACATACCGTCCCACATGGGACTCACGGGGTATGTGACATGACATACACAAACACCACTGTGAAATGTGACCATGGCACATGCACAGATATGAACAGTTGCACATCACAGTGGTCACGTACACGTAACACCCAGGATCCTGTCCCCATTAACACGTGCACAGCCTGGGGGTGGCTGCCCACAGGTGACACCCACAGGACAACATGTACACCAACATACACACAATAGGAAATGCAGCCTTACATGCCTTATGATAAGGTTTGGACAGGCTGTCGTGATGTAGGTGTGCCCCTCACTCCCTGGGAGCTATCTGTGGCTGGCATATGTCCATCTGAGACAGGCATGCTGACATATGCCAGTCACATGTACAGTGATGCGTTGTACTGCAATGGACCGATCGGTGCCTCCGGCCGGCCCATTGCATTCAATGTGTGTGAGTACAGCGTTGTACCCCTGTGCGCGTTGAACAGCAATGGACCGATCGGTGCCCTCCGGCCGGCCCATTGCTTTCAATGTGTGCGGGTACGCGTTGTACCCCTGTGCGCGTTGAACAGCAATGGACCGATCGGTGCCTCCGGCCGGCCCATTGCTTTCAATGTGTCGGGTACGCGTTGTACCCCTGTGCGCGTTGAACAGCAATGGACCGATCGGTGCCTCCGGCCGGCCCATTGCTTTCAATGTGTGCGGGTACGCGTTGTACCCCTGTGCGCGTTGTACCTCAATGGACCGATCGGTGCCTCCGGCCGGCCCATTGCATTCAATGTGTGCGGGTACGCGTTGTACCCCTGTGCGCGTTGTACTGCAATGGACCGATCGGTGCCTCCGGCCGGCCCATTGCATTCAATGTGTGCGGGTACGCGTTGTACCCCTGTGCGCGTTGTACTGCAATGGACCGATCGGTGCCTCCGGCCGGCCCATTGCTTTCAATGTGTCGGGTACGCGTTGTACCCCTGTGCGCGTTGAACAGCAATGGACCGATCGGTGCCTCCGGCCGGCCCATTGCTTTCAATGTGTGCGGGTACGCGTTGTACCCTGTGCGCGTTGTACCTCAATGGACCGATCGGTGCCTCCGGCCGGCCCATTGCATTCAATGTGTGCGGGTACGCGTTGTACCCCTGTGCGCGTTGTACTGCAATGGACCGATCGGTGCCTCCGGCCGGCCCATTGCATTCAATGTGTGCGGGTACGCGTTGTACCCCTGTGCGCGTTGTACTGCAATGGACCGATCGGTGCCTCCGGCCGGCCCATTGCTTTCAATGTGTGCGGGTACGCGTTGTACCCCTGTGCGCGTTGAACAGCAATGGACCGATCGGTGCCTCCGGCCGGCCCATTGCTTTCAATGTGTGCGGGTACGCGTTGTACCCCTGTGCGCGTTGTACCTCAATGGACCGATCGGTGCGCACCCATTGACAATGGGCTTGCCTGGCAACGGACGCGTTTTCGAATATTCGAACGAGTCGGTTGCTGGAAAATCAGTTGGTCACCCACAACAATGTTGCAAAATCATGTATGTCATGAAGTTGAAGATTTGAAGGATGCTGTGGGCGTGTTTTGGTGCTGCTATTCCATGGATTGGCCAGATTCAGAAGATGCAAACGACTTGGACCTATCACTTTGGACACAAGGGACAGTATCTGCCTCTCCAGCACATATATATTGCTGCATGTTCCCCTGAGAGCCCACTTGCCTGCACTACATGCTCCAGGACGACATCTGCCACTGCACTGCTGCTGTCTCTGCCCCTCTGGACCCTGCAATGGCACGTACTGTGGAGAGAGCCCCAGCCTTCAGCCTTGAAGAGAACCAGGCCCTGCTGGACAGCCTACTTCCACAGTACAGCAAGCTGTATGGGACACCAGGGGAGCAGGTGAGTGTTCTGTGCACTGCCTTTCTGAATGTGCATTTTGTCTGACTAGCAAGGCTGAGAGTCAGCACACCACTGGCTAGCAGGCTCACTGAGTAGTTGTCACCCCCCATAGTGTGTAGTGACTTGCACTGGACAGGTATGGTGCAGTGACAGTGCTTCTGAACAGGGTTTTACTCCCCATGCTATGATACCATGTAGTGACTTCTGGAAAACTGTCCATGGGCAGCCGTGCACTGCCTGGGTACACCATGTGCCCCTGTGATTGCGACATGTATATGCAACTGTGTCATGCACGGATATGTTGCATGTGTAGTAATGTCCTTATCACTTTGTCATCCTGACAGGCTTCTGCCCATCGGAAGCATGAGATCTGGAAGGACATCGTCCGGGCTGTCCGGTCCGTGGGGGTCTACAAGCGCCGGATCCGCAACTGCCAAAAGAGGTGGCAGGACCTTCGGGGCTGGACCCGGAGGATTGCACGGGTCCAGCTGAAGCTGTCGCCTCCTCGCAGGAGGGGCGGAACACGGACCCTGACCCCCACATGCTCAGGATCCTGGCGGTGGTCTTTCCAGACCTGGATGGGCAGCTGAAGGCCAGAGAGCAGCAAGGAGGGGGTGAGTCAAAGACTGCACTGTGTACTCTGTCTAACATGTTATGTGCCCTCCTCGGGCCAGGTTGAACTGCCACAGTACAGCAGTCATGTTGTCCAGGAGCCATGTCCCTCTATTGTGCACTGCCCACTCCTCATCTGATACCCAGGTGTGGCCCTTACATGCAGGGAATTCTGTCACTTAGGACTGTGTCCTTGCAGTTTGCTTGACTCAAGGTGGGAGACAGCATCTGTTTCCCTGACTCTGTGGTGGGCATCATGGGTGGGTCCATTGCTTACACAATGCCTGTATTCTGACATGTATTCAGCGTGTTACTTTGATCTGTGGTCCAATTGCTGAGCTGATCCACCACATGTGGCTGGGGTACCTGGCACACACCCATGCTGCGGGTGGGAACAATGTTTGGGCCCCAGGAGTATGTATATGACGTGTGTCACACATACTTAGCCAGCTGCCTACAGTCCAGGGCTCATCCCTCATTCATGTGGGGCTGGACAGTCATGCCTACTCCAGGCCATACAATACACTCTGTACTCCCACTCCCGTGTATCAGAGGACACATTGTGCACAGTGATTTGCCCCTCAGGTGTCTGCCTCTGTGTCAGTGTGCTGTGGATTAGTCGCCAGGACTGCTGTGGAGTTTCTTGGTAGGGGCTCAGCATGCCACTGGAGATGTGACCATAGGAGACGATACTTGTGTGACACATAGGTGTCTGATCAGCTGCCCATGCAGACTGGGGCATGTAAATGTGAAGTTCAGGCAGCTGTTCCCCATGCACAGCAGAGTGTGAGGGGCTCAGGTTCCGAGGGTAGTGTCACAGGTCTCCCATATGTCCAATAGGTATGACCTGGACAGATGAGGGTTAAGAGGATGTGTTGTGGGGGGATGTACATGTGCACTTGTGCAGCTCCAGGACTTGCATTCCCCATGACCTACTATTGTGACACAGTGCAGAGTGTTGTTGTCTGGCTGCAAAGTCATACATCACTGAGACAGTGATGTATGACTTTGCAGTCATGCCTCCGCCATGGCATGTGTCTACTGATTGGTGATCCTGCAGGGGAGTGACATGTGCTACATGCACACCATAGTGGCGCTGGCTATCAGGACATGGGTGCATCATGGTGTCTGTCGCTGGTATGCATCACATGCATTTCCTATTTGACTCTGGGCATCCCTTACATCCGTAAACCTGTACTGACTCAGTGGCAAGAGCTGTGATGTGTCCACACCGTGTCCTCTGCACTGTCCAACTACTGTGTACTTGGTGCATGTGTCAACACTGGGGTGTTGCAATCCAACAGACACCAGACAGATGGGTGCAAGGCCATGTGGGATGTGAGTGCCATGCTTGGCATCAGACTGACAATTGACTTCTCCTGTTCAATTAGTGCACTTTTAGCAATGCACAACTAATGATGCCAGGGCTTGCTCTGTGATGTGCTGTGCTCACAGTGGTGTGTGCGTTATGTGCAGGTGACTGATGTCTGTCTGTTTCCCCATTGTTTGCAGATACATCCACGGCCACGGAAGGGGACAGCTCCACGGACCAGGAGGAGCCGGAGAGCCAGACTGGGTCAGCAGCCGAGGAGTGGTCGGAGGGACCCAGTGGCACGGAGGGCGAGGGGAGCCACACCGAGGAGTCCTCAGCAGCATCCACCTCAGCTGAGGACCAGAGCAACTCGGAGGATGACTCCCTTGTGGAGGCGGGTGTCAGCAGCCACCACACCCCAGCTAGTGTTGCTGTCCCCGCCACCACCAGCACCACCACCGCCCTCCCATCGGCTCCCATTCCCCAGGTCCGTGGAGGCTCCCATGTCCGGGAGCGTGTCTCCTTTGGGCCAGGCACCGCACCCCCTGCCCCTGTGTCCCCTGCTGCCCTGAGTGAGGAGTCTGTGTACCTCCTTCGCCAGCTCCATGTAGGGCAGACAGCCATGCTGAGTGTCCTCCATGCGCACACCGCGCTGTTGACTCAGCTGGTGTCGTTCATGGAGGGCATCTCATCGGGCATGTCTGACCTACAGAGGGGCAATAGGTCCATGGACTCCTCCCTGACGGCAGCAGTGTCCCTCCTCAAACGGTCCCTCACCCCTCCTGCCTCTGCTCCATCCACACTCCCCAGCACCTTACCCATCCCAGGCACACACACACTGGCACACACCAGCACACACACATCCAGCACACTGACACACACGCCAATGACAAAACGCACACGCACGCACATTCAGGGGACTGAAGCCAGACTCACAGGGGATGGGGCCCTGGAACACACACACGCATCCACATGCACTGCGCAGTCCTCAGTTCCCTCTCCCTCCAAAGCACCCTCCCTTGCCTCACCTGCAACCCCAAAGTCACAGCAGCTCTTCCTCTGTGACCTCGGCCTCTTCCCCACCGATGAAGCTGCTCCAGCATCCCGGGGGAAGAGGAAGCCCACCCACACGGAGCAGAGTGCCCCTCGCCCCCGGACACCCTCCCCCAGGCGCAGACGGACTGAGGCCCCCACCCGCAAGTCCCCCGGAGTGCTAAGAGCAAGACCCCGCCACCGCCCTGCAGCTCAGGCACAAGGTCTCCGTCCTCCATCCCTCAGGCCCCCACTGCACAGGTGCCCCCACCACACCCTGCCCCAGGTTCCCCCACCCACAGATATACCATCCCCAAGATGCTCCGGCCTTCTCCCCTGCCACTTGCTCTCCCAGCACCACACCCCCCGCTGCGCTTGTCTGTGCCACTGATGTGGTGAGGGTGTCCCCCCCTCTGTCCAACCCACCTTGCCTGTTCCCCATTCTCCTCCCCTGGAGGTAGGCACTGCAGTGGAGTCCACTACCGCCCTGTCTGACTTGGGCACTGCAGTGGCGGACCTGTCCACCCCATCTGCAGGGTCCACTGCAGTTGTGCCGGCACCCACGACATCTGTGTCATGCCCCCCAGTTGTGCCGGCACACACCATGTCAGACACCTCCACTGCAGTTGTCAGTGGCTCTCCAGCACCCACCACCCCTTCCCTGACTCCCCCTGGTGAGCCCTGATCCTGTCCCTGCGGTGCCTGGCCTGCCCCCCGGTTGCCCCTCCTAGTGGATTGTCCCTGGTATTGTGCAGGCATGCGTAGGGTGACATCTGCCAGTGTCACCCTGTTTGAACTTTGACAATGGACTGGCCATTGGCCTTTGCTCTTTTTCAGGACTTCGTTTGGCCTCAACACATATGCTGAATAAAGCAACTTTCTTTTCTCTAGTGCTCATGCTTCAGATGTACATGTTGTTGGTGCAGCTAACCATGCCCTTGCTGCAGTGATGGTGATATCTGGTCTCATGATTATGAAGTGTTACTGTGCAGGAACCCATGTGGTCCAGGGGAATGTGTCCTATCATGTGGTGTATCCATGTCATCAATAGCAGCATCTGAGGGTGTCATGTGTTCAGTATTTGGCAATGGGTTTCCTACTTACATTGGCAATTTCATATCTGTGGCTTCCACCCCTGCACATCTGTTGTGCCTGCCATCGTTGCATTTGTCTACTTCCCTGACCGTGTTGCCATCTCCAGTGGACATGCAGGTTTGGGCATCAATGGGGAGGGACTCATCCGTGTAGTCAGTGCAACATTGCTATACAAGTGTGTTGGATCTGTGCTGATGATTCCGTTGGCACATCCATGACCAGGCTGATGTGATGGGAGCCCTCATTTGGTGCTAATTGTTGATTGTGTGACCAAGTGCTCAGCTGACATGATGGGGCCCTACTGAGGCAACATATGGCACAGCTTTCCTCACACAGGAGTGGAGTCCCCTCATGGCAGTGTGTACACGTGTGACATTGCCTGCGCCCAAGGTGTGTGTTGTATGTGCATGTCTGTGTGTTCACTTCCATTCATCTGCGCATGCTGTGATCCCTAGTGTTGTACCTGTTTGTGATGCTTGCTGACTTGAGCTATGTTCCCCCAAAGTCTTCTCCCTGTGTTCTCTGTGATGTGGGTGCATGGCACATTACTGGTCATCAGGGTGTCACCCATAGGTGTGTTTGCTGTCAGGGCAGAGTTTGTGTGCTGACGCAGATGGGTCACAGTCAGGTTTCCCTTTGGCACTTGTTGTTTGCCCCTGTCATGTGATTTCCAGTTTGTGTTATCTTTCAGTGATTGTGACACGTTGTGTGTGTGACTGCTGGCACTCCTTAGGGTCCGGGCTGCAATGTTGGTTGTTGTCTATGTGTGTTCTTTGTGGGTGACCTTGGCTTCTTCATTGGTGTGTGACTGTGGCTGGGATCCCATTGGTCGGTGTGGTATTGCCGTCATGTCCATGTACAGCGTAGTGTGCAGTGTGTCAGACATTCAGGAGTCTTGTTGAGTGTCCATGTGTGATGTGTTTCTACACCTTGGTTCCCACCCACCACCCTGGAATAGTCATGGGTGCATGTGCAATGTCACCAGTGCATGTGTACTTCACTGCTGCACATTGTTGGAGGTCGAGGGGTGTGGTCTTGAGTGTGTGCAGATGAGAGTCGTTGCCCAGCTAGTCCCCTGCCTCCATGTTGGCCTTGGCTTACTGGCCATGCTGATTGATTTGTGCTTGTGTAGGTGTGATGGTAGTTTGTTGCTCAGGACACCTGACTGTGGTTCACAGTGTGAACGACATTTAGCTTTGTCATCACAGTGGTATTTTTCTTCAGCCCAGGGTCACCACATTGTGGGGGCCCTGGGGGTGGTGCTGTGGTGTGTCTGTGACTTGCTGTGTCAGTTGTTGTTCCTACGTGCCTGTGTGACATGTGTGTTTTGTGCTCCCTCTCACCTGTCAATGCCTGCTTGCCCACATAGGGGATTTGGATCCATGAGTTACCTTAGTGTGGCAGTGTATGCACATCTGTATGATTGGTATTCAGCTCTCCTCATGTGTTGTGTTGTTGCCTGGGGACACTGGCACCCCCACCCCTCACCTGCTGTGTATGATGACAGTGTTGGTCTGCCTGTTTGTGTTTGTGCATCTGCACCACTGCATTGGCATATCTTGGGTGTGCCATTGGCTGTATGTTGTTTGGTGTGTTTCCCCTGCTGTCCCTGGGACTCCTAGGTCATCGGTCAGCACAGTGATCATGGTTTGTGTGTCCCATTGCTGCCATGGTATGGTATCTGTTCACCTCACATCTGCTGTCTCCACAGGGTATCTGCATTTGTGTGCCCATTGGTGCAAATATGTGGGTCTGCATTCTGATGGTCACTTCTGTCATTGTGTCATTGATGACTGTTGACGGTCTCAGCCCCCATGGGTGTTGTTTGTCTGCACATGGCCAAAGGAATGTCTCATTTGCACTGCAGTATTTGGCTCCCCAATTTATGTTGCAATGGGACACATAC